>CM038146.1:302969078-304169078 GCA_021437245.1 Aegilops speltoides | reverse complement strand
AAGCTCGATACCAAAGCTGTCGGGACCCGACTCAATGTCACATCGATCTAGCCTCAGTAACACCTCATATCACTTTGCGCCTCACGCACGGTATTCCCACGGTGTCGCCTTACCTTTGCGGGACCGTTTGCGCCTTTGGCACACGATATGATAGTGTTGCTAGCATCCATATGAAAAGGAGCCGGGCTGATATGGCTAGTTGTAAACCCAAAGTGGCACAGACTTACAGGACGAGCATCCATGACCCGAAGATCGAGCGTGTCGGTCATCGGCAAGTAAGTTCCGGCTGTAGCACTGGCTAGCAGACTCCGTAAACCGGCATGGCGGCTAACAGGACTCCGGTACTCAATGCGTGACATTTCCCGAAGGGACAGACCACAGAGAGCGAAGAAGGACACATGCCGGCCAGCCTAAGTGTTCGGAGCAGTAGCAAGCTACCATGGCTCGGTGGAAACACTAGGAGACATTTCGATAAGAGAGGCTACTAAGGATAAACAACTAGATAGTCGGATCCCACACATACCAAGCATTTCAATAACATACACACAATATGCTCGATATGTGCAAATACAACATGGCATCACAACATGACTCTCTGACTCAAGTATTTATTCATTAGGCTCCGAGGCGAGATATTACAAACAGGGTCTCATGACCCAACATTGAAAGCATACAAATCAAAGCACAAGCGGAAGCTTAACATGTCCGAGTACGAGACATCTACAAATGAAAAAGGCTTAGAAGCGACTATCTACCGATCCTGCCGAGGGCACAAGATCGTAGCTGAGGTAACAAGCTAAGCGTCGAAGTCCACGTGGAACTACTAGCTAGGCCAAGTCTCTCGCAAAAACATAAAATAGGCAAACGTGAGTACAAATGTACCCAGCAAGACTTACATCAGAACTAACTACATATGCATCATTATCAACAAAGGGGATGGTGGAGTTTAACAGCAGCAAGCCAGCTTTGACTCGGTGGCTATCCTAAACTACGACTGCAAGTAACTCTTTGAGGTGGCGCACACGAGTCCACATATTCACCACATCAATACACCACTATGGATCCGCTCCGTCTCCCTACGAGAACGCCATCCATAGCACTCACACTTATCTTGCGTATTTTAGAGTATCCACTTTCACTTGTCTATGAACTGTATAGCAACCCGAAGTCCTTTACGCGGACACGGCTATTCAATAGATCATATTAACCCCGCGGGTGTACTTCTTCATACATGTCTCCACCACTTAGCGTCCTGCACACGACATGTGCTCGGCGGACTTCTTCAAAGCCGACGTGGGTGTAGACCACGACCTACCTAAACACTCAAGTCTCTAGTCCGGTTTATCGCCTATTTGGGTTCCATCCATGAGGAGATCCGGCAAGTTTTGCTCATGCCCCAAACGATGTGAACAGGTTCCGCGACACCAAACAGGCGCCTGGTTTATCTGCCACGCACTCTACCGCATCACAGCCCACCCTTTACGGTCGGCGCTGTCCACGGCCTCCAAAGAGGCTACAAACACGTAAACTACTTGCAACTCCCGGACAGAGGACAAGGGTGAATAAGAAGTCGAAAGGGTCATATTTCAGGCCCAATGCATGGTAGTAGCTGAATCATGGATCACAAACACGAACTCAGTTCCTAAGGACGGCTTCAATGAGACAACCCACCATGTACTCCTACATGGCCTCTCCCGATACCTTTACCAAATCGTGTTCACACACTTAGCTCACACAGATGGGACATGTTCACACACCTCGATTCATCCTCGATGAATCGGACTGACTCAACTCTAAGCATGGCAGGCATGACAAACAAACATGAATGAGTAGGCACATTAGGGCTCAAACAACTCCTACTCATGCTAGTGGGTTTCATCTATTTACCGTGGAATGACAGTCATGCAAAGGATAAAGGGGTTCAGCTACCGCAACAAATAACAGATTGAATCGTTGTTGTCCTAATGCAGTAAAAGAGAGCGAGGAGCGAGAGAGTGGGATTGTATCGAATGAACAAGGGGTTTTGCTTGCAGCACTTCAAGATATTATAGTTCTTCATCGGTGTCATCGAACTCGTCGTCGGAACCACGTCTATCGAGAGGGAAAACACCTAAAATCGAGAAAGAACACAATCAATGCAATGCTACAATATGATGCATGATCATGACATGGCAATATGTTGTGATTTGAGCTAATGCACCTAGTTATGATTTAAATGAAGTTGGTTTGAATACATGATTCAAATTCCAACTCCATATATGATTATTTAAATGCCCTTTATTCGTTTTGTCCAAAACAGAGGACAAACATTGTTCAAACATGCATGAAAATGGTACAGATGGATTCCTTGAATTTTTCTGATAATTTTTCATATATAATTTGTTTGATTTGGAGCTATGGTTGATTTTATATGAATTTTAGAAGTTTGCAACAATTTCTGGAATTTCCGATTATTTATAAAATAAACTAAATTCCGAAAAGGAATATTGCGTCAAGATGGCGTCATCTCGACCTCAGCAGAGTCAATCAGGGCTGCCCCGGTCAAACTGACCGACTGGGGTCCACGGTCGATGACCCAAAGGTGTTTGGCTCAGCGACAGATGGGACCAGTCAACGCCACGCCAACAGAAGTCAACACTAACGCGTGGGCCCACCAAGTTAGTTAAACCAAGCGAAAATGTAATTTGTGTTAATTAGGGCGTGGGGCCCATTAGTCGATGAGAGAGGGGGTTAGTTAGTGCGCCATTAGCGTTTAATGACATCGCCACGTCACCACCATCGGAGTTGGACGCCATGACCAAAATGGCGGCAGAACGCGCCGGACTTGCGCTTAAAGCGAGGCGGGCGGCCGAGGGCACCGGGCGTAGCCGGGCTCTCCCGCATCCGATGGGGTAGGTGGGAGGCTGCGGAACGCCGGGCTCGCGGAGGAGCTCGCAGCG
Source organism: Aegilops speltoides (assembly GCA_021437245.1). Classification (NCBI taxonomy): domain Eukaryota; kingdom Viridiplantae; phylum Streptophyta; class Magnoliopsida; order Poales; family Poaceae; genus Aegilops; species Aegilops speltoides. The sequence goes on along the minus strand of CM038146.1, from coordinate 304,166,139 downwards.
GGCGCCGGAGTTCGGTGGTAACCGCGCGAGGCCCCGTGGGGTTTTGGACAAGCCGAGCTGCGATGGGCTTCTGTGAGCCCCACGAGCTCAAAACCGTGCTCGACGCGACGAAACAAGCCATGGCCGCGACGGCAGCATGGCGGCGGGCGGCAAAGATTCCGGCTATGTGAGACGGCGGGTACAAAGATGGGGGCGAAGCGAATGGAGAGAGGGAAACACGACGGGCTCACCGCGATGTCAAGAGGAGGTCACGAGCTCGGGGAGGTCCTAGCGGCGCTGAATCGACCGGAGGCGAGCTCGAGCGCTGGAGGTTGAAGACGACGGCGGTGGCGACGTTGCAGGGGCTCCCGCGGTGCGCTTCTCGGCGAGGAGGAAGAGGTGGTCGAGGCGGATCTCCTGGCCACTTCGGGTGGCAGTGAGGAGCACGGTGGCTACGGCGAACGGCGTCGGCGACGACGAGCTCCGCTCGGGCGCGTGCAGGGAGAGAGCAGAGGAGGGGGAGAGGAGCACAGGCGAGTGAGAGGGAGCTGGCGGCTCTTGGGTCGCGTGGTGCCCTCGGGCGACGGGAGAGGCAGAGGCGGGAGGTGGCTCAAGGCGTGTGCCCGCCTCCCGCCACGCGCCTCTGTCCTTCCTGGCGAGGAGGAAGACGACACGAGGAAAGCGGCGGTGGGCTGGGCTGTCTTGGGCGGTTGGTGGCGCCTGTAAGGCCAGTACTAACTCTCTCGCCTGTGTTATTTTATTTATTGTTTCATTTTTATTATTCTTCGCCTTTAGGGCTTTATTTAAAATATTGAAATAGATCCAAAAATCATGAAACTAATAATGGCTACTGTTTAGGATATATACCACAGTAAACATTTTAGTTTATGACTATTTGAGCATTTAAAATATTTAATAGCATTTAAATGCCCAAATGCAAAGTACATATGATTTAATTCAGTGACCAAAATGTCCTAGAAAAATATGCATTATCTCTGGTAGAGGCTTTCACCTTTTTCCATAAATGATGAACATTTTAAAAGGATATTTTGAGGTCATTGAAAATATTTTGGTTGAACCTATTTGAATTGCATTGATGCTAGGGTTTGATCAATCCCCATTTCAAATTCAAAAGAATTTAAACATGATGCAACAGATGACTAGCTAGCCTAGAGCAAACCAGAACTAGGGATGTGACAGGGCAGGAGCGGCGCTGAGTGGCGGCGCAGCCACTTAGACGGCGCCAAGTGGCGAGAGGAGGCTGGAGGGGGCGCCGGATTTGGAGGGGAAAGGCGGCAGCGCGGCCCCCGAGGTGGGAGGAGGTGGCTGCGGGTTGGGTGGCGCGGAAAAAGAGGAGGAGGGGGTTAGGGTTGCCCAAAATGGAGATGTGGTGTCCATTTATAGCAGGGATGGCTAGGGTTTGGTTTTTGGGGGGGGTTTGAAGCCCTCCGATCTCGATCGGCGGTGTTCCGGACGCCAGGGGGTTAGGTAGGCCTAGGTGGGCTGTGGAGAGACCATGGGCTGCGGGAGAGAAGAGAGAGAGAGGTTCGGCAGCGCTTTAGGATACCGAAAACGTCCAACGATAGACCGACTATATTGCGGTTGTAGGTTTAACGGTTGGGCTATCAAATGGACTCGAATGCGATGAAACTTGGCAGTGGTCTGTCTACACTATAATAAGACCGCACGACAAATTGCATCCCATTCGAGAACATTTTTATGCCACTTATAAAATAATATTTCGGAGGTGCCGCGGGCGCGTGCGAGTGTGTCTAGCTCAGAATGGACAATGGAGAGAACCGGCGGAACCCGAACGGATGCAAGTTTTGAAAATCATGCAGATGAAATGCAGATGATGACATGATGAAATGCAACACGCAAGAAAATGACAAGGCAACAACAACGAATAACTGGACGACACCTGGCACATCGGTCTCGGGGTGTTACATGATACCCATGGTAATGGGATTGCTGAGTCCTCGTGGCTCACCAGATACTTCCAAAACCAGTTTGCGGTGCCTATGTTAATGAAAGCAGTGACGCAACTAAGCTCAAGGAGGAGCTCGATGAAGATCTTGCCCTTTGTGTTTTTTTCGCTCTAGTTGATCGAGTGGAGCCCAGCTTGGGGTCGATCGGGACCTTTTGTCGATTTGGTGTTCTTTCTTTTATTTTGGCCCGTAGGTCGGACCTTGATTGTATCTGGATGATGTAATGCTTTATTCATGTAATTGTGTGAAGTGGCGATTGTAAGCCAACTATGTATCTCTTTCCCTTATGTATTACATGGGTTGTGTGAAGATTACCTCACTTGCGACATTGCTTTCAATGCGGTTATGCCTCTAAGTCGTGCTTCGACACGTGGGAGATATAGCCGCATCGAGGGCGTTACACTCCCCTTGGTCTGGTATCCTCTGAGACAACACCTCGGTGTCGTCCGCGGTCCTGGGGGAGGAGGCTGTCGGGAGTGAATTGTTGTTCATCGCCGACGGGCCCAAAGACCCATCTGAAGAGGATACCTCGATGTGGGATTTGGCCAGACTACATATGCATGTTCGGCACGATAAGAAGCAATAAATCAAAACATACCGGAGGTATTATAGTGTCCGGATACTTACGACTTGGCCAGGGGCTTGTCCCTGGACAGCCACTCCTCGCCGCTTTAGGTGGCTGTGGTGGAGTGGTCCGGAAGGAGGGTCTTTCCCTTCTTGGACACCTCGGCCTCCCTAGATGGGGCGGCCTTCCTCTTCTTCTCCCCCCCCCCCCGGTTGGGGGGGGGGATTTCCTCTTCTTCCTCCTCATCTTTGTTGGAGGAGCGCGCCTTGGTGTCTTCGGACGTCATATTCGATGTCACCTTACGCCGGAGACCTTTCCTGGTCCCTGCGGCCTTCTTCTTGGCCTCCGGCACCTCATAGGGTGCCGGAAACAACATCTTTGTTAGGAGAGGCGATGGTTGATCCTCAGGTAACGGAGCTAGACAGTCAATATGCTCCGCTATCAATACCCAGTCCTGATTAAATCAGCATGGAGGCTTAGTTTCCTCCCGCGGACGTGGTGGTAAAAGGCACATCTTGCAAAATATAAAAACTTAACGGATGGGCTTGGCATTTCGCGCTGAGTCTGCGATCTTCGGTTATGGGTGGGGGGACCTCGGTGGCCTTGAAGAGCACCTTCCAGACGTCTTCATGTGTCGTGTCAAAGATCTCTTGTAGCATCTGGTGTTCGGCCGAGTTGAACTCCCATAGATTGTACGCATGTCTCTGACACGGAAGGATCCAGCGGATGAGCATGACTTGGACCACATTGACAAGCTTGATTTTCTTGCCTATCATATTTTGTACGCAGGTCTGGAGTCTGGTCAGCTCCACCACTGAGCCCCAGGCTAAGCCCTTCTCTTTCCACGAGGTGAGCCGCATGGGGACGCCGGATCGAACTCGGGGGTCGCCGCCCAGTTGGTGTCGCGCGACTCGGTGATGTAGAACCACCCCGATTGCCACCCCTTTATGGTCTCCACAAAGGAGCCTTCGGGCCAGGTGACATTGGGCATCTTGCCCACCATGGCGCCCCCGCACTCCGCTTGATGGCCGCCCACCACCTTTGGCTTCATGTTGAAAGTCTTCAGCCATAGGCCAAAGTGGGGCGTAATGCGGAGGAAGGCCTCACACACGACGATAAATGCCGAGATGTTGAGGATGAAGTTGGGGGCCAGATCATGGAAGTCCAGCCCGTAGTAGAACATAAGCCCGCGGACGAACGGGTGGAGGGGGAATCCCAGTCCGGGACAAAGTGAGAGAGAAACACTACCCTTTCCTGGGGTTTCGGGGTAGGGATGATTTGCCCTTCTGCCGGAAGCCGGTGCATGATGTTTGTGGCCAGGTATCCGACCTCCCGAAGCTTCGTGATGTCCTCCTCCGTAACGGAGGAGACCATCCACTTGCCTCCCGCTCCGGACATGTTCGGAATGACTTTGCGGAGAAGGTGAAAACTTGAGTGTTGGAACTCGAGCGAGAGGATGAGCAGAGGAAGAAGACGGCGTTGGTGAAAAAGGGGGAATCATTATCCCTTTATAAAGGCGGTAGAAACTATGCGCCTCCCCACTTGCCCTGTTAACTCGCTTATTCCCCAACCGTCGTGTTGATGGCGCGGTTGGGTTACACACACCCGTATTGATGAGTATCCTGTGATAAGGGTACACGATCTCTGCTTCGACAATACGTGCCTATGAAACCGCCTCGCGAAATGAGCAGTAGCAGGTTGGGAAAAATGGTTCGAATAATGACCGGGCCGCGGCGTGATGTCACGCTATGAAAAGTCGATAGCAGATTAGACTTGTGGAATATTGTGCTCTCTACGGTGGTATGTGGAATTTGTTTTGCAGAGTCGGACACGATCCTTGTGTTCAAAATCTTCTTTGGAGTATTCAGAGAAGGAACCCGCCTTGCAATGCCGAAGACAATCTGCGCACCGGACTCATCATCATTGAAGCCTAGTTAATGGCTACTGAAGGAGTCCTGGATTAAGGGGTCCTCGGACAGCCGGACTATATGCTTATCCCGGATTGTTGGACTATGAAGATACAAGATTTAAGACTTTGTCCCGTGTCCGGGTGGGACTCTCCTTTGCGTGGAAGGCAAGCTTGGCAATTCAGATATGTAGATTTCCTTCTCTGTAACTGACTCTGTTGTAACCCTAGCCCCTCCGGTGTCTATATAAACCGGAGGGTTTAGTCCATAGGACAAGAACAATCATAATCACAGGCTAGCTTCTAGGGTTTAGCCTCTATGATCTCATGGTAGATCAACTCTTGTAATACTCATATCATCAAGATCAATCAAGCAGGAAGTAGGGTATTACCTCCATAGAGAGGGCCCGAACCTGGGTAAACATTGTGTCCCCCTCCTCCTGTTACCATTAGCCTTAGACTCACAGTTCGGGACCCCCTACCCGAGATCCGCCGGTTTTGACACCGACAGTGATATTAATGATATGTTCATTTTTAATGAAATTATTGGCCACTTGGGATTAATTGAGCTGCCTTTAAAAGGAAGGTCCTACACTTGGTCAAACATGCAGTAAACACCTGTTTTGGAGCAGTTGGATTGGTTTTTTACTACACCTACATGGACTAGTGAGTACCCTAACATAATGGTGTATCCTCTTGCTAAGACTAGCTCTGATCATGTCCCATGTGTGGTCTCCATCTCCACTTCCATACCCAAGGCAAAGATTTTTTGTTTTGAAAATTGCTAGGTGGACATGCCTGGGTTTCTGGAATATGTTGAGCTTTCTTGGTCTGCCCCCACTAGAGAGTCTAATTCTGCTGCCATTCTAACTGAGAAATTCAAAAGGTTGAGGTCTGATCTTAGAAAATGGCAGACTGGTCTATCTAGGTTGAAGTTGTTGTTGAATGCTTGTAATGCAGTTATTTTGGCCTTTGATAATTTGGAAGATCAGAGGCCTTTATCCAGGCCAGAATTTAATTTCAGAAAGATTGTTAAACTGCACCTTGAAGAGTTGCTCCATCTTCAGTACATTTATTGGAAACAGAGATGCACCATAAGATGGATAAAAGTGGGTTTGGAAGAGTGTCAGCTTTAGATCCCACATATTTGGATAATGTTCAATCTTATGATATTTTTGATAAAAGTGGGTTTGGAGAGGTCATGACTTTAGTTAATGATAATCCCACTATTTTGGAAGGGTGTCAACTTTACATGCATGTGGATCGTGTTGAGAATATGTTATGTGATAGCTATTTTGTTGAATTTGCTTATGATCCTACATGTAATTATTTTGAGAAAGGAAATTATGGTTGTAGAAGTTTTCATGTTACTAAATTACCTCTCATCATGTTGAGATTGCTATCATCTCTTTCTTCTTCCTTGCATATGCTAGTTTTTGCTTGCCTTGAAAATTTGTTTGCTTATAATATGCCTATGCATAGGAAGTATGTAAGACTTAGATGTGTTTGTCATGTGTTTCATGATGCTCTCTTTGCGCTTCAATTCTTGTCTTTCATGTGAGCATCATTAAAATTATGAATGCCTAGCTAAAAGGCTTTAAAGAAAAGCGCTTGTTGGGAGACAACCCAATATTCTTCCTCGCTGTTACTCAATAAATCTTCCATCTACCTTCTGGTTAGATGTGTTTTTATCTTTTAATTAGTGTTTGTGCCAAGTAGAACCTATAGGATAACCTACGATGATAGTTGATTTGATTCCGCTGAAAAACAGAAACTTTGTGCGCATGAATATAATTTTGTTAAATCACAGGAACGTGCTTTTGCGTTGATTCTTTTTGCTGCTATTCGACAGACAAATTTTCCAGGACTTCCTATTTTGGTAGGATTTTTAGAGTTCCAGAAGTTTGCGTTAGTTACAGATTGCTACAGACTGTTCTGTTTTTGACAGATTCTGTTTTTCGTGTGTTGTTTGCTTATTTCAATGCATCTATGGCTAGTAAATCAGTCTATGAACCATAAAGAAGTTGGAATACAGTAGGTTTAACACCAAACTAAATAAATAATGTGTCGGTGTACTAAGGTAGGGGTACCTCAAGACTTAACTTGTGCACGGCAGCCCCACTCCACCAACCAGATCCATCAAATGCTTGCCGGAGATCATCTCCGCTTCCACACCAAGCCGCTCAAGAACGAAGTATATAAGATAGGAACTCAAGACCCCGCAAGAGGAGCTTGCCGGAAGGCCATCCTGTGCTCAAGGCTACGTTATTCCTACAGATCCCGGCGAGAGGAGCTGCGTCGGGAGGACCAAGACCACATCACGAAGTCACGCCTGGCGCCCAAGCGCATCGGGCGAGGACCGGGGCGGCAAGTCACAGAGCCCGCAAGCCCCGGCCCGCGAGATCAAGGCCCGCAAGGAGCTTGCCGGGAGAGCTGTGCTCGTGTCCGCCTCCAGCTCGCTTTGCCACGCGTCGCCTCCAAATTTCTCGAGAGACGCGTGGCGGTGGTCAGATCGCATGAAGAATGCGGTGGCACTCCACGGTGGTGGCTTCCGCCGTGGCGAAAAGAAGACGAATGGCGGAGCTTTTGGGCGACGGCGACGGCATTTAATGCCCTTGTCCCCCTCAAAAAGTAGGTAGAAAGCACCGTAGCTGCACTTGTTCCAAGACTGCTCCAACTACCACCCCTTTTACGCTTTTACCCTCTACCTCACGTTGACACAGTCGGTGACCCTTGCCCTATAAAAGGAGGCCCATGCACAACGAGGGGGTTCCAACCATTGGCGCTTCTCGCGAGAGGGTTCTGCGACTAGCTACTCTCGAGGGTTTCACACAACACTCCACCGCTCGCTTTCGCATTCTTGAGCAAGATCAAATACAACACAATGCAGCAGAGGGTTTTACGCGACCATCGCGGCCGGCCGGGTAAAATCCTCACGCATCGCCTCGATCTGCTCTCCGCTGCCTCCGCCTCGCATCAACACACGAAGGGCCCGCCCCATAGGTGCCGCGCCACCCATCCGGCCGCGACATCTCTGGCGCGCCAGGTAGGGGGCGTCGAGGTTGTGCGAACCTGATCCGGCGTTCGCGCGCCAGCCCTCTTCATCAACCTCTCCAGCTTCGTCAGCAGCTTCATCGACAACTGCATCATGGCCCCGAAGACGAGAGCTTCGAGGGTCGCAGACCCATCTCCGTCTTCCCGCGCGCGGAGCCGACGGCAAAGTGAGGAGACGCCGGTGGAAGGGTGGACCTGGCGAGGGTGCTCGCGGTGCCACCAGATCCAGGGACAGGCGGAGGACCACGCCGGCTCCGTAGACCCACGCCCATCCCAGCGCGCCGTGCCCACGAAGATGGTGCCCGCATGTTGGGGCTAGAACATGCCGGGGCTCGCGGGATGCTCCGGACTGCTCATCGAGCATGAGCAAAGCGAAGTGCCGGACAAGACCTGCTCCTCCTGCCGCTATTAGGAGTCCGAGCACGGCCTGCTCGCGCTTACTCGCTCCCGCTCCCCTACGCTCGACAAGCGTGTCTCTCGAGCGCTTCTGCAGTCGCCGAGGACGCGCCATCGAGCTCTAAGTCCGGCAGGGCGGCTCTGGTGCTTACTCCGACGAGCGCAGCTCTCGGGCGCTCTAAGCCCGGCGAAGACAGCTCTAGCGTTCGCTCGACAAACGCGCCTCCCGAGTGCTGCGCCACCGCCGAACGCACCATTGGGCACCTCCGGTAGTGCGAAGAAACAAGAGAAAGAAAAAGCTAAGTCGCCGCGCCGTGCGAGCACTCCTTAATATCATGCTTTTATTCGTTATATCCTCTCGCATTTGTCGCTTGTGCTCAAACCTGCACGCCGAGGAGCACCTTGTGGATAGCCGCACCTTACTTCGCTTCAACACACTCAACGAGTAAAAGAGCGCGGCGACCAGCCGCACCCTCGCTTGCTCGAGTCGCTCAGCAAGTTAAGCGCCGCGAACTAGACATCGCAAGGTTGCTTGCGGAAGCGACGCCACCAGCCGGGTGCTTGATGTCCCAGACTCAAGAAGCGCGTTAAGCGTACGCAAGTTCCTCGGCTGCAAGTAAAGCGCACAAAGGATGCTGGGTTAGAGGGTGTAACGCTGCAAGCCTTGCCGTGAGATGCCCTTGGTATGGGAGGCTTGGGCGCAAGAGGAGCCAAGTCGTGGCCCGATTACGTGCTTTGTTTTGTTTCCGAGTCCGCTCAACAAACACAAGTGTGCTGCAGCACTTTATCTTGCTTCCGAGCCACGCCGCCAGTTAAGCGTCAGAATCGCCCGACGAGGTTGCTTGCCGGAGGCGACGCCACCAGCTGGGCTGTCCTGCTGATCGCTAAGCGTGTTCCCCGGCAAGCTCCCCAAGAGCGAGAGCACAAACATATGAAGGACAAAGCCCGACATCGCCTTGCTTAGCTAAGATTTATATACACATACATGTGCATTGAGCAATCGTGATATCTACCTCAGCTATTTTCATGGCTAAAATTGCAGCAACAAGGAGAACCAAAAGACCACACCAGCGCCTAAGATCCGGCAAGCCCGGTCGCTGGGCTGCGATTATAAGGCTCTCCTCGGCAAGCCAGCCCACTGGGCCGCGAGCGCCAAGATTCGTCTCCGGCAAGCTAGAGTTCTTTGGGGCTGCTATTTCAGATAAGTTTTTCATCCTCGTCATGCATCCTCTCATGGACAGGAGATGCGGATCGTCTTTGAACGATCGTGTCTTGTAAAACTCAGACGTGGAGGAACCGAGTCGTGGCCCGGGCTTATGTGCTTGGTTTGTTTCGAGTCCGCTCAACAAACCCAAGTGTGCCATTGCACCTCTACCTTGCTTCCGAGCCTGCTCAGCAAGATAGACGTCGCAACTGGCCCGACAAGGTTGCTTGCCGGGAGTGACACCACCAGCGGGCTGTCCCGCGGTCGCTAAGCGTGTTCGCCCCGGCAAGCTCCCCGATAGCGTAAGCACATACAAGGCACGCAGTCAAGTAAAAGACTCAGTCCGGCAAGCTTTCCCCTCTTTTCATTAAAAACATCCAATTTAGTACAAGTCCATGGAGGATGAAAAACATGATAGAGAGGATTACAAGTTCTTAAATGCAGCTAATGCCCGAGGGCTTACAATCTGAAAAGATAAGGTGCCCGTGATCCTCTCTGTTTCTCTGCTCAGAGTTCAGAGGTAGGTCAGGAGCCCCTGCAAGATAGGCTTGCTTGGGAGAGAAGACCCCGCAAGAAGAGCTTGTCGGGGAAGGGCGAAGGAGCGACAAGGGGCGTGGCGGTGGCGCCACTGCGCCCTGAGAGCTGCACAGAAGGTGACGGGCATGGGGAACGATGCCCGGAGAGCCAGCCGCAAGCCCTCAAGCCCGCGAAGAGCCACGGCGCCGAAGACCCCAAGAGAACACCCGAGGGGCCCGCCAGAGCTTGGCGGAGTCGGAGGCGTGGGAGGCGAGCTTGAAGACGGGTAGTGGGACGCCAAGACGCTTATCGAAGGCTACTCGCCCTCGTCTTCGACGTAACGGCCTTGCCGCCACTCCCCTCTTCCTCTTCCGCAGCCTCCCACGCCCGCCGCAAGAAGACGGCCCCAGGGAGTTCAGAGCCCGCAACCCGTAAGAAGGGGTTGCCGGTGGCGCCATGAGGCAGCGGTGTCCGACGCCTAGTCGGGCCCGCCATCCCCTCGTCGTCGCCGCCGCTCCCCTCCTCGCCACTCGCCGAGGAGGGGCTTCGCTATCCGAGGAGCTGTCCACACAGCAGCGCACCCGGTTCCATAGTCGCCAAGACCTTGACGGCGAGGAGATCACCATACAATAACTTGAAATGGAGGGTGAACCCCGCCGTCAAGCTATGGATCCGGCGAAGGTCTTCCACCCTGGCCGAAGAACATCACGCCGGGGTCGGGGACACGACACTCACCCGAGTGCCGCTGATCCCGCAGCCCCTCATCGCGTAGCTCCATCACGTCGGGTGGGTCCGTCCCATCGCGTCCCGCGAACGGACCGGCAGCGGAGGCGGCGGCGAGGCGCCCGGGCGGCTTGATGAAGAACTCCTGTGGGTCATCTCCAGTGTGGACCGCGCCGTGGTCGAGACGCCGGGAGACAGAGGAGGCACGCCGCCACGGCCGCCTCTCCCCGACCGCCTCGGCCACGCCCTCGACCTCGTCCATGCCACGCCCCTTCCTCTCCCCTCTCGTGGACGGCTCCACCACCACGGGAGCGGGTTGGGGAGCGGTCGCTGCCTCGAGGCAACCACGCCGCCACCGCCGAGGAACCAGGATTCCCTCCTTCCATGACGGCAAGAAGAATGTAAGATGAAGACGAAGGAGAAGTGGGTGAGTGTGGCCGTTAGGCACCCCTTCCGCCCCTATTTAAAGGGGCGGGTGGGGCTCAACCGCCCTTCGACCAATCAGAAGCGAGGAGGCCGGAGGAGCGGGCCGACTCGCCTCTCCGCCTGCGGACGGCTCGGTCTCCCACCTTCGCCGCCCACGACCCCGTGCATGAGGGCCGCGGGCGGCGGAGCAGAGCGACAGTGAAGCGACCCCGCTCTGCGCCACGATCACGGGGTGGATGCTTTAAAGGCTGCATCGCCGCCCACTCCTCCCACGACACCGCAATCAACGCGTGCTGCTATGGGAGGGGAGACGACAGATGCAAGAAGGATTCGGCGCCGTGGGCTTCAGGCGCCTGCAGATCGCCTTGGGCTGGCCCAACAGCTTCGGCACCGTGTATGGCCCAGGCCGGGGCTCTGTCGGTGTACTAAGGTAGGGGTACCAAGACTTAACTTGTGCACGGGCAGCACCCAGCTCCCGCAACCAGATCCATCAAATGCTTGCCGGAGATCATCTCCGCTCCACACCAAGCCGCTCAAGAACGAAGTATATAAGATAGGAACTCAAGACCCGGCAGAGAGAGCTTGCCGGAAGGCCATCCTGTGCTCAAGGCTACGTTATTCCTACAGATCCCCATGAGAGGAGCTCGTCGGGAGGACCAAGACCACATCACGAAGTCACGCCCGGCGCCTTGCGCTCGGGCGAGGACCCGGGCGGCAAGTCACTGAGCCGCAAGCCCCTGGCCGGCGAGATCAAGGCCCCAAAGGAGCTTGCCGGGAGAGCTGTGCTACGTGTCCGCCTCCAGCTCGTTGCCCACGTCGCCTCCACCTTCTCGAGACGCGTGGCGGGTGGTCAGATCTTGCATGAAGAATGCGGTGGCACTCCACGGTGGTGGCTTCGCGCCCGTGGCGAAGAAGACGCAATGGCGGGAGCTTTTGGGCGACGGCGACGGGCATTTAATGCCCTTGTCCCCTCTCACAAAAGTAGGTAGAAAGCATCAGAGCCGCACTGCTCCCGCACTGCTCCAACTACCACCCCTTTTACGCTTTACCCCTCTACCTCACGCTGACACTGTCGGTGACCCTTGCCCTATAAAAGGAGGCCCATGCACAACGAGGGGGTTCCAACCATTGGCGCTTCTCGAGAGGGTTCTGCGACTAGCTACTCTCACGAGGGTTTCACACAACACTCCACCGCTCGCTTCGCATTCTTGAGCAAGATCAAATACAACACAATGCAGCAGAGGGTTTACGCGACCATCGCGTCAAGCTGGGTAAAATCCTCACACAAGATCGCCTCGATCTGCTTCTCCTGCCCTCCGCCTGCATCAACACACAAGAAGGCCCTGCCCCATAGGTGCCGCGCCACCCATCCGGCCGCGACATAATGAGTTCATGGCAGTACCTTATGTGGTGGTTTTGTTTTCTTTCACTAACGGAGCTTATAAGATTTCTTGTTGAGTTTTGTGTTGTGAAGTTTTCAAGTTTTGGGTAAAGCTTTTATGGACTATGGAATAAAGAGTGGCAAGAGCCTAAGCTTGGGGATGCCCATGGCACCCCAAGATATTCAAGAATATCCAAAGTTTAAGCTTGGGGATGCCCCGAAGGCATCCCTCTTTAAATCTTCGCTCATTGGTAACTTTACTTGGAGCTATATTTTTATTCGCCACATGATATGTGTTTTGCTTGGAGCGTCGTGTATTATATTAGTATTTTCTTTTTAGTTTACCACAATCATCCTTGTTGTACACACCTTTTTGGAGAAGCCTGTTTGATTAGAATTTGCTAGAATACTCTATGTGCTTCACTTATATCTTTTGAGCTTGATAGTTTTTGCTCTAGTGCTTCACTTATATCTTTTAGAGCACGGTGGTGTCTTAATTTTGAAGAAATTGCTAGTCTCTCATGCTTCACTTATATTATTTTGAGAGTCTTTTAGAACAGCATGGTATTTTCTATGATCATAAAGTTGGTCCTAGAATGATGAGCATCCAAGTTGGGTATAATAAAAACTATCATAGAAAGTGAATTGGATGCTATGATCAATTTGATGCTTGATAATTGTTTTGAGATATGGAGGTAGTGATATTAAAGTCATGCTAGTTTGGTGATTATGAATTTAAAGAATGCTTGTGTTGAATCTTGTGATTCCCGTAGCATGCACGTATGGTGAACCGCTTTGTGATGAAGTTGGAGCACAATTTTATTTATTTATTGTCTTCCTTATGAGTGGCGGTCGGGGACGAGCGATGGTCTTTTCCTACCAATCTATCCCCCTAGGAGCATGTGCGTACTACTTTGGTTTTTGATGACTTCTAAATTTTTGCAACAAGTATATGAGTTCCTTTGATTAATGTTGAGTCCATGGATTATACGCACTCTTTCACCCTTCCACCATTGCTAGCCTCTCTTGTACCGTGCAATTTTCGCCGGTACCATACACCCACCATACTCCTTCCTCAAAACAGCCACCATACCTACCTATTATGGCATTTCCATAGCCATTCCGAGATATATTGCCATGCAACTTTCCACCGTTCCGTTCATATGACACGCATTACTTTTGTCATATTGCTTTTTGCATGATCATGTAGTTGACATTGTATTTGTGGCAAGGTCACTTTCATAATCATACATGTCGCTCTTGATTCATTGCATATCCTGGTACACCGCCAGAGGCATTCATATAGAGTCATATCTTGTTCTAGCTTTGAGTTGTAAATCCATAAAGTGTGATGATCTTCATTATTAGAGCATTGTCCTCGTGAGGAAAGGATGATGAAGACTATGATTCCCCCACAAGTCGGGATGAGACTTCGGACTTTACAAAAAGAAAAAATAGGAGAAAGGCCAAAAAGAAAAAAAAGAAAAAAAAAGATAGGCCAAAGAAAAAAAGAAGAAAGAAAAAAGAAGAAAAGAAAAATATAAAAATGAGAGAAAAAGAGAGAAGGGACAATGCTACTGTCTCTTTTTCCACACTTGTGCTTCAAAATAGCACCATGATCTTCATGATAGAGAGTCTCATATGTTGTCACTTTCATATACTAGTGGGAATTTTTCATTATAGAACTTGGCTTGTATATTCCAATGATGGGCTTCCTCAAAAGTGCCCTAGGTCTTTGCGAGCAAGCAAGTTGGATGCACCCCACTTAGTTTTTTTTGTTGAGCTTTCATATATTTATAGCTCTAGTGCATCCGTTGCATGGCAATCCCTACTCACCCACATTGATATCGATTAATGGGCATCTCCATAGCCCGTTGATACGCCTAGTTGATGTGAGACTATCTTCTCCTTTTTGTCTCCTCCACAACCACCATTCTATTCCACATATAGTGCTATGTCCATGGCTCACGCTCATGTACTGTGTGAAAGTTGAAAAAGTTTGAGATTATTAAAGTATGAAACAATTGCTTGGCTTGTCATCGGGGTTGTGCATGATTAAATACTTTGTGTGATGAAGATAGAGCATAGCCAGACTATATGATTTTGTAGGGATAACTTTCTTTAGCCATGTTATTTTGAGAAGACATGATTACTTGAAGTATTACTATTTCTTATGTCAATATGAACTTTTATTTTGTATTCATTTGGATCTGAACAACATGCCACAATAAAGAAAATTACATTATGAATTATGCTAGGTAGCATTTCACAACAAAAATTCTCTTTTTATCATTTACCTACTCGAGGACGAGCAGGAATTAAGCTTGGGGATGCTTGATACGTCTCCAATGTATCTATAATTTTTGATTGTTCCATGCTATTATATTACCTCTTTTGGATGTTTATGGGATTTATTTTACACATTAATATCATTTTTGGGACTAACCTACTAACCGGAGGCCCAGCCCATATTGTTGTTTTTTGGCTTGTTTCAGTATTTCGAAGAAAAGGAATGTCAAACGGAGTCCAAACGGAATGAAACCTTCGGAGCGTTATTTTGGAACAAATCTGATCCGGAGAGCTTGGAGTGCAAGTCAAGAAGCTCTCGAGGGCCCCACGAGATAGGAGCCCCCCGTGAGGGCATGCCCCTGTCTCCTGGGCCCCAAGGCCCACCGACGCATTTCTTCCTCCTATATATATGCACGCACTCGAAAACATCCAGAGCACCATGAAACACAATATCCACCAGAACCTTCAGATCCGAGATCCCATCTGAGCCCTTGCAAGCACTCTCACGGAGGGGAAGCAACCACGGAGGGCCTCTACATCAACATCCTTGCCCCTCCGATGAGTTGTGACTAGTTTACCACAAACCTACGGGTCCATAGTTATTAGCTAGATGGCTTCTTCTCTCTTTTTGGATCTCAATACAATGTTCTTCCCCTCTCTTGTGGAGATCTATTCGATGTAATCTCTTTTTGCGGTGTGTTTGTCGAGATCCGATGAATTGTGGGTTTATGATCAAGTGTATCTATGAATAATATTTGAATCTTCTCTGAGTTCTTTTATGTATGATTGAGTTATCTTTGCAAGTCTCTTCGAATTATCAGTTTCGTTTGGCCTACTAGATTGGTCTTTCTTGCCATGGGAGAAGTGCTTAGCTTTGGGTTCAATCTTGCGGTGGTCTTACCCAGTGACAGAAAGGGTTCCAAGACACGTATTGTATTGTTGAGATCAAGGATAACAAGATGGGGTTTATATCATATTGCATGTGTTTATCCCTCTACATCATGTCATCTTGCTTAATGTGTTACTCGTTCTTATGAACTTAATACTCTAGATGCAGCGAGTGAGTCGGTCGATGTGTGAGTAATAGTAGTAGATGCAGGCAGAGTCGGTCTACTTGTTATGGACGTGATGCATATATACGTGATCATGCCTAGATAATCTCATAACTATGCACTTTTCTATCAATTGCTCGACAGTAATTTGTTCACCCACCGTAATACTTATGCTATCTTGAGAGAAGGCTCTAGTGAAACCTATGGCCCCCGGGTCTATCTCTTATCATATTTGCTTTCCATCTACCTTTATTTGCATCTTTACTTTTTGCATCTATATCCTAAAATACCAAAAATATATTTATCTTATCATATTATCTTTATTAGATCTCACTTCCGCAAGTGGCCGTGAAGGGATTGACAACCCCTTTATTGCGTTGGTTGCGAGTTCTTAGTTTGTTTGTGTAGGTGCGTGGGACTTTTGAGAAGCCTCCTACTGGATTGATACCTTGGTCCGAAAAACTGAGGAAATAATTACGCTACACTTTGCTGCATCACCCTCTCCTCTTCGAGGAAAACCAATGCAAGATCAAGACGTAGCAGCAGGCTATTCAGCCAATGCCGAGCGGTCCTTTGAGTTTTAGTGTGAGGTACTTGATGGCATGTAGATCATCACCGCGGGCCATGTGAATGTGGAGAAGGAAATCTTCAATCCATACTGCGGGGTCTGTTGTATCATCATATGATTCAATGTTCACAGGTTTAAACCCTTTTGGGAATTCATGATCCATTACTTCATCCGTGAAGCATAAGGGGTGTGCGGCGCCTCTATGCCCGGCTACATCACGGCGCAGTTCAAATGAGTCTGGTCTGTTGTATTTGGCCCGGCCGGATTTGTTTTTAGTATATCCGGCGTGACGGTCATCGTCACGCATTGGGGCGCACCCCTGTGATCCGTAGATCGATCTTGATTGTCCTGCTTTGTTTTCCAATTTGTCTTGCAGGTCATGCGTGTAGCCCCGGGCCTTCGTGCTTTTGCTTGTTTGGCGACGGGGTGCGGGCTGGTGTTCGGGTTGATACGCCGCTTTATCTCAGCCACGAGGTGGCCGGTCTACCGCATACTGTGCTGGTAGTGTAGGCTCTATGGCCTCCTCCTCGAATCAAGGCGACAACTTGCGCTTTGGGTAACTTTTGGTTGGGCGCTCGAGACTGTATTCCTCGGCTGCCAGGACCTCGGTCCATCTATCAGCTAGCAGATCTTGATCAGCTTGAAGTTGATGTTGCTTTTTCTTCAGGCTTTTTGCAGTGGCTATAAGCAAGCGCTTGAAGCGCTCCTGCTCGACGGGGTCCTCAGGCACGATGAATTCTTCATCGCCGAGGCTCACCTTGTCTTTGGAGAGGGGCATGTAATTATCATCCTCTGAGTCCCCATCCATTGCATGTTTATCAGGGCTAACGTGCCCATCCTCCTGTCCGGCTTGCTCGAAGATTGGCTGGGCGGGATTGTTTTCGTCTTCGGCGCCATCCGGAGTGCTATTGTCTCCTGTGTCGGTATCGCTATTTTTGCTATGACGAGGCTTAGAGCGGCGTCGATGACGCCGGTGCTTAGATTTCTTCTCAAAGGGATTATCCTTCGTTGCCTCATTGCCATCGCTTTCTTTGGGGGTGTCCACCATATATATATCATACAATGAGGTGGTTGTCCAGTATACGTAGGCGGTGGTTCTATTTTTCTCTGCATCGTCGCCCATACCGTCGATGTCTTCGGAGTCGAAATCAAGCATGTCGGTTAAGTCGTCGACAGTGGCTATTAAGTGGGTGGTGGGTGGGGAACGAATTTCTTCATCGTCCGCTTCCCACTCAAGCCGGACATAGTTCGGCCAAGAGTCTCCTGATAGGGAGAGAGACTTTAATGAATTTAGCACATCACCCAAGGGCGAGTGCTGAAAGATATCCGCGGAGGTAAACTCCATGATCGGTGCCCAATCAGATTCGATAGGCACAGATGCACGTGGTTCAGAGCCTATGGCCGGAGACGAGTCCGAGGGTCCGATGACACAGACCTCATTGGAGGCGAAGTCTGTATTCGGCTCTAGCATCGCTGAGTGTGTGGCCTCCGTGGCGGGGTCCATCCACCCGTCCTTGGATGGCATGATCTGCTCTGGATTAAGGGTCGGGGCAACCGCAGGTGTGATCTCCCGAACGCCGTCCGATGGCAGATCTAGGTCATGCTCCTCGTGACTGTTCGGCACACCTTTCATGGACTCGAATCCATCGAAGATCAAGTCTCCACGGATGTCGACGGTGTAGTTCAGGCTTCCAAACCTGACCTGATGGCCAGGGGCGTAGCTATCGATCTGCTCCAGATGCCCAAGCGAGTTAGCCCGCAGTGTGAAGCCGCCGAACACGAAGATCTGTCCGGGCAGGAAAACCTCGCCCTGGATCGCGTCGTTGTACATGATTGAAGGGGCCATCAAGCCTTACCGTGACGACACAGTGGAACTCTCAATGAAAGCACCAATGTCGGTGTCAAAACCGGTGGATCTCGGGTAGGGGTCCCGATCAAGCGCCTAAGGCTAATGGTAACAGGAGGCGGGGAACAATATTTACCTGTGTTCGGCCCTCTCGATGGAGGTAATACCCTACTTCCTGCTTGATTGATCTTGATGATATGAGTATTACAAGAGTTGATCTACCACGAGATCGTGAGAGGCTAAACCCTAGAAGCTAGCCTATGATTCTCGATTGTTGTTGTCCTCTGGACTAAACCCTCTGGTTTATATAGACACCGAGGGGGGCCAGGTTACACGAGTCGATTCTGAGAGGAGATCTACATATCCGAATTGCCAAGCCTGCCTTCCACGCAAAGGAGAGTCCCACCCGGACATGGGACGAAGTCTTCTATCTTGTATCTTCATAGTCCAACAGTCCGGCCAAAGTATATAGTCCGGCTATCTGAGGACCCCCTAATCCAGGACTCCCTCACTCACCGCCGGTGGCCTCCTTGCCAGCGATGGAGTTGGGTCTTCAGTTTGGATCTATTTCGCCAGCTGCCCGCCCTTCTCGGGATATGGTTTCTGACAATAACCATAAGATAATCTTCTCACCAGATATTGTTGCTGCAACGTTTCCTTCTATGGGTTCTATGCAAAACCCTTTCATCCTCTCAGATGATTACTCTGATGATGATGGGCTTTGCTCTACCCCTCCTAGTACTTTATTGGGGCCCTTGAGGCCTCAGGCAGCCCGGTTCCATCGCCATGCAAGTCTCCTGTGGAAATCATTCGTGTTTGCAAGGTTTAGATGAATTGGTTGAAGAGATGGCGGCACAAGTTTAGGACTGTCCACGTTGTTTGGGAATGGGACATACCTTAGAACGATGCATGAACAAAGTCCGGTGTCGTCGGTGTTTCAGGCTCGGTCGCGTTAAAAAAGGTTGCACAAGGTCACCTCCTAATTTAAAGATTTGGGTTCCCAAACGCAGCAGCCCAACTACCAACCTCGAGTCTCGTGCCTTCAAGCATACCCAGGACTCTTCGTGCTCCCAAATAGTGCAAAGATCCCCTGCAAAAAACCCTGACCCCTCTGCTCTGCCGCTTGGTTATTCCACATCTTCATCGTCAAGCCGCTCGCCTTCCAATAGCTCTGCTCCATCATCTCTGCCATCATCCATGGCAAACTATGAGCTTGATCTGCGCCGCTTCTTGCCGGCGGGTCACGATATTGTGGATGCTGGTCCGCAGCAGCTATCGCGCACGTTCTACACTCCGGCTCACTCCCCTCCCCGCCTCCATGAATCTTACATGGTGGGGATTGTTGAGCCCATACCTCAGCCAGAAGATGTGCCTTTTCCCCGTCAACAGGTCAGAGATTTCATCATCGATGAGTTGCAATTGCCTGTCTTATCATCCCCAGACTTGGTTCCAAGGTGTCGGGTTGTATCAGATGCAAGACCCAGTTATTCGTAGTGCACTTGTTAATCACGCACCCTGGCCGCTTGGTTTAGATTAGCATGGAGAGGAGATATTTGTTAGATTCATTAATCATGATGATGGCGAGGGTTTCCAAGCACTACATGGATATAGAACTGGCTAGCTCATGTTTATTGGAGTCCCCTTGGATTATCGCAATGACGAGATCCTTTCAGAGGTTGTGGGCACTTTTGGCCAATTTCATTATTGGAACCATGAAGATGACCGTCTAGTTCGTTCCCTGGTTTATGCATCCTTCCCTGACAATTTGATGGTACCAAGAGATATGGTTTTCCGAAAGTTTGCCAATGTTGGAGGTGTTGTTGTATCCTAGACCGCCTCCTGCCATATTCTCACTGCTGCATTTGCTGAACAATTGCCACAAGACGAAGATGTTATGCCCATTGATGGTAATCCCCATCCCATGCCGGGGCAGCTCCAACCTGTTGAGAATTTTTGGGCAGTGCCACCATTTCCAGCCCTTGGATGGAATGATATTCCCCAGCCCATGCATCATGATCAGCCACACAAACAACAGCCTGAGCAGCAGGATGGATGGGGTCCATGGGCAGCACCAGTGGAGGAACCAGCCGTCGAGCAGCCACTAGTGTAGCAAGACAAGGCTTCTATGGTTTTAAATCCTTCAATGGGCTCCAACGACTCTTCTCAGCACAACAACCAGGCAATTTATGGACTCCCAATGGGCCAGACAATGCAAGAGGGAGTTGGGCTTGCTGGCCCAGTTATTCAAAATCATGAAGAAGAGGCAGTTGTTGTGGAGGACCCAATGGGCCCATTACATCCACCCAATGAGCCTGTTGCTGAAAATGTTGTTGAGAATGTTCAGATTGCCAATGATGCTGCTGTTGCTGAGCACTTTGCTGAGGATTTTCAACTTGTCAATGCTGCTGCTGCTCATATGGATGACCACCAGATTTTACAGGACCTTGTTTTGCCGTGAGCAAAATGACAATCTTGCCATTGTCCCTTACCAGCCACCTCTTTAGCCGCCTCTCTTTGTTGGAACTGCCAGGATTATATATGGCCCTGTTTTACCACCTGCAATGATCTGGCAGTGGACTTATGAGTCATTGATGCCTTCTTTTCTGACCTCATCCCTGCCCAAAGAAATGCCAATCATGGTGGATACTTCCTCTTTGAAGAGATCTTGGCTGCAAGCCTTCTCTAAAGATCTGACCCTTTCTTGGCCACCTGCTCTGTTGCATTGTCAGGGGCAATCCTTGCCTCAGTTGCCATCTCCTTCTTGATCAGTGGCACAAAAGCTGAATTTTGGAGATGATCTCGGTAACTTCCCCATGCCATCTGTGTGTGCTGATACGGTTCAGGCTACACTTCCTTTTACAAGTGCGCCTGCTGCTGCAAAGAAGAGAGGAAGGAAGCCTAAAACCATTGTAGCCCCAAAAGCTGATTTCTTTGACAGAAGAATGACACGAAGTGTTGCAAAGTTGCAGGGTTTCAAGCCTGTTTCTGCAATTCCAGTTAAGCCACGGCCACCAAGGCAACCACGTGCAAAGAAGCCCAAGCTCCACGAGGACAAGAACAACCAGCATGACCCCAAGATGGCCGATGATGGCCCTGCTCCAACTCCTATTGACGTGATGCAGAATCTCGGCACATCTTTGGGCATCCCACCTAAGAATCTCTCACGGGAGCAGCTTATGGCTGATCCAAAGAAGACTCCAAGCGATGATGTGTCTAATGATGAGTAAACTGTGTTTTCGTAATTCAGGGAGGTGGGCCCTTTGTCCTGCCATTTGTTTTCTTTTGGGATTGCTCTCTGTCCTACCAGACTTCAGTGACTGCTCAATGGGCCTTGTGGATCATCTGAACTATATTTTGCACTATTATAGTTATGCCGTGTACCAGTATTATTATGTGATACTATGTTTCTCTTCTTATCACATTGTGTTTTATAATGAGTGCACATGTTATTAAGGATTGGAAGGTGCTTTCCTGGAATGTCAGAGGGCTTAATTCTGAAATTAGACAACGGGCTGTGCGAGCCAAAATTGAGGAAAGTCGATGTTCAGTTGTTTGCTTACAGGAAACAAAGTGTGATTTCTTCGATCAAAGATCTATCAGAAAATTTTGCCCTAAAAGATTTGATAATTTTGCGTATTCTCCTTCTGTGGGTGCTTCTGGAGGAATTATTGTGCTTTGGTGTTCCTCTGCTTTATCTGGTTCTCTGGTTGATCTGCAAAGTTTTGGCATCATCATTAACTTCACCTAAACCAAAAATAACCAAACTTGGACCCTGGTTAATGTCTATGGGCCTTGTCAGGGAGAGCTTAGGGATCCTTTTGTGCACTGGTTATATCATATTCAAATTCCTCGGGATGATCTTTGGTTATTCCTAGAATCCTAGGGGACTTTAACTTTATCAGATCTTTGGATAATAGGAATATGCCAGGAGGTGATTGAGGGAGTCCTGGATTAAGGGGTCCTCCGACAGCCGGACTATATGCTTATGTTGGACTGTTGGACTATGAAGATACAAGATTGAAGACTTCGTCTCGTGTCCGGGTGGGACTCTCCTTTGCGTGGAAGGCAAGCTTGGCAATGTGGATATGTAGATTTCCTTCTCTATAACCGACTCTGTTGTAACCCTAGCCCCTCCGATGTCTATACAAACCAGAGGGTTTAGTCCATAGGACAAGAACAATCATAATCATAGGCTAGCTTCTAGGGTTTAGCCTCTACGATCTCGTGGTAGATCAACTCTTGTAATACTCATATCATCAAGATCAATCAAGCAGGAAGTAGGGTATTACCTCCATTGAGAGGGCCCGAACCTGGGTAAACATTGTGTCCCCCACCTCCTGTTACCATTAGCCTTAGACGCACAGTTCGGGACCCCCTACCCGAGATCCGCCGGTTTTGACACCGACATTGGTGCTTTCATTGAGAGTTCCACTGTGTTGTCATGATAGGGCTTGATGGCTCCTTCAATCATCTACAACGATGCGGTCCAGGGCGAGGTTTTTCTCCCCGGACAGATCTTCTTATTCAACCGCGCTGCGATCAACCAACTCGCTGGCCATCTGGAAGCGATCGATAGCTATGCCCTCGCCATCGTGTCGTTTGGAAGCTTGAACTACACTGCCGACATCCGCGGAGACTTGATCTTCAACGGATTTGAGCCCATGATAGGTGCGCCGTACAGCCACGATGAGCGTGACTTAGATCTGCCATCGGACGGTGTTTGGGAGATCACACCTGCAGCTGCCCCGGCTCTAAATCTGGAGCAGACCGTGCCATACGAGGACGGGTGGATGGACCCCGCCATAGAGGCCGCACACTCAGCGGCGATAGAGCCGAACACAGATCTCACTTCCAAGGAGGTCTGTGTCTTCGGACCCTCGGACTCGTCTCTGGCCAGGGGCTCCGAACCGCGTGCATCCGTGCCCACCAAACCTGACTGGGCACCGATCATGGGGTTTAGCTCCGCGAATATCTTTCAGCACTTGCCCTTGGGCGATGTGCTAAACTCATTAAAATCTCTCTCCCTATCAGGAGATTCTTGGCCGAACTATGTCTGGCTTGAGTGGGAAGCGGACGACGAAGAAATTCTTTACCCACCCACCACCCACTTGATAGCCATTGTCGACGACTTAATCGACATGCTTGATTTCGACTCCGAAGACATCGACGGTATGGACGACGATCTTTGGAGAAGAACGAGAACCACCGCCATTGTATACTGGACAGCCACCTCATCATATGATATATATATATGGTGGACACACCCAAAGAAAGCAATGGTAGTGAGGCAACGGAGAATAATCCCCTGAGAAGCAATCTAAGCGCTGGCGTCAGCGGCGCCGCTCCAAGCCCCGTCATAGCAAAAATAGCGATACCGGCACAAGAGACAATAGCACTCCGGATGATGTCGAAGACGAAAACAATCCCGCCCAGCCAAGCATTGAGCAAGCCAGATGGGAGGATGGGCAAGCTAGCCCTGAAGAACAGGCAATGGATGGAGACTCAGAGGATGACAATTACATGCCCCTCTCTGAAGACGAGGTGAGCCTCGGCGACGAAGAATTTATCGTGCCTGAGGATCCCGTCGAGCAGGAGCGCTTCAAGAGCCGGCTTATAGCCACTGCAAAAAGCCTTAAGAAAAAACAGCAGCAGCTTCAAGCTGATCAAGATCTGCTAACTGATAGATGGACCAAGGTCCTGGCAGCTGAGGAATACGGACTCGAGCTCCCAACCAAAAGTTACCCGAAGCATAGGTGGTTACCTCTATTTGAGGAGGAGGCACTAGAGCCTACACTAACAGCGCAGGATGCGGCTGACCGGCCACCTCGTGGCCGAGACAAAGCGGCATATCAGCCCGAACACCAACCCGCACCCCGTCGCCAATCAAAAAACATGAAGGCCCGGGGCTACACGCAGGACCTGCAAGACGAGTTGGAACACAAATCGGGACAGTTAAGATCGATCTATGGATCACGAGGGCGCGCCCCAACGCGTGACGATGACCGCCACGCCAGATATACTAAATACAAATCCGGCCGGGCCGAATACAACAGACCAGACTCATTTGAACTACGTCATGATGTAGCCCAGCATAGAGGCACCGCACACCCCCTATGCTTCACTGACGAAGTAATGGAACATGAATTCCAGAAGGGTTTAAACCCGCAAAAATCGAACCATATGATGGGACAACAGACCCCGCGGTATGGATTGAAGATTTCCTTCTCCACACTCACATGGCCTGCGGCGATGATCTACATGCCATCAAGTACCTCCCACTAAAGCTCAAGGGACTGGCTCGGCATTAACTGAATAGTCTGTCGGCAAACTCCATTGGCAGTTGGGAGAACCTGGAAGACGCATTTCTTGACAACTTCCAGGGCACTTATTTCCGACCCCTGGACGCTGATGACTTAAGTCACATAACCCAACAGCCGGAGAGTCAGCCAGGAAATTCTGGACTCGGTTCCTAACTAAAAAGAACCAAATTGTCGATTGTCCAGGATGCGAAGCCCTAGTGGCCTTTAAGCACAAAATCCGGATTTAGTGGCTTGCCCGACACCTCGCCAAGAAAAGCCGAAATCCATGGCAACCCTCACGACACTCATGACCCGCTTTTGTGCGGGCGAGGATAGCTAGTTGGCTCATAGCAACAAAGACATCACGAAATCTCGGCTCTTCTGGACGCCAGAGATAGCAATGGCAAGCCTCGGCGTAAACGCATACCTAAGCGTCGCAATAATGGCGATAACACCGAAGACACGGCCGTCAATGCCGGATTCAGTGGCTCCAAGTCCGGTCAGCGGAAGAAGCCATTTAAAAGAAACAATCCGGGCCCGTCTAGTCTGGACCGCATACTCGATCGCTCATGTGAAATCCACGGCACCCCAGATAAACCAGCCAACCACACCAACAGAGAATGTTGGGTATTTAAACAGGCCGGCAAGTTAAATGCAGAAAACAAGGAAAAGGGGCTGCATAGTGATGATGACGAGGAGCCCCGGCCGCCGAACACGGGAGGGCAGAAGAAATTTCCTCCCCAAGGGAAAACAGTAAATATGATATACGCCACCCATATTCCCAAGCAGGAGCGGAAGCGTGCACTAAGGGACGTCTACGCGATGGAGCCAGTCGCCCCAAAGTTCAACCCATGGTCTTCTTGTCCGATCACCTTTGATCGCAGGGACCATCCGACCAGTATCCGTCATGGTGGTTCGGCTGCACTGGTCCTTGACCCTATCTCTGACGGATTCCACCTCACACGAGTCCTCATGGATGGTGACAGCAGCATGAACATACTCTATCAGGATACAGTGCGCAAAATGGGCATCGATCCCTCAAGGATCAAACCCACCAAAACCACCTTTAAAGGTGTCATACCAGGTGTAGAGGCCTGTTACACAGGCTCAATTACACTGGAAGTAGTCTTCGGATCTCCGAACAACTTTTGAAGAGAGGAGTTAATCTTCGATATCATCCCCTTCTGCAGTGGCTATCATGCACTGCTCAGACGAACTGCATTTGCTAGATTCAATGCGGTGCCGCATTATGCCTACCTGAACCTCAAAATGTCAGGACCTCGCGGGGTTATAACAGTCAATGGAAACACAGAGCGCTCCCTCCGTACGGAGGAGCACACTGGGGCCCTCGTGGCGGAAGTACAGAGCAGCCTCCTTAGGCAGACCTCTAATTCGGCAATAAAGCCCGCGGACACCGTCAAGCGAGTCCGGCACTCGCAACAGAACGTCCCAAGACGTCGAGCTCTCCTAGCAATTTGGCCTCCGTCCCAGTCCCAGTCAAGCGGAGAAATTTGCGCCACGCGTACATAATTACGCACTTAAAATACCATGGGAATTGGCGGAGGCACAGCTACAATGCGGTCCACAACGCGGCTCAACCGCCCCAGGACCCATATACCTTCACCCTTCACCTTCTTTCAGGTCCCTATCTTCTTGAGGCTCTTCCGATAACCTGATCATCGGACCCATCACGGGACGGAAACACCAAAGAGGCAAGAAGCTTTGACGTACGAGGAAATCCCCAGGTGGTCTCTGATAACGATCGCGATTCCTGTTTTTACATACCCACACGCAGCTCGCTGTTGGTTAGGACATGTCAAATAGTCCTATTTTGCTTATAGCACTACTCGTATACATACGCCTTGATCTATCATTCAAATAACAAAGGAAAATAATGTGCAGCGTCAACTTATTACTACATTTCTTTTTCTCTTTTCCTTGACTGTTTATTTATTACAAATTGCACCTGTACATTTTGGTACGGTCAGTTCGTCAGGGGCTTCAGTGTACCCCATAGCATGGCAAGAAAAGTCCGAACACTTTCGACAGTGCGGCACCCCGAACTTATAGCATTATATGCATCAGCTCCGAATCATGTCTTGGGTCAATAGTTGGGTTGCCCGGCTCCCATGTTTTGCTGCCTTACGTTCCGCTATATCGGCTAAGGTGGCACAAGGAGAACTACTGCAATTGTGTCCCGGTTCTTCCGGACGAGCACCTCGATGAAAGCCAAAACCGATCATGATGCGGCGAGAGCTGGTCGCTGTTCGAGAGGTTTCAAATCCTTAAAGATTTGTTCCGCTTTGGGCGAGGAATCGGTCTTTGTCCGATTTAGGCGTGTATAGCGCCCCAAATTCAGCCTTCCGAATACTAGGGGCTACGCCGAACTTTAAAATTATAGAACTTCTATGGCTAAGTGAGGGTGATAAAGTTGTATAGTCCGATTGCCTTGTTCGTTGCGCTAAACACCTCCTTAAAGGACCAAAAATTTGGATAAAGAGTGTTTAGATAAATCCCGAACACCCCTATACTAGTTACATGGGGGTAGAAGCCGACGAATGGCCAACTCTCAGATTTTATAAGCGGCCGCACAGAAGGTAAAATTTTAATTAAATCAACAAGCATTATATTGCGCAAATGAACTTGTTTTCATATTACAGGATAAAATGAGTACATTCACTCAAAGATTACATCCTTAGCACATTGCTCCGCCACAAGGCGGGGGCCCTTCAGGACACTGTCATAATACTTTTCCGGATGGCGGTGCTCCTCGCCCTTCGGTGGCCCTCCGTCATCAGCTTCTCGGCATCCATCTTTGCCCGTGCACTTTCGCACGGGCGAAGGCCATGCACGCACCTTCAATGCAAACTGACCGCTTTATGACTTCAAGCTGCGGGTAGGCATTTACAAGCCGCTTCACGAGGCCGAAGTAGCTGATGGGCAGTGGCTCGGCAGACCACAACCGGACTATGAGGTCCTTCATGGCTAGTTCGGGCGCCTTGTGCAGTTCGACTAGTTGCTTCAGCTGGTCGCTCAAGGGCATCGGATGTTCTGTCCCAAGATACTGAGACCAGAACAACTTCTCCGTCGAGCTCCCTTCTTCGGCTTGGTAGAACTCTGCAGCATCGATATGCTGCGCGGTAGATCTGCGAATGCTCCTGGAGAGCTCCAAATTCGGGTAAGTAAAAGGAAAGTCTCCTTCACATGCTTGCTTTGCATAATGAATGCCTTACCTGCCGCAATCTTCTTGACCACCTGAATCTCCTGGAGGGCCTTTTGGGCTTCGGCTTTGGCGTCTTGCATGCTCTGGAGGGCCTTGGCAAGCTCGGACTCTTGAGTCTTAGAGTCACGCTCCAAGGACTCGTATTTCTGGACGAAATCCTGGAGCTCTTGCTGGACCTCGTTGACCCGGGCCTCTTGCTTCTCGCTTCGTGCTGCTTCCTTGACGCTTTGTCTTCGGCCTCGGTCATCGCCTTCTTAAGGGCCACCACTTTGGTCGTGGCCCCTATTAAAGTTCATGACGCTTCCATTAGCAGAAACAATTTTTTCTTCACAAATATACAGACAGCATATTGTGTACCTTTGTTTTCCTTGGGCTGCCTCTTCACGAGGCCGAAGCTCTCCTCGGTCGCTCGAGTCCCGCTTGGTCAGGAGACCTCCAAGCGATGATCTGACCGCGCCAAATAGCCGACGCATGCTTATTCACATAGACATCTTCTGTTAGACTCATGTGAATGTTATTTGATCCTCTGTTCGGCCTTTCTTTCCGAACACCAAACAGAGCATAGGGGGCTATTGTCTATACTATGATATTTTCTTACAATTTTATTACTTACCACAAAGCCTATTAGGAGGCTGGCGCAGGCTTCGGTCAATCCGCTTTTGGCGTACCGGACCTTCTCAATCACCGTACTCATAATGGTACGGTGTTCTTCATCAATGGAAGCGCCGCGAAGCCCTTCCAGCAAGTTGTCCGATGCCTCTGGATGGACAGAGGTCATCGGTACAGGCGGCTCGCCCCCCTTGGAGAGAGGCTGCTTGCCTGAATTCGGAACCACTGGGGGTTCCTGAGTCGTATCCGGCTGGGGGCAGACTTGCTGCGGCCCCGGTTATCGGAGTCCATGGGGGGTCTCCCCCCCCCATGTGCTCAGCGATTGGGATTTCGCCTGGGGGCGTCTCCAGAACTGTCTCCCCTTGGTCCGGTATCCTCTGAGACAACACCTCGGTGTCGTCCGCGGGCCTGGGGGGGAGGCTGTCGGGAGTGAATCGCTGTTCATCACCGACGGGCCCAAAGACCCATCCGAAGAGGATACCTCGATGTGGGATTTGGCCGGACTACATATGCATGTTCGGCATGATAAGAAGCAATAAAGCAAAACATAACGGGAGTATTATAGTGTCCGGATACTTACGAATTGGCCAGGGGCTTGTCCGTGGGCAGCCACTCCTCGCCGCTTTAGGTGGCTGTGGTGGAGTGGTCCGGAAGGAGGGTCTTTCCCTTCTTGGACACCTCGGCCTCCCTAGATGGGGCGGCCTTCCTCTTCTTCTCCCCCCCCCAGTTGAGGGGGGGGGGATTTCCTCTTCCTCCCCCTCGTCTTTGTTGGAGGAGTGCGCCTTGGTGTCTTCGGACGTCACATTCGATGTCACCTTACGCCGGAGACCTTTCCTGGTCCCTGCGGCCTTCTTCTTGGCCTCCGGCACCTCATAGGGTGCCGGAAACAACATCTTCGTTAGGAGAGGCGATGCTTGATCCTCAGGTAGCGGAGTCGGACAGTCAATCTGCTCCGCTATCAATACCCAGTCCTGATTAAATCAGCATGGAGGCTTAGTTTCCTCCCGCGGACGTGCTGGTAAAATCACATCTTGCAAAATATAAAAACTTACCGGATGGGCTTGGCATTTCGCGCTGAGTCCGCGATCTTCGGTTATGGGTGGGGGGACCTCGGTGGCCTTGAAGAGCACCTTCCAGACGTCTTCATGCGTCGTGTCAAAGATCTCTTGTAGCATCTGGTGTTCGGCCGAGTTGAACTCCCATAGATTGTACGCATGTCTCTGACACGGAAGGATCCAGCGGATGAGCATGACTTGGACCACATTGACAAGCTTGATTTTCTTGCCTATCATATTTTGTACGCAGGTCTGGAGTCCGGTCAGCTCCACCGCTGAGCCCCAGGCTAAGCCCTTCTCTTTCCAGGAGGTGAGCCACGTGGGGACGCCGGATCGAACTCGGGGGTCGCCGCCCAGTTGGTGTCGCGCGACTCGGTGATGTAGAACCACCCCGATTGCCACCCCTTTATCGTCTCCACAAAGGAGCCTTCGGGCCAGGTGACATTGGGCATCTTGCCCACCATGGCGCCCCCGCACTCCGCTTGATGGCCGCCCACCACCTTTGGCTTCATGTTGAAAGTCTTCAGCCATAGGCCAAAGTGGGGTGTAATGCGGAGGAAGGCCTCGCACACGACGATAAATGCCGAGATGTTGAGGATGAAGTTGGGGGCCAGATCATGGAAGTCCAGCCCGTAGTAGAACATAAGCCCGCGGACGAAAGGGTGGAGGGGGAATCCCAGTCCGAGACAAAGTGAGAGAGAAACACTACCCTTTCCTGGGGTTTCGGGGTAGGGATGATTTGCCCTTCTGCCGGAAGCCGGTGCGCGATGTTTGCGGCCAGGTATCCGGCCTCTCGAAGCTTCGTGATGTCCTCCTCCGTAATGGAGGAGACCATCCACTTTCCTCCCGCTCCGGACATGTTCGGAATGACTTTGCGGAGAAGGTGAAAACTTGAGTGCTGGAACTTGAGCGAGAGGATGAGCAGACGAAGAAGACGGCGTGGGTGAAAAAGGGCGAATCCTTATCCCTTTATAAAGGCGGTAGAAACTATGCGCCTCCCCACTTGCCCTGCTAACTCGTTTATTCCCCAACCGTCGTGTTGATGGCGCGGTTGGGTTACCCACACCCGTATTGATGAGTATCCCGTGATAAGGGGACACGATCTTTGCTTCGACAAGACGTGCCTATGAAACTGCCTCGCGGAAGGTGCAGTAGCAGGTTGGGAAAAATGGTTCGAATAATGACCGGGCCGCGGTGTGATGAAACGCTATGAAAAGTCGTTAGCAGATTAGACTTGTGGAATATTGTGCTCTCTATGGTGGTATGTGGAATTTGTTTTGCAGAGTCGGACACGATCCTTATGTTCAAAATCTTCTTTGGAGTATTCAGAGAAGGAACCCGCCTTGCAATCCCGAAGACAATCTGCGCGCCGGACTCATCATCATTGAACCCTAGTTAATGGCTACTAAAGGAGTCCTGGATTAAGGGGTCCTCGGACAGCTGGACTATATGCTTATGTCGGACTGTTGGACTATGAAGATACAAGATTGAAGACTTCGTCCCGTGTCCGGGTGGGACTCTCCTTTGCATGGAAGGCAAGCTTGGCAATTCAGATATGTAGATTTCCTTCTCTGTAACTGACTCTGTTGTAACCCTAGCCCCTCCGGTGTCTATATAAGCCGGAGGGTATAGTCCGTAGGACAAGAACAATCATAATCATAGGCTAGCTTCTAGGGTTTAGCCTCTATGATCTCGTGGTAGATCAACTCTTGTAATACTCATATCATCAAGATCAATCATGCAGGAAGTAGGGTATTACCTCCATAGAGAGGGCCCGAACCTGGGTAAACATTGTGTCCCCCGCCTCCTGTTACCATTAGCCTTAGACGCACAGTTTGGGACCCCCTACCCGAGATTCGTCGGTTTTGACACCGACAGTGATATTAATGATATGTTCATTTTTAATGAAATTATTGGCCACTTGGGACTAATTGAGCTGCCTTTAAAAGGAAGGTCCTACACTTGGTCAAACATGCAGTAAACACCTGTTCTGGAGTAGCTGGATTGGTTTTTTACTACACCTACATGGACTAGTGAGTACCCTAACACAATGGTGTATCCTCTTGCTAAGACTAGCTCTGATCATGTCCCATGTGTGGTCTCCATCTCCACTTCCATACCCAAGGCAAAGATTTTTTTTGTTTGGAAAATTGCTGGGTGGACATGCCTGGGTTTCTGGAATATGTTGAGCTTTCTTGGTCTGCCCCCACTAGAGAGTCTAATTATGTTGCCATTCTAACTGAGAAATTCAAAAGGTTGAGGTCTGATCTTAGAAAATGGCAGACTGGTCTATCTAGGTTGAAGTTGTTGTTGAATGCTTGTAATGCAGTTATTTTGGCCTTTGATAATTTGGAAGATCAGAGGCCTTTATCCATGCCAGAATTTAATTTCAGAAAGATTGTTAAACTGCACCTTGAAGAGTTGCTCCATCTTCAGTACATTTATTGGAAACAGAGATGCACCATAAGATGGATAAAAGTGGGGGAGGAAAACTCCAAATTCTTCCAAGCCATGGCAACTGAGAGATTTAGAAGAAATACTATTTCCAGTTTAATTAATGATGATGGTTTGTCCCTATCCTCCAACAATGTCATGGCTGGTCTTGTTTGGTCTTCTTATAAAGATAGAATGGGAGTATCTTGTGGGATTGACATGTTATTTGATCTGGAGAATTTGATCCAACCTATCCCTGGCCTTGAGTGTTTGTCTGAACCTTTCTTAGATGAGGAAATCAATGAGGTATTGAACCATTTGCCTCTTGACACGGCACCTGGACCAGATGGGTTTACTGGTCTGTTTGTAAAGAAGTGTTGGCACATCATTAATGATGATTTCCTAAAACTATTCACTGATTTCTATGATGGAAGAATTTCCCTACAGAGCATAAATGGTTCCCTAGTGATCCTAATTCCCCAAATCTTGTCTCCTGAAGGGCCCAATGATTATAGGCCAATCTCCCTCACAAATACATGTCTCAAATTCCTCACTAAACTCCTGGCAAATAGACTACAGAAGGTTATCCTCACATGCATCCATAAAAACTAGTATGGTTTTCTAAAATCAAGGTCCATACAGGATTGCATTGCATGGGGTTTAGAATACATTCATCAGTGTCATCAGTCCAAGAGACTAGACCAATCCTCATCCTTAAGCTTGATGATGATCTTCTCCAAGAGGAGGCCTTGACAATCCAAAGGATTCTTCCCTAGGTGGGGGCTTGATCTCCAAAGAGGAGGGGATACAAGGAGCAAAGCTCACAATGTTTTCTCTAATACTTTGCTGACCTGCAAATGACCTAGGAGATGCCCTTATATAGTTTAGGGACGAAACAAGTTGAGAGCGGGGGTACAAAGGCCAAAAGGCCAAATACACGTGGCTGGACCGGAGGGATCCGGGCACCCGGGTAACATGGGTTGGGCACCCGACCTACTCAGGGGTGGCTGGAGGGGGGAGCGAACACCCGGGGGCCCAAGGCACAGGCACTGGGGTGCGCCGAGGCCAGCCAGGGAGTGGTCGGCACCGGGCCTCAAGCCCGGCACCCGGCAGCGCCAGTACTGGAGGTCTTGGGCGGGCACCGGGTGGTGCAGTAACACCCCAGTGTCATGCTACAAGAATCCTCATTAATGGTGCAATGTCATCACATTATGTTGCTAATCTTCACTTGATCAAATTCACAATTCAAATTCAAATCCAATCAAGTCAAAATTCATATTTGTTAGACATGAAAACTAAAATGTTCATCATGTGGCAAATGATCATTTGTTAATATTGGTGGTAAACCAACAATTTTGCAAGGTGTTTAAATGGCCTAAACCAATTAAAGCAGTGGCTAAAACAATAGATTAAATGCCTTTTTAATTTATAAAAATTAAAAACTATTTCAAAAGCCTCACAATATTTTTTGTGGCAGTGCCAACTATTGCAATGTAATTATGTGGCCAAGTCCCACATTTTACAAAATCCTTTTGGCAGCTCAAATATTACCATGATTTTTCTGTAAAAGAAAAGAGCAAAAGTAAAAGAAAAAGAAGAGGTGAGAGAGAGAGCGCGCCCCCTTGCCTTCCCTGGGCCTCGGCCCACCCAAGCTGCCCAACATTTGCCTCCCCCGGTCGCCTTCTCCCTCTCCTGTACAACCGACCGGGGGCACGGTCGAGCGTGCGCAGCCACACCAGCTCGCCGGCGTCGAGGGGATAAGGCCGCCCCATACGCCTCAAGTTCCCCCCTCACCTACCGCCACTCCCACTTATTCCACTCGCCTAGCCTCCTCCCAGATCCATCCCCCGCTCACTTCCTCTCCCCCTCGTTCCCCATCGACGACCGTAGGAGTGGGCGTTCGGTTCCCCCGAACCGAACGGTTCGGTACTTCGGTGTTTTAATTTTCTCGGTTCCTAGAAAACGTAGACCGATCGGTCTCTAGCAATAAACAAAACCGAGGCTTCGGTGCCCTCATCGATCGGTTCGGTACTCGGTTTTGCACCGAACAGACCGAAAAGCTGGCGGGTTGGGCTGGCCGGATGGGATAGCTGGTATACTTGTTTGTCTCGGCTGGGCTAAAAGATATGGTTTGTGTGGGCTATATAACAACACGTGTTATGCTCAAAGAAAACCAAGATAACAGGTTGTGAGCGAGACAGCACGCAACAACAAACAGCACCTAGGTTCAATAAAAAAATGAAAGCTGGCGGGCGACCAGTCCTATGGCACTATTCGCCGCTCAATCACATTAACGCGCCATCAATTTATTTGATTTTTTTTGCAGGGTAATTGATGTTCGTTGGCTGGTAGCACAAAGCGTACAAATGGGAACTAATTTATGGAGACGCGCGAGACAGTTGGTGGTGGGCCTCGGACCCTCGGTGCTTCGGTCAATTCGGTTGACCGACTGTGCAGACCGAAATCACCCAACAAAGTTTGGTTTCTCGGAATTGCTAACCGAGCATGGTACCGAACAATTCGGTTTCGGTCACTTCGGCTTCGGTTCAGATTAAATCGGTTCGGTCGTTCGGTTTTCGGTTTATATGCCCACCCCTAGACGACCGAGTGTGGCCGCCGCCACATCTCCGTCGACCCCGCGGCCACCGAGCCCCTCTGATCCCGCTGATCTGTCCGGGAGCCCCAGCGTCATCGACCCCTTCGTCCGGTGCCGTTGGATCAAGTCGGGGAGCAGCACAGCAACGCCAGTGACCCGATCCCCTTCTCCGGCCATTGTGACGCCGTTGCCGCGATTCCTCGCCATCTCCGCTCCTAAGCTGTCAACGAGCCTCCGTGCGCTCCTCGGTGAGCCCCGTGCCTTTCACCTCCGCCTCCACTTCAGTCTGCTATCCCTTGCCGCCGCGCCACCCTTGTCGTAGTTCATTGTGCCGTCGTGCTTGGTGCCGTTGTTGTAGTGCTTCCCCGGCTCACGCGAGCACACCACGGTGCTTCTGGCATCGCATGGGAGCTGCCTAGCCGTACGGTGCTTCGCGTGCGTACTCCTAGCACCGTCCCCCTCGAGTTCTTGCTCCGTCCGCCGATCACCGTTGTCGTTACCGTCGCCTTAAGCCGTCCCCGCCTGATCCAGTAGCACTAGTGGACGCGACGTCTTACTTCGCCCGACCGCTTTTCGTGGCTGCCCCACGGCCTTCTGCTCATGCGCCGCCACGCCCGGTGCTAGCCGCCGCTCACCCTTGCTGCGTCCAGGGCGTGCCCCCGCAGCCGCCCGCGGTCCCTGCTCCGCCTATGATAACCCGCAAGTATACGGGATAGTTGTAGCCTCTTTCGATAAGTAAGAGTGTCGAACCCAACGAGGAGCTAAAGGTAGAACAAATACTCTCTCAAGTCCTATCAGCCACTAATACGACTCTATGCACGCTTGACGTTCGCTTTACCTAGAACAAGTATGAAAATAGAAGTAATTTGTAGGTGTTTTCGGGTAAGCTTGCAAGAAAGTAAAGAACACGTAAATATAAACTAGGGGTTGTTTAGATAGAGAAGCAACAAAGTAAATATAGCGAGTGTGGAAAAGTGGTGGTAGGAGTTGTGAAATTGTCCCTAAGCAATTGACTACGTTACTAGACCGGTAATCGCTACTGCAATTCTATTTGAGGGAGAGGCATAAGCTAACATACTTTCTCTACTTGGATCATATGCACTTATGATTGGAACTCTATAAGCATCCGCAACTACTAAAGATTCATTAAGGTAAAACCCAACCATAGCATTAAAGTATCAAGTCCCTTTTATCCCATACGCAAACAACCTACTTACTCGGGTGCATGCTTCATCACTCATGCCACCCACCATAAGCAAATCATAAACATATTGCAAACCCTACAGTGGAATCCCTCACGCTTGCGCGTCGGAGGGCACAATAGGACAGCACCAATAAAACATGCAACTCAAACCAATCATAGCAATTCATCAATCACCGATAGGACAACAAAAATCTACTCAGACATCATAGGATGGCAGCACATCATTGGAAAATAATATGAAGCATAAAGCACCATGTTCAAGTAGAGGGTACAGCGGGTTGCGGGAGAGTGGACCGCTGGATATAGAAGGGGGAAGGTGATGGAGATGTTGGTGAAGATGACGACGGTGTTGGTGAAGATCGCGGTGATGATGATGGCCCCCGGCGGTGTTCCGGCGCCACCAGAAGCAAGGGGGAGAGAGCCCCCTTCTTCTTCTTCTTCCTTGACCTTCTCCCTAGATGGGAGAAGGGTTTCCCCTCTAGTCCTTGGCTCCCATGGCTTGGGAGGGGCGAGAGCCCCTCCGAGATTGGATCTATCTCTCTGTTTCTACGTTCTCAGATTCTACCCCTTCACCATTTCCTTTATATCTGGAGATCCATAACTCCGATTGGGGTGAATCTTTCACCCAGATCTTTCTCATAAAATTATCTTTGTTGCGCCAAAAGAAGATCATCAACCGCCTTACGGGTGGACCATGAGGGCAGGGTGCGCTTTGGGGGTAGGCGCGCCCCTACCTCGTGACCACCTCAGACACCGTCTCACGTTGATTTTACTTTCCAAAAATCATAAATATTCCAAAAAAATCTCAGTCCGTTTTTATCCCGTTTGGACTCCGTTTGATATTGGGTTTCTGCGAAACAAAAACATGCAATGATACGGGAACTAGCACCGGCAATTTGGATCAATAAGTTAGTCCCAAAAATAATATAAAAGTTGCCAAAAGTATATGAAAGTGAATAATATTGGCATGGAACAATCGAAAATTATAGATACGACGGAGACGTATCAGCATCCCCAAGCTTAATTCCTGCTCGTCCTCGAGTAGGTAAATGATAAAAAAGATAATTTTTGATATGGAATGCTACCTAGCATAATCTTGATCATATATCTAATCATGGCATGAATATTAAGACACAAGTGATTCAAAGCAATAGTCTATCATTTGAATAAAAACAATAATACTTCGAGCGTACCAATAAAGCAATCATGTCTTTTCAAAACAACAAGACCAAAGCAAGCTTATTCCTACAAAATCATGCAGTTTGGCCATGCTTCATTTTCGTCACACAAAATGCCCCCATCATGCACAACCCCGATGACAAGCCAAGCAATTGGTTCATACTTTTTAATGCGCTTCAGCTTTTTCAACCTTCACGCAATACATGAGCGCAAGCCATGGGTATAGCACTATAGGTGGAATAGAATATAATGATGGAGGTTATGTGGAGAAGACAAAAAAGGAGAAAGTCTCACATCGACGCAGCTAATCAACGGGCTATGGAGATGCCCATCAATTGATGTCAATGCGAGGAGTAGGAATTGCCATGCAACAGATGCACTAAGAGCTATAAGTATATGAAAGCTCAACAAAAGAAACTAAGTGGGTGTGCATCCAATTTGCTTGCTCATGAAGACCTAGGGCATTTGAGGAAGCCCATCGTTGGAATATACAAGCCAAGTTCTATAATGAAAATTCCCACTAGTATATGAAAGTGACAACATAGGAGACAATCTATATGAAGAACATGGTGCTACTTTGAAGCACACGATACGATACTCACTACAT
Organism: Aegilops speltoides; assembly: GCA_021437245.1. Lineage (NCBI taxonomy): Eukaryota > Viridiplantae > Streptophyta > Magnoliopsida > Poales > Poaceae > Aegilops > Aegilops speltoides. Next base: position 304,129,041 of record CM038146.1, on the reverse strand, counting down.
GAAGAACATGGTGCTACTTTGAAGCACAAGTGTGGAAAAAGAGATAGTAACATTGCCCCTTTTTATTTATTTTCTTTTCTTTTTATTTTTCTTTTTTTCTTTTTTTCTTTTTCTTTGGCCTTTTTTTGGCCTTTCTTTTTTTTCTTGTTGGCCTTTTTTTGGGGGAGAATGCTCTAATAATGATGATCATCACACTTTTATTTACTTACAACTCGATATTACAACTCGATACTGGAACAAAGATATGACTCTATATGAATGCTTCCGGCGGTGTACCGGGATGTGCAATGATCTAGCGTAGCAATGAAATCAAAAAATGGACAAGCCATGAAAACATCATGCTAGCTATCTTACGATCATGCAAAGCAATATGACAATGAATGCTCAAGTCATGAATATGATGATGATGGAAGTTGCATGGCAATATATCTCGGAATGGCTATGGAAATGCCATAATAGGTAGGTATGGTGGCTGTTTTGAGGAAGATATAATGAGGCTTATGTGTGACAGAGTGTATCATATCACGGGGTTTTGATGCACCGGCGAAGTTTGCACCAACTCTCGAGGTGAGAAAGGGCAATGCACGGTACCGAAGAGGCTAGCAATGATGGGAAGGTAAAAGTGCGTATAATCCATGGACTCACATTAGTCATAAAGAACTCATATACTTATTGCAAAAGTTTATTAGCCCTCAAAGCAAAGTACTACTACGCATGCCCCTTGGGGGATAGATTGGTAGGAAAATACCATCGCTCGTCCCTGACCGCCACTCATAAGGAAGACAATCAAAGAAACACCCCATGCTTCAAATTTGTCACACAACGGTTACCATACGTGCATGCTACGGGACTTGCAAACCTCAACACAAGTGTCTCTACAATCCACAACCACCCACTAGCATAACTCTAATATCACCATCTTTATATCGCAAAACTATTGCAAGGAATCAAACATATCATATTCAGCGATCTACAAGTTTATATAGGATTTTATGACTAACCATGTGAATGACCAATTCCTGTCATCTCTCTAAATAGATATAAGTGAAGCAAGAGAGTTTAATTTTTTCTACAAAAGATATGCCCACGCTCTAACAAATATAAATGAAGCAAAAGAGCATTCTACAAACGACGGTTTTCTATGTAAAGAGAAACAGGCAATCCAACTTCAAATGATATAAGTGAAGCACATGAAGCATTCTACAAAGCCACACTCAAAAGATTTAAGTGAAGTGCAATGAGCATTCTATAAATCAACCAAGGACTATCTCATACCAGCGTGGTGCATAAAAGAAAAATAAAAACCTAATTGCAAAAGACGCTCCAAGACTTGCACATAATGCATGAATGAAACGAATCCGAAACATACCGATACTTGTTGAAGAAAGAGGGGATGCCTCCCCAGCATCCCCAAGCCTAGATGCTTGAGTCTCCTTGAATATTTACTTGGGGTGCCTCGGGCATCCCCAAGCTTGAGCTCTTGCCTCTCTCCCTTCTTCTCATATCGAAACATCCTCGATTAGACACTACATCCACACAAAACTTCAACAAAAAACTCGGTAAGATCCGTTAGTATAATAAAGCAAATCACCACTCTAAGTACTATTGCAAACCAATTAATATTTTGTTTTTGCATTGTGTCTACTGTAATGTAACTTTTTCATGGCTTAATCCACTCATATAAATTGATAGATTCATCAAAACAAGCAAACTATGCATCAAAAACAGAATCTGTCAAAAACAGAACAGTCTGTAGCAATCTGAACATCCACCATACTTATGTTACCCCAAAAATTCTACCAAAATTAGGAAAAATAAACAAGTTGTATAGAAATATAGTGCAAAAGGAATCAGAACCAATTGACATTCCAGTTAAAAATGTAAAATCTCACACTACAGCCAAAGTTTCTGTCCTGCACTGTACAAACCAACAAGCATTGTAAACATCCTAAAGGCAAACCTTAGCACATTATTTTTATAATACAATGGAATTGTACAAGGGGATAATTATTTTTATTGAAAAGTTTCTGTAATTAAGATTCACAAAGTTCCCATGGGCATGAACAAAGTTCAAGGATGTCCCCCACTTTCACAATGCTCGTCTCTCTCACTCTCACTTCTCTTTTTGAAAAGTTTTGGGTTCCCCTCTTTATTTTTGTTGTTTTTAAACTATAAGAAAGCAATCAACATAAATAAATGACTCTCTAAAAACTTTCGGGTTGTCTCCCTGGCAGCGCTTTCTTTAAAGCCATTAAGCTAGGCATTTAGTGCTCAAGTAATGGATCCACCCGGATCCCAAGGTAAATCAAAGCCAATTTTAATTAACAATGATTTGTAATTTAGTAGTGAGAACAAAGTAACATATATCATGCAACAACGAAGTCTAACTCTCTTACTATGCATCGGCATGTCATAAAAGAACAATTCATGCACACATAGTAAAGGCCAATGCATAGTATAAACAGTTTCTTGCAATTTTATCGTGTGGGAAACGTAGAGAGGTGGAGATATAGTTCCTCTCTCATAATAATTGCAAGTAGGAGCAGCAAGCACATGCATATTATATTCATCAAAATCATCATGTGTAGTAGTAAAAGGCAACCCATCAATATAATCCTTAATAAGTGCAAGCTTCTCCGATATAGTGTAGTCGGGAGAATTCAAAAAGATAATAGGACTATCATGAGTGGGTGCAATAGCAACAATTTCATTCATAACATAAGGAACTATATCAAGTTCATCTCCATCAGCATAATTCATATTGGCATCTTGGCCACAAGCATAGCAAGCATCATCAAAAAGGGATATTTCAAGAGAATCAACGGGATCATAGCAATCATCATAGCAATCATCCTTCGGTAAGCACGAAGGGGATTTAAACAATGTATGAGTTGAAGAGTTACTCTCATTAGAAGGTGGGCACGGGTGATCAATCCGCTCTTCCTCCTTTTCTTATTCGCTCTCCTCATCATCTTTTTCATCCAATGAGCTCACAGTTTCATCAATTTCTTCTTCCATAGCTTCCTGCAAAATATTAGTCTCTTCTTGGACAACGGAGACTTCCTCAATAAATTGTTTAACATAGGCATTAGAAGCATAACTCTCATAACAATATTCAAGTATGGCAAAATTTTCATATTTGTGAAAAGTAGTATCATACGTTTCAATCAAAGAAGCAATTTCATAAGCACCCTTAAAAGCAACAAATTCTTCAATTTGTTGAACATCATAGTAATTGTAAACACCCTTAGCATACAAAGATACGATTCCATTATCACTAAACAAGCATTGATAGGGTAGGTGTTTCTTAGGGTCTTCAGAACAACAAGTAACATCATATATTTCACATAAATTCCAAGCATAGCATTGCAAACGTTTAATTTGACCCCATAATAGTTTCCCTTTTTCAGATATACTGATTATGCACATAACAAGCATGCTCATCTAAAGATTTGCCCTCAACTAAGCTAGTTGGGGTTTCAAAGACTGAAACGAGAGGATCGAAGATGATCCAAGTAATAAGCTTCAGCAGTGTGATAGATTTTGAGTGGTTCTTCAACCATTGGTTCAGCAGGTACAACTATTTTTTTTTGGTATTTTGCGTTTCCTACCCATAACTAAAGATAGAAAACAACTAAGAACAGCAAATAAAAGTTACTTAGTGATAAAGCAAACAAGCACACACGAGAATATTCACCCCACGCTATGACTCCCCGGCAATGGCGCCAGAAAAAAGTCTTGATAACCCGCAGGTATACGGGATAGTTGTAGCCTCTTTCAATAAGTAAGAGTGTCGAACCCAATGAGGAGCTAAAGGTAGAACAAATACTCTCTCAAGTCCTATCGGCCACTGATACGACTCTACGCACGCTTGACGTTCGCTTTACCTAGAACATGTATGAAACTAGAAGTACTTTGTAGGTGTTTTCGGGTAAGCTTGCAAGAAAGTAAAGAACACGTAAATATAAACTAGGGGCTGTTTAGATAAATAAGCAACAAAGTAAATATAGCGAGTGTGGAAAAGTGGTGGTAGGAGTTGTGAAATTGTCCCTAAGCAATTGACTACGTTACTAGACCGGTAATCGCTACTGCAATTCTATTTGAGGGAGAGGCATAAGCTAACATACTTTCTCTACTTGGATCATATGCACTTATGATTGGAACTCTAGCAAGCATCCGCAACTACTAAAGATTCATTAAGGTAAAACCCAACCATAGCATTAAAGTATCAAGTCCCCTTTTATCCCATACGCAAACAACCTACTTACTCGGGTCTGTGCTTCTGTCACTCACGCCACCCACCATAAGCAAATCATAAACATATTGCAAACCCTACAGCAGGAATCCCTAACGCTTGCGCGACACGGAGGGTACAATAGGACAGCACCAATAAAACATGCAACTCAAACCAATCATAGCAATTCATCAATCACCGATAGGACAACAAAAATCTACTCAGACATCATAGGATGGCAGCACATCATTGGAAAATAATATGAAGCATAAAGCACCATGTTCAAGTAGAGGGTACATCGGGGTTGCGGGAGAGTGGACCGCTGGATATAGAAGGGGGAAGGTGATGGAGATGTTGGTGAAGATGACGGCGGTGTTGGTGAAGATCGCGGTGATGATGATTCGGCGGTGTTCCGGCGCCACCGGAAGCAAGGGGGAGAGAGCCCCCCTTCTTCTTCTTCTTCCTTGACCTTCTCCCTAGATGGGAGAAGGGTTTCCCCTCTAGTCCTTGGCTCCATGGCTTGGGAGGTGCGAGAGCCCCTCCGAGATTGGATCTATCTCTCTGTTTCTGCGTTCTCAGATTCTACCCCTTCACAGTTTCCTTTATATCTGGAGATCCGTAACTCCGATTGGGGTGAATCTTTCGCCCAGATCTTTCTCATAAAATTATCTTTCTTGCGCCAAAAGAAGAGTATCAACCGCCTTACGGGTGGACCACGAGGGCAGGGGCGCTTGGGGGGTAGGGCGCCCTACCTCGTGACCACCTCGGACACCGTCTCGCGTTGATTTTACTTCCCAAAATCATAAATATTCCAAAAAATCTCCGTCCGTTTTATTCCGTTTGGACTCCGTTTGATATTGGGTTTCTGCGAAACAAAAACATGCAATGCATGTGAACTGCACTGGGCACTCGATCAATAAGTTAGTCCCAAAATAATATAAAAGTTGCCAAAAAGTATATGAAAGTGAATAATATTGGCATGGAACAATCAAAAATTATAGATACGACGAGACGTATCAGCCTACTACCATTGTTTGTTGCTTGCTGCTTGACTTGCATTGCCGCAGCTCCTGCTGGTGGTGTTGTGGCGGCTGCAGCTGCTCGCTTAACGCCGCTCTCTCTGCTCCGCTTGCCTTGGCGCTGAGCTCTCCTGCTGCTTGCTTCTTGCTCTGCTTGTGTGCATAGCTGCCGCCACCGTCGTTGTTCCTTAGCTGCTTGCCACTGCTTGTTTGCTTTGTCGCTCTCGCTCGTGGCTGCAAAGTTGTTTGCTGAAAAAATAACCGATTTAAACTGAATTGACGTATAAGGTACTGAAGAAACCCATCAGACTACCAGAGAGCTTGCCCCTTCCAAGGTTGGTCTTGTGCGTTGTGTGGCCGGCCAAATGCTAGTTTAGGGACTAGTTTAGTTAGTTAGTCTAATTAGTAGTACTCTACTATTTAATTAGTCCAATAGTAGATGACTTCCATTGTTAGTTTAAAGAAAAACAAATTTTCAGAAAAGTAAGTCAATGACATGTGGCCCCCACACTGTTCATATGTTGACTAGTCAACTGTTGACTTTGACCCTGACCCACCTGTCATACACTATGGCTAGAGCAGCACTAGGTGACAAACCTGATTCCTGTTTTATTCTCGAATTAATAATAAGTCCATAAAATGTTTAAATCTTTTAAATTTGTAGAAAGTAAACCGTAATTCGGATGAAAAAGTTTTATATATGAAAGTTGCTCAGAAAAATCCAACGAATCCGAATATGCGGTCTATTCATCTGTCACATGCCCCTAGCATGCTGAACATTGAACTTTCCCCCTCCGGTTATCTGTCTGACACAGGTCCGGAACCGGGAAAACATTTCCGGTTGACTTCCCCCTTCGGCAGTATCGTGTAGCACCGCGTTAGAACACGTCTAGCTCTGCCTGTTGTCATCTTATGCACTTGCTTACTATGTATTTACTGTTTCTCCCCCCTCTTCTCTTCGGTAGACCCCGTGACGATGCTGATACCCCTATGATCGACTACGTCGACGACGACCCCTCCTTGCTAGAGCAACCAGGCAAGCCCCCCCTTTGATCATCCCGATATCACCCATTCCATTCTCTCATGCTTGCATTAGATTTTGCTATTGTTATTGTTTGCTCCTATTCTGATGCATAGCCTGTTTTTGTAACCTGCTTATTGTTACCTTACCTGCTTATCCTAATCTGCTTAGTATAGGTTGGTTAGTCATCCATCAGTGACCCCCACCTTGTCCTTGTTGCCCCTGCTTCATCATCAAAGACCCGATCAACGGGATTGAAGACCAGGCCCCGGCACCGCACATCACTTTCCCCTTAGTTGCTCAACACTGCTGGGTTACTATCGAGTGCCGAGGGTGAGACCTCTACATCACTTCTGATGATAACCCTGTAGTGTAGCTATTCGGTCATGGTCATCGAGGGTGATTCCGCCTTAACCACTTCCGATACAACTCTGTCGTGCAACCCCTCAAGTGTGAACCTCGGGGGGTGATTCGTCTTACGTTCACCTTGAAGATTACATCGAGTGGAATTCACCGGGGTTGATTCCTCGGGTTTTCCCCTTGATGTTTAGACACACAATTACTATGATTACTATGACTTCACACTGAACCATGTTACTAAAGACGGGTCGACCCTGAGGGGTACCCGTGCGAGCATAATTGTAAGTGATGTGGAGACGGGTTGACCTGGAGGGTGCCCACAAGATAATTACGAGGCGTGGCCGGGCATTCCTAGCCCTTGCCGCAAGTCCTCGAGACGGGGCAACGGGGTCACATCTTTCGTGAGTCTCTGCTTGTTACCGCGCGTTCCTAATCCACTAAGATTTGGATATTTGATCCGAGGGGCCTCTGGCGTGATAGCACTAACCATCACGTGGGCATAGTATGGGCGTTCTGTGTCGTATGCATCAGCCGAAGCTTAATAGACGTCGGCGAATCGAGCGCGGCTACCGGGTTGGACCGTAAGCACCGCCTTTTTAAGGAGGTAGCTAGGTTCGCTCATCGGCCGCCCACGCAATGTGCAGGAGTTCCCGGGGAGATGGCCCATGACCCCTGGGGGCATAGGTTTAGTCCAGCGTTAGGTCAGGTTGCGGCGTATTGTTTGGCCGAGGCCGGGCATGACCCAGGAAAGTGTGTCTGGCTGGAGTTAATCGAGCGTGGTGGGTAAGTTGGTGCACCCCTGCAGGGAAGAAAACATCTATCGATAGCCTGTCCTACGGTAACGGACACTCGGAGTTGTATCCCGATCGATACAACTAGAACTGGATACATGTGATGAGAATTGGATTGTGATGAGAAATGGATAGTATGGCTCTGGGATTGCTTTCTCGCAGGGAGTCGAGAAAGGATCTCTGGCCGAGGTTGATAACACTACTACTACTTTACTTTATGCTACTCTACTCCCTCCTGTTTGCTACAAGATGGTGGTTTTCAGAAGATGCTAGTCTTCGATAGGACTAGGCCTTCTCTCTATTCTGGCATTTCTGCAGCCCAGTCTACATATACAGTCTTCCTTTGATAATGTTGCATATGTAGTGTAGATCCTTGCTTGCGAGTACTTTGAATGAGTACTCACGGTTGCTTTGCTTCCCCTTTTCTCCTTTCTCCTTCTTTCCGGTTGATGCAACCAGACGTCGGAGCCCAGGAGCCAGATGCCACCTTTGACGACTGCTACTACCCCGAGGGCGCCTACTACCACGTGACGAAGACCGTTGATGGCCAGGAGTAGTTAGGAGGCTCCCAGGCAGGAGGCCTTGCCTTTTCGATCGATGTTGCTTTTGTGCTAGCCTTCTTAAGGCAAACTTGTTTAACTCATGTCTGTACTCAGATATTGTTGCTTCCGCTGACTCGTTTGTATTCGAGCCCTCGAGGCCCCTGGCTTGTAATACAAAGCTTGTATTATTTTAATTTGTGTCTAGAGTTGTGGTGTGATATCTTCCCGTGAGTCCTTGATCTTGATCGTACACATTTGTGTGTATGATTAGTGCACGATTGAATCGAGGGCGTCACACGCAGCTGGAGGCGGGCAGGGGCCCGGGCACCCTGGGGCCAAGGAGTCGGGCACCCGGACTAAGTCGGGGCAGCTCCCCTGTGGGGTGGCCGGGCACCCGGGGCAGGTGCCGGGCACCCGGGGTGTCCAGGGGGTTTTGCCCTCCCTCCTCCTTCTTTGCTCATCTCGACCTCTCCTTCCTTCTCTTGCTCCATGGATGCTCGAAGCTTCACCTTCTCCTTCTCACGATCATCTCCTTGGTATCCTAGAATGCATAACATGTCTTTATGAGGTAGAACCCCATTCTCATGGGAAACCGAACGAAACTCGAAGAGGAAAGAGTTCACCTCGTTCTCGATGGTGCGTGCGCGTGCTCTTGTCATTGATCCTCTCGGTGCTTGCGGTGGTGATGGAGTGTCGGTGCGGGTAGTCGAGGGATGCTCTGCATCACTCTTGGTCATGGACACCTGGTAAAGGATCATACTCTGCCAAGAGTTACTATACTCTGGCCCATGCACATTTGCTAGATGTTGATCCTTGTAAATGGATTTGAAAAGCAAATGCATAATGAAAATCAAGGTTTTTGCATGGTTAATGCTGAATGATAGGCTCAACACCAGGGACATGCTTGTAAGAAGGCACTGTAGATCTGAAGATGAGGATAACTTATGCCTATGTGTGTGGCAAATGTACATGAAGACAGAGATCACCTATTCTTCAAATGCATCTTCAGCAACAGAGTTTGGAATTATCTACAGAATACATGGTATGCTGGGCTATCTCCAAAGAATGTATTCTGGCAGCCAAGAGGAGTTTCAAGCACCCTTTCTTCTTTGAGGTTGTTTACCTTGCTGCATGGAGCATCTGGACCGCGAGGAATGACAGGATCTTCAGACATATTTGGCCAACCTTTGGGGGCTGGAAGGCCAAGTTCATCCATGACATCACCCTGCATTCCCATAGGATCAAGGATTCGACCAAACGATTGCTTCTCCAGTGGATTAATGCTCTGCCATGATACATGTGACATGACTTCTATTGTACATTTGTATATATGTTGTTGTTGTATATTCATAGGTAGGTCTGTTAAACTTCTAGATAGCTTTTATTTAGTTCTTTCTTTTTTGTAAGACTTGGGGCTTTATTTTAATAAACGGTTGTGGGGCTTTTGCCTCATAGTGTTCAGTAAAAAAAACACCGAGGAGAACATTGTATTGAAGATCAAATAGAGAGAAGAAGCCATCTAGCTACTAACTATGGACCCATAGGTCCATGTTAAACTACTCACACATCATCGGAGGGCAGGAAGGATGATGAAGAGCCCCCTCCATGATCGAATCCCCCTCCGATAGAGTGCCGGAAAAGGCCTCCAGATGGGATCTCGTGGTTCTGGAACTTGCAGTGGCGGAAAAAGTATTTTTTGGACTCCTCTGTTCATTTCACGATTTTAGAGAATTTATAGAGGTGGAGTTAGGTCAAACGGAGCCTCATGGGCCCCACCACCCACCAAGGTGCGCCCTGGTGCCTTGTGGGCCCATGGTCCATCGTCTGGCCTTCTCCCGAAGCTTCTAGTGTCTCTTTTGTCCAGAAAAAAGTCTCCAAAAAGTTTCGTGGCATTTGGACTTCGTTTGGTACTGATATTCCGCGAAACAAAAAACAAGCAACAAAGAACAACTAGCACTGGGTACTAATTTAATAGGTTAGTCCCCCCAAAAAAGATATATAATTGCTTGTAGGTGTATATAAAACATCCAAAATTGATAATATAATAGATGGAACAATCAAAAATTGTAGATACGCATGAGACGTACCAGTCGGCCTTGTGGAGCTCCTGAGTTCCATCCGCCGCGACTGCAGGCTGCACCTCCGGTCGCTCGTTCGGGCTCCTCGTCCTAGGCTGGGACTACGCCGACGGTGTCTTCATCATCACCGGCTGTCACGCCGATCCTAACACCGACTTTGTCTTCGCTGGCTCAGGAGGAGCTGTCCCCGCCTTCGCTGGCTCAGGAGGAGCCGGGCTCGTCTTCGCCGGCTTACGAGGAGCCGACCTCTGCAGGACTCTCGGCGTCCCACTCGGCCACTTTGTTCGGCCACTCGGATGCCTCTTCGGCTAGGCCTTCGGCCGAGCCCTCGGCTGGCTCCGCGTTCCCTCCATCGTCGCCTCCAGCGACCTCGCCCGAGGCACCATCCTCACCGGTCGCGCCCGTGGTCATGGCTCTTCGCCGTCATGGTCACCGTCTGCCTCCTCCGTCGCCTCATCATTCCACGGTGACGCGTGCCAAGGATGGAATCTGATAACCGAACCCGCGCTATCACAACCTTAGTGTCACGACGATCTCTCCGGGGCCGCGCTCGGTGCTTTGCAAGTATGATGCACTTGTCACCAACCGGACTTGGAACTTGGTCCCTCGTCCTCCCGGCGCCAACGAGTCATCTCCGGCAACTAGATTTTTTGGCATAAACTCCTATCTGATGGCTCTCTCGACAGGTACAAGGCTTGTTGGGTCATTCATGGCTTCGCACAATGTGCCAGTGTTGACTTCTCAGAGACTTTCTCTCCTGTTGTCAAACCCGCCACGATCCGTGTGGTCATACAGCAGGCCGCCTCTTGACGATGGCCTGTACATCAGCTTGACATCAACAATGCTTTCCTATACGGTCATCTCCAAAAGCGTGTTCTTTGTCAGTAGCCGGTTGGTTTCGTCAACCCCCAACGACCGGATGACATATGCTTGTTATCACGGTCCTTGTATGGCCTGAAGCCCCCCGTGCGTGGTATCAGCGCATCGCAGCATTCCTCGCTGCTCTCGATCTTCACAGCAGCACCTCCGACACGTCGTTATTCGTGCTCCACCGAGTCGACCATGTCGCCATGCTCCTTCTATATGTTCATGATAATGTCATCACTTCATCGAGAGAGGACCTTCTTCCTGACATCATTGGTTGTCTTGGCTCCGAGTTTCGACTGAAGGACCTAGGCACGTTGCACTTCTTCCTCGGCATTAATGTGTGACGCGATGCCTCTGGGTTCTTCCTCCATCAAGGGCAGTATGCTCTTGACCTGTTGGACCGTGCGGGCATGACCGACTCCAAGCCGGTTGCCACCCCTGCCGAGGCCAAGGCAAAGTTCTCTGCCACAGCTAGACAGCCCGCCACCGATGCTGCTCTCTACCGCAATATTGTTGGCGCGCTTCAGTACCTCACGCTCACCAGACCAGACATTCAGTTTGCGGTGCAACAAGTTTGCTTGCACATGCACTCGCCTCGTGATGTTCCTGGTCTCTGATCGAGCGCATTCTACGGTACATGCGCGGCATGCTGATCTATGGTCTCCATCTCCGCGCCTCCGCCTCCACTGAGCTTCTCGCCTACATGGATGCGAACTGGGCTGGCTGTCCTGACACTTGTCGATCCACGTCGGGCTACTGTGTCTTCTTCGGCGACTCGCTTGTCTCATGGTCCTCTAGGCGACATCCCACCGTCTCCCGCTCGAGTGCCGAGGCCGAGTACTGCGCTGTCGCCAACGCAGTCGCTGAGACCTTTTGGCTGCGTCACCTTCTTGATGAACTTCGGGTCTCCACCCCGAAGGCTACGATGATTTTCTGTGATAATGTTTTGGCCACCTATCTCGCGGCCAGTCCGGTGCAACATAGACACACTAAACATATTGAACTCGATGTTCACTTCGCCCGCGAGAAGGTTCAGCCGAGTCAGCTTCGTGTTCTTCACGTACCGACTACCCAACAGTTCCCGACATTATGATTAAGGGGTTTCCAAACCACTGCATTCCAGGAGTTTCGTTCCAGTCTTTGCATCGTCGACGCCAACGCTTCGACTGCAGGGAGGGGGGTGTTGAACATGACATATCTGTATCTATCTCCAATTGACCTTTCTATGATATCTAGCCTTGTATAGATTGACTCCTAGAGATATGGTAGGGTTAGTTAAATTGTCAAGACATCTCCTATATATATTGTTACCTGCTCTGATGAATACAATTGAGTTGCATCTAATACCTTTCTACACTGTCTTCTTTTCCTTTCTTTTTCTCCTTCTTTTCATGGTCGCGGGGTGAAACAGTATGTTTTGCGGGAGCGAGTGATTTCGATCGAAATCGGAGCGGCGGACCTCCAAATTATGGGAGGAAGTTTTACGTGAGAGCTAAAACGGACTGAATTGCCTCTACGTTTCCAATACAAATTCGGTGTCCAGCCAAACAACTGCTTTGCTGCCTGCGGAATACCAATTCAGTTTCCATGGCTTCAATGGAGACATCCAAAGGCGGTGTTAACTGCATTTGTTTAGCTTCAAAAAAAAAACTGCATTTGTTTGCCGAAATACGGCAAAACTTGAGCCGCGCATTCCCAACCATCGAATCCCACGAAAGTAGCAGTATAGCCCAACTCCCTTCCCTAAAACCGCAAACTCACACCGGTCCCACGCGTCAGTCACTCGCAACAGCACATCAGACGGCCAGAGCCACCCGCGAAATCCTAGATCTGACGGCCCAGATCCGTTCCTAATGCCCTATATAGGTGTAGTCTCACCCTCAGCAACGAGCTCCCTCTCTTTCCGCCTCCACTTCCTCGCGAGCCTCTCTCTTCTCCTGCTCCTCACAGCGGCGGCGGCGGCGATGCAGATGGCGGCCGCGACAATCGATGCTCCGGTGGCAGCTGCGCCGCACCCACATCCCCATGCCCATGGCCCACAAGTACCGCACGGTCACGGGCACCCGCACCCTCACCACCACATGCCGCAGCCGCGGTGGGTGGTACTTCCTTACCCGCCGCCGCCGCCTATGGTGGCCGCGCCGCCCCCTCCTACACCGCAGTATGTGAAGCATTTCGCGCCGCAGGCATCGGTGACGCCGCCTCCGCCATCGGCTGGATCCGGCGGGAACGGAGGTGACGAGAACCGGACGATCTGGGTCGGCGACCTCCAGTACTGGATGGACGAGAACTATCTCCACAGCTGCTTCGGCCCCAGCGGCGAGGTTAGGTCTTCCCGAGCTCGCTTATCCGATCCAGCCTTATCCGTGCCGGATCTCTCAAATCCTGTTATGTTTGTCCTTTATCAATTCGCTGGTTTGTCAATATTGTGTTGCAGTCGAGATAGCCATTTTTGCGGTTAAAAATTGCATGGTAATTACAACGCTGTATTTTCTTTTCGTACTGTTGGTTCAATAGTTGCTAAAGGCGCAAACGTTGAGGCCATTCCATGCAGTAGTCGTGCAACAGACAATAAAATTAGTCATATTGGTCAGTGGCGGAGCTTGAGAATAATTCAAGAGGGGGCCATTAGTCAAAAGGAACCAAGTTAATAGGGAAGGAGGGGCTAATTTGTAGTTTAAACACTAATTAGGCTCATGATGTAGCTTGTTCTTCAATGGATGCAAAAAATAAGGGGGGGCCATGGCCCCTGTTGGTCTCCACTAAGCTCCGCCACTGATATTGGTGGCGAATTGTTGCATAATTCGAAGTCAAATGCGAGTTTCTGTAGAATTTTTGTTAGTAAGAGGGTAAAGGCGTCAAGTTTGGAGTTTACACTCGGGTAGTTTGGAGGAAAGATGGAACACATTACGATTTGTTAGGGATATGTGATTGAAGACTCGGAGGGCTATGCCAGAAACAGTAACCAGCTTTCTCGTAGATGCTGATCTCACATTTTTTTTATTGCTCTCCTTTGCGCACACGTGTTTGCACTTGCCAGGACCATCAGCTCTCATTTATTGTAACTCTGAAACCTCTAAATTATTGGCCATGCTTTCTGTGGAACAGTTCATTGTCGGAAGAAATGGCAGTGGATGCGGTAATACTTACCCTTTTCTGAAACAAAAGCAAGCGGGAAAGGCCCTACAGCTATATACTAGTATAAGTTTGTACTACCTCCGTTCCATATTAATTGACGCTGCTTTAGTACAACTTAAGCGTCAATTAATATGGATTGGAGGGAGTAATAGAAACTTAAAAACATAAGTGTTTTTTTCTTGAATTTAATAAGTGAAAAGAACATGTTGCGAAGCATCGCTTCTCTGTTAAATTAGCATGTTTCGCATGTGTTGCTAATTGTCATTCTCTGCAACCTATCTGTTCTGTAGGTGGTGACGATTAAAGTTATCCGCAATAGACATTCCGGAGTTTCTGAGGGTTATGGTTTTGTAGAGTTCTGTTCCCATGCATCAGCAGAGAAAGCACTTCAGAATTTTGCTGGTCATGTAATGCCTAATACTGACCGAGCTTTTAAGTTAAATTGGGCATCGTATAGTGTTGGAGAAAAACGCTCTGAACTTGCTTCTGATCACTCAATTTTTGTTGGTGATCTAGCTGTTGATGTTACTGATGACATGTTGATGGAACTTTTTGCTAACAAATATCGTTCTGTGAAAGGAGCTAAAGTTATTATTGATGCAAACACGGGCCGTTCTAGGGGCTATGGATTTGTTAGGTTTGGAGATGATATTGATAGAACTCATGCTATGACTGAAATGAATGGTGTGTATTGCTCCACTCGGCCAATTCGCATTGGACCTGCAACTCCTAGAAGAACTTCAGGTATTTCCATCACTTCAAAGTTGTTTTGAATAACATGTTTGGTATCATGTGCCTGACCTATCCGTCTGTAATTTCTGAAATTTCGAAATAATCAATAACGTTTTATGGCATGTTTAGTCTGGACTCATTTTCATCATGAGTGCTTATATTCGAACACTAACCTCAGATATATGGGGCTTTGTGGGTGGGTGGGACATATTAGTATCACAGTATCATACTTATATAGTTCTCACATGCAAAAGTATTGTAGGTTTGAATTTTACTTGGCCAACACTCTCCTGTCTTCCACCAGACTATTATTCTGCCAAGGCAGTCACCTAGGCCCGTCTAAATAGCGGTAGGCGTTGGTCTGCCAGCTAAGATGCTGGCTGACTAGTGCCTTTGCTGAACCTAAGTATCAGTTTATGACTTGTCTGACATATTTTATTTTCTATGATTATTGTATTTTCAGGTGATTTTGGCACCTCTCCACCAACACAATCAGATGGTGACTCGACTAACAGGACAGTATGTGCTTGTTTCCTACTCCCTCCGTTCCAAAATAGATGACCCAACTTTGTACTAAAGTTAGTACAAAGTTGGGTCATCTATTTTGGAACGGAGGGAGTAGTGGACAATCTCTTTCTCTAAAAATAAATCTTCCAAGATTCTTATGTGTAAAATGGACGCAGTATCATATCAGTTATTGTTGTAGGTATATGTTGGCGGGCTTGACCCCAACGTTAGTGAAGATGAACTAAGGAAAGCATTTGCGAAATATGGTGATGTTGCTTCTGTCAAAATTCCTGTTGGGAAACAATGCGGTTTTGTTCAATTTGTCAACAGGTATTTTACCAAGATGTTCCTATAGATCCTTAAGAGAAATTGTTGGATGCTTAAATATTTATTGGTTCTTGTTGGAATATTTGAAATTGTGAAAATGAATACTTTGTGTTGGTAGAGCTGATGCGGAAGAAGCATTACAAGGGTTGAGTGGATTAACAATCGGGAAGCAGGCAGTTCGTCTTTCTTGGGGCCGCAGTCCAGCAAGCAAACAGGTTTGAATTGTTCTAGACTGCTATTATATATTTTAATTAATCTCGCTAGATTAACATATCGTCAACTTTCTGTCACCGTCTTCTTCAATGTTGGATTAATGCACAGTTGTAAATCTGCATGGACAACGGAAAGTTTAACGCACTGTAAATCTACATGGACATTGGACAATGGATTTTTTTCAAGATAACTGCAAGGGGGACCCCTACAATATATATAGGAACCCAGATTTGTGTTAATGAGAACTTGAATTGCAAGTTGTGGGGTTGTACATTAACTCCCGCAACCAAGGCTTATATGCTCGGTAGGAAATTTGCATTTATTACACCAGTGTAGGATATTATTCCAATCTAAAGTCTAAATCATAAAATAGATATTTTCTACATGCTGTTTATGGTTGGCAAATTTTTTGGACTTGCATTTGTATGTGTTCTGCACAACTCAACTGGAAAGTAGTTTCTTTTGGGTTTTATTTCTCACTTTTTTGCTCATTTTTAAAGGAAAGTAATAGTGTTTGATATTTGCCATGGTAATTTTCTCTATGCATGCTATGCTGCTTGAGATAACAAGCTTTTGTGAACATATGATAACCTGTAGTCTATGTCATGTAACCTTGGGCTTGGGTGGTATCATGGCCCAGCTCTAGCCATGTCCATGTGGCTAGTGAGATTGTGGTTTTAGTAAATCTCCTTGTGTGTTTGTTCCTTGAGGATCTCAATTGGTGCTAAAGGATATCATTCAGTCTAAGTTATCTAATTACAATGCAATCCAGTTTTATCTTAATTATTTGGCTTTAGGCCAGGTCAAGCAACACGACCAAAAGTAACACTAAATAACCATACGTAGTAGTCACATTCATAAATAGATGTTGTGTTTGATGTGTCTCGGTCTCTAACATGCAACTTTGCTCATGAATTTCTTGTATGCATCTTAGTATAAAAATGTAATTACTATAGTATGAAAAAGAAGTCCATGAAAAATCTCATGATTTTGTTGAGAGCAGCTAGTACAATGTAGGTGCAACACACACACCACCACAACACACACACAGACACACTCACAAAGTCTACTGATGGATGGTTGGAGTCATGGAGATTCAAGATTCGGTGGGAATGTTGCCTCCCACTGGGGGAATATTCCTCCTTAATGAGATATGAACGTAGGGTTTGATCCCTAGTGGGTTAGGGGGTCCGACCACCCTCCTAACAACCAATCACAAGTGGGTTCTCATGAAGAAATATAAGAACATTATATTCATGTGGCCAGTATTAGTATATTATTATATGTAATGAATCAAACATATCAAAGTTTGATTGCACACCTTCTAGGAATGCTATCTATTTACAAATAGAGGTAGCAGTGCCTTCTTTCCTTGTGTGTCAGATAAAGTGGCCATGTGTGAAGGGTATGCATAGTCATTATTGGAGCAAAAGAAACACATCCGCCAACCACAAATATTAGGTTCTCTATCTCTATAGAAGTGGATACAATCCATTTGTGGTCACTAGGCAGGAAGTATGGCTAACTATGAATAGTTAGTCCGCCCCTTCTCTTCATGCGGGTGCAGTCATGATGCTGTTACGCCACTTGGGTTGAAGGGCACTTCAAGCAGCCGGAGGGAGACTAACTATATCCTATATAACTTAATAGGCAATCCCCACTAACTTATTTTTCTCAACATGCAAGCATGCCACCTGAACTTGCAACCATGCATGAGAAAAAGCCCACCTCAACATGCGACCGTGCATGTGAAGAAGGCTTTCCGTTCTATTATGCTATTTACATTCAACGACTATTTTATAACTATACAATAAATCATTTCAGTATCAGCTCTCAAATTATTAATCCAAGTGCATGTTCCATGCAACCAAATCTTAATTGAAATACATTGCAGCCAATTCCTGCAACAATGCATGTGGTGTGATCTAGTTAGCCCCCTTTGATGTAGCACAATACCTGCATGCATGACTAATGTTTTTTGGATATTGGTCAACTATCTACTTGAGCATTCTTGAAAGCATGTTGTTTGTACTATGCATTGTAGTGTCGTATTGTCCCTATCCACTAGTCATCTAAGTGGTCTTACTTTATTTAATACATACAAGTAGCACTCCCTTTCGTCATGTGAGGTGATGCAGAGAGGAACCAGGGAAACTTGGAGGAATATGAAGCAAGAGGTCTCGAGTTGGAAGATGCAATATAATTCATTGATACCCCTACACACACATGGCAGTAGCTATAGATGCTACAGGGCCTCACACATGCTACAGTAATGGGCTGGAGGCAACTGGGCCGTAATACCACCCATGTAGATATAGCAGCCGTAGCAGTCCCCCTTCCTTTAAAGAGATCTTGACCTCAAGCTGAAGGTAACTCCGATAGCACGCTTGCCCACTCTGAGGTAGCCATGGATGTAGGAAGACCACTCATGCAATCTTGTACTGCTTGTGGGTATGGCCTCCAACTTTGACAAGCAGAGTTGGAGAACTTGGGCAGGTTTGGATGAACTCACCAAAGATTGATCATACTTTAGAGATTTAGAAGCCGCCTCGATGTCTTTAGGTGGTTTTGCAGGTTTGGGGATGGAGACATGGACAACAGGATGAAATTTGCTGGATTTTGAGCTGGTATGCCACTTCACCCACCTTTTCCAACACTTTGGAAGCCCAAAATATTTGAATCGAAGTTTGTGATTACTGCAGCAAGAAACCGGCTTATGCATATATGACTGAAGTTCCAGAAACACCCGGTTGCCCACCAGAAACACTTTTTTAGAATTGTGTTAATCCTCCTGAACTTCCATGCGTTGTTGAGCTCAAAGAAGACCTTTTGCTAGTAATTTAGGGGACAAATTGGAGGAATGAATTGGCCACCGTGGAGAGGAATTGGGGAAACTTGGGGAGGAAGATGAAGTAAGAGGTCCCGAATTGGGGAAACTTGGGGAGGAAGATGAAGTAAGAGGTCCCGAGTTGGGAAGATTCAGTTTGATACAGTATTACACAGATGCCCCTACACACACACACGGCAACGGCTGTATATGCCACATGCCCTCACACACGCTGCAGTAATGGGTGGGAGGCACCTGGGCCGACATTACCGCCCATGTATATCTGGCAGCCATAGCATTGACCCATGGTAATGGTTGGAGTCTGTTCTCTTGAGTGGTGAACCGAAGCGGTTCCATTATGCTCACCTATGTAGTTAGCTCTACGACTTTGGGTCCTGCACTTTTCTAGACGCGATATTTCTATCAGCCCTATCCTTTGCATATTCTAGTGTCGAACTGTGTAATTCTGACTACATAAATTCATTGGACAACAACACAACTATCTGTACAGTCTTTATGTAGAGACATCATGACCTGTTTGGCTGCTCTTCAACTCCAGCTTATGGGCTTCGGCTCCTCTACAATCCATAACTGTAGAAAATCGAGAAGGGCTCTAGCTTCAGTGAAAATATGTTTATTCTTCTTTGAAAAGCTCAAGAGGATGCCCCGCCTAGACAGCTCTAGTAGTTAATACAAATTTAGAATTATAGCTTAAGCATTTAACTATGTTACCCAAGTTACCCTTGGAAGTTGGAAATTGGACGAATCAATTGATGTAGGGTTTTGGGCATGCATTTTCTCATTTGGTTTCGTTGATTGTTGTGTTCTGCTAAACTCCGATTGCGAGTATGTTCAAAAACAGTGAATACACATGCAAGATTGCCATTATTTCCACGAAACAAGATCAAAGAGGTTGTGTTGTGATATCGCCTATTGATTCTTTGAACATGTTGATACGTGAGTCCTTTTTCATGGTGTGCATTGTCTGGCAACATGTATCCCCTCCATGTCGCGTAGCTAACCTTCCTAAAACCTCTATGAGCTGTGCTGTATGGGTCCTCACCATCTTTTAATTTACCATCAGTTTTACTCTGACAGGCTTACCCATTATCAGTTGAATATTCTTAAGAGTGGATGATTATACCTACCAAGTGTTTTGGAAAAATGATTTTATTTCTTGCAATTGTTACTTGTCCTCACAAAAATCTTAATGTTAGTCTTCTGTTTTTGCAGTCTAGGGGTGATTCTGGGCATCGGCGGAATGGCATGTACTACGGCACGCCTTTCTACGGTGGATATGGCTACACGTCGCCAGTTCCTCACCCAAACGTGTATGCTGCGGCTTATGGAGCCTACCCTTTCTACGGTAACCAGCAACTAGTGAGCTGATGATAGAGGTTGTCTCTTTCCTCCCAACTTCAGTAGAAAACAAGGTTTTGGTCCAGTAAGCACAGTATCGTAAGATGACATATTATAGATGGCCATAAAAGCGGGCGAGAGAGACAGGTATATGAATGTGATGTCTGCAGATTTGTGTTGCTTGTAGAACCTAAAGCAAGGCTTGTAGACAATAAAGAGTTGAGTTATTTGTATTGTTGTAAGAAATTTTGACTTGCTAATGAAACTATTGGCTGAAAGTCTGTTTGCTTAATTTTTCTCAAGTTCAGGTTATGATTGCTAGGTTAATCTTGCTTGGCTCGCAATTAATTTACTTGCTTCCACTGAGATTTAGCCTACTATCCTGTTCCTCGTGACCAGATAAGTAAGGGCAAGTACAGGAGATGTTGTGTGACCTTCCGTACGGCCTCCATAGTTTCTTGGATATTGTCACAGGCTAGTTATGGTTAGCTACTGTAGTAGCCAAGTATGAAAATCATCATGTTTAAATTTATGAGAATGTAATTGGCAAACCAATTTTTTTTTGGTAAAACTACCGAACGATTCCCAAGCCCTTTGATTGGCATACCACGCACGATCCTCACTTTCTGTTTTTTTTGATTTTGTATATGCCGGTGATGTTCCTTCCGTTTCCTCCCCCATGCCTAGCCGACAGTGCGTTGCTCCGCTTCCTCCTCCCGGCCTTCGAGCCTGAGCCCGCTGCCACGTCTGGACCTAGCGCCTCGTCGTGACCCAGTCGGGCCTGCTCGCTGCCCCCCGCGCAGACGAGCGGCTCTTCATCGTGCCCCCACAGGCGTGGCTCCTGACGCCACACCCTTTTTCAACCTTGACGGCCAGCGCCCAGCCATGGCGGCGCCGAACGCGGGTGACTTTGCCGACCGGAGTGCCCCGGCAAGGTAAAGGTGATGACCCATAGGGGATTAATCGTAGTACTTTCGACAAGTAAAGACTGTCGAATCCAACGAGGAGCAGAAAGAAATGGCAAGCAGGTTTCAACAAGGTATTCTCTGCAAATGCTGTAAGTAACATTGATAGATAGTTTTGTAACAAGGTAATTCGTAACGGGTAATAAGTAACAATGGTAACAAAGGTGCAACAAAGTAGCCAATCCTTTTTATAGCAAAGGACATGCTGAAACGTTCTCTTATAACAAGCAAAGCGTTCCTGAGGACACATGAGAATTATCATCTAGTCACTTTCATCATGTTTATTTGATTCGTATTCGCTACTTTGATATGTGGGTGAACCGATACTTGGATGCTACTCTTACTTGACAAAGCAACCCACTTATGATTACCCCCTCTCGCAAGCATCCGCAACTACGAAAGAATAATTAAGATAAATCTAATCATAGTATGAAACATATAGATCCAAATCTGTCTCTTACGAAATAGCGCATAAACTAGGGTTTAAGCTTATGTCACTCTACCAACCCATCATCTACTTATTACTTCACAATGCCTTCCCTTAGGCCCAAGTATGGTGAAGTGATCCACTTCAAAGCCAAAAAAATGTGAGGAGAATTAGAAATAAAGAAAAAAAAAATCTCTACTTACTACCAACATCAATGCTTCTCCAAAACAACATTTAGTTCACTGCCAAAACACAAATTCCTTTTGAGAGCATTGATGAAAAAGGTGCATTTTCTACCAATGGCGGAGGAGGGACTCCCGTATAGTTTTGTGAAGTTCCACAAAATTGAGGTATCAGCTTCTGTTTGCACAAACGTGCCAAAATTGAGGTATCTGCTTCTATTTGCACAAACATGCCTCAGATGGAGATTGACATCTGTGTTTGCAAAAAATGTAAAGGGGTTATTGATGGCATTGCGTCATTTTACAACTACCATTGGATTTATCGATGACACCAGATTGACAACAACATATTATTCCCTCTGTGACATTGCATCATTTTACAAGTGGCAAGTGGGATTGGATTGACAACAATAAAACAATGGGAATATAAAGGCATGGCGATATTGGGCGCACCAACACCATGTAGAGTACCGCCACATAGGGCGAGGCAGCGCTAGTTGCCGAGAGCAAGAAATATATCAGTGTTAGCATAACAAAACTAGACCGTACGAAATTAATTACATTTCAAACATCTTTTAACTAAACGCGAATAGCCTCTGGAGGCAGGTATAATCTAATGTCGGTCGCGGCATGGGTCCATGGTATTTTGCTCTAAACCGGGCAACACACCGGGTGTCCATGCCGGCGACGCGGTGGCGGTAGCCTTCATGGGACCCTAGTGGCGATGGCTCCCATGGTCTACTTTTCCTCAGTGTTTGTGGCTGCCGCGGACGCTTTGGATGCCTTCATGGGCAAGCCGGGGTTCTGCCAATGTTTGACGCGGATGGCGCGGACAGCCACGATGCACTAGACGCCGTGCTCCCCCGTGTGCCGGCGTGGAGCAACCGGCCACTCCTTTGCGAGTAGGTTTGGAGCGTCAAGTTGCTGCACCAGGGGATAGCTTGGAGCGACGGCTTGCCCTCCTGCAGCCTCGCCCATGGTACTGACGGCCTGGGGCGGGGAGGGAGGTGGAGTAGCGAGTGCCTAGATCGTATCCGACAGGCTCGTCAGGGTGGGCACCCTACCGGCTTTTATGCCGGAGAACTCGTCTTCCTGCTCATCGGATACTATGGAGAGAGTGGAGAAAATGGTGCAAGGAGGAGATGGGGAGCGGAGGTGTGGTGAGGTTCTTGCCAGGCGTCTGGACTCGTTTAAATAATAGGAGGACACGAGCAGCCAACCGGCGCTGTGTTTAGAATGCCGGCCGGCTCACAGAAGGACGTGTGGCCGGCACACGTGCAGGTTCAATGGAGCTAGGCGGAGCAGTCTGAAGCCGGTTGAATGCGGCGAGGAGGCGTGTTCAGCCTGGTGTGCAGCAAGTGGCGCTCGGCCAGCGCGCTGATGCCTCAATCAGTGAGAGGTCGCGTCCGCTCTCGCACCGTGTGAGAGCAAGTACTCCCTCCGGTCCTTTTTTGTTTAGTTATAAGAAAATCTCATTTTTCCTGTAATGGTCTGCGCCTTTGTGCTGCTCTTTCCAAGAGCACACCCTCCAATCCCTTCCCTTCTACCACACGTGCAACCATAATAATTCCCATCTCTCTCCCATATTCCTCGTCCCTTCCCAAGGCATGCTTGCACACAAAGAGAGAGAGAGTCGCATGCATGCAAAACCAGAGAGAGAGAGAGAGAACTCCGTGCAGAGAGATGAAGAGGGGAGAGAGAGGCTGGATGCACAGGGATGAGAGAGAGGAGTATAATGTGTGTGAGAGTTGAGGGCTGCAGGCTGAGCCAAAACTTTGCATGTGCGTAACTACCCGGTGTTTCCTCCATTGCAATCCAGGGGCAAAATATAATTTTTTCTGAGCGCTCATCTCCTTGGTATGCGGGCTGGATGTTAAATGCAAAGGAAAAAAGGATTGGAGGGACTACAATAGAGCGACGTAGGCAGACTATAGATGCCACATCAAAATTATGCCTAGTTGGAGGAGAAATGAGATGAGAGAGAAGCGAAGCGGGCTATTACAAGCTTACAACTGAATATAGCACGAGCCCCAACAACCTTTGATAGAGGAAAAGGTGGGTCATATACTAGTTATTGTGTGAGTGGGCTATTAGGTTGGCTTTAATGAAGGAAATATGCCCTAGAGGCAATAATAAAGTTATTATTTATTTCCTCACATCATGATAAATGTTTATTATTCATGCTAGAATTGTATTAACCGGAAACATGATACATGTGTGAATACATAGACAAACATATAGTCACTAGTATGCCTCTACTTGACTAGCTCATTAATCAAAGATGGTCATGTTTCCTGACCATAGACATGTGTTGTCATTTGATTAGTGGGATCACATCATTAGAAGAATGATGTGATTGACATGACCCATTTTGTTAGCCTAGCACTTGATCGTTTAGTATACTGCTATTGCTTTCTTCATGACTTATACAAAGTTCCTGCAACTATGAGATTGTGCAACTCCCGTGTACCGGAAGAACACTTTGTGTGCTACCAAACGTCACAATGTAACTGGGTGATTATAAAGGTGCTCTACTGGTGTTTCCGGGTTCATGTTGAGTTGGCATAATTCGAGATTAGGATTTGTCACTCCAATTGTCGGAGAGGTATCTCTGGCCCTCACGGTAATACTCATCACTTAAGCCTTGCAAGCATATAACTAATGAGTTAGTTATGAGATGACGACATTCTGAGCGAGTAAAGAGACTTGCCGTAACGAGATTGGACTAGGTATTGGATACCGACGATCAAATCTCGCAAGTAACATACCGATGACAAAGGAACAAAGTATGTTGTTATGCGGTTTGACCGATAAAGATCTTCGTAGAATATGTAGGAACCAATATGGGCATCCAGGTCCCGCTATTGGTTATTGACCAGAGACGTGTCTCGGTCATGTCTGCATTGTTCTCGAACCGTAGGGTCCGCACGCTTAAGGTTTTGATGACAATTATATTATGAGTTTATGTATTTTGATGTACCGAAGTTTGTTCGGAGTCCCGGATATGATCACGGACATGACGAGGAGTCTCGAAATGGTCGAGACATAAAGATTGATATATTGGACGGATATATTTGGACACCGGAAAGGTTCCTAAGAGTTTGGGAATATCTCGAGAGCTCCGGAGGTTACCGAACCCCGGGAAGTATATGGGCCTTATTGGGCCCATGTAAGAGGAAGGAGAAGGAGCAAGGGAGGCGCGCCCCAAGCCCAATCCGAATTGGGGAGGGGGCCGCCCCCTTCCTTTCTCCTTCCCCTCTTCCTTTCCTACTACTAGTACTACTTCCTAATACTAGCACTCCTTCCTTCCCTCCAAATAAGATAAGGAAAGAGAGGGAAACCTACTTGGAGTAGGTTTCCCCCCCCTATGGCGCCCCCTTGGGCGGCCACCTCCTCCCTCCCTCCTTTATATACGGGGTAGGGGGCACCCTAGAACACACAAGTTGATCATTGATCGTTCCTTAGCCGTGTCGGTGCCCCCTCCACGATATTACACCTCGATCATATTGTAGCGGTGCTTAGGCGAAGCCTGCGACAGAGAACATCAAGATCGTCACCACGCCGTCGTCTTGATTTAAACTGCCCCTCGGAGCCTCTCTGGATTGGAGATCGAGGGTGCGTCATCGAGCTGTCTGGCGTGTCAAGAACTCGGAGGTACCGGAGTAACGGTGCTTGGATCGGTCGGACCGGGAGGACGTACGACTACTTCCTCTACGTTGCGACAACGCTTCCGCTTCGGTCTACGAGGGTACGTAGACAACACTCTCCCCTCGTTGCTATATCATCATCATGATCTTGCGTGTGCGTAGGAATTTTTTTGAAATTACTACATTCCCCAACAGTGGCATCCGAGCCTAGGTTTTTATGGTTTGATGTTATTTGCACGAGTAGAACACAAGTGAGTTGTGGGCGATATAAGTCATACTGCTTACCAGCATGTCATACTTTGGTTCAGCGGTAGAACACAAGTGAGTTGTGGGCGATATAAGTCATACTGCTTACCCGGACCGACATTACGCGTACGCTTATGCGAGACTGCTTTTACCGCCGTGCTTTGCACACAGGTGACTAGCGGGTGTCAGTTTCTCCAACTTTAGTTGAACCGAGTGTGGCTACGCCCGGTCCTTGCGAAGGTTAAAACAGCATCAACTTGACAAACTATCGTTGTGGTTTTGATGCGTAGGTGAGATTGGTTCTTGCTTAAGCCCGTAGCAGCCACGTAAAATTTGCAACAACAAAGTAGAGGACATCTAACTTGTTTTTGCAGGGCATGTTGTGATGTGATATGGCCAAGACGTGATGCTATATTTTATTGTATGAGACGATCATGTTTTGTAACCGAAGTTATCGGCAACTGGCAGGAGCCATATGGTTGTCGCTTTATTGTATGAAATGCAAACGCCCTGTAATTGCTTTACTTTATCACTAAGCGGTAGCTAGAAGCAATAGATGGCGTAAACGACAACGATGCTACGATGGAGATCAAGGTGTCACGCCGGTGACGATGGTGATCACGACGTGCTTCAAAGATGGAGATCACAAGCACAAGATGATGATGGCCATATCATATCACTTATATTGATTGCATGTGATGTTTATCCTTTATGCATCTTATCTTGCTTTGATTGACGGTAGCATTTTAAGATGATCTCTCACTAAAATTATCAAGTAGTGTTCTCCTTGAGTATGCACCGTTGCCAAAGTTCGTCGTGCCGAGACACCACGTGATGATCGGGTGTGATAAGCTCTACATCCATCTACAACGGGTGCAAGCCAGTTTTGCACACGCAGAATACTCAGGTTATACTTGACGAGCCTAGCATATGCAGATATGGCCTCGGAACATGGAGACCGAAAGGTCGAGCGTGAATCATATAGTAGATATGATCAACATAATGATGTTCACCATTGAAAACTACTCCATCTCACGTGATGATCGGTTATGGTTTAGTTGATTTGGATCACGTGATCACTTAGATGACTAGAGAGATGTCTGCTAAGTGGGAGTTCTTAAGTAATATGATTAATTGAACTTAAATTTATCATGAACTTAGTACCGATAGTATCTTGCTTATCTATGTTTGTTTGTAGATAGATGGCTTGTGCTGTTGTTCCGTTGAATTTTAATCGTTCCTTGAGAAAGCAAAGTCGAAAGATGATGGTAGCAATTACACGTCTCGGGTCCGTAACACGAGGATTATCCTCATTGCTGCCTGAAGAGTTACGCCCCGAAGCACCGCTGGGTGCCAGGCCTGCTGTTGATGCAACTGACGATGTTAAGAATGTTTGGCAGAGCAAAGCTGATGACTAGTCTATAGTTTAGTGTGCCATGCTTTACGGCTTAGAACCGGGTCTTCAACGACGTTTTGAACGTCATGGAGCATATGAGATGTTCCAGGAGTTGAATTTAATATTTCAAACAAATGCCCGGATTGAGAGATATGAAGTCTCCAATAAGTTGTACAGCTGCAAGATGGAGGAGAATAGTTACAAGGTGAACATATACTCGTAATGTGCGGGTATAACAATCATTTGATTCAACCGGGAGTTAATCTTCACGATGATAGTGTCATTGATGTAATTCTTCAATCATCGCCACCAAGCTACAAGAGCTTTGTGATGAACTATAATATGCAAGGGATGAACAAGACTATTCCCGAGCTCTTCGCGATCTTTGAAAGCAGCGGAGGTAGAAATCAAGAAGGAGCATCAAGTGTTGATGGTCAACAAGACCACTAGTTTCAAGAAAAGGGCAAAGGAAAGAAGAAGGGAACTTCAAAAGAACGGCAAGCAAGTTGCTGCTCAAGAGAAGAAACCCAAGTCGGACCTAAGCCTGGCGAGTGCTTCTACTGCAAGCGCACTAGTCCTTTGAAGCGGAACTGCCCCAAGTATTTGGCGGATAAGAAGGATGGAAAAGTGAACAAAGGTATATGTGATATACATGTTATTGATGTGTACCTAACTAGAGCTCGTAGTAGCACTGGGTATGTGATCTTGGTTACATTGCTAACATTTGCAACTCAAACAGGACTACGGAATAAGCGAGCAGCGCCAAGGACGAGGTGACGATGCGCGTGGGAAACGGTTCCAAAGTCAATGTGATCGCCGTCGGCACGCTACCTCTACATCTACCATCGGGATTAGTTTTAGACCTAAATAATTGTTATTTGGTGCTGCGTTAAGCATGAACATTATATCTGGATCTTGTTTGATGCGAGACGGTTATTCATTTAAATCGAGAATAATGGTTGTTCTATTTATATGAGTAATATCTTTTATGGTCATGCACCCTTGAAGAGTGGTCTATTTTATTGAATCTCGATAGTAGTGATACACATATTCATAATGTTGAAGCCAAAAGATGCAGAGTTGATAATGATAGTGCAACTTATTTGTGGCAATCGCCGTTTAGGTCATATCGATTGTAAACGCATGAAGAAACTCCATCTTGATGGACTTCAAATCACTTGATTATGAATCACTTGGTACTTGCGAACCGTGCCTCATGGGCAAGATGACTAAAACGCCGTTCTCGGTACTATGGAGAGAGCAACAGATTTGTTGGAAATCATACATACGTATGTATGTGGCCCGATGAATGTTGAGGCTCATGGCGGATATCGTTATTTTCTCACCTTCACAGATGATTTGAGCAGATATGGGTATATCTACTTAATGAAGCACAAGTCTGAAACATTTGAAAAGTTCAAAGAATTTCAGAGTGAAGTAGAAAATCATCGTAACAAGAAAATAAAGTTTCTACGATCGATCGTGGAGGAGAATATTTGAGTTACGAGTTTGGTTTACATTTGAAACAATGCGGAATAGTTTCGCAACTCACGCCACCTGGAACACCACAACGAAATGGTGTGTCCGAACGTCGTAATCGTACTTTACTTGATATGGTGCGATCTATGATGTCTCTTACCGATTTACCGCTATCATTTTGGGGTTATGCTTTAGAGACGGCCGCATTCACGTTAAATAGGGCACCATTAAATCCGTTGAGACGACACCTTATGAACTATGGTTTGGCAAGAAACCAAAGTTGTCGTTTATTAAAGTTTGGGGCTGCGATGCTTATGTGAAGAAACTTCAACCAGATAAGCTCGAACCCAAATCGGAGAAATGTGTCTTCATAGGATACCCAAAGGAAACTGTTGGGTACACCTTCTATCACAGATCCGAAGGCAAAACATTCGTTGCTAAGAATGGATCCTTTCTAGAGAAAGAATTTCTCTCGAAAGAAGTGAGTGGGAGGAAAGTAGAACTTGATGAGATAATCAGATCTACTCCCTTGTTGGAAGGTAGTTCATCACAAGAACCGGTTCCGTGACAACTACACCAACTAGTGAGGAAGCTAATGATATTGATCATGAAACTTGAGATCAAGTTTCTGCTGAACCTCGTGGGTCTACGAGTAAGATCCGCACCAGTGAATACGGTAATCCTGTTCGGAAGTCATGTTACTTGACCATGATGAACCTACGAACTATGAGGAAGCGATGATGAGCCCAGATTCCGCAAAATGGCTGGAGGCCATGAAATCTGAGATAGGATCCATGTATGAAAACAAAGTATGGACTTTGGTTGACTTGCCCGATGAAGCCATTGAGAATAAATGGATCTTTAAGAAGAAGACTGACGCTGATGGTAATGTTACTGTCTACAAAGCTCGACTTGTTGCAAAAGGTTTTCGACAAGTTCAAGGGGTTGACTACGATGAGACTTTCTCACCCATAGCGATGCTTAAGTCTGTCCGAATCATGTTGGCTATTGCTGCATTTCATGATTATGAAATTTGGCAAATGGATGTCAAGACTGCATTCTTGAATGGATTTCTAGAAGAAGAGTTGTATATGATGCAGCCTGAAGGTTTTATTGATCCAAAAGGTGCTGACAAAGTGTGCAAGCTCCAGCATTCCATTTATGGACTGGTGCAAGCATCTCGGAGTTGGAATAAACGCTTTGACAGTGTGATCAAAGCATATGGTTTTATCTGCACTTTTGGAGAAGCTCAGTATTTACAAGAAAGTGAGTGGGAGCTCAGAGCATTTCTAGTTTTATATGTTGATGACATATTATTAATTGGAAATGATATAGAATTTCGAGATAGCATAAAGGGATATTTGAATAAAAGTTTTTCGATGAAAGACCTCGGTGAAGCTGCTTACATATTAGGCATCAAGATCTATAGAGATAGATCAAGGCGCTTAATAGGACTTTCACAAAGCACATACCTTGACAAAATATTGAAAAAGTTCAATATGGATCGAGCAAAGAAAGGATTCTTGCACTGTGCTACAAGGTGTGAAGTTGAGTCGAACTCAATGCCCGACCACGAAGAAAAGATAGAGAGAAATGAAAAATGTTCCTATGCTTCAGCCATAGGCTCTATCATGTATGCAATCTTGTGTACCAGACTTGACGTATGCTTAGCAATAAGCTTAGCAGAAGGTACCAAAGTAATCCAGAGTGGATCATCGGACAGCGGTCAAGAACATCCCGAATACCGAAAAGGACTAAGGATATGTTTCTCGATATGGAGGTGACAAAGAGCTAGTCGTAAATGGTTACGTGGATGCAAGCTTTGACACCGATCCGGACGATTCTAAATCGCAAACCGGATCGTGTTTTTATTAAACGGTGGAGCTGTAAGTTGGTGCGAGTTCTAAACAAAGCATCGTGGCGGGATCTACATGTGAAGCGAGTACATAGCTGCTTACAGCAGACAAATGAAGGAGTGCGGATGAAGGAGTTCATTTCGATCTAGGTGTCATACCTAGTGCATCGGGACCAATGAAGATCTTCGTGACAATCTTGCAATTGCCTTGGCAAAGGAATCCAGATTTCACAAGAGGACCAAGCACATCAAGAGACGCTTCAATTCCATTCGGGACCAAGTCCAAGTGGGAGACATAGAGATTTGAAAGATACACACGGATCTGAATGTTACGAGACCGTTGACTAAGCCTCTCTCACGAGCAAAACATGATCAGCACCAAGACTCCATGGGTGTTAGAATCATTACTATGTAATCTAGATTATTGACTCTAGTGCAAGTGGGAGATCAAGGAAATATGCCCTAGAGGCAATAATAAAGTTATTATTTATTTCCTCACATCATGAAAAATGTTTATTATTCATGCTAGAATTGTATTAACCTGGAAACATGATACATGTGTGAATACATAGACAAACATATAGTCACTAGTATGCCTCTACTTGACTAGCTCATTAATCAAAGATGGTCATGTTTCCGACCATAGACATGTGTTGTCATTTGATTAGTGGGATCACATCATTAGAAGAATGATGTGATTGACATGACCCATTTTGTTAGCCTAGCACTTGATCGTTTAGTATACTGCTATTGCTTTCTTCATGACTTATACAAAGTTCCTGCAACTATGAGATTGTGCAACTCCCGTGTACCGGAAGAACACTTTGTGTGCTACCAAACGTCACAACGAATCGGGTGATTATAAAGGTGCTCTCATGGTGTTTCCGAAGGTTCATGTTGAGTTGGCATAATTCGAGATTAGGATTTGTCACTCCGATTGTCGGAGAGGTATCTCTGGGCCCTCTCGGTAATACTCATCACTTAAGCCTTGCAAGCATATAACTAATGAGTTAGTTATGAGATGACGTATTACTGAACGAGTAAAGAGACTTGCCGGTAACGATATTGGACTAGGTATTGGATACCGGCGATCAAATCTCGGGCAAGTAACATACCGATGACAAAGGGAACAAAGTATGTTGTTATGCGGTTTGACCGATAAAGATCTTCGTAGAATATGTAGGAACCAATATGGGCATCCGGTCCCGCTATTGGTTATTGACCGAGACGTGTCTCGGTCATGTCTGCATTGTTCTCGAACCGTAGGGTCCGCACGCTTAAGGTTTTGATGACGGTTATATTATGAGTTTATGTATTTTGATGTACGAAGTTTGTTCGAGTCCGGATATGATCACGGACATGACGAGGAGTCTCGAAATGGTCGAGACATAAAGATTGATATATTGACGGATATATTTGGACACCGGAAAGGTTCCAAAGAGTTTGGGAATATCTTTGGAGCTCCGGAGGTTACCGAACCCCGGGAAGTATATGGGCCTTATTGGGCCCATGTAGGAGGAAGGGAGAAGGAGCAAGGGTGGGGGGCGCGCCCCCCAAGCCCAATCCGAATTGGGGAGGGGGGCCGGCCCCCTTCCTTTCTCCTTCCCCTCTTCCTTTCCTACTACTAGTACTACTTCCTAATACTAGTACTCCTTCCTTCCCTCCAAATAAGATAAGGAAAAGAGAGGCGTGCTTGGAGTAGGTTTCCCCCTCCCTATGGCGCCCCTTGGGCCGCCACCTCCTCCCTCCCTCCTTTATATCTGGGGTAGGGGGCACCCTAGAACACACAAGTTGATCATTGATCGTTCCTTAGCCATGTGCGGTGCCCCCCACGATATT
Source organism: Aegilops speltoides (assembly GCA_021437245.1). Lineage (NCBI taxonomy): Eukaryota > Viridiplantae > Streptophyta > Magnoliopsida > Poales > Poaceae > Aegilops > Aegilops speltoides. The sequence goes on along the minus strand of CM038146.1, from coordinate 304,096,990 downwards.
ACACCTCGATCATATTGTAGCGGTGCTTAGGCGAAGCCTGCGACAGAGAACATCAAGATCGTCACCACGCCGTCGTCTTGATGGAACTCCCCTCGGAGCCTCTCTTGGATTGGAGATCGAGGTGCGTCATCGAGCTGTCTGCGTGTCAAGAACTCGGAGGTGCCGAGTAACGGTGCTTGGATCGGTCGGACCGGGAGGACGTACGACTACTTCCTCTACATTGCGTCAACGCTTCCGCTTCGGTCTACGAGGGTACGTAGACAACACTCTCCCCTCGTTGCTATATCATCACCATGATCTTGCATGTGCGTAGGAATTTTTTTGAAATTACTACGTTCCCCAACATTTAAGTGACATGGCAACACCATGCTTTGAGAGAGGACGACATGGTCCGCACATCGGGATGCGCCAGCAGTGTGATACCCCGAGACCGGTGCTCTAGTTCCTTCCAATTATTTCGTTGATGTTGTGTGTTCAATTGTTTGTTGCCATGATCATGATGAGTGTCATGTCATATTTATCCCTTCTCGCATCATGTCCATCATTGGTTATATTGCGTTATTCCATCCTTGTTGTTGCCATGATCATCTTGCTTTGTTATATGCTACATGTTTTGGATGTGCCTCTTGTCATTTTTTATTGCATTGCATCATGATCATCATGCCTTGGTTTGCATCTTTAAGTCTTCTTGTGTGACACCCTCTCTTCTTCTTATCTCCGCCTCATTCATGCAACATACACATACCAGCAACCATTTGTCAAGTTTACCCAAGTTTCTCTCCCATCCAAACTTTCCCTTTCTTCTTTATTACACTTATTTTCATGTGACTTTCTCTATCCAGAAAAATGTTCCTTCTTTTCCTATGAATCCTGCACCTTGCCTTTAACCACTCTGTAAAATCTCATCTATTTTGGAGTTATTTTGGTTGGGTTAAAAAATGGCTCAAGTTTGAAATTAATTCAAACTTGGATTATTTTTCTACCTCTAAAAATTGCCAAGTCAATTTATTCAAATCCTGCATAAATCCAGGACTCCATATATATTTTTATCCCTGAGAGTTTCCTTCCCCAAAGCCCTGTTGTTTTCCTCTTAAAATCTGGTTATTCTGTTTATTTGAATATAAACAGAAGGTTAAAGAGACCTGGCCTCCCAGCCGAAGCCCACCTGGGCCTTTCTTTCCCCGGCCCAGCCGAGCCGAACGGCCACCTGCTCCCTCCCTCACGGCGTCTCCTTCCTCTAGAGTGCAGCAGCAGCAACGCCGTGAGCAGGAGGCTCACAGACGTCGAAGCCAGCGCATCCCCGCACCCCTATAAAGCCACAGCCCCGTGCCCTAGGGTTTCCCTCTTCCCCGTCTCGTCGCCGCCACAAGCCATCTACTTCCTCTGTTTGTTCTTCTTCAAGAGCAGAGCACACGAGAGAAAACCCCACCGGCGTCCGGCGTCGCTCTCGCAGCTGGAGGGTGTCAAGCTCGTCTCCGACATGTCCATCTTCTTCCTTGACGTCGACTACGTCCGTTCAGGCGTCTTCCCTGCACTAGGTCACCTCCACTACGTCACCAAGTTCATCGCCGTCTTCTCCCCTGCTTCCTGCTACTTCATGGACAACGCCGGTCGGCGCCTTCCCTCGTCGCCTCCGTTCGTCCCCGAGCATGATCGAATACACCATCCTACCCACCGTGAGCTCTTCACCCTCTTGGCCTTTACCTAGTGCTTGGTTTCGTCCTCTATGTCCAGATCAGCGCAAGCAGGAGTTCGATCTCCATGAGCGCCATGGTAGCAGCTTCGTTAGCTCCTCTGCTCGGCCCCTTGCACACGCACACCCCGCATCGTTCCTCCACCACGACCACGTCGTCGGCCTCGTTCCGGTGACCTCTGGATTGACCTTTTCCATCTTTGCACTCTCACCATCGCGTTCACCTTCTATGCCCGGTAGTTTCCTCTCTGGCGCACTGCAGGCTCGAATTCATCCACACCTGACGCACGTCTCTGCCGCTGCCCATCGCCGGCGTCGTTTCCATCGGCGTCCGGAGATGGATGGCACGTGCGGAGGTGCGATTTTACACGCTGAGTGCAACCCACACCCCCTTGCATCTCGAGCACATCGGGAGGCAATTCCGGCAAGGCCTCCGCCGTCACTTTGGTCACCGACGAGGTTGCTTTGCTCCTCTGTTTCTTTCGCATGCACGCCCACACACTAGCTCTTCACCTGCAACTCGTGCTCAGCACGCACACGGCATAGCAGCGCCCCGCAGCCCGCTGCTTGCCCTGCTTCTCACCCATGCCCGCCAAGCTGCTGTTCGTCGCCCACCATGCCATGCCCGAGTCGAGCGCGAGCTCGAGGTCGAGCCACCGTACGCGCGCATCCTGTAGCTGAAGCCTTGTCAGTTTCCGCACCCCCGCCGGTCCTCTGTGACCACATCAGCTGTTGCTGTTGGCTCCCGTCGCCAGCAAGTCCCCGTGCGCATGCTTGAGTTTTGATCCTGGTCGTGATGTGCACATGGTTTAAGTTCCTGCCAACTTCCCATTCGATCACAAACACACAACTAGCCTTCGAGGGGTCTGGGGTTCGAGTCCCAGCCGCCCCCATTTTTTGCTATGCTTTCCTATTATTTTGCACACTGTCACAGCCACATGGGCCGAATCCTCATCTGGGCCGCTGCATTGTGATGCTTCGGGCCCGTGCATATTTTTTCCCACTCTGTGTATTTTAGCATTTTCCAGTGCATGCATATTTACCAAAATGCCATCATTTTAAAATGCTTCCATGCATCCAAATGAAACATGTCATATATGCATCTTGCTCAATTTTTCATGTTCTTTAACAATATGCGACTTTCATCCTTGTTAAAAATGTTTAAAATTGTTGTTTGACTAAATTTGCATAAATGACATGCTAAAATGGTCTATTTCATAACTAAATAACTGTAGCTTCATTTTAAATAAACTATATATTTCTTTTTCATCAAGATAAGCATACTTAAGATTATCAGGTAATGGTTTGAGTTCGAACACGGGATCACCCTTGGGTGGAGGGGGATCCCCAAGAATTTCAACGGGAAGGTTTTGTTTCAGCATAGGTTCCTGTTTAAGGAACACTTCATCTATTTCTTCCCTTTCCTTCATAAACATATCGTTTTCATGGTCTAGCAAATATTGTTCTAACGGATCAGTTGGAGGAACAGCAATGGAAGCAAGACCAATAATCTCATCCTTACTAGGTGGTTCCCTTTCACAAGGTTGTCTACTAAACTTAGCAAAATTAAACTCATGAGACATACCATCTATGCCAACAGTGATAATATTCTTTTCACAATTAATCTTAGCACTAGCAGTATTCAAGAAGGGTCTACCAAAAATAATGGGACAAAAATCATCTTGTGGGGAACTAAGAATAAGAAAATCAGCAGGGTATTTAACCTTCCCACACAAAACTTCAACATCTCTAACAATCCCAATAGGTTTAATGGTATCCCTATTAGCAAGCTTAATAGTAACATCAATGTCTTCTAATTCAACGGGTGCAATGTCGTGCATAATTTCTTTATATAGATCATAAGGTATCGCACTAGCACTAGCACCAATATCACATAAGCCATGATAACAATGATCTCCTATTTTAACAGAAATAACAGCGTGCCTACAACAGTCTCACGGTTGCGAGTATCGGGTCTAGCAAAATTAGCAGTTTCACCCAACAAAGAGATAACATGCCCATCTAAGTCATCATCTAAGAGATCTTTAATCATAGCAATACCAGGTTCAACATTAATTTGCTCAGGAGGTGTATAGGTCCTAGTATTACTCTTATGAACAGCAGTCGAAGCTTTAGCATGATATTTTATCCTAACAGGGAAAGGAGGTTTTTCGACATAAGCAGTAGGAATAATAGGATCACTATATGTAATAGTCTTTTCTTCGACTGTAATAGGTGCAACTACTTTCACTTCAACAGGAGGATTATATTTAAACCACTTCTCTTTAGGGAGATCAACGTGAGTAGCAAAAGTTTCACAAAAAGTAGCTACTATCTCAGAGTCAAGTCCATACCTAGAGCTAAATCCACGGAAAGCATCGGTATCCATAAAAGATTTAACACAATCGAACTTAGGTGTCATACTTGACTCCTTACCATCGTCGGAACCCCAATCTTCAGAGTTGCGTTTAATTCTTTCCAATAAGTCCCATTTGAAATCAATAGTCTTCAACATATAGTAACCAACACAGGAAGTATCGAGCAAGTTGCGATTATCAAGAGAAAGCCAAGCATAAAAATTCTGAATAATCATTTCCCGAGAGAGCTCAGGATTGGGGCATGAGTACAACATTGACTTAAGCCTCCCCCAAGCTTGAGCGATGGTTTCTCCTTCGCGAGGCCAGAAATTATATATGTAATTACGATCACGATGAACAAGATGCATAGGATAGAATTTTTGGTGAAATTCCAACTTCAATCGCTTATAATTCCAAGATCTCGTATCATCACATAGTCTATACCATGTCATTGCATCTCCCTTCAAAGATAAAGGGAAGACCTTCCTTTTGACAACTCATCGGGAATACCTGCAAGCTTAAATAGTCCACAAACTTCATCCACAAAGATAAGGTGTAAATCGGGATGCAATGTTCCGTCTCCTGCAAAAGGATTAGCTAGCAGTTTTTCTATCATACCCAAAGGAATCTCAAAGTGAATATTTTCATAAAGTTTAGTAGGTTGAGGAGCATCTATTTGCTCTTCTGGTTGGGGTGAAGATACCCCAAACAAGCCCCTTAAAAGGTTAGTTTCCATAGTGACAAGTAACAAAAAATTTCAGCACACTATATAAATGTTTCCTTACCAAGTTCCACTCACCAAAAGCGCTACACTCCCTAGCAACGGCGCCAGAAAAGAGTCTTGATGACCCACCAGTATAGGGGATCTATTGTAGTCCTTTCAATAAGTAAGAGTGTCGAACCCAACGAGGAGCAGAAGGAAATGATAAGCGGTTTTCAGTAAGGTTTTCTCTGCAAGCACTGAAATAGTAGGTGATAGATAGTTTTGTGATAAGATAAATAGTAACAAGTAAAAGGTAAATAAAGTAAATAAAGTGTAGCAAGGTGGCCCAATCCTTTATGTAGCAAAGGACAAGCCTGGACAAATTCTAATAATGAAGGAGGAGCTCCCGAGGACACATTGGGAATTATCGTCAAGCTAATTTTCATCATGTTCGTAAGATTCGCGTTCGGTACTTTGATAATTTGATATGTGGGTGGACCGGAACCTGGGTACTGCCCTAACATGGACAAGCATCCCACTTATGATTAACCCCTATTGCAAGCATCCGCAACTACAAAAAGGAGTATTAAGGTAAACCTAACCACAACATTAAACATATGGGTCCATATCAACCCCTAACGAAGCAACGCATAAACTAGGGTTTAAGCTTCTGTCACTCTAGCAACCCATCATCTACTTATTACTTCCCTATGCCTTTCTCTAGGCCCAAATAATGGTGAAGTGTCATGTAGTCAACGTTCACATAACACCACTAGAGGAAAGACAACATACATCTCATCAAAATATCGAACGAATACCAAATTCACATGACTACTAATAGCAAGACTTCACCCATGTCCTCAGGAACAAACGTAACTACTCACAAAGCATATTCATGTTCATAATCAGAGGATTAATAATATGCATGAAGGTTCTGAACATATGATCTTCCACCAAGTAAACCAACTAGCATCAACTACAAGGAGTAATCAACACTACTAGCAACCCACAGGTACCAATTTGTGGTTTTGATACAAGATTGGATACAAGAGATGAACTAGGGTTTTGAGAGGAGATGGTGCTGGTGAAGATGTTGATGGAGATTGACCCCCTCCCGATGAGAGGATCGTTGGTGATGACGTTGGTGATGATTTCCCCTTCCCGGAGGGAAGTGTCTCCGGCAGAACAACTCCGCCAGAGCCCTAGATTGATTCCGCCAAGGTTCCGCCTCGTGGCAGAGGAGTTTCGTCCCGTATGCTTGCCCACTATTTTTTCCAGGGTAAAAGTGATGATATAGCAGAAGATGGACGCCGGAGGCCCACCAGGGAGCCCAGGAGATAGGGGGCCGCGCCCTATAGGGGCGCCTGTCTCTGGACGGTGTGGCCCCGGCCTATTTCTTTTGCTCATAAATTCTTATAAAATCCAAAAGTTGTTTCATGGAGTTTGAGGATTTTGGAGTTGTGCGAATAGGTTTCAACGTTTGCTCCTTTTCGGCCGAATTCCAGTGCTGGCATTCCCCCTCTTCATGGTAAACCTTGTAAAATAAGAGAATAGCCATAAGTATTGAGATATAATGTGTAATAACAACCCATAATGCAATAAATATTGATATAAAAGCATGATGCAAAATGGACGTATCAAGAAGCTCCAAAGGCCTTGGTCAAGTGGGTTCCCAAGTCTACCTCAAGTTCTACTTCATCAAGTACATCTGCAACCCCAAGGATTCCCATAAAGATGATGTGGATCTCGAAGAAGAAGAACTAGAGAGTTCTTGAGGGTGTCTCCGCCAACATACTTCACTCATATTCATTTTGGCAAGAACAAGTGCAATCAAATTCCACATCTTGCACTAGTTCAAGGAGTCACAAACCCTCTTGTTAGTAAGTCAAGGGACAAGGTAACCTAAATATTTCATGGACATCATCTTGTGTGTACTTCACTCTATGTCTATGGATATCCTTGTTTGTTCCTTGTGGGACTAACCCATGTAGGTATTGAAAGTACAACTCACTCCAATGGATTGATCCAAATGATCTACATCAACATTGAGCATCCACATCTTCAACATCTACATGAAGTCATCATCGACAAAACCCAAGGTTAATTCATCCCTCTAAAAGGGGATATCACATCTAGGGGGAGCTTTACTCTAAGAATTGAGCTAAAGCAACTCTAATGGTGTGAACATAACAATGCTTTATGTAAAAGTGGTAACCCCACTTGTGCTTAACCGATGAGTATGACCTATGATCAAATGTTCTCATTTGACTCCTAAGTCAATATACTCATATATAGATGACCTAGTCATCACCAATTGCTTGATAGGTGCTAGAGTGTTTGTGCATGTTTTGCCACATATTTCATTTGCTATCTTATTGTGTGAGCATGTTGGTTGCATAATTTTCTCCATTCGAGGACATCCATTTGTTTCTTTGATTGTTTGGTCTTTTCTTTTGCAAAATGGATGGACAAGAACGCCTAGGTAATCCCTCTAGCTATCTATGCTTTTCTCGTCTCGAACTCTATTCATGCTACATCACAAAGTTTGATCTAGTCTGATTCGAACCCTTTGGGTGAGGAGCACTCGGAGCCACCGATTCATCATAGACTGAAACTTCCAAAACTCTTGATATATTTCGGTCTGACCGATCCATTCCTTTTGGTCATACCGAGTTCATTAAGTTGATCTATGTTTCAATATCGGTGCAACCGATTTGAACACTTCGGTCTCACCGAGTTGCAGTAACCGCTTGCGATTCTACATCTCGGTGCCACCGAGTTGTTCCACTCGGTGACACCGACAGGGTCTGGATATATATACCCACGGGTCGATTTTTTGGAAACTTCTCCGAAACCCTTCGCCCGCGCTGTCCAGCTCTGCCGACTCGAGGTCTCCGGATCATCGCCTCCATTGCCAGCGACCCCCTGCCGCTGGTCTCCGCCACCGTCAACGGATTCTCCTCCGCCGTTGTCGCAGTAGGGAGCTCACCGCCAAGTTAGGGTATGAGTTCTAACCCTATATGCAATTTATGCATCTGATTCCTACACTTAGGTCAATGCCATGAATCTCACCAAGTTTGAAACACTTCTATCCAATCAAAAACCTCATTAGATTAGTTTTGGTTCGAAAACTTAGGTTTAGGTTTACGCAGAATTCATCTTGGACTGATTGATTTGTAGAAATCGGTCTCACCGATTTGGCCCAGGCCATAGCACTTGTAATTTTCGGTCTGACCGAATCTTGCAAATCGGTGTGACCGAGTTTAGATCTTTGTGAAACACTAGCAGTCTCGGAGTCACCGAACTGTGTCTCGTTCTGACCGATGTCACTAGTTTAGACTCTGAACATTGCTTAGGTGTCACTGAGTTCAACAAATCGGTAGCTCCGAAATGCCTTCTGTATAAAACCAAAACTAAGTTTTTGGCTCATTTGTTTTGCAAAAACTCTGCACTTTGTGATGCTCATCCACTATGTCTCATCTATATCTATTCACAAGGTCAACCTTCGGCAATGTTTGATAACAGTGGAGGCCAGAATCAGTCTGAGGAACATGTTCAGATGAGTGAGGGCACTAGTCCCTCTGAGAGCAGTTATGATGATGGGAGCCAAAGCACTCCCAGCAACTTGCCAAAAGCTGGAACTAGGCAGAGGAAGAAGAAAACATCAGATTCTGAGGATGAAGATTTCAAGATTAATGATGAAGTCTCTTCCAAAAGGAAAGGGGACAGGAAAGAGCTTGGTATTGCTACTAACACCAAGCCAGGGATGAAGAAGAAAGCTCCTGCTAGAAAAGTTCCTATGTCCAAAGCTAGAGCCTCAACCCAAGAAACCATGGAGTTCACACTTGAACCAAAAGAGGCCGGTGAGGGCAAGAAGAGGAAGGAGAGGGTCAAAAAGACCATGGCCACAGTTATTGGGAGATCTTCTATGATCAGAGACCTAGATGAGGAAGAAGAGCAAGATGCACCTCCTGCAAAACTCAGAAGCTGATGGGGGATGCAATCAGATCAGGGGCTGCTCCATCAAAGCCCAAGACTTCCCCAAGGCTACTACTCAAGCCCCCAAGGGATCCACTAGAAACATTCCAACTGCTCAGAAGAATAAGGCCCCAGTGCCTGAAGTGGAAGAAGAAGAGGAAGGGCAAGTGCTTAGAAAGTTGAAGCCCAAGATTCCTGACCATGATGACACCCATCCAGTGGATGAGAAGAAGGTTGAGAAAGGATTCACCCAGGCAATGGAGGAAGAATGACCCATATGCCATAAGAAGAAGGACTGCTGTTGACTACAGGTTCCATACAAAGGAACAACAAGACTTCTATGAGACTGTGCTCCACAAGAAGCCAATAGTAAGTGACATGAGATGGGTTGACTGGAAGTTCATTGATAGCAATGAAGATAATTTCCCAGGAGTTCATGAGAGTTTCAGATCAACAGGAGTTGATGCATTTGTTGGGTCAGAAATTGACAAAATGGAATGATGAGTTAATCATGCAGTTTTACTCTACAACACACTTTTACCCTGATGGTAAAATTGTTTGGATGACTGAGGGTACTAGGTACCAATATTCAGTTGCTGAGTGGGCAAAGCTGATTAATGCCCCAGAAGAGCATGAGGAGGACACTGATGTATATACTAAGCCAAGAAAAGGACATGACTCAATGACTCACATGTACAAGGAAATTCCAGATGCTTCCTTGGACACCCACAAGTTTGGGTCAGTTTACTATCTGCTGTCAGGTCTGCCAACTATCAACACAATTCTCAGACACACTTTGCTACCCAAGTCTAGAGATGACATAGTTATTAGAGGACACTCAATAAATCTGCTGCATATGTTTGATGTGCCTGGAAAATTCAAAGTGATGACACTGATTGTTGAGACAATCAAGAGGACAGCCGCAGACCAAAAGAGATCATGGCTATGCTCCACATATTCAGATGCTCATCAACTCCAAGATGGGCAAGGGCATGTATCTCTTGGACAAGGAACATCTTCCCTTGTTGCCAGAGTTTGAAGACAATGTGGTTGTCATGGATCCATCACACCCCACATCTGTGCAGGCTCAGGAGAAGAAGGAATAAGCAAAAGCAGAGAAGGCAGTCTGGACACCAAGTGCTGAAGAAGCCTCCCAGATATTTCTGAAATCCAAGAAAGATCAACTTAGTTATCTCATTCAAGCCACTTTGAGGATTGAGAAAGGATTGGCCACCCTGACTCAAAATCAAGAGAGTCTTGAGAGGATAATTGAGACAAAAATTCATGACTTAGATGTGAAGGTCACATAAATTCAGTCAACTATGGAGAAGATCCAAGACGAACTTGAAGATAGGGATGAGGGACCTACTACAGATGCTTTTTAGCAAGTCCCATTGGGATCAAGGTCGGCACTGTGCGGTTATGGCGATCCCGTGCCTCTGATGTCGGCACTGCAGCTACATCTTCAGTTGCAACTCCACCAACACCTCAGAATTCTTCAGATGCATTCGTCGTAGGACTCCTCTCCATGCCACCTTCGCACTCTAGAGCTCCTAGAGATCATGCTTAGAGAGCCGCATAGCACTATGCATTTTCAAGCTTTTTGGTAACTTGTTGCCGAAGGGGGAGAAAGTGTATAGATCATAGGCTTCGAGAGAGAGAGAGTGTGTTTGCTTCTTTCTGCCTCTCTTGCTACTCTATTTGCTTTGCTTGGTTGGATGATACATTTTTTATTCCTGTGTGTGAGATACTTCTATGTTCATATGTTTGATCATATCATACTTTAATGTTTGTGCTTAATGATGATATTTTATCTCTCATGTATGAACATTCATATTTTGTCGGTGATGAGTGCATATTTCATATTCTATCATTTTGAGTGCTCCACCAAGATGTATGTGACATGGAATAGTGACCCATGATCCTAATTTATTGTGCATTTGCATTCAAAAGCAAATTTCAAATAATGCACAAATTTAGGGGGAGCTCTTGCTTATCACATACTTCTCAAAGCGACGATGTACTTCATTTATGTTATCATTTGTCAAAGCTTTGATCTATATGTTGTCATCAATTACCAAAAAGGGGGGAGACTGAAAGTGCAACTAATCCCTGGGTGGCTTTGGTAATTTATAACAACATATAGCTCATTGAACTTATATTCTTTCAAGATCACTATTTCAAAAAGTTCAGTGGTTGGTATGGCATGGACTGGAGATGTGGACCCCTCAAAATGCTAAGGACACATATTGGCAAAAGCTCAAGAATCTACATTTTTCATAGTGATCCAAGATCACATTGAGTCCATAGGAAAAGCCAATATTATTAAAGGGGATGAGGTGTTTCTTAATGGCTTGCTTGCTCGAAATGCTTAGTGATATGCTCCAAAAACCCTCAACCACTTTCTCATTTCCACATATGTCCTAAAGCTAAAGTCAAAGTCGGCCCCACTGATTTGATCTATCCGGCACGACCGAGTTCACTTGACATGGCCATATCCACAAACCCTAACCAGTTCAGTATTAACGATAGGGATCTCGGTCTCACCGATATGGGATTGCAAACTCTCCGTTTCCCTTGGTAACGTTTCGGTCTAACTGAGATGAGCGATCGGTCCCATCAAGTTTGCAGTGCAAACTCTTTGTTTCCTTCTCATAATATTTCGGTCTAACCGAGATGAGCAATCGCTCCCACCGAGTTTGCCTGACCAAGTCTCTGTTTGCCTATTACTGAAATAGGTCTCACCAAGTTCATGTGATCGGTCTCACCGAGATAAGTTTTTTCCCTAACCCTAGCACATCGGTCTCACCGAGTTGATGTTGTCGGTCCCACCAAAAAGCCTAACGTTCACATTTTGAACCAAGTCGGTCTCACCGAGTTTCACTATTCGGTCCCATCGAGTTAGGTAAATTGTGTGTAACTGTTAGATTTTGTGTGGAGGCTATATATACCCCTCCACCCCCTTCTCCATTTGAGAGAGAACCATCAGTACGTGCCTACACTTCCACTACTCATTTTCTGAGAGAGAACCACCTACTCATGTGTTGAGACCAAGACATTCCAATCCAACCACAAGAATCTTGATCTCTAGCCTCCCCCAAGTTGCTTTCCACCCAAATCATCTTTCCACCATAGCCGAATCTGTGAGAGAGAGTTGAGTGTTGGGGAGACTATCATTTGAAGCACAAGAGCAAGGAGTTCATCATCAACACACCATCTATTACCTTTTGGAGAGTGGTGTCTCCTAGATTGGTTAAGTGTCACTTGGGAGCCTCCGTCAAGATTGTGGAGTTGAACCAAGGAGTTTGTAAGGGCAAGGAGATCGCCTACTTCGTGAAGATCTCCCCAAGTGAGGCAAGTCCTTTGTGGACGATGGCCTTGGTGGGATAGACAAGGTTGCTTCTTCGTGAACCCTTCATTGGTGGAGCCCTCCGTGGACTCGCGCAACCGTTACCCTTCGTGGGTTGAAGTCTCTATCAACGGGGATGTATGATAGCACCACCTATTGGAACCACGCCAAAAATCTCCAATTCTACATGGCGTTTGCTCCCTCCAAACTCCTCCCCTTTACCTTCACATGCAATGATTTACATTCTGCTGCTATACTCTTAGAATTGCATGTGTAGGTTGGTTGCTTGACTAGTGCTAAGTTGCTAAAATCTGCCAAGACTTAAAATTGGGAAAAGGCTAGATTTTTATTTGGTCAAGTAGTCTAATCACCCCCCTCTAGACATACTTTCGATGCTAACTTAGAATGGGCAAGTTTCGTTCCAACGGCATGGACTGAGCCAAGCTTGACGACTGGTTCTGATCCCTGCCCTAGATCAGCTCGGGGAGCTCACTTTTGATGATGGGCATATGCGCTCGCTGCCAACGTCCGCGCTCCGCCTCGCGCCCACGCTGTGCATCGCCAAGTTCAGGAACTGCCATCCCCTCCTTAATGACGCGCCCGCTCTTATTCTACCACGATTGAAGCACCTCGAGCTCGTCGCCGTATGATATGTCTCCAACATATCTATAATTTTTTGATTGTTCCATGATGTTATATTATCATTCTTGGATGATTTACAATCATGTTATAGTCATTTTATATCATTTTTTGGTATTAACCTATTAACATAATGCCAAGTGCTAGTTGCTGTTTTATGCATGTTTTTTACATCGCAGGATTCAATATCAAATGGAGTCCAAACGCAACAAAACTTCCGGAGGAATTTTTTGGGGCCAGAAGACATCCAATGGACCAAGAAAGCACCTGTGGGGTGGCTCAAGGGGAGCAACACCCACCAGGGCGTGCCAGGAGGCCCAGGCGCGCCCTGGTGGGTTGTGCCCATTGTCGGTGTCAAAACCGGCGGATCTCGGGTAGGGGGTCCCGAGCTGTGTGTCTAAGGCTGATGGTAACAGGAGGCGGGGGACACAATGTTTACCCAGGTTCAGGCCCTCTCTATGGATGTAATACCCTACTTCCTGCTTGATTGATCTTGATGAATATGAGTATTACAAGAGCTGATCTACCACGAGATCGTAATGGCTAAACCCTAGAAGTCTAGCCTATAAAATTATGATTCTGCCCTATGGACTAAACCTTCCGGTTTATATAGACACCGGAGGGGACTAGGGTTATACAAAGTCGGTTACAAAGAAAGGAATCTACATATCTGAATCACCAAGCTTGCCATCCACGCAAAGGAGAGTCCCATCCGGACACGGGAAGAAGTCTTCTGTCTTGTATCTTCATAGCCCAACAGTCCGGCCCATGTCAATAGATCGGACGTCTTAGGACCCCTTAATCTAGGGCTCCCTCAGTAGCCCCTGAACCAGGCTTCAATGAAGATGAGTCCGGCGCGTAGATTGTCTTCGGCATTGCAAGGCGGGTTCCTTCTCCGAATACTCCACAATAGTCTTCGGACACGGAAAATTTGTCCGTCTCTGCAAAACAAATACCACACACAACCGTAGAGAGTATAATATTTCATGAGCCCCCGCTGACAACTTTTTGTAGCGTGACATCACGTCACCGCCCGACCATTATTCGGACCGTTTTTTAGCCTGCCACTCCATATTTCGAGGTGTGGTCTCACTGGCACGTCTTGTCAAAGCAGAGATCATGTCCCCTTATTGCGGGATTCTCATCAATACGGGCATGGGTAACCCAGCCGTGCCACTTGCACAACCCTTGGGGAATAGGCGAGTTTTAAGGCGAGTGGGGAGGCGCACGATATTCACTGCCTTTATTAAGGGATAAGGATTCACCCTTTTTCACCCACGCCTTCTCTCTCTCTGCCCATCCCATTCTCGAGCTCTGGCGCCCAAGTTCTCATCCTCCCCGCCCCCAGAAAGCACTCCAGCCATGTTCGGATCCGGAGCGGAGGGCAAGTGGATGGCCTTCTCCGTCAAGGAGAAGGACATTACGAAGCTCCTGGAGGCCGGATACTTGGCTAAGGAAATCGCCCATCGGCTTCCGGCCGAGGGACAGATCGTACCCTCTCCGGAGCCCCATGAGAGGGTGGTGTTCATGTAGGATCGGAAGTATGTCTAGAGGGGGGGTGATTAGACTACTTGACAACTTAAAAGTTTCGCCTTTTGATTGGAGTAGATTCTTAGCAAGTTCTCAATGATAACCAAGTCAAGTATCACCCTACACATGCAATTCTAGAGTTGTGGCAGCGGAAAGTAAATTGCACGTATAGTAAATGAGAGGTGGAGAAGAGCAAACGCAATTTGGAGACACGGAGATTTTTCTCGTGGTTCCGATAGGTGGTGCTATCGTCAATCCACGTTGATGGAGACTTCAACCCACGGAGGGTAGCGGCTGCGAGAGTCCACGGAGGCTCCACCCACGAAGGGTCCACGAAGAAGCAACCTTGTCTATGCCATCATGGCCTCGTCCACGGAGGACTAGCCTTACTCGGGTAGATCTTCACGAAGTAGGCGATCTCCTTGCCCTTACAAACTCCTTGGTTCAACTCCACATCATGACGGAGGCTCCCAAGCGACACCTAACCAATCTAGGAGGCACCACCCTCCAAAAGGTAATAGATGGGGTTGGTGATGATGAACTCCTTGCTCTTGTGCTTCAAATGATAATCTCCCCAACACTCAACTCTCCTCACCGATTTGGCTGTGGTGGAAGAAAGGATTGAGTGGAAAGCAACTTGGGAAGGCTAGAAATCAAGTTTCATATGGTGGGAGTGGAGCAACTTGATCTCAACACAAGGGTAGGTAGTTTTCTTCTCGAAATGTAAGGTAGGAGTGGTAGTTCTTTCGATGGCTCTCTCCACGAATGAAGAGGAGGTGGAGGGTATTTATAGCCTCACACAAAATCCAACCGTTACACATTTGACCAATCTCGGTCGGACGAAGTTGACAACTCGGTGGGACCGAAAGTTCAAATCTTGTGAGCGTTGGGATTTTCAGTGGGACCGAAAATACAATCTCGGTTAGTCCGATTCTTCCAAAGTCTAGGGTTTGCCAATCTCGGTGGGACCGACTTTCTCATCTCGGTGACACCGATTTGAGTCTGAAGATTCTGAAGCTTGGCAACACCAATTCGGTATGACCGAGTTTGGAATCGGAAAATCCGAAATTCTTAGGGTTTGGCTATATGGTGAGGTGGTTCATCTCGGTGTGGTGAGTTTGGAATCGGTGGGACCGAGATTACTTATGAGTTTATGTTGGAATGAAAGATTGCGATAGTTTGAGAGATAAATCACTAAGCACTTAGAGCAACCAGATCATCATCATAACCTCATCCCTTTTAATAGTATTGGCTTTCCTATGGACTCAATGTGATCTTGGATCACTAAACCAAAAATGGAGTCTTGAGCTTTTGCCAATGTTTTCCTTAGCATTTTGAGGGTCCACATCATCGGTCATTGCCATACCCATATCAATGAACTTTCTGAATATTCTCAAGAAATGATTAGTTCAATGATATATATGTTGTTATTAATTACCAAAACCACCGGGGATTAGTTGCACTTTCAATCTCCCCTTTTGGTAATTGATGACAACATATAGATCAAAGCTTCGACAAATGATATAATCAATGAATAACATAAATCGCTTTGAGAAGTATGTGATAAGCAAGAGCTCCCCTAAATTTGTGCATTATTTAAGATTTGCGTTTGAATGCAAATGCACAATCGATTAGGATCATGGGTCACTCTTCCATGTCACATACATCTTGGTGGAGCGCACAAAATGATAAGAATGAATAACATGCACCCAATCACCAAGACATGAGTAAGTGATCATACAAGATATGAATGGAATATGATAAACATCAAGCACACATTAAGCACAGTATGATCAAGCACTCATCAAGATAGAAACAAGCGTAGTATCAAACACACGAAATGTCTCAAAGAACTCAAAAGTATCTCAAGGAAAACCATAAGCGAAAGAGCAAAACGAGCACTCTCTCTCTCGAAGCCCTATGATCTATACAATTTCTCCCCCTTTGGCAACAAGTTACCAAAAAGTTCGAAAGGTATAGAGCTAATCGTCACTCGGGACTCTGCTGGCGGCTCATGTCTGCGTCGATGGAGTGGAGATAGCTGCATCTGCAAAAGCTTCTGCTGAAGTCTGTGGAGCTGGAGGAGTGGATACTGGAGCTGGTGCTAGAACTGACGGAGCTGTAGGAGGTCTTGATGTAGTAGCCACAGGGTCATCCTTTGGAATAGCAGTGATCTGGGCTTTGTGGGCCTTGCAGCAGGCTGCTCATAGTCATCTGGACTAGATCATCTTCCATCTCCCTCATGAGCTCTGCCTTTTCCCTCTTAGCTTCCTCGATGTCCGCCTCAAGCTTGTTGGCGGTGACACGCACTTGATCGACAGCGTCGAGCATGGAACTTATCTTCAACTATCCTCTCAAGGCTCTCCCGAGGCGCACTATCTTGGCAGGCGTAGCTCAATTCTCGAGTGGCTTCAAGAAGTTGTTCTGCAACACTCTTGGGCTTTGCTGCTGCTTCCTTCTCAGCTTTAGCTTGTTTGGCAGCTTCAGACTTAGCATGTCCTTCTACAGATGTGGGAGCATCCTCAGTCATCACAACCTCATTATCTTCGTGTTCAGGCTGCAGTGGCAAGTGGGGTCTATCCAACAGGTAGGTGTCCGTGCCAAACTTGGCATTAATGAGCATCTGAATATGCGGAGCAAACCCACACGACCTCTTACAGTCTGCTGCTTTGTCCTCTTGATAGTCTCTACTATCGGGTCCATCACCTTAAAAGGTGTCTTCTGATATAGAATGTGCAGCATGTTGATAGAATACCCTCTTATCATGCGGTGGTCTCCTGACTTGGGCATCAAAGTATGCCTCAGAATGGTATTGGTGGTTGGGAGACCTGCCTGAAGATAATAGACTGAACCAAGCTTCCATATCTCTACATCCTTCTCAGGTACCTCATTGTACATGTTCTTCATAGACTCGTGATTTTTCTTTGGAATGCCATAGACATCAACATCATCATCCTTTGATACTGGTGCATTCAACAATGCTCTCCATTCTTCAACAGTTGAATGGAATCTACGCCTACATCATCCATACAATTCGCCATCTGGATAGAAGTGTGCGGTGGCATAGAACCGCATGATCATCTCATCATTCCAAGCGATCGACTTCGACCAACAAACTCTGCAATCCCACAAGCGGTGAAGCTTTCATGCACATGTGGGAAGTAGTCTCTGTGCTCTTCACTTTGTCGATGTATTCCCGGTCTACATATCACGGTGTCGGCAACAATTGGCTTCTTATCCATGAGCCTTTGTCTCATAAAAGTCTTGTTGCTCTCTAGTGTGGAATCTTGGGTCAACTGCTGTCCTTCTCTGGTGGCATATGGATCAACTTGCCTCCATAGCTTTGAGTCCTTTATCCTTCCTCTCCTTCATATTTTCAGCTCGAGGATGAGCATCATTATGAGCAGGCAGTTTACATGCGAGCTTGACAAAACATGAGCCTCATCATCGATTCTGCAGTGGCACATTGTGCTTCTTCTTCTCTGAAGCGGTATGTTCCTCACAGTCTTCTTTGGCTTGGCGGCAGGTTTGGCTTGGGCTGCCTTTGCTTGGTGATGGCTTAGCTTTTGTGGGTGCTCCTGCTTACGATGGCATCTCCATCAACCACGCTACGAGGAGGCTGGGGTGCTTCCTCATCGAAATCATCATCATCGACTTCTTCATGAACTAGTCTCTTCCTCTTGGAAGTTTTCTTGATCTTGCTAGAGGTTTCTTCTTCCATCTTGAGCCTCTTTGCAGCGGTGGATTTCTTTACCTTGCTTGTGCCTTTCTTTGTTGTTGCCCTTGATATCCCTTGGCAACCACTTGCCTTTTGGCTTAGAAGTTATCTCCTCATCTGCAACAAAGTCTGAATCCTCCTCATCGAAATTCCTCTTCTTCCTGGCCCAGTAGCAGTGCAGCAGTCCACTTGAGTGCTTCTCTCTCATCATCTGAAAACTGCTTTCTTCGGACTTGTCCTTTGCCTCGAATCTCAACGGCAACTCGGACCTGTTACATTGTCACTTCCATCGGACATGACCGACAACTTTGTGAATAGAATAGGCATAGGCGAATAGAAGAGTTATCACAAACTGCAGAGGATTTTGCAAAAGAATGAGTTCAAACTTTAGTTTTAGGTTTTCACAGAATACATTTGGTCTCGACCGAGTCTATAAATTCGTGAATCCGAAGTGTCTAAACAGACCACATACACCACTTTCGGTTGGACGAAATGGGTTTCAGTCTAGCCGAGAGCACTAGGGTTTCACTAAATCCTTACTTGGTCTTACCGATTTGCACAACTTCAGTTTAACCGAAAAGTGCGGTCAAATGACCAGAGGCCAAATCGGTCGATCCGAGAATGTCGAATCGGTCACACCGAGATGTGTTCGTGAAACCTAACCCTAAAATTTTCACTCGAATTTTGTTCTATGATCTAATCGGCTGGATAGGAGATTTCAATCTTGGCAAGAAACTAGGCAAAACCTATCGTGCATAGAATCAGCGGTTGGAGCACGAGAGGGATGAAACTCACCCAATGCGGTGGAGCTTCACTACGGCGGCAACGGCGCGATGAGAAAGACCGTTGACGGCGATGGAGACCCGCGGCGAGGGCGCATGGTGATGGCGGAGACGATCCGAGACAAAAGCGACGGCAATAAGGGTTTGAGGCGAGCGTTTGAAGAAGTAATCAGCGCTGCTGTCCTCGGGTATATATACCCTTCGGTGTCGGTGGGACCGAGTTTGAAAAATCGGTGGGACCGAGATGGTTAGCTGCGTGCGATTACACACTTGATCACGCCGAAATTTGAAACTTCGGTTTCACCGAGTGAAAACCTAGATCAATCCAAGTGATTTGATCCGTCCGATTTGAGTATATCGGTTTGACCGAAAGTACTTAGAAGGTTTTGGAAGTTAGGCTTTTGACGGATCGGTGGCTCAAGTGCTCCTCACTCGGTCTGTCTCAAAAAGTCTTGTTCAAAGTTTGTGATATAAGCATGAATAGAGTTTGAGACAAGAAAGCATAGATAGCTAGGGGAGGAACTTAGGCATTCTTGTCCATCCATTTGGTCAAAAGAAAGAAAACCAAAAGACCAAAGCAACAAATGGATGTCCTCGAATGGATAAACTCATGCATCCAACATGCTCACACAATAAGATAGCAAATGAAATATGTGTCAAACATGCACAAACAAAACACTAACAGCTAGCACACAATTTGGCGATGACTAGGTCATCTATATATGAGTATATTGACTTAGGAGTCAAATGAGAACATTTGATCATAGGTCATACTCATCGTTTAAGCACAAGTGGGGTTACCACTTTTCCATAAAGCATTGATGTGTTCACATCATTAGAAGATGCTTTGGCTCATTTCTTTAGAGCAAAGCTCCCCCTTGATGTGAGAACCCCTTTTACAGGGTCAAACTAACCTTGGGTTGTCGTTGAAGACTTCATGTAGTTTTTGAAGATGTGGATGCTCAATGTTGATGAAGATCATCAAGAGTTGGGAGCAATCCTTTGGATTCAGGCACTTTCAATACCTACATGGGTTAGTCCCACAAGGAACAAACAAGGATATCCATGGACATAGATTGAAGTTCACAATAGATGATGTCCATGAAAGCAATGATTACCTTGTCCCTTGACTTACCAACATGAGGGTTTGTGACTCCATGAACTAGTGCAAGATGTGGAAGTTGATTGCACAAGTCCTTGCCAAAATGAATGTGAGTGAAGTATATTGGCGAGTCACCCTCAAGAACTCTCTAGTTCTTCTTCTTCGGGATCCACATCATCTTGATGGGAATCCTTGGGGTAGTAGTTGAGCTTGTTGAAGTAGAACTTGAGGTTGCCTTGGGAACCCACTTGACCATGGCCTTGGGTGCTTCAATAAATGCATCAATCTCCTCTTGAAGCTTGTCCTTGCCTTTTAGCTTGTGGTCTTGTGGTGGAAGGTCATCTTGAGCTTGTTCCTCGTTTGAAGAAGTAGGATCATACTTCTTCTCTTGAGAGACGAACTTTGGAGTGGGATATTGACCTTCTTCCCATTCAACACCTTCGGCGTTGAACTTTCGCTCAAAACCAATTCCTTGATTCTTCCGGTGTCTTCCTTGCTTGCGAACAATTTCCTCAAAGCTTTTGCTTCCAGCAAGACTCTTGTAGACACCTTTCTCTATAATCCCTTTCAATAGACTATTTTCTTGCTCAAGTGAAACTTGGCTTGAAACATTGTTAGTGGAATCAAGAGAATTACTAGAAGTAACAACATTTGATTTAGCATGATTATTGTTACTACTAGATGAAGAATTTTTCTTATGCTTGTCATGCTTAGTTTTGATAGGTGGCAAGAAATTAGACAAGAGAAGTCGTTTGGCAAGATATGAAGAACTCTTCTTTGAAGATCGTCATTGATTGCTTTTAGAAACTCATGTTCTTGCTCTAGATTGAGCTTCTCGAAGCGTAGCTTCTCATGAGATCTTAGGAGCTCTCTATGATCTTCTTGAGTTGTTTCATGAGCTAACTTAAGAGTGTTTAGTTCTTTAGTTAGACGCTCAATCTCCTTCATAGCATTGTCATTCGACTCTTCTTGACTATAAAGGCTACTAGCATGTTCATCATTACTAAGCTCACTAGATTTATCATGTAAAAGCTCATCTTCACCAAGCAAGTCATCCTCATCACTATCAAAGTCAATAAACTCAGGGTGTGATACCTTGGGGCCTTTTGCCATGAAGCATCTTCCAATTCCCTCATTTGGTGAATCAAATATGTCATAGGAGTTGGAGTTGGAGGACACGAGAGCAAGACCGCAACACCTTCATCTTGATGTATTCGGAGTTGGAGTGATAGCTTCTTTCGGAGTGATTGTCGGAGTCGGGCCGGAAACCCATTCACCAACATGAGCTTGATGTTTTCTTCTTGTGTAGCTCCTTGATGACTTGTCTTTCCTTTCCGAATCCTTGCTTCTCCGAGAGGATCTTCGTTCATAACGATCATCTCTACTCCTTCTCTCGAGGCGACTCTTCTCTTGAGCTTCTTCTTCTTGGAGATTCTTCTCTTCTCTTGTGGGAGTCGAACACTCATTTGAGTAGTGTCCGGTCTTCCACAATTATAGCAGTTTCGATCACGACTAGAAGATCTCTTTTCATCATATGATCTAGACTTTGAGCTTCTTTCCTTGCTTCTACTCTTGTAGAATTTGTTGAAGTTCTTCACCATTAGGCTTATCTCTTCATTGGAAACTAGCTTGTCACTTGAGGTTGTGGGAGCTTCAACTGCAGCTTTGTAAGCAACACTTGACTTGTTGTGAAGCTCTTCCTTATCTTTAAGTGTCATCTCATGAGCAACAATCCTTCCAATGACTTGTGGGCTTGAGATCTTTGTAGTTTGGCATCATTTGAATCAAAGTGCACACGGTGTCATACTTTCCATCCAAAGCTCGAGAATCTTCTTGATGATGAATCGGTCGGTCATTTCTTCGCTTCCTAAGCCTGCCATCTCATTGGTGATGAGAGCAAGCCTAGAGTACATTTCAATGACTCCTTCACCTTCCTTCATCTTGAACTTGTCAAGTGACCTTGAAGAACATCTAGCTTTGATTCCTTCACGGACTCGGTACCTTCGTGCATTTCACCAAAGTATCCCAAATCTCTTTTGCATTCTCAAGGCGGCTGATCTTGTTGAACTCCTCGGGACACAAAGCATTGAAGAGAATGTCACAAGCTTGAGCATTGTTACAGAACATCCGCAACTCATCCGCAGAGCCGCGATCCGGAACTTTTCCTTCCTCGAAGAACTCACCTTGCAAGCCAACACAAATAATGCCCCATGCGGGGTTATGTCCAAGAATATGCATTTTCATTTTATGCTTCCAACTAGCAAAGTTTGAACCATCAAAGTAAGGACCTCTCTGAAAATTACCCTCACTAGGCGCCATACTCTCCTAGGTTGTGAAACCAAGCTTATGGAGTCAATGCAATGAAACCAATCCAATGGAGACCAAAGCTCGATACCACTTGTAGGATCGGAAGTATGTCTAGAGGGGGGGTGATTAGACTACTTGACAACTTAAAAGTTTCGCCTTTTGATTGGAGTAGATTCTTAGCAAGTTCTCAATGATAACCAAGTCAAGTATCACCCTACACATGCAATTCTAGAGTTGTGGCAGCGGAAAGTAAATTGCACGTATAGTAAATGAGAGGTGGAGAAGAGCAAACGCAATTTGGAGACACGGAGATTTTTCTCGTGGTTCCGATAGGTGGTGCTATCGTCAATCCACGTTGATGGAGACTTCAACCCACGGAGGGTAGCGGCTGCGAGAGTCCACGGAGGGCTCCACCCACGAAGGGTCCACGAAGAAGCAACCTTGTCTATGCCATCATGGCCTCGTCCACGGAGGACTAGCCTTACTCGGGTAGATCTTCACGAAGTAGGCGATCTCCTTGCCCTTACAAACTCCTTGGTTCAACTCCACATCATGACGGAGGCTCCCAAGCGACACCTAACCAATCTAGGAGGCACCACCCTCCAAAAGGTAATAGATGGGGTTGGTGATGATGAACTCCTTGCTCTTGTGCTTCAAATGATAATCTCCCCAACACTCAACTCTCCTCACTGATTTGGCTGTGGTGGAAGAAAGGATTGAGTGGAAAGCAACTTGGGAAGGCTAGAAATCAAGTTTCATATGGTGGGAGTGGAGCAACTTGATCTCAACACAAGGGTAGGTAGTTTTCTTCTCGAAATGTAAGGTAGGAGTGGTAGTTCTTTCGATGGCTCTCTCCACGAATGAAGAGGAGGTGGAGGGTATTTATAGCCTCCACACAAAATCCAACCGTTACACACATTTGACCAATCTCGGTCGGACCGAAGTTGACAACTCGGTGGGACCGAAAGTTCAAATCTTGTGAGCGTTGGGATTTTCGTGGGACCGAAAATACAATCTCGGTTAGTCCGATTCTTCCAAAGTCTAGGGTTTGCCAATCTCGGTGGGACCGACTTTCTCATCTCGGTGACACCGATTTGAGTCTGAAGGTTCTGAAGCTTGGCACCAATTTGGTATGACCGAGTTTGGAATCGGAAAATCCGAAATTCTTAGGGTTTGGCTATATGGCTGAGGTGGTTCATCTCGGTGTGGTGAGTTTGGAATCGGTGGGACCGAGATTACTTATGAGTTTATGTTGGAATGAAAGATTGCTGATAGTTTGAGAGATAAATCACTAAGCACTTAGAGCAACCAGATCATCATCATAACCTCATCCCCTTTTAATAGTATTGGCTTTCCTATGGACTCAATGTGATCTTGGATCACTAAACCAAAAATGGAGTCTTGAGCTTTTTGCCAATGTTTTCCTTAGCATTTTGAGGGGTCCACATCATCAGTCATTGCCATACCCATATCACTGAACTTTCTGAAATATTCTCAAGAAATGATTAGTTCAATGATATATATGTTGTTATTAATTACCAAAACCACCCGGGGATTAGTTGCACTTTCAGTTCGTCTCCCACTTTTTCCGCGGGCTAGGATTCCCTCTCCACCCGTTCGTCCGCAGAATTATGTTCTAATATGGGCTGGACTTCCACGACCTTGCCCCCAACTCCATCCTCAACATCTCTGCATTTATTGTCATGTGCAAGACCTTCAATGTGAAGCCGAAGGTGGTGAGCGGTCAACAAGTAGAGTGTGGAGGCACCATGGTGGGCAAGATGCCCAACGTTACATGACCCGACGGCTTCTTCGTGGAGACTGTCAAAGGGTGGCAATCAAAGTGGTTCTACGTCACAGAGCCACGCGGCACCACAGGCTGGCTCCGCATTCGATCCGAGTCTGATGTGGCTCACCTCTGGCAAGAAAAGGCGACTGGTATTCTCGGACGAGTGATAAGCGCTCGACGCCAAGATTCGAACATGATAAACAAGAAAATCAAGCTCATGAGTGTGATCCAGGTGATGCTTATTCACCGGATCCTTCCATGCCAACGCCGGACTTGCCATCTATGGGAGTTCGACCCGGCCAAGCACCAGACCCTGCTGGAGCTCTTCGGCACTACACACAGAGACATCTGGAAGGTGCTCTTCAAGGCCAACGAGGCCTGGCCGGCCACGACCGAGGATCGCCGGCACGACTTAACCCAGCCTGCTAGTCCGGTTATTTTTTTTCATGTTTTCAAGGTGTACCATTTACTTGCAAACTCGAGGAAGGCGTCTAAGCCTCCCTATTGATTCTTTCAGGCCTGGACAAAGAATGCGGAGCGGATTGACTGTCCGGCTCCGCTGCCCGAGGACCCAAAAAGCCCGCTTCTAACGAAGATGCTAGTTCCGGCGCCTTATCAGGCGCCGGAGAAGAAGGCCAAGGGGGCCAGAGGTGGTCTCCGTCATAAGGTCACTTCAGACGCGACGTCCGAAGATGTCGAATGTCATTCCTCCTTCGCCGAGGATGACGAGGAATAGGAGGAAGAATAAGAAAGCCGTTCCCCCCTGGGGGGGGGGAGAAAGAAGAGGCCAGCCTCCACGCGTCTGGAGGCCAAGGCGTCCAAGAAGGGGAAATCATCCCTTCCGGGCAGCTCCACCGCGACCACTGATAGCAGCTCGGAGTGGCGCCCCAGGGACAAGCTGGTGTAGGGTAAAAGCCTAGAGGCCGATCTTTCACGTTTGGAGAGGATCCCTACGAGGAACACGAAGAACACGAGGAGGGGAACGAGAGAAAAACACTCAACCAACAAGAATGAAAGTCACACATGTGCTAGATCATCGAGGCACGAGGTAATACAAGATCCAAATCCAACAAGAGACGATACAAAGGGTAACGGTTCTCCTCCGTGAGGAGGTCTTGATGGTCTTCTCCGGATGGAGGTCTTGAATCCAGGTGGATCTTCTCTGAAGAGGTTTCGGTCCCTCATGAGGAGTAGATCCAGATGGATGAGCGAGGCTCTATCTCACAAATGAGCTAAATCAACACTGTCTCGAAGAGAGGAGGAGGAGTCCTATATATAGGCTAGGGGGGCGAAGGGTTACATGGGCCTCAACCCAACACGCGCACGCAGGCGGGGTCCGGATGATCCGGGTGAGGAGCCGGATGATCCGGGCTCTGGCCGGATGATCCGGGTGGTGGCCCGGATGAGCTGGTGACACAGGCGGTGGCGGTGCAGGTCCGAATGTCCGGTTGGGGGTCCGGATGATCCGGGTCGGCGTCCGGATGGTCGGGTTTCGGGGTTGAGCTTCGGGTGTCTCCGGGCTAGTTAGCCGGATCGTCCGGACCGGGGTCCGGATCGCCCAGGCTCTGTCAGGATCGTCCGGGCCCTCGTCCGGATCGTCCTGCCAGCCTGGGACTTGGTGCTTTTCCTCTCCGTCTTCACGCATGTCTTCTGCTTCCGGATCTCCTTGCTTCCTAGCTTCTCCATGGCTAACTCCTTGGTACATGAGTATGCCAAGCATCTCCGTTTGAGGTAGTAGCCATGTCTCATGTGATTCGAAAATGAGTTGTGAGAGGAGTGATGTCACCTCGGTTTCGAGAGCTCTTGCACGTGCTCTAGTCATAGGTCCAAGTGGTGCTGTAGGGGATGTAGATGCGTCCATGGGGATTATCGTGGGATGCTTCACATCATCCCCCCTGGGAAAGATCCGACCCCGGATCGAAATCTTCATCACCATGGTATGGCGAGAGGTCTTTGATGTTGAAGAAGTTGCTCACATTGTACTTGTCGCTTGGTAGGTCGATCTTATAAGCGCTGTTGTTGTAGCGTGCTAGCACCTTGAAGGGTCCATCGGCTCGAGGTAGAAGTTTGGACTTGCGTTCATTGGGGAAGCGGTCCTTGTGAAGGTGTAGCCACACGAGATCTCCAATGTTGAATATCATGGGTTGCTTGTTGATGTTGAGCTTGGTCGCTAGTCGTTGTACTTGGCGCTCGATGCTGTGCCTTCTATCCTCCTGCATCTTCTTGATGTAGCTTGCTCGTGCACTAGCATCCATGTTGGTGCGCTCTTGTAGTGGTAGAGGTAGAATGTCCAATGGGGACAACAGGTTAAGCCATACCTCGAAGGGGGACTTGCCGGTAGTCGAATGTCTTGCGTGGTTTTAGGCGTACTCGATGATGGGTAGGCATTCCTCCCACTCCTTGATGTTCCTCTTGATCAACACGCGAAGTAGAGTGGAGAGTGTTCGGTTCGTCACCTCCGTTTGGCCATCGGTTTGAGGATGGTATGCAGACGAGAACAAGAGCTTCATTACGACTTGGCGCATAGCGTCTTCCAAAAATAACTCAGGAACTTGACGTCGCGGTTGGAGACGATTGTCTTTGGTACTCCATGGATTCACAAGATTTCCCTACAAAAGAGATTTGCAACATGTGAAGCATCGTCTATCTTGTTGCATGGAATGAAATGTGCCATCTTAGAAAATCGGTCCACAACAACAAACACGGAATCCTTTCCATTTTGAGTTCTAGGCAAACCAAGTATAAGACCCATGCTAATGTCTTCCCAAGGTTAATAAGGAATAGGAAGAGGCATGTAAAGACCATGGGTTTGAGCTTTATACTTAGCTTTGCGATATGTAGAGCATCGGTTGGTGAAGCGTGAGACGTCACGGAACATCTTGGGCCAAAAGTAGTTCTTGGAGAGTGTGGCGAATGTCTTGTCGCGACCAAAGTGTCCCATGAGTCCGCCTCCATGAGCTTCTTGCAAAAGGAGCAAACGAAGAGAAGACTCGGGAATGGAAAGTTTGTTAGCTCTTATAAGATAACCATTTTTGATGTAATATCGTTCCCAAGATGTATGCGTCAAACACTTAGCATAAGGAGTAGCAAAGGAAGGATCATTCGCATACAAGTCTTTTATGTGCTCAAAGCCAATAACATTCAACTCAAGTTTAGTGACAAGCGTGCATATGCGGGAGAGGGCATCCGCAACTACATTTTCCTTTCTCTTAATGTACTTGATCACATAGGGGAAAGATTCAATAAATTCACTCCATTTGGCATGACACTTGTTTAACTTAGTTTGGCCTTTCAAGTACTTAAGCGTTTCATGATCGGTAAGGATGACAAACTCATGAGGTCTAAGATAATGTTCCAAAACATGCAGCACACACACTAAAGCATACAATTCTTTGTCATAGATGGGATAGTTAAGTTGTGCACCGGAGAGATTTTCACTAAAATATGCAATAGCTCGTTTCTTTTGCATCAAAACTCCGCCAATTCCGGTACCACTTGCATCACAATGAACCTCAAAAGTTTTGTCAAAGTTGGGTAAAGCAAGAATCGGAGCATGAGTAAGCAAATATTTGAGCTCATCAAAAGCGGTAGATTGCAAAGGTCCCCAAACAAAAGGAGCATTTTTCTTACTCAAGGCATGCAAAGGAGCGGCAATAGTGCTAAAATCTTTCACAAAGCAACGATAGAAACCCGCAAGGCCAAGAAAGCTACGCACTTGTTGCAAATTGGTGGGTTGGGGCCAAGTTTTAATTGCTTCAACTTTAGATTCATCAACATGGACACCCTTGGAAGAAACAATGAAACCCAAGAAAACAAGCTTGTCAACACCAAATGTGCACTTTTTCATGTTGGCATAAAGACGTTCCTTGCGAAGAATTTGCAAAACAGCCCTAACATGCTTTAGATGCTCTTTCATGGATTTTCTAAAAACAAGAATGTCATTGAAGTAAACCACAACAAACACTCCAATGTAAGGACGAAGCACAAAATGCATAAGACGCATGAATGTACCGGGCGCTTCCGATAAACCCATAGGCATAACCAACCACTCGTACAAGCCAAATTTGGTTTTGAAAGCGGTTTTCCATTCATCACCTTCTTGTATGCGGATTTGATAATAGCCACATTCAAGATCAATTTTTGAGAAAATGGTGGAACCGCTAAGTTCATAAAGATATCATCTAGGTGAGGAATGGGATGCCTATAGCGAACGGTAATAGCATTGATGAGTCTACAATCCGAACACATGCGAAAGCTACCATCTTGCTTGGGCACAAGTATAACCGGAATGGCACAAGGGCTTAAGCTTTCACGTACATGTCTGTTGTCGATTAATTGTTGTACTTGCCGTTGGATCTCCTTATTTTCTTCGGGGTTGACGCGGTATGGAGCTTTGTGTGGTAGAGGTGCTCCGGGTATGAGGTTGATTCGGTGCTCAATGCCTCGTAGTGGAGGTAGACCCGAAGGTAGCTCATCGGGGAAAACATCTTGGAATTCCTGCAAAAGAGAAGAGAACACTAAAGGGAGATCGTGAGAGGTGTTACGTTTTGGTTCCCCATCCTTGCACACAAGGACAAAGTGCATAACACTTGATGGGTTCTCACACACTTCTCTCATCTCACTTTTGGTGTCAAATAGGACGAAGTTTTTCTTGTCGCTCATCGTGGAGGCACTCAATTTTGGCTTGTGGCTCTCACTCTCTTTTTGGTGGATCACTTTCTCACTCTTCTCTCCACGATGGGTGGCTTGCTTGTCGGCTATCACTTGACTAGGAGACATAGGTCGTAGCACATATTCCTTCCCTTTCATCTTGAAGCTAGAGTGATTGGTACGCCCATTGTGGATGACGCCGTGGTCTAATTGCCATGGTCGACCAAGAAGGAGGTGGCAAACGGACATCGGGACGACATCACACTCCTAAGTGTCCTCATATGCTCAAATTTTGAAGGAAACCTTGACCGTATGCTCATCCTTTATAGTGCCGGAATCGTTTAGCCATTGGACCTTGTATGGGTGCGGGTGCTTCATCTTGACCAATTGTAGCTTGGAGCTTAGTTCTTCACTTGCCAAGTTGTGACAACTACCTCCATCGATGATGACCTTGACGGACCTTCCATTGATCCCGAGCTTTGTGTGGAAGATGTGGCATCTTTGGTCTTCGTCTTGGTGATGTTGAAGAGTCAAGACTTTGGAGACAACGAGAGCGGGGCTCGAATCCTCATCACAAAAGACTTGATCGTCTTCATCTTCGTTCACATGCCAGTGCATGGCCACTTGCTCAAGGGCTTCCATTTCCTCTTTACTCAT
The DNA here is from genome assembly GCA_021437245.1 of Aegilops speltoides. NCBI lineage: Eukaryota > Viridiplantae > Streptophyta > Magnoliopsida > Poales > Poaceae > Aegilops > Aegilops speltoides. The sequence goes on along the minus strand of CM038146.1, from coordinate 304,067,736 downwards.
GGGGTCATAGGTGCCGTCATCGTTGAGGATCATGGTTCGCTTGTTTTTGCATTGGAAGGACTTGTGGACTCGGTCGTCGCAAGTGAAACACTTGAAGGATCTTGTCTTGACAGTCTCATCGGTTGGAGTAGATGATGAAGCGCGCGGCTTGAAGTTACTTGTAGTAGGAGGAAGATGACTTGAGCTTGTCGAAGTTTTCTTGTAACTTGGCTTGTCGTCGTTGCTTGTAGGTGGCTTGGTTGGCGTAGAAGTTGGAGTAGTCATTGAAGCTTGGTTGTTGGAGAAGCCATAGGTCTTGGATGAGTACTTGGCATACTTGAAGTCATCTTGCACTTGACGTTCCGCTTTGGTAGCTTGGTGCACGAGCTCAATGAGGTTGGAGTAGGGTTGGAAGTCAGCAATCTTCTTGATGGGATGATTGAGGCCATTCAAGAAGCGTGCCATAGTTTGCTCGTCATCTTCCGTAAAATTGGCTCGTTTCATGGCTATCTCCATTTCCTTGTAGTATTCTTCAACACTCTTTGTTCCTTGCTTGAGGAGTTGGAGCTTCTTGAAGAGATCGCGGTTGTAGTAGGTGGGCACAAAACATGCTCGCATGACATCTTTCATTTGAGCCCAAGTGGTGATTGGTGGTTCACCTCTTGCTTCTCGGCGCTCAAGGACTTGTTCCCAACATATGAGCACATAATCTTGGAACTCAAGTGATGCCATAGTGATCTTCTTCTCTTCCTCATAGTTGTGCAAACAAAAGATTTTGGCAACCTTCAATGCCCATGAGAGGTACTCTTCGGGATCATTGCTTCCATTGAACTTGGGCATGGTAAACTTTAGCTTTCCATAGCGTTGCTCTTCATTGTGTTGTGGTAGAGGATGATGATGACGCCCTTGACGTGGAGGGTAATCATCCTCATGTTGCTCTTTGTGTGGAGGAAGTCCATGATCAACTTGCTCTTGTTGAACTTGAGGTTGAGGAGGAGCTTGTCGAGCTTGTGGAGGAGCTTGCCGAGCTTGAGGAGGAGCTTGAGGAACTTGATGTTGCACTCTTGGTTGGTAGTTCTGCTCTTGGATTTCTTCTCGAAGTGATTCCTCTTGATTGCGCCTATCGCGGTTGCGCTTGGCAATGGCTCGGCTTGATTCTTGAAGGGCACGTTGCGCCTCAAGAGATTGTGCTTCATGTTGTTGTTGTTGAAGACGTTGAGCCTCGGCGTCTTGTTCCTCTTGATGTAGACGCGCTCGTTCTTCCTCTTAGCGACGTTGACGTTGTCTTTCATGAGCTTGTGCAAAAGGATCTTGGTGAGGTTGATGATGAAGGACTTGCTCGTCGACTTGCTCTTGCAGATAATTGCCATGTAGAGGATTGCGAGATGCATGACGGTCTTGACGCATGGCTCATCGAAGAGTGTTTGATGTTGGTGTACTTGAGCCGGAGAAGGTGTCGTCGGAGTGTCGACTTGAGCAGCTCCGTCTTGAATATGAAGAAGTTGAAGGAGGACGGTTCACCAACAAGGTGCGGATCTCGTCCATTCTTGCATTGTTCTCTTGCTTTTGAGCGTTGAGCTTGTTGTCAAAGTAGTCCCTTGTACGTTGCTCGGAGAGTCGCAAGTCAGTGGCGAGGTTGTCGATGTGGTCGGTCATCGCTTGTTGCTCTTGATGCAACGCTCGTTGTGCACCAAAGAGGTGGCTCTTGGTGACAAATGATGACATGTCGTCGTCTTGCCCGTAGAAGAGCGGGTTGGTATAAGAACTCGACCTATCCATCATTCCAAGAAAAATGTGAGTGGGAGAATGAGAAGAACTTATACCAAATGTACCTCTACCGATGTTGAAGGTGGATCAAGATCACTCAAATGTAGACAATGAAATAGCACAATTGGTACCAATTCTTGTCGGTTCTCACACCTACACAAGTAAAAGCTTATGGTGGAGCTTGGTTAGGATGGTGGCACAAAATTTAATGCAATTGTTAGTTTGACTCAAAGATGTTGAAAAAGATTCGCAAATTCGCAAATGTAACAAGTAGACCAAGCAAGAAGTGGTACAGAAAAACACACACACAAATAGAATTATGGGATTATGCAAACCAAAAATGAGCCAAAATGTGGAGTCCACGAAAATGCTCTTGTTGCACAATACTTGAGAGACGCTAGCACGATTGCACAATAGGCGGATACGGAGCTTGTGCACAACCTACTAGGCAAAAATGCAATGACCTCTATCCCAAGTATGCTATATGTATGGTATTTCGGTGATATGATCCAAGATGATTGGATATGACAATCTTAATGTGGTATGATGCTATGATTCTTGCTTATAAGCTCTTTGCTTATCTTTCTCTTTTTGCTTAAAATCTTGTTTGGCTCTTTCACTATGGAGCTCTTTTCTCATGCAAAACTTCACGAACCAAGGTAGCAATTGTGTATGCGATGACAACTTTGTGACACAAAAGATGATGCCAAGATATGCACCACTATGGTATGGTATGTATGCTATGGAGTATGATCACTAATGTGCACAAGTCACATTGCCGGCAATACTCAATGGCTAGTCTCGATGGGTAAGCAACACAAAAGTAAGGCTATGGTGGTTATCAATGCAATGGCAAGGCGTAGACAAAGATGTCGTCGAAGTTAGCATCCGTAGCGATGATGGGTAGTCGACGAAGATGAGCGGTGGTGATGTTGATGTCGCGCCGTACCTAAATAGCTGAAACACAATAGGACACAGGAAATCACAACTCAAATTCTTGAACCCAAAGTCGAATGGTGGTACGGAGGGGTATGTCGTGGGGTTGGCGGGTGAAGGTGGTGGTGGTCGAAGTGGGTGGTGTGCGGAGGCGTAGGTAGTGGTGGAGAAAAACTGCAGAAATGCAGTTTCGGCACACGAAGCTGGATGATCCGGGCGAGTCTGGATGATCCGGGTCAGGGTCCGGATGATCCGGGCAGGTCAACTGCGCACGGGATGGCTCGGGATGAACTCGAAAATGGGGAGAAATTCGAAGATTTCGTGGAGTTTGGATGGATTTCAAGGGTGAGATGGTGGGGAAAGGCAAGATCCATGAATCCACGGATCAAAATCAACAAAACATCATCAAAACCAACAAATCACAAAAAAATCTGGGGGCTATTTTTTTGTGGGGATTTTCGGATTTAGGATAAAATCAACAAAATCAAGCTAAAAAAAAGCGTAGGGGCTCCAAAAACGTGATCAACGTGGCTCATGGATGGTGTAGGGTAGAACCCTAGAGGCCGATCTATCACGTTTGGAGAGGATCCCTACGAGGAACACGAAGAACACGAGGAGGGGAACGAGAGAAAAACACTCAACCAGCAAGAATAAAAGTCACACATGTGCTAGATCATCGAGGCACGAGGTAATACAAGATCCAAATCCAACAAAAGACGATGCAAAGGGTAACGGTTTTTCTCCATGAGGAGGTCTTGATGGTCTTCTCCGGATGGAGGTCTTGAATCCAGGTGGATCTTCTCCGAAGAGGTGTCGGTCCCTCACGAGGAGTAGATCCGGATGGATGAGCGAGGCTCTATCTCACAAATGAGCTAAATCAATGCTAAGTGAAAGTGCAACTAATCCCCGGGTGGTTTTGGTAATTAATAACAACATATATATCATTGAACTAATTGTTTCTTGAGAATATTTCAGAAAGTTCAGTGATATGGGTATGGCAATGACTGATGATGTGGACCCCTCAAAATGCTAAGGAAAGCATTGGCAAAAGCTCAAGACTCCATTTTTGGTTTAGTGATCCAAGATCACATTGAGTCCATAGGAAAGCCAATACTATTAAAAGGGGATGAGGTTATGATGATGATCTGGTTGCTCAAAGTGCTTAGTGATCTATCTCCCAAACTATCGACAATCTTTCATTCCAACATATACTCATAAGTAATCTCGGTCCCACCGATTCCATAAACTCAGTCACCGAGATGAACCACCTCACCATATAGCCAAACCCTAGAAATTTGGATTTTCCGATTCCAAACTCGGTCTTACCGAAACTAGTGTTGCCAACCTTCTGTAACCTTCTGTACTCAAATCGGTGTCACCGAGATGATAAAGTCGGTCCCACCGAGAATGGCAAACCCTAGTCTTTGGAAGAATCGGACTAACAGAGATTGTATTTTCGGTCCCACCGAAAATCCCAACGTTCTAAGATTTGAACTTTCGGTCTCACCGAGTTGTCAACTTCGGTCCGACCGAGATTGGTCAAATGTGTGTAATGGTTGGATTTTGTGTGGAGGCTATAAATACCCTCCACCTCCTCTTCATTCGTGGAGAGAGCCATCGAAAGAACTACCACTCCTACCTTACATTTCGAGAAGAAAACTACCTACCCTCGTGTTGAGATCAAGTTGCTCCACTCCCACCATATGAAACTTGATTTCTAGCCTTCCCAAGTTGCTTTCCACTCAATCCTTTCTTTCACCACAGCCAAATCGGTGAGGAGAGTTGAGTGTTGGGGAGATTATCATTTGAAGCACAAGAGCAAGGAGTTCATCATCACCAACACCATCTATTACCTTTTGGAGGTGGTGCCTCCTAGATTGGTTAGGTGTCGCTTGGGAGCCTCCGTCAAGATGTGGAGTTGAACCAAGAAGTTTGTAAGGGCAAGGAGATCGCCTACTTCGTGAAGATCTACCCGAGTAAGGCTAGTCCTCCGTGGACGTAGGCCATGATGGCATAGACAAGGTTGCTTCTTCGTGGACCCTTCGTGGGTGGAGCCCTCCGTGGACTCTCGCAGCCGTTACCCTCCGTGGGTTGAAGTCTCCATCAACGTGGATTGACGATAGCACCACCTATCGGAACCACGAGAAAAAATCTCCGTGTCTCCAAATTGCGTTTGCTCTTCTCCACCCTTTATTTACTACATGTGCAATTTTACTTTCCGCTGCCATTACTCTAGAATTGCATGTGTAGGGTGATACTTGACTTGGTCATCATTGTGAACTTGCTAAAAACTTGTCCTAATCAAAAGGCTAAACTTTTAAATTGTCAAGTAGTCTAATCACCCCCCCTCTAGACATACTTCCGATCCTACAAGTGGTATCAGAGCTTTGGTCTCCATTGGATTGGTTTCCATTGCATTGGACTCCATAAGCTTGGTTTCACAACCTAGGAGAGTATGGCGTCTAGTGAGTGTAATTTTAAGTAGAGGTCCTTACTTTGATGGTTCAAATTTTGCTAGTTGGAAGCATAAAATGAAAATGCATATTCTTGGACATAACCCCGCATGGGGCATTATTTGTGTTGGCTTGCAAGGTGAGTTCTTGAGGAAGGAAAAGTTCGGATCGTGAAGCTACAAATGATGAGTTGCGGATGTTCTGAAACAATGCTCAAGCTTGTGACATTCTCTTCAATGCTTTGTGTCGAGGAGTTCAACAAGATCAGCCGTCTTGAGAATGCAAAAGAGATTTGGGATACTTTGGTGAAATGCACGAAGGTACCGAGTCCGTGAAGGAATCAAAGCTAGATGTTCTTCAAGGTCAACTTGACAAGTTCAAGATGAAGGAAGGTGAAGGAGTCGCTGAAATGTACTCTAGGCTTGCTCTCATCACCAATGAGATTGCCGGCTTAGGAAGCGAAGAAATGACCGACCGATTCATCATCAAGAAGATTCTCAGAGCTTTGGATGGAAAGTATGACACCGTGTGCACTTTGATCCAAATGATGCCAAACTACAAGAATCTCAAGCCTACCGAAGTCATTGGAAGAATTGTTGCTCATGAGATGACACTTAAAGATAAGGAAGAGCTTCACAACAAGTCAAGTGGTGCTTACAAAGTAACAGTTGAAGCTCCCACAACCTCAAGTGACAAGCTGGTTTCAAATGAAGAGATAAGCCTAATGGTGAAGAACTTCAACAAATTCTACAAGAGTAGAAGCAAAGAAAGAAGCTCAAAGTCTAGATCATATGATGAAAAGAGATCTTCTAGTCGTGATCGAAGCTGCTACAATTGTGGAAGACTGGGACACTACTCAAATGAGTGTTCGACTCCCCACAAGAGAAGGAAGAATCTCCAAGAAGAAGAAGCTCAAGAGAAGAGTCGCCTCGGAAAGAGAGAAGGAGTAGAGATGATCGTTATGAACGAAGATCCTCTCGGAGAAGCAAGGATTCGGAAAGGAAATACAAGTCATCAAGGAGCTACACAAGAAGAAAACATCAAGCTCATGTTGGTGAATGGGTCTCGGCTCCGACTCCGACAATCACTCGAAAGAAGCTATCACTCCAATTCGAATCTGATCAAGATGAAGGTGTTGCGGTCTTGCTCTCGTGTCCTCCAACTCCAACTCCTATGACTTGTTTGATTCACCAAATGAGGGAATTGGAAGATGCTTCATGGCTAAAGGCCCCAAGGTATCACACCCTGAATTTATTGACTTTGATAGTGATGAGGATGACTTGCTTGGTGAAGATGAGCTTTTACATGACAAATCTAGTGAGCCTAGTAATGATGAACATGCTAGTAGTCTTTATAGTCGAGAAGAGTCGAATGACAATGCTATGAAGGAGATTGAGCGTCTAACTAAAGAACCAAACACTCTTAAGTTAGCTCATGAAACAACTCAAGAAGATCATAGAGAGCTCCTAAGATCTCATGAGAAGCTACGCTCGAGAAGCTCAATCTAGAGCAAGAACATGAGTTTCTAAAAGCTATCAATGACGATCTTGAAAGAAGAGTTCTTCATATCTTGCCAAACGACTTCTCTTGTCTAATTTCTTGCCACCTATTAAAACTAAGCATGACAAGCATAAGAAAATTCTTCATCTAGTAGTAACAATAACCATGCTAAATCCAATGTTGTTACTCCTAGTAGTTCTCTTGATTCCACTAACAATGTTTCAAGCCAAGTTTCACTTGAGCAAGAAAATAGTTTATTCAAAGGGATTATAGAAAAGGTGTCTACAAGAGCCTTGCGGAAGCAAGAACTTTGAGAAATTGTTCGCAAGCAAGGAAGGCACCGAAGAATCAAGGAATTGGTTTTGAGCGAAAGTTCAACGCCGAGGGTGTTGAATGGGAAGAAGGTCAATATCCCACTCCAAAGTTTGTTTCTCAAAAGGAGAAGTATGATCCTACTTCTTCCAATGTGGAACAAGCTCAAGATGACCTTCCACCACAAGACCACAAGCTAAAAGGCAAGGACAAGCTTCAAGAGGAGATTGATGCATTCATTGAAGCACCCAAAGCCATGGTCAAGTGGGTTCCCAAGGAAACTTCAAGTTCTACTTCGTCAAGCTCAACTACTACCCCAAGGATTCCCATCAAGATGATGTGGATCCCGAAGAAGAAGAACTAGAGAGTTCTTGAGGGTGACTCCGCCAACAAACTTCACTCACATTCATTTTGGCAAAGAACTTGTGCAATCAACTTCCACATCTTGCACTAGTTCATGGAGTCACAAACCCTCTTGTTGGTAAGTCAAGGGACAAGGTAATCATTGCTTTCATGGACATTATCTATTGTGTACTTCAATCTATGTCCATGGATATCCTTGTTTGTTCCTTGTGGGACTAACCCATGTAGGTATTGAAAGTGCCCGAATCAAAGGATTGCTCCCAACTCTTGATGATCTTCATCAACATTGAGCATCCACATCTTCAACATCTACATGAAGTCTTCAACGACAACCCAAGGTTAGTTTGACCCTTTAAAAGGGGTTCTCACATCAAGGGGGAGCTTTGCTCTAAAGAATTGAGCTAAAGCATCTTCAAATGATGTGAACACATTAATGCTCTATGTAAAAGTGGTAACCCCACTTGTGCTTAAGCGATGAGTATGACCTATGATCAAATGTTCTCATTTGACTCCTAAGTCAATATACTCATATATAGATGACCTAGTCATCGCCAAATTGTGTGCTAGTTGCTAGAGTTTTGTTTGTGCATGTTTGACACATGTTTCATTTGCTATCTTATTGTGTGAGCATGTTGGATGCATGATTTTATCCATTCGAGGACATCCATTTGTTGCTTTGGTCTTTTGGATTTTCTTTTTGACCAAATGGATGGACAAGAATGCCTAAGTTCCTCCCCTAGCTATCTATGCTTTCTTGTCTCAAATTCTATTCATGCTTATATCACAAACTTTGATCAAGTCTTTTTGGACAGACCGAGTGAGGAGCACTCGGAGCCACCAATCCGTCAAAAGCTTAAATTCCAAAACCTTCTAAGTATTTTCGGTCAAACCAATCTACTCAAATCGGACGCACCAAAATCACTTGGGTTGATCTAGGTTTTCACCTCGGTGAAACCGAGTTACAAATTTCGGCGTGATCAAGTGAGTAATCGCTTGCGATTAACCATCTCGGTGCCACCGAGTTTTCAACTCGGTCCCACCGACAACCGAAGGGTATATATACCGAGGGCAGCGCGTTGATTATTCCTTCAAAACGTCTCGCCCCCAAACCCTTCGCTGCCGTCGCCGTGGTCTCCGGATCGTCTCCGCCGTTGCCTGTGCGCCCTCGCCGCGGGTCTCCGTCGCCGTCAACGGTCAATCTCATCGCGCCATTGCCGCCGTAGAGAAACTCCACCAAGTTAGGGTGAGTTTCGATCCCTCTCATGCTTCAACCTCTGATTCTATGCACGATAGGTTTGCCTAGCTTCTTGCCAAGTTTGAAATCTTCCTATCCAGCAGATTAGTTCTTAGAACGAAATTCGAGTAAAAATTTTAGGGTTAGGTTTTCGCGAACACATCTCGGTGTGACCGATTCTACATTCTCGGATGACCGATTTGGCCTCGGCCATTGCATCGCATCTTCGGTCCAACCGAAGTTGTGCAAATCGGTAAGACCGAAATGAGGATTCAGTGAAACCCTAGTGCTCTCGGCTAGACCGAAACCCATTTCGGTCCAACCGAAAGTGGTGTGAATGGTTACTGTTTAGACACTTGGATTCACGAATTTTAGACTCGGTCGAGCGAAATGCATTCTGTGAAAACCTAAAACTGAAGTTTGAACTCATTCATTTTGCAAAATCTTCTGCGGTTTGTGATAACTCTTCTATTCTGCCTATACCTATTCTATTCACGGGTTGTCGGTCATATACGATGCAAGTGACAGCGAAACAGTCTGAATCACCGCTTGAGATTCGGAGGCGGGCACTAGTCCCGGCCCAGCAGTTTTTCGATGATGGTGAGAGGAGCACCCCGTGGTTTGCCTCCTGCGCCACGGGGCGGGAAGAAGAGAAATTCGATGAAGAGGACTCGACTTTGTTCTTGAGGAGGAGATTACCTCTAAGCCTAAGAGGAAAGTGGTTGCCAAAGAGCATCAAGGGCAACAAACAAAGAAAGGCACCAAAGAAAGAGAAGAAGTCCACAGCTGCAAAGAAGCTGAGCATGGAAGAAGAAACCTCGAGCAAGGTAAAGAAAACTTCCAAGAGGAAGAGGATAGTACATGACGAAGCCGATGATAATTACGATGAGGAAGCACCCCACCTCCTCGAAGCCTAAGTTGATGGGAGATGCCATCGAGGCAGGAGCACCTACCAAATCTAAGCCATCAGCTCCAAAAAAGGCAGCTCAAGCCATGCCTGCTGCCAAGCCCAAGAAAACAGTGAGAAACATTCCTGCTTGAGAGAAGAAGAAGGACAATGTGCCACCAAATGAATCGAGATGAAGAGGCACATGTGTTCTTGAAACTTCATGTAAACCGCCATCCACAATGATGCTCATCCTCGAGCTGAAAATATGAAGGAAAGGAAGGACAAAGGCCTCGGGCTATGGAGGCAAGTTGATCCATATGCCACCGGAGAAGGACAGCTGTTGACTCAAGGTTCCACACCGAGAGCAACAAGATTTCTATGAGGCAGTGCTCATGGACAAGAAGCCCATTATTGCAGACACTAGATATGTTGGTTGGGCATACATCGACAAAGGAAGAGCACAGAGACTACTTCCCACATGTGCATGAGAGCTTCACTGCATGTGGAGTTGCAGAATTCGTTGGTCAGAAACTGACAGCATGGAATGATGAGATGATCATGCAGTTCTATGCCACAGCATACTTCTATCCAGATGGCAGAATTGTGTGGATAATTGAAGGCCAGAGATTCTCTTCAACAGTTGAAGAGTGGGCTGCACTGCTGAATGCTCCAGTATCAAGAGATGATGATGTTGATGTTTATGGAATTCCAAAGAAAAACCATGAGTCAATGAAGAACATGTACAATGAGGTACCAGCCAAGGATGTAGAGATATGGAAGCTCGGTTCGATGTATCATCTTGAGCGGTCTCCCAACCACTAACACTATTACGAGGCATACATTGATGCCCAAGTCGAGAGACCATCGCATGATAAGAGGCTATTCTATCAACATGCTGCATATTCTAGATCAGAAGACACCTTTCAAGGTGATGGACCCGATAGTTGAGACTATCAAGAGGACAGCAGCAGACCAGAAGAGGTCATGTGGGTTTGCCCCGCACATTCAGATGCTCATCAATGCCAAGTTTGGCACGGGCACCTACTTGCTGGATAGACCCCACTTGCCACTGCAGCCTGAACATGAAGACAATGAAGTTGTGATGACAGAGGATGATCCCACATCTGTTGAAGGTCAAGCTAAGTCTGAAGCTGCCAAACAAGCCAAAGCTGAGAAGGAAGCAGCAAGAAGCGGAGCAGCCTAAACCCAAGAGCGTTGGAGAACAGCTTCTTGAAGCTACCGGAGAGATTGAACTACGCTTGGCCAGCATAGTGCGCCTCGGGAGAGTCTTGAGAGGATAGTTGAAGACAAGTTCCATGCTCTGGATGTCAAGTGGATCAAGTCAGTCACCGTCAACAAGCTTGAGGCAGATATCGAGGAAGCCAAGAGGGAGAAGGCAGAGCTCATGAAGGAGATGCAGGATGACCTTGTCGAGGATGACTATGAGCAGCCTGCTCCGGTCCCCACAAAGCCCAGATCAGCTGCTATTCTAGTGACAGACCCCAGGACTACAGCATCAGCACCTCCCACAGCTCCATCAGTTCTAGCTCCAGCTCCAGTGTCCACTCCTCCAGCTCCACAGACTTCAGCAGAAGCCTTTGCAGATGCAGCTATCTCCACTCCTTCAACGCAGACAGGAGCCACCAGCAGAGTCCCTAGTGAAGTTTAGCTCTATACCTTTCAAACTTTTTGGTAACTTGTTGCCAAAGGGGGAGAAATTGTATAGATCATAGGACTTCGAGAGAGAGAGTGCTCGTTTTTGCTCTTTCGTTTGCGGTTTTCTTTGAGATACTTTTGAGTTCTTCGAGACATTTTGTGTGTTTGATACTACGTTTGCTCTACTTTGATGAGTGCTTGATCATACTATGCCTTAATGTGTGCTTAATGCTTATCATATTCTATTCATATCTTGTATGATCATTTACTCATGTCTTGGTGATTGGGTGCATGCTATTCATTCTTATCATTTTGTGCGCTCCACCAAGATGTATGTGACATGGAAGAGTGACCCATGATCCTAATCGATTGTGCATTTGCATTCAAACGCAAATCTTAAATAATGCACAAATTTAGGGGGAGCTCTTGCTTATCACATACTTCTCAAAGCGACGATATCATTCATTGATTATATCATTTGTCGAAGCTTTGATCTATATGTTGTCATCAATTACCAAAAAGGGGGAGATTGAAAGTGCAACTAATCCCGGGTGGTTTTGGTAATTAATAACAACATATATATCATTGAACTAATTGTTTCTTGAGAATATTTGAGAAAGTTCAATTGATATGGGTATGGCAATGACCGATGATGTGGACCCCTCAAAATGCTAAGGAAAGCATTGGCAAAAGCTCAAGACTCCATTTTTGGTTTAGTGATCCAAGATCACATTGAGTCCATAGGAAAGCCAATACTATTAAAAGGGGATGAGGTTATGATGATGATCTGGTTGCTCAAAGTGCTTAGTGATCTATCTCCCAAACTATCAGCAATCTTTCATTCCAACATATACTCATAAGTAATCTCGGTCCCACCGATTCCATAAACTCACCACACCGAGATGAACCACCTCACCATATAGGCAAACCCTAGAAATTTGGATTTTCCGATTCCAAACTCGGTCTCACGAAACTAGTGTTGCCAACCTTCTGTAACCTTCTGTACTCAAATCGGTGTCACCGAGATGATAAAGTCGGTCCCACCGAGAATGGCAAACCCTAGTCTTTGGAAGAATCGGACTAACCGAGATTGTATTTTCGGTCCCACCGAAAATCCCAACGTTCACAAGATTTGAACTTTCGGTCTCACCGAGTTGTCAACTTCGGTCTGACCGAGATTGGTCAAATGTGTGTAGCAGTTGGATTTTGTGTGGAGGCTATAAATACCCTCCACCTCCTCTTCATTCGTGGAGAGAGCCATCGAAAGAACTACCACTCCTACCTTACATTTCTGAGAAGAAAACTACCTACCCTTGTGTTGAGATCAAGTTGCTCCACTCCCACCATATGAAACTTGATTTCTAGCCTTCCCAAGTTGCTTTCCACTCAATCCTTTCTTTCACCACAGCCAAATCAGTGAGGAGAGTTGAGTGTTGGGGAGATTATCATTTGAAGCACAAGAGCAAGGAGTTCATCATCACCAACACCATCTATTACCTTTTGGAGGTGGTGCCTCCTAGATTGGTTAGGTGTCGCTTGGGAGCCTCCGTCAAGATGTGGAGTTGAACCAAGAAGTTTGTAAGGGCAAGGAGATCGCCTACTTCGTGAAGATCTACCTCGAGTAAGGCTAGTCCTCCATGGACGTAGGCCATGATGGCATAGACAAGGTTGCTTCTTCGTGGACCCTTCGTGGGTGGAGCCCTCCGTGGACTCTCGCAGCCGTTACCCTCCGTGGGTTGAAGTCTCCATCAACGTGGATTGACGATAGCACCACCTATCGGAACCACGAGAAAAAATCTCCGTGTCTCCAAATTGCGTTTGCTCTTCTCCACCTCTATTTACTACATGTGCAATTTTACTTTCCGCTGCCATTACTCTAGAATTGCATGTGTAGGGTGATACTTGACTTGGTCATCATTGTGAACTTGCTAAAAACTTGTCCTAATCAAAAGGCTAAACTTTTAAATTGTCAAGTAGTCTAATCACCCCCCCTCTAGACATACTTCCGATCCTACACTAAGTCTCAAAGAGAGGAGTAGGAGTCCTATATATAGGCTCGGGGGGCGAAGGGGCACATAGGCTTCATCCCAACACGCGCACGCAGGCAGGGTCCGGATGATCCGGGTGAGGATCCGGATGGTCCTGCTCTGGCCGGATGATCCGGGTGGTGGCCCGGATGAGCTAGTGATGCAGGCGGTGGCGGTGTAAGTCCGGATGTCCGGCTGGGGTTCCGTATGTACGGGCGATGTCCGGATGATCCGGGTCAGCGTCCAGATGGTCTGGCTTCGGGGTTGAGCTTCGGGTGTCTTCGGGCTAGTTAGCCGGATCGTTTGGACCTGGGTCCGGATCGTTCGGGCTCTGTTCGGATCATCCGGGCCCTTGTCCGATCGTCCAGCCAGCCTGGGACTTGGCGCTTTTCCTCTCCGTCTTCACGCATGTCTTCCGCTTCCGGTTCTCCTTGCTTCCTAGCTTCTCCATGGCTAACTCCTTGGTACCTGAGTATGCAAAGCGTCTCCGTTTGAGGTAGTAGCCATGTCTTGTGTGATTGGAAAGGGAGTTGTGAGAGGAGTGATGTCACCTCGGTTTCGAGAGCTCTTGCACGTGCTCTAGTCATAGGTCCAAGTGGTGCTGTAGGAGATGTAGATGCGTCCATGGGGATGATCGTGGGATGCTCCGCATCATCTCCCCCCCTTGGGAAAGATCTGACCTCGGATCGAAATCTTCATCACCATGGTATGGCGAGAGGTCTTTGATGTTGAAGATGTCGCTCACATTGTACTTGTCGCTTGGTAGGTCGTACTTGTCGCTTGGAGCAAACCCCATGGATACTGACGACGGGGGCCATATCCAATTTGGCCCCGAGCCGAATACAATTCCGGAGACCCATATGGCTCCAGAATCAGGCCAGCCGCCTCTTTCGAAAGAGGGAGGTGTGCCTATTCCACAGGTGACCTCTGTCCATCCAGAGGCACCAGATAATTTGTCGGAAGCGCTGCGAGGCGCTTCCATTGTTGAGGAACACCATATCCTTATGGGTATGGCGATTTAGAGGATTCAGTCCGCGAAGAGCAGACTGACCGAAGCCTGCACAAGCCTTCTAACAGGATTTGAGGTAAGTAACGCAACTATGCAGAAAGAATGTCAGAGTATAGACAGTAGCCCCTGAGACTCTGTACAGTGTTCGGAAAGAAAAGCCGAATAGAGGATCAAATAATTTTCGCAGGAGACTAACCTAAAATGTCTATGTGAATAAGCAGGCGTCGGTGCTGGCTGCAACCTCTCACACTGCTGAGGTCTCCGGACTGAAGCAGAGTCTGGAGCAGACTGAGGAGTAGCTCGGCCGCGTTAAAAAGCAGCTGGAGGATAGCCAAGGTATGCAGTAACCTTGTATATAGTCAGGAAGGATGAATGATTTGTGCTGACTAAAGTGCCATTTGATTTGTTAAGAGTGGCGACCGAGGTGGAGACCCTCAAGAAGGCGCTGGCCGAGGCCGAGGAGAAAGCGGCCAAGGAAAAGGTCGCCCGTGAAAAGCATGAGGCCAGGGTCAGTGAGGTCTAGCAAGAGCTCCAGGACACCGTGAAGAAATGCGAGTCCTTGGAGCACAAACTTGCGGATCAAGAGTCCGAACAGGACAAGGCCCTCCAAAACACAGACGATGCCCGGGTTGAAGCCCAAGGCGCCCTCCAGGAAATCCAGGAGGCCAGAAAAATCACGGCGGGTAAGGCCTTTATTATGCAGAGCAAATATGTGAAGAAAAGGTTCCTCTTACTGACCCAAATCTGGAGTTCTCCAGGGGCGTTTGCGGATCTGCCGCGCAGCGTTTCAGACGCTGCAAAATTCTTCCGAGCCGAAGAGGGGAGCTCCACGAAGAAGCTATTTTGGTCGCAGTACCTTGCGCGAGAATATCTGGTGCCCTTTAGCGATCAGCTGAAACAGCTAGTCGAGCTGCGTAGGGTGGCCGAACTAGCCATGAATTAGGATGGAAATTTTATCCACGGATATGAATACCCATGGATACCCGACCCGAATGGAGAGCGTTTGGATACAATTTTATATCCATGGACAACGCCCGAACCCGACCCGATTAATCATGGATAGGGCATGGGTATAATTTTATACCCGTGGATATATCCAAACCCGGCCCGTAAGTGTACACCCTGTCCGCTTCTATTTATTATAATAAAAAGATCAACAAAAAATTTCCTAATCCCCACCGAGTAATTACTCCACCGCTCCTTCCCATTCTCGTGTCCTCGGTAAACGACTCGTCAATCTTCATTAAGGATCTTCTCATCTCCTCGACTCCTACTCCTGCGGAGCATATAGCCAGCGCCGCCGTCCACATGTGGTGCCGCACTGCAGCAGCCAACTCCGGGGGCAGGTGGCTGGCCGGCTCCATCTCCATAGATCCCCCCGACTCCTCCATCTCATCTTTCCCAAGCACGCAACAAACCACCAGTTTGTACCTGCGACAACGAGGTGGAGCACGACGATGCAG
Source organism: Aegilops speltoides (assembly GCA_021437245.1). Taxonomy (NCBI): domain Eukaryota; kingdom Viridiplantae; phylum Streptophyta; class Magnoliopsida; order Poales; family Poaceae; genus Aegilops; species Aegilops speltoides. Next base: position 304,052,148 of record CM038146.1, on the reverse strand, counting down.
CATGCGGCGGCGCGCACGATCAGGAGTATGGCAGCACAGAGGCGCAGCGAGGCGGGCGCAGACCACGACGAGGAGAAGGGCCACATCGTGGAGGCGATGACCACGCCAGGCAGCCAACCGTCAGGGTAAGTTTTTTTTGTTCCTGCTCGTGTACATCTTGTGCTTGTGCGTGGATGTGCATGACGTGCTTGTTCATGAGTTTGTATTAGTAATTAGAGTAGAGAACAAGAGATTTGTAGTGGTCAATTTCTGTTTTTTAGTTCGTGGTAAGAGAAAAAACAGATTTTATTGCATTACCGATCTGTAGTTGTCAATTTCAGTCAGGTTAGACAACAAATCTGAAAGTGAAATCTGACTACAAATCAGAGAACAAGAGAATATGATATTTCTAGTGGTCAATTCAAGTCAGATTCCACTTCTGTACACATGACCTGATCTACGGATATGCCTGTTAATTAGTACAATAATTTGTTTTTACAAAATCTGTCAGTTTATTTCTAAATTTCTATCAAGTGGATTGTGAATGATTAGTATAAAGTTAGAATCGAACTGATTAAGATTCATTTGCTCAACTTGGTCCATGTCATGTGCTCAACTTCGTCCATGTCATCTGCTGAATAGAAGAGCTCACAGTCTGTCGCTTTAGTTATTAGTTTTTTTGGTTGTAAAAATTGCAATTTAGGTATCGAAACTGTACAGTTCAAACAAGATATTTGTTTCAATTAAAGCTTGTGCTCAACTTTGTCCATGTCACGTGCTGAAGAAAGGATCTCACAGTCCGTCGCTTTAGCTATTACTCATTTTGGTTGTAAAAGTGTAATGTAGGTACCACATTTGTACAGTTCAGACAGTATGTACCTAGTTTCACTTTAACTAAAACAAATGACTTTTTTTTCATTATATAGCGCAATGGATTCTCATGGAGCACAAGGCGGTGCTGGGGCTATCAATGGGAATGTTAACCTAGCTACTTCCCCAACTCAAGCTACTACTGTGAGAGCATCACAAGGTCATGGTGGTGATGGATCTGTTAGAGTTGGTAATAAAAGGAAGCTCACATCAATTGTGTGGGAAGGAAATTTTGAAAAGAAAATTATTAATGGGGAACCGAAAGCTGAGTGCGTGTATTGCCCTAAACTTTTTATAGCAAAAGGTACTAGTGGCACTTCACACTTGCTGAGTCACATGAGCTCTTGTGCTGCTAGGCATGCACCAATTTGTCCAAAGCAATAAAAATTAAGGTTGTCAAAGGTTGACGAGGGGAAAGGCAATCTGGAGAACATTGTGTTTGATCAAGATGTTGCTAGAAAAGAGCTTGCACTAATGATATGTGTTCATGAGTACCCTCTATCTATGGTCGATCATTTAGGTTTTCGGAAATTTTGTTCCACATTACAACCAATGTTTAAAATGGTCTCAAGGAATACTATTAGAAAAGAAATTCTGGGATGTATGCAGCTGAGAAGGATAAGATCGTGAAGTATTTAGCAAATTTCAGAAATCGAGTTGCCATCACAACAGACATGTGGACTGCAGGACATCAGAAGAGAGGTTACATGGTAGTTACCGCACATTTCATCGATGAGTTTTGGAAACTAAAGAGTATTATTTTGGGGTAAGAACATGTTCTTTTTCAAATCTGTATAAATCTGAATTTCTTGATTAATTTACTAATCATTGTAATCTGAAATGTTTGCTTTCCTTATGTCTTAGGTTTGTTTATGTGCCTTGCCCACATAATGCCGAAGTCATATGTAAAGCACTGCATGAGTCCCTTGTTGAGTGGCATATTGAGGGAAAGATATCGACAGTGACTCTGGACAATTCCACATCAAATGATAAAGCAATGGAACATTTGCCAGATATGCTGGATTCCAGTTCCCTTATATTGGAGGGTAAGTACTTGCATATGCGTTGTGCTGCACATATACTTTAATCGAATTGTGAAAGATGGTATGGATGTCATGGAGAAGAGTATAGAGCGGGTTCGTGATAGTGTTGCATATTGGTCTGCTACTCCTAAGAGGCATGAGAAGTTTGAAAAAATGGCACGAACTCTAAACATTGAATACAAGAGAAGGTTGCTTCTTGATTGTAAAACCAGATGGAACTAAACCTACATAATGCTAACAATTGCATTAGAATATATAAATATTTTTGAAAAACTGAAGGCGCGTGAGAAACTATTTAGCTGCTGTCCAACCAAAGATGATTGGAAGATTGCTAAGGAACTTTGTGAGAGGCTCAAGGTTTTCTATATGTCACTGAGGCATTTTCAGGCACTAAATATGTTACTGCAAATTTGTTCTTTCCCAAAATTTGTGGTATTCAGTTGGCAATACAAAAATGGTCTGCTAGTGAGAATAAGGTTGTACAAAAGATGTATGAGGAAATGAAACAGAAATTTGACAAATATTGGAAAGATGTACATGGACTTATATCTGTTGCAATTGTTCTTGATCCAAGGTACAAACTTCATATGTTGCAAGCTCTGTTTGGTTCTCTCTATGGAATTGAATATGCAGATGTTAAAGTTGATGAAGTAAGGAAGTTAATGGCTAATCTGTTGGAGCAATATCGAGAAGATGCTGAAGTTGTGGCTACATCGGAAGCTATGGACACTGCTGCTGCACAAGTTGGTGGAGTTGATGATGTAATGAACATCTTTAATCAATATATGTCCTCAAAACCTATGATTTGTGCTTCTCAAGTTCGGACAGAATTAGACTTGTACTTGGAAGAGCAAACCATCAAGAGAGTACCGGACAAAGATATGGACATCATAAATTGGTGGAAAGTTGCAGGTGCAAAGTATCCTACTTTGCAAAAGATTGCTCATGACATATTGCCTATCCCTATGACATCGGTGGCATCAGAATCAGCGTTTAGTACTAGTGGCAGGCTACTTAGTTCACATCGTAGCCGACTTGTGCCAAGTATGGCTGAAGCACTCATGTGCATGCAAGATTGGTCCCGTGCTGACATGATAGGTAAATAATCCTCTCAAATTGCAATCATTCATCTAATTTATATTACAGAATAGTTATTTTTTTACTGAGTGTTCCTTCATGACTTAAATCTTGCATCAGGGGATAGCAACTCCACTCTCTTTGCGACATTTCAAAGTGTTCTTGATGACGATGAAGAAACTATGGTAGCGTATTCCACTCATTATAGTTGATTTTACATGATACAATATTTGGTTAACGTTCTTTGTTTCCATGATTTTAATTATTGTTCTTATGATATGTTTACATGAAGGATGAGTCCGAGTCTATCACAACTGAAGCTTAGTCGGTCATGCGGTGAAGAAAGAAGATGATGCCTAGAAGAATACCTTCCTTCACTTGTAATGAGAATTGTGATGTACTTATGTCTCCTGGCTGTAGGATACTAAGGCTGATAAATTCAGTTGGGCTATTTCTATGCTATTTTGTAAGAAATTAAGACTAAGAAATTATGTTGGGATCCTATGTCATTCTATGAGGAACTAAGGCTGAGAAATTTCTACTTATGCTTATTTGATGTTCTGATATGTCATTCTATGAGAATCCGAACGCTTATTTCATCTGGTGCCCTTCTCATATGTCATTTTGTGAGAATTTGAATCTTTATGTGAATGTTGTGCCATGTTATGTGATTTTCAAGGTATTATGTATACGTGTTTTGATAGGACCTGATGGGTATCCATTGGTTATGGATATCCATCGGGTTTGGACATGGACACAATTTTTGCCCATGGGTTTTTTCGTGGATGGGCAAAAGAATAACCTTGTGGATTCAGATATGGATTTGGTTTGTTCAACCCGGGCCAAACCCGATCCATTGCCATCCTTAGCCATGAAGGATTTAATAATCCGGCTATGGCCCGCCGAAGCTATGCCCAGCAGCTACTTCGGGCTGGTGAAGCGGCTGGTCAATGCCTGCCCTCGGCTTGATGCAATCGAGCATTCAGTCTGCATCGAAGGCGCGCGCATGGCCTTTGCCCAAGTCAAGATGCATTGGGTGAAGATGGACGCTATGAAGGTTGCGGTCGAGGGACCGCCAGCGGGCAAGGAGCACCGCACGCCCGAGCTGTATTTGGAGAGTGTCCTGGACGGATCCCGCCTTGTGGCGGAGCAATGTGCTAAGGATGTTATCTTTGGATGAATACATTCATGTTATCCTGTCCTATACTATTAAACAAGATCGTTATGTAATATAATGCTTGTTATTTTAAATTTTACCTCCTGTGCGGCGATTTTGTTAAATCTGAGAGTTGGCCAGTCGTCGGCTTCCGCCCCCACGTAGGTAGTACAAGGGTGTTTGGGATGAACCTAAACACTCTTTACTCCAAAGTTTGTGTAACGCCCTCGATGCGGCTATATCTCCCACGTGTCGAAGCACGACTTAGAGGCATAACCGCATTGAAAGCAATGTCGCAAGTGAGGTAATCTTCACACAACCCATGTAATACATAAGGGAAAAAGATACATAGTTGGCTTACAATCGCCACTTCACACAATTACATGAATAAAGCATTACATCATCCAGATACAATCAAGGTCCGACTACGGAACCAAAATAAAAGAAGAACCCCAAATGTGACAAAGGTCCCCGATCGACCCCAACTGGGCTCCACTACTGATCAACTAGAACGAAACAATACAAAGGGCAAGGTCTTCAAAGAGCTCCTCCTTGAGCTTGGTTGCGTCACCGCTTTCATAACATAGGCACCGCAAACTGGTTTTGAAGTATCCGGTGAGCCACGAGGACTCAAAGAATCTCGCACCCGCGAGATCAAGACTATTTAAGCTTATGGGAAAGGTAAAGGCATGAGGTGGAGCTGCAGCAAGCGACTAGCATAAATGGTGGCTAACATACGCAAATGAGAGCGAGAAGAGAAGGCAAGGCACGGTCGATAAAAGTATGATCAAGAAGTGATCCTATAGCAACCTGCGTCAAGCATAACTCCAACATCAGTGTTCACTTCCGGACTCACCGAAAGAGACCATCACGGTTACACACACGGTTGATGTATTTTAATTAAGGTCAACTTCAGGTTTTCTACAACCGGACATTAACAAATTCCCATCTGCCACATAACCGCGGGCACGGCTCTCGAAAGTTTATACCCTGCAGGGGTGTCCCAACTTAGCCCATGACAAGCTCTCGCGATCATCGAAGGAATAGACCTTCACCCAAGACACTCCGATCAGACTCGGTATCCCGGTACATCAAGACATTTCGACAATGGTAAAACAAGACCAGCAAAGCCGCCCGATGTGCCGACAAATCCCGATAGGAGTCGCACGCACTCGTTCTCAGGGCACACCGGATGGGTCAGCCTACGAGTAAAACCAGCCCTCGAGTTGCCCCGAGGTGGCCCCGCAGTCTGCCCGTTTCGGACCAACACTCGAAGGAGCACTGGCCCGGGGGGGGCTAAAATAAAGATGACCCTCGGGCTCCGGAAACCCAAGGGAAAAAAAGGCTAGGTGAGGCAAATGGTAAAAGTCAATGTTGGGCCTTGCTGGACAAGTTTTATTCAAAGCGAACTGTCAGGGGGGTCCCATAAATCACCCGACCGCGTAAGGAACGCAAAATCCGGGAACATAACACCGGTATGACGGAAACTAGGGCGGCAAGAGTGGAACAAAACACCAGGCATAAGGCCGAGCCTTCCACCCTTTACCAAATATATAGATGTATTAAATAAATAAGATATATTGTGATATCCCAACAAGTAAACATGTTCCAGCAAGGAACAACATCTCCATGTTCCAACAAGGAACAAACTTCATCTTCACCTGCAACTAACAACGCTATAAGAGGGGCTAAGCAAAGCGGTAACATAGCCAAACAACGGTGTGCTAGGAATGGTGTCAAAGGTTAGAGGTTTGACATGGCAATTTGGGAGGCTGATAAGCAAATGGTAGGCATCGTAGCATTGGCATAGCAAAAGAGCGAGCACACTAGCATAGCAAAGATAGTAGTGATTTCGAGGGTATGATCATCTTGCCTGTAAGGTTCTCAGAGTTGTCGAAGACTTGATCTTCGTAGGTGTTCTCAACAGGCTCCTCGTTCACGTACTCGTCTCCCGGCTCTACCCAAAGCAAGAACACAAGCAACGGAACCACAATCAAACAAGGAACAATGCGCAAGCAATATGATGCAAAACATGCCATGCGATGCGAGATGTGATATGCAATGCATATGTGTGCTCCGGAAGGAAAATGATGAACCGGGCATCAACTTGGCAAACCAAGTATGCCGCTGGAAAGATGGAGTGATTTCGGTTGAAATCGATATAAAGATCACCGGAATCGGATGCACGGTTTGCAAATGACAAGCAAAACAAGAATGACGCAAATCTGCGTTTAACAGCCCGATGCTACTTAGCACGCAACACGAAACTATGCTACAGCACCCCAACATAAAAACAAAGCATATGGCAGCGAACTACAGGAGATGCTTAACAAAAGAGGAACACTGAGCTACGGCTAAATCACATCATAACATGTTCAAACAAGCATGGTGAAAGTGCTCAAAATATCGTTTCACAGACTTGGTGAAAATACTAACATGCCAGAATTAACATCAGAAGGCATGTTTAGAGCAAGCAAACAACATGCTACAGGAACTTATAATAGCAAAACAAGGCATGACATGATTTTACTCAAAGCATATATCAATAGTCCCTTACTGACCATAAGCCAAAAAGGACCTTAAGAAATGATGGCACCCATGTAAACATTGCAAGTTTTATTACAGATTTCAGACTTAGCAGAAAAACTGGGCATGGCAAAAACAGTTAACGAGTAGGCATGTTCGTGAACTCGATGCACTCACTACAGAGCAATACATGGCATGGCAAGGCAACCAACAGTAAGAAGGCATGATTATGAAGCTAAGCATGGCAAGAGCAAGGTCATAGCATACACGGATCAACTACAACGACCTCGTGAAAATTGAATCTCATGCAAACAATCTGCCAGGAAACATCTTCAAGCAAAAGTAGAGCACGGAAATGACATGCTAGACTACTCCATAAATGACAACAAAGGCATGGATGGATAGAGAACATCCATATGTTCAAAACACCCTTACTGATCATGCTCAAAAAGGGCATAGATCTCTCTGTAACAACATGAACATATGGCATAAAATTAACACCAGGACAAGACTTAGTGAAAACACTAAGTTCCTGAAATCAACAACATCATCATCCCTACTTTGCATGCTTGTTCTAGTCAACACATAACTCACAAAAATACATGGCAAACACCTCTGGGAAGATGGCATGGCAAAGTTTAACTCACATGTAGGGCTCAAGTTCATAGGGTGCATACATAAATCATGGAAAAAATAACAAAAGAGCTCGAACTGATAAGATTCTGAAACTAACGATCTGAAGCCATCTTCCAACAGCATTTCGGGCATCAAGATGAGCTCAAATGCAAATGATGCAATGGAATGAAATGATGTACTCTTCGAGGCGAACAATTTTACGTATTATACGCCCAAAACGGAGCCACGGTTGCGGAGATGTGATGCTATGAAAAATGCATGAAATAATCACAGAAAATGACTTAGACGAATTTTAGGAGGAGAAAAAGTCAACCGACGGGTTTCCAGATCTGGATCGGCCGGCGCGGCGTTCGAGGTTCGCCGGAGTTGGGGTCGGGCCGGAGGAGGAGATCACCGGCGAGGGAGAGACCGGGGCAGCCGGGCCGGCCGGATCCGGCGGAGGCCGGCAGGCGGGGCCCGCCGAGCGCGGACGGGCGGCCTTGCACATGCGGGTAGCCAGCCTGGCGCGAGCCGAGGCGGCGGAGGGAGGCTGCGGGCGGTGGCGGCGGCGGCGGCGGGGCGGGCAAGCAAGGTGGCGGCGTGCGGCGGAGAGGAGTGCATGTGTGGCGGCGCCGTGCGAGGCCATGGCGGCGGCGAGCGGGCATGGGGCTCTCATGGCTGGCGGGCGGGCGGCGTGCGGCAAGCCGACATGCCACGTGGCACGCCCGATTCGTCGGCCCGGCGCGGCGACGCGTCTGCCCGATCCGGACGTGTCCGTATGCGGAGAGGGATTTTAGGGTTTGCCCGGATTTTCGGGAGGGTCTTTAAATAGAGGTAGAGGGAGCTAGGAGACTCCAAATGGGGTGCGGTTTTCGGCCACGCGATCGTGATCGAACGAACGAGAGCATGGAGAGGAGTTTGGTGGGTTTTGTGCTACTTTGGAAGGGGCGTTGGGCTGCAAACAAAAGAGGCCTTTGCGGTTACCGGTTAACTGTTGGAGTACCAAACGAACTCCAAATGGCACGAAACTTGACAGCGGTCTACGGTGCTATACCGAGGTCTTGGCAAACCTCGGCCATTCCGAGAAAGTTTAACACCCGCACAAGAGAAGAGGCAAAAGGGGACGCCGAGGGCATAGGAGTGCTGAATTGCGAACGCAGACAACGGGAAAATGCTCGGATGCATGAAACGAACATGTATGCAAAATGAAATGCACATGATGACATGATAAAATGCAAATGATGACATGGCAAATGCAACACACAAGCAAATGACATGGCAACAACGGCGAATAATCGCGGACATCTGGCGCGATCGGATCCGGGCGTTACAACACTCCACCACTACGAGAGGATCTCGTCCCGAGATCTAGAATGGCACCGGAGGGAAACGGAAGAGAAAAAGAAAGGTAAAACTAAGTTGCTTCTTTGATGAACGAGTGAAACCACGAACCTTGAGAGGTTGAGCAATTGAAAGAAGAAAAACAATGGAGATGAACGAGATTGCAAACAATCGGTTAGAAAAGAGGAACAAGGAACATTACGAGGGATTGAAGGTTGCAAAGCTATGAATGACGAGTACAATGGACAAGAAGGAATAGAACATGAACTTGACAAGATGAGAGGACTCGAATGAAAACACGACACTCCGGTTAAATGGATAAGCACGAAAAGAACATGATCTCCAAAATGATATAATGGGTCAAAGAAAACAACACAATGCCTCCGGAAGAAAGAATAGAAGATAGATCATTGGAATAACAGAATGGAGAAGAAAATGACATTTTCTGCCACAATTGAATTTGGAAAGCATCCTCGCAAAGAAGAATCGAACGGAGTTGTTGGAAAATCAACAACGAGAAGCACAAGCTTGTTGTGGGCTTATGGCAAACATCTGAAAATGATGAGGTGACAACCGGCCACTAATGCAAACCATTGATTTGATTGAGAGCACCAAAGAGATGAAAACTGCTTTCACCAAGAGGATAGGAGATAACTTGGATCATTGATAAGCACCATAATAGCAACATTCCTTAGGGAAGGCTTTAGGTGAAATCTATACCAAGATAACTCCAACGAAGAGATTGATCGATTTAAAATACCTCATTCTTGACAACATGTGAATCATGAAACATGAATGGAAATTGTCAAGATGACATAACACCACCTGAAAAGATAAGGTCGAAAGAATTGCACTTCGGAATGCAAGATGAAGAATGCTTGAACTCCTCAAAATAAAACATGTGTTGGGAACCCTGTTTAATTTTGAGTATAGCTTGGCGGATCAAAACTTCGAGAGAAAACTTGAAGAACAATTGAAGAATGATGAGAATCCTTGATGAACCACCATGTAGAGCCTCCATGAAGAACTCCGGTAATAAAAGGATTAAAGAAAGAGAAGTTGAAAACACAAGGTGAAGCCTTGCAATAATTTAGATGGATCTTCACGACGAGATAATGCGGAAAACTTAGAACTCCGGAAGAAAGATGAACAACAAGAAGCCAAGAATTTATTCGTCATGAACAAACTCCGAAAGAAGGAATTAAATCATCTTGAGGATATAAGAATAAGATTTATTGTATGCTTATCCTTCAACACATTAAGTTGATGACAAGCAATGGATTTGGCATACTACTTATTCTCGTAGAAAGGATTAAGAGAGAGATGGCGTAAACTTGAGAAGGTCTTCAACGAACCATCGGTAGGATTGGAAAGAACGAATGAATGAATTGATATGATGACGAAGGAAGAGAAATCTTGAACGAACCACCGTAAGAATTGAAAATGATCGAAGTAGGGGTGCATCACCGGTAAGAATTAGCAAATGAACGAAGATACTTGAGGGTATTTAGATACAAATGAACGAATAGATCACGAGCTGATTAGAGAATACTTGAATGATGCACCGGTATGATTGGAGAATGATAACGGATACTGAGAATGAAGAATTATGACATGATGACCTTCGAAGAAAGAAATGGAAACAACTCATGAAATGCTCCGGATGGTAAGAAAAGAATTGTCACAATCAAAACAATTATGAGGATAGCATGAAGCTAGAACCATGAATCTTCAAGAGAACGGACAAGATTTAAGAGAAATCCTTCTTCGGTCTTCAAATGATGAGAATGACAACGGGAAACACCACCAAGAATTATTTAGGCACACCGGAAGAATCAAAAGCGAAGAGGTTGAGCCAACTATGAAAAGAGTTTGAAAGATCTTGGAGAAAAGCATTTGACTGATGATAACTCATTCTTACGTCAAACTTGGAGAAGAATTTAGGATAGCTCCGGGAAAATAGAAGAGTCAAGTAAGATCCTGGGAAAAGACCTGTGGGTTAGGGCCCACTCAAAAGAACACCGTTGAAAAGATTTAAAAGAGATGTTGCACCGGTTGAATTAAATGACTTGAATGAGATAACAACCTCGAAATATCTTGAAGGGATTGAGAATGGAAACACAAGTCTTGTGAGATATCTTCAACACTCCAGAACAAATGAATAGGAAGAAGTGAATGATTAAGAGGTGCATCGGTATGAGAAGACATTGAAATGAGGAAAAAGGTATGGTCAACAAAACTTGACTTGAATCCACCGGAGAAGAGAAAGGAATGAGGAATGACGAACTAGAAGAACATCTTCACGAGGGATCACCGGATCAGAACATTGATTGAAAAGAATGAAGAGACTTCACATGAATAAATGGATACTTGATAAAGAAATCTTAGTCCTTGAGGAAAAAGGGTGGGTGGGCGGGAAAAACAAAGGCAACTTGGAGACAGATGAAACAAACACCGTTGAGAAAACTTAGAATTTATCTTGCGGATGGAGAGAATGATGGGATCATCTCGAAGAGAAGCGCACCGATTGGAAAAGAATTAACATGACAACCTCGATGATCAAGAAGGATTAGTACTCCCATAGAAATATGAGAACACCATTTAGGAAAGGTATGGATTCAACAATTGACTTCAAAGCAACTCGAATACCACAAATAAAACAAAAACAAAGGACTGGCTTGCAGAATAAGCCGGAACAAACATATGATAGAGATTTCATCCGAAGTTTTCGTGGTGGGGCCTACACGGGCTCAATCAGACAAAGACCATCATGTACAAGGCAAGGCACATGACATACTGAAGCGTCCCAGTCGGCATAGCCAAGGAATCTTTAAGACACAACGAGACCATCAGAAACCAACCGTGAATAGGCGGACCACTAGACGTCGAACCCCAATTTCATATCATACATCCGTCGGAAAGATATCCTAGAGCTACTTGAATTCCCACCTATGAAACTCCCAAACTTTCGGTTATGCAATCTGGTGTTGGGGATACAGGAGCAATATATCTCACTCAAACTAACAATCCCTACAGCCACCAGTATCCATCCGTCAACACATAACCAAGAAACCTTCGAAATCGTGTACCTCAACCTTCAAAAGCATCCGTTATACAAGTCATGGCAATACTCCGTACTCACCTCAAGATCGAAGTTAGCGGGTTATCTCACCAACAACGCATAAAAGAGATTTTCGATGTCGGCGTACTAAACTCGTATTCCAGAACTGCAATGATAAAATTATGACGACAACACCTCGGAGCTCAACTCCCCGGGACACTGCCACAACCCCTAAATGTCAGGAGGCACCAAGAACAATGTTCTCGTCATAAGAATATCGGAACGATTCTAAGATACCCGCGTGAACATAATTTTTTTTTAGTGAAATTTGAGAAGAGAAGAGTCAAAACTCTACGTCAGGATACCTCACCGTAAGGTCAAGGACCGGGAGTAAAAAGAATTCCTAAACTCTCCGATATATATAATCCTAAATGACTCAAAACATTTTTCTAGACACAACTCGCCACTAAAAACGATCAAAAGGGGGGGCTCCTAAGGTCGGGATGGCTCGATTACCAACTTGCGCCCTCGATGCGGCTATATCTCCCACGTGTCGAAGCACGACTTAGAGGCATAACCGCATTGAAAGCAATGTCGCAAGTGAGGTAATCTTCACACAACCCATGTAATACATAAGTGAAAAAGATACATAGTTGGCTTACAATCGCCACTTCACACAATTACATGAATAAAGCATTACATCATCCAGATACAATCAAGGTCCGACTACGGAACCAAAATAAAAGAAGAACCCCAAATGTGACAAAGGTCCCCGATCGACCCCAACTGGGCTCCACTACTGATCAACTAGAACGAAACAATACAAAGGGCAAGGTCTTCAAAGAGCTCCTCCTTGAGCTTGGTTGTGTCACCTGCTCAGTAACATAATCACCTGCAAACTGGTTTTGGAAGTATCTGGTGAGCCACGAGGACTCAGCAATCTCGCACCCGCGAGATCAAGACTATTTAAGCTTATGGGAAAGGTAAAGGCATGAGGTGGAGCTGCAGCAAGTTTACTAGCATAAATGGTGGCTAACATACGCAAATGAGAGCGAGAAGAGAAGGCAAGGCACGGTCGATAAAAGTATGATCAAGAAGTGATCCTATAGCAACTCGCGCAAGCATAACTCCAACATCAGTGTTCACTTCCGGACTCACGGAAAGAGACCATCACGGTTACACACGGTTGATGTATTTTAATTAAGGTCAACTTCAGTTTTCTACAACCGACATTAACAAATTCCCATCTGCCACATAACCGCTGGCACGGCTCTCGAAAGTTTATACCTGCAGGGTGTCCCAACTTAGCCCATGACAAGCTCTCGCGATCATCGAAGGAATAGACCTTCACCCAAGACACTCGATCGACTCGGTATCCCGTACATCAAGACATTTCGACAATGGTAAAACAAGACCAGCAAAGCCGCCCGATGTGCCGACAAATCCCGATAGGAGTCGACGCATCTCGCTCTCGGGCACACCGGATGGGTCACCCACGAGTAAAACCAGCCCTCGAGTTGCCACGAGGTGGCCCCGCATCTGCCGTTTGGACCAACACTCGAAGGAGCACCGCCCGGGGGCTAAAATAAAGATGACCCTCGGGCTCCGAAACCCAAGGGAAAAAAAAGGCTAGGTGAGGCAAATGGTAAAAGTCAATGTTGGGCCTTGCGGACAAGTTTTATTCAAAGCGAACCGTCGGGGGTCCCATAAATCACCCGACCAGCGTAAGGAACGCAAAATCCGGGAACATAACACCGGTATGACGGAAACTAGGGCGGCAAGAGTGGAACAAAACACCAGGCATAAGGCCGAGCCTTCCACCCTTTACCAAATATATAGATGTATTAAATAAATAAGATATATTGTGATATCCCAACAAGTAAACATGTTCCAGCAAGGAACAACATCTCCATGTTCCAACAAGGAACAAACTTCATCTTCACCTGCAACTAACAACGCTATAAGAGGGGCTGAGCAAAGCGGTAACATAGCCAAACAACGGTGTGCTAGGAATGGTGTCAAAGGTTAGAGGTTTGACATGGCAATTTGGGAGGCTGACAAGCAAATGGTAGGCATCGTAGCATTGGCATAGCAAAAGAGCGAGCACACTAGCATAGCAAAGATAGTAGTGATTTCGAGGGTATGATCATCTTGCCTGTAAGGTTCTCAGAGTTGTCGAAGACTTGATCTTCGTAGGCGTTCTCAACAGGCTCCTCGTTCACGTACTCGTCTCCCGGCTCTACCCAAAGCAAGAACACAAGCAACGGAACCACAATCAAACAAGGAACAATGCGCAAGCAATATGATGCAAAACATGCCATGCGATGCGAGATGTGATATGCAATGCATATGTGTGCTCCGGAAGGAAAATGATGAACTGGCATCAACTTGGCAAACCAAGTATGCCGCTGAAAGATGGAGTGATTTCGTTGAAATCGATATAAAGATCACCGAATCGGATGCACGGTTTGCAAATGACAAGCAAAACAAGAATGACGCAAATCTGCGTTTAACAGCCCGATGCTACTTAGCACGCAACACGAAACTATGCTACAGCACCCCAACATAAAAACAAAGCATATGGCAGCGAACTACATGAGATGCTTAACAAAAGAGGAACACTGAGCTACGGCTAAATCACATCATAACATGTTCAAACAAGCATGGTGAAAGTGCTCAAAATATCAGGTTCACAGACTTGGTGAAAATACTAACATGCCAGGAATTAACATCAGGAAGGCATGTTTAGAGCAAGCAAACAACATGCTACAGGAACTTATAATAGCAAAACAAGGCATGACATGATTGTACTCAAAGCATATATCAATAGTCCCTTACTGACCATAAGCCAAAAAGAACCTTAAGAAATGATGGCACCCATGTAAACATTGCAAGTTTTATTACAGATTTCAGACTTAGCAGAAAAACTGGGCATGGCAAAAACAGTTAACGAGTAGGCATGTTCGTGAACTCGATGCACTCACTACAGAGCAATACATGGCATGGCAAGGCAACCAACAGTAAGAAGGCATGATTATGAAGCTAAGCATGGCAAGAGCAAGGTCATAGCATACACGGATCAACTACAACGACCTCGTGAAAATTGAATCTCATGCAAACAATCTGCCAGGAAACATCTTCAAGCAAAAGTAGAGCACGGAAATGACATGCTAGACTACTCCATAAATGACAACAAAGGCATGGATGGATAGAGAACATCCATATGTTCAAAACACCCTTACTGATCATGCTCAAAAAGGGCATAGATCTCTCTGTAACAACATGAACATATGGCATAAAATTAACAGCAGGACAAGACTTAGTGAAAACACTAAGTTCCTGAAATCAGCAACATCATCATCCCTACTTTGCATGCTTGTTCTAGTCAACACATAACTCACAAAAATACATGGCAAACACCTCTGGAAAGATGGAATGGCAAAGTTCAACTCACATGTAGGGCTCAAGTTCATAGGGTGCATACATAAATCATGGCAAAAATAACAAAAGAGCTCGAACTGATAAGATTCTGAAACTAACGATCTGAAGCCATCTTCCAACAGCATTTCGGGCATCAAGGTGAGCTCGAATGCAAATGATGCAATGGAATGAAATGATGTACTCTTCGAGGCGAACAATTTGACATATTATACGCCCAAAACGGAGCCACGGTTGCGGAGATGTGATGCTATGAAAAATGCACGAAATAATCACAGAAAATGACTTAGACGAATTTTAGGAGGAGAAAAAGTCAACCGACGGGTTTCCAGATCTGGATCGGCCGGCGCGGCGTTCGAGGTTCGCCGGAGTTGGGGTCGGGCCGGAGGAGGAGATCGCCGGCGAGGGAGAGACCGGGCAGCTGGCCGCCGGATCCGCGGAGGCCGTGCATGGGGGCTGGCTGGCGCGGCGGGCATGCCAGGCGGGCGGGCATGGCTTAATAAGCGCGAGCCGAGGCGGCGGCGGAGGTTGCGCGGCGGTGGCGGCGCGGCGGGCGGGCGGGCAGCGCAAAGGCGGCGGGCGGGCGAGCGCGGCGTGGAGAAGCGGCGGCGGCAGGGCGGCGGCGTGAAGGGCGGCTGAGCTGGGTCCATGCATGGGCCTCCCTGCTGGGTCGGGGCGGGCTGGCGGCGGCGGCGCGGCCGACGTGCCGACGTGGCACGCTCCGATTCGTCCGGGCGCGGCGGCGGACGCGTCCGGCCCGATCCGGACGTGTCCGGCGGCGCGGAGAGGTGATTTTAGGGTTTGCCCGGATTTTCGGGGGAGGGGTCTTTAAATAGAGGTAGAGGGAGCTAGGAGACTCCAAATGGGGTGCGGTTTTCGGCCACGCGATCGTGATCGAACGACCGAGAGCATGGAGAGGAGTTTGGTGGGTTTTGTGCCACTTTGGAAGGGGTGTTGGGCTGCAAACAAAAGAGGCCTTCATGCGGTTACCGGTTAACCGCTGAGTACCAAACGAACTCCAAATGGCACGAAACTTGACAGCGGTCTACGGTGCTATACCGAGGCCGCTTGGCAAACCTCGGGCCATTCCGAGAAAGTTTAACACCCGCACAAGAGAAGAGGCAAAAGGGGGACGCCGGAGGGCATAGGAGTGCCGAATTGCGAAACGGACAACGGGGAAAATGCTCGGATGCATGAAACGAACATGTATGCAAAATGAAATGCACATGATGACATGATAAAATGCAAATGATGACATGGCAAAATGCAACACGCAAGAAAATGACATGGCAACAACGGCGAATAACTGGCAGACATCTGGCGCATCGGATCCGGGGCGTTACAGTTTGGTCCTTAAAGGAGGTGTTTAGCGCAACGAACAAGGCAATCAGACTATGTGACTTTATCACCCTCACTTAGCCATAGGAGTTTGACAATAGAAGACTAGGCGCAACCCCTAGTGTTCGGAAGTTCGAACTTGGGATGCTGTATACACCTGATTGGATAAAAACCGAGTCATCAGATAATGCGGAAAAAATCGCTAAAGATTTGTAACCTCTCGAACAGCTGACGGGCCCACGCCGCATCATGATAGTTAGTTTTCGGCTTTCTCTACTAAGGTGTTCATCCGGATGAACCATGACACAATCGCATTAGTTCTCCCTTTACTACCCTAGCCGATATAGCGGAACGTAAGGTAGTAAGCACAGGAGCTGGGCAACCCAACTATTGACCAAAGACATGATTCGAAGCCGATGCATATAATGCTATGAGTACGGGGTGCCGAACTATACTGTAAAAGTGTTCAGACTTTGTTGCCATATTATGGAGCGTAATGAAGCCCCTGGCGAATTAAGGCGTACCAGAGTGTATAGGTGCAATTGATAGGAGTATCAAAAAAGAAAAGTGAAGCAATAGGCTAATGATGTAGAAATTTTGCCTAAAACTATTTTCCATTGTAGTTTGATTAATACGTCAAAGCGTATTTTGTACAAATAGTGCAATAAGCAAGAGGGCTATTTAACATGCCACGACCAAGGGATAGCTGCGTGCGGGTTCTCAAAAACAGGTATAACAATTGTTTAAAGAAACCACCTGGAAATTCCCCCATACGCCAATGCTTCTTGCCATCTTGGTGTATCCGTCCCTCTATAGGTCCGTCGACCAGGTCACCAGGAAGGACCTGGGAAAGAAAAGAGACCTGAAAAGAAAAGGAAAAAGTAAAAGTATGAGGGTCGAGGAGCGACTGAGCCGTACTATGGACCACGATCTAGCCGTGCCTCCGTCTATGCCCATGGTATTATAAGTGCGTAGTTATGTACGTGCGGTACGAATGTCGCCGCTTGGTCTGGACTGGGACGGAGGCTGGATTGCTAGTCAAGCTCTTGACGAGCTGGACTGTCCTGCTGCAGGGTAGTTCGGACTCATTTGCAAGTGTCCAAGAGCTTGGCAGCCAAATTAATGTTCTGCCTGAAAAGGCCGCTCTGTACTTCTGCTGCAAGGGCCGCGGTGTGCTCCTCGGCACGGAGGGAGCGTTCCGTGTTTCCATTGACTGTTATGACACCACGTGGTCCGGGCATTTTGAGCTTGAGAAAACCGTAGTGTGGCACCGCATTGAATCGAGTGAATGCGGTTTGTCTGAGTAGTGCGTGATAGCCACTGCGGAATGAGACGATATCGAAGATCAATTCTTCGCTTCGGAAATTGTCCGGGGATCCAAAGACCACTTCCAGTGTGATTGAGCCCGTACAGCAGGCCTCTACACCCAATATGACACCTTTAAAGTTGGTTTTTGTGGCCTTGATCCTTGAGGAATCAATACCTTCTTTGCGCACTGTATCCTGATAGAGCAGGTTCAGGCTACTGCCACCGTCCATGAGGACTCGTGTAAGGTGGAATCCATCAATGATTGGGTCGAGGACCAGTGCGGCTGAGCCGCCATGATGGATACTGGTCGGATGGTCCCTGCGATCGAAGGTGATCGGGCAAGACGACCATGGGTTTAACTTTGGGGCGACTGGCTCCATCGCGTAGATGTCCCTGAGCGCGCGCTTGTGCTCCCTCTTGGGGCTATGGGTAGCGTATATCATGTTTACTGTTTTAACTTGGTGGGAGGGACTTCTTCTGTCTCCCTGTGTTCGGTGGCCGAAGCTCCCCATCATCGTCCTTGCTTTGTGACCCCTTCTCCTTGTTCTCGGCATTTAACTTGCCGACCTGTTTAAAAACCCAACACTCTCTGTTGGTATGATTGGCTGGTTTATCAGGAGTGCCGTGGATTTGACATGGACGATCGAGTATGCAGTCCAAACTGGACGGGCCCGGATTGTTTCTTTTATATGGCTTCTTCCGCTGACCAGACTTAGAGCCACTGAATCCGGTGTTGACCGCCGTGTCTTCGGTGTTGTCACTGTTGCTTCGACGCTTGTGTCTGTTGTGCCGGGGCTTGCCGTTGCTGTTTCTGGCTTTAGAAGTGCTAGGTTCACTTGCATTGTTATTGCTACGGGCTAGCCAGCTATCCTCGCCCGTGCAGAAGCGGGTCATAAGCGTTGTGAGGGCTGCCATGGACTTCGGTTTTTCTTGGCCGAGGTGTCGGGCGAGCCATTCGTCACGGATGCTATGCTTAAAGGCTGCTAGGGCTTCGGCATCCGGACAGTCGACAATCTGGTTCTTTTTAGTTAAGAACCTAGTCCAGAAATTCCTGGCTGACTCTCCGGGCTATTGAACTATGTGACTTAAGTCATCGGCATCCGGAGGTCGGACATATGTACCTTGGAAGTTGTCGAGGAAGGCATCTTCCAAGTCTTCCTAGCCGCCGATGGAGTTTTCTGGCAGACTGTTCAACCAGTGCTGAGCTGGTCCCTTGAGTTTTAGCGGGAGGTATTTGATGGCATGAAGATCATCACCGTGGGCCATATGAATATGGAGAAGGAAATCCTCAATCCACACTTCAGGGTTTGTAGTCCCGTCATATGATTCGATGTTCATGGGTTTATACCCTTTCAGGAATTCATGTCCCATTACTTCATCAGTGAAGCAAAGGGGGTGTGCAGCGCCTCTATACTGGGCCAAGTCGTGATGTAGCTCTGATGGAGTTCGTCTGCGGTCTTCGGTTCGGGCATGGTTATGTTTGTCACGTCCGGCCGGATGGCCATCATTGCGCATCAGGACACGCCCAAGCTATCCATAGATCGATCTGGTCTGGCCTGCTCTGTTTTCCAGGTCATGCCGCAGGTCATGTGTGTATCCCCGAGCTGTTGTATTTCTTTTTTTATGGTGAAGTAGTGCTGACTGGTGTTCGGCTCGAGCTGCCGCTTTGTCCCGGCCACGTGGTGGTCGGTCGGCTGCATTATGCATTGGTAGGGCAGGCTCTAGCGCCTCGTCATCGAATTGGGGTAACACTTTGCACTTCGGGTAGCTTTTTGGTGGGGGCTCGAGGCCGTATTCCTCGGCTGCCAGGACATCAGTCCATCTGTCATTGAGCAGTTCTTGATCAGGTTGCAGCTGCTGCTGCTTCTTTTTCAGGCTCCTTGCAGTGGCTATTAGCCGGCGCTTAGAGCGCTCCTGTTCGACGGGCTCCTCAGGCACGATAAAGTCTTCGTCGCCGAGGCTCACCTCATCCTCGGAGAGCGGAAGGTTGTTACAGCCCTCCGAGTCTTCGTTCGTGGCCTGTTCATCAGGGCTAACTCGCCCATCTTCCCGTTCGTCCTATTTGGAGGTTGGCTCAACGGGGTCTTCATTGTCTTCGGCATTGTCTGAAGTATTGTTTTCTCCTGTGATGGTATTGCTGTTTTTACCACGGCGTGGTTTAGAGCGGTGCCGCTGACGCCGGTGCTTTGGCTGTATCTTAGGAGGCTTATCCCTGACTGGTTTTTCATTGTCGCCATTGCTCTCTTTGGGTGTATCCAGCATGTATACGTCATACGAGGAGGTGGCTGTCCAGTGCCCTGTAAGCAGTGGTTTTTGTGCTTGCTCCTCTCCAGCATCATCGTCCATACCGTTGATGTCTTCGAATTCGTAATCGCGCATGTCGGTTAAGTCCTCGACAGTGGCTATCTAGTGGGTGGTGGGTGGAAAGCGAAATTCATCAGCTTCCAATTCAAGTCGGATATAGTTCGGCTGAGAGTCTCCTGACAAGGAGAGGGCTTTTAGTGAGTTTAGACCATCGCCTAAAGGTGAGTGTCAGAAGATATCCACAGAGCTGAACTCGACGATCGGCGCCTGATCAGGTTCGATGGGCGCAGATGCATGCGGTTCGGAACTTATGGCCGGAGACGGATCTGAGGTTCCGATGACATAGGCCCAACTTGAGGTTGGACCTATGTGCGGTTCCAACGCCGCCGAGTCTGCGGCTTCCTTGGCGGGGTTGAGCATCCTGTACTCGGATGACGCAATCTTCTCCCGATCTAGGGCCAGACCGGTTATAGGTGCTATCTCCTAAGCACGGTCCAATGACAGATTTAGGTCATGTTCATTGTGGTGACAGGGAGCAGCCGTCATGGGCTCGAATCTGTCGAAGATCAAGTCTCTGCGATATCAGCCACGTAATTCAAACTTCCAAATCTGACCCTATGGCTAGGGGTGTAACTATGGATCTGCTCCAGATGGCCAAGCAAGTTGGCCCGCAGTGCGAAGCCGCCGAATACGAAGATCTGTCCGGGGAGGAAAATCTCCCCTGGACTGCATTGTTGTAGATGATTGATGGAGCCATCAAACCTTTTGGTGACGACGCAGCGGAACTCTCAATGAAAGCACCAATGTCGGTGTCAAAACTGGCAGATCTCGGGTAGGGGGTCCCGAATAGTGCGTCTAAGGCTGGTGGTAACAAGAGGTGGGGGACATGATGTTTACCCAAGTTCGGGCCCTCCCTATGGAGGTAATACCCTACTTCCTGCTTGATTGATCTTGATGAATATGAGTATTACAAGAGCTGATCTACCACGAGATTGTAATCGCTAAACCCTAGAAATCTAGCCTGTATGATTATGATTCTGCCCTATGGACTAAACCCTCTGGTTTATATAGACACCGGAGAGGACTAGGGTTATACAAAGTCGGTTACAGAGAAAGGAATCTACATATCCGAATCACCAAGCTTGCCATCCACGCGAAGGAGAGACCCATACGGACACGGGAAGAAGTCTTTTATCTTGTATCTTCATAGCCCAACAGTCCGGCCCATGTCAATAGACCGGACGTCCGGGGACACTTTAATCCAGGACTCCCTCAGCCACCTCGGGTGCCCCGTGAACCGCCTCTTTCTCTATAAATATCCCAATATTCTAGAAACCCTAGGGGAGTCGCTGAAAATCAATTCCATCCGCCCCAGAGTCCAGAACTACCAGATCCAATCTAGACACCAGCACGAAGGGGTTCACCACTTCCATTGGTGCCTCTTTGATGATGCATGAGTAGTTCTTTGCAGACCTACGGGTTCATAGTTAGTAGCTAGATGGCTTCCTCTCTCTCTCTCTCTCTCTCTTGATTATCAATACAATGGTCTCTTGGAGATCCATATGATGTAAGTCTTTTTGCGGTGTGATTGTTGGAATCTGATGAACTTTGAGTTAATGATCAGATCTATGTTTTTATCTATGAAAGTTATTTGAGTCTTCTTTGATCTCTTAAATGCATGATTGCTTATAGCCTCATATTTCTTCTCCGATATTTGGGTTTTGTTTGGCCAACTTGATCTATTTATCTTGCAATAGGAAGAGGTGCATTGTAGTGGGTTCGATATGGTGCTTGATCGCAGTGACAGAAGGGGAACCGACACATATGTATCATTGCTACTAAGGATAACAAGATGGGGTCTATATCTAAGCAAATAGATAAACGGATCCTGTCTACATCATGTCATCGTTCTTATTGCATTACTCCGATTTTCCATGAACTTAATACACTAGATGCATGCTGGATAGCGGTCGATGTGTGAAGTAATAGTAGTAGATACAAGAAGGAGTTGGTCTACTAATCTTGGACGTGATGCCTATATAATGATCATTGCCTGGATATCGTCATGATTATTTTAAGTTCTATCAATTGCCCAACAGTACTTGTTTTCCCATCGTTTGCTATTTTTCTCGAGAGAAGCCACTAGTGAAACCTACGACCCCCGGGTATCTTTTCATCATATTTGCCTTTGCGATCTATTTTTCTTTGCATTTATTTTTAGATCTATTAAACCAAAAATACAAAAATACCTTGCTGCAATTTATTTGTTCCGCGATCTATTTATCCTATCTACCACTTTTACCTCATGTTATTTGCCTATCTTGAGGCGTCGTATCCGAAAGGGATTGACAACCCCTTTAACACGCCGAGTTGCGAGTATTTGTTATTTGTGTGCAGGTGCTGTTTACGTGGTGTGAGGAGGTTCTCCTACTGGTTCGATAACCTTGGTCTCATCACTGAGGGAAATACCTACCGTCGCTATACCGCATCATCCCTTCCTCTTTGGGGAAATACCGACATAGTTCTAGCAGACATCAAAAGGAATTTCTGGCGCCGTTGCCTGGGAGGATCTTCAACATCAACGAGGTTCCTAATCACAAATCTCATCTGTCGGGGGACGACACCTATGGGGCCGGGGGAGCCCCTTCGTGTGTTCGGTACGAGGGCGGAGGAGGCACAGAGAGCAGATCGAGGCGATGCGCGCGGGGCCGATTTTTACCCAGCTTCGGGCCGCGATGGTCGCGTAAAACCCTACTGCTGCTTTGTGTTGTATTCGATCTTGCTCCAGAATGCGAGCGAATGGTGGTGTGGTGTATGGAACCAGCCGAATCCCAGGCGCTAGAGTTGCCAAGGGTTCGAACCCCCTCTACGTTGTGCATGGGCCTCCTTTTATAGGGCAAGGGGTCACCGACAGGTGTCAACGTAGGGTAGAGGGGTAAAAATGTAAAAGAGGTGGTAGTTGGAACAGTGCGGGAACAAAGTGCTCTGGCGCTTGAACAGTGGATTCTACCTACTTTTGACAGAGGGGGACAAGAGCATTAAATGCCCGTCGCCGTCGCCCCAAAAGCTCCCGCCCTTGCGTCTCCGTTTGCCACGGTGGTGGATCCACCACCGTGGAGTGCCACCGCACCCTCCATGCAGCACAGCCCACCCGCCACGCGTCTCGAGAAAGTCAAGGCGACGCGGGGCAGATGACCGAGTGCGGCACGCAGCACAGCTCTCCCGGCAAGTACCTTGCCGGGTCTTGATCTTGCTTGGACCGGGGCCTTGTCGGGCTCTATAACTTGCCGCTCCCCGGGCCCTCGCCGGGACGCGTATAGCGCCGAGGCGTGTCTTCTGTGACGTGATCTTCTAGTCTCCCCGGCGAGCCCCTCTCGCCAGGGCCTTGCATGAGTGATATAATCTTGAGCCTGGAACGGCCTTCCCGGCAAGCTCCTCTTGCCGGGGTCTTGACCTTCTGTCTTGTACACTTTGTTCTTGAATGGCTTGATATGGAGCAGGGATGATCTCCGACAAACATTTGGTGGATCCAGCTACGGGGAGCTGCGACTGCCCGTGCACTAGTTGGGGTACTGAGGTACCCCTACCTTAGTACACCGACAGGAGCCCCCGGGCCTGGGCCATACACGGTGCCGAGCGCTGTTGGGCCAGGCCCAAGACAGTGCACGGGCACGCGAAACCCATGGCGCGTCGGATCCACTTCCGCTTCTGCTGCCTCCCCGCGCAACAGCACGCGTCGATTGCGGCGTCGTGGGAGACGTGGGCGGCGCATGCAGCCTTTAAGGCATCCACCCCGTGATCGTGGCGCAGAGCGGGGTCGCTTCACCCGTCGCTCCGGCTCCACTTTTTCGCCACGCGGCCCTCATGCATGGGGGTCGTGGGCGGCGAAGGTGGGAGACCGAGCCGTCACGGGCGGAGAAGGCGAGTCGGCCCCGCTCCTCTGGCCTCCTTGCTTCCTGATTGGTCGAGCGGGGCGGTTGAGCCCCCACCTCGCCCCTTTAAAAGGGGCGGAAGGGGAGCACAACGGCCACACTCATCCTCTTCTCCCTTCGTGTGTTCATCTTCCGTTCTTCTTGCCGCCATGGAAGGAGGGAATCCCGGCTCTTCGACGGTGGCGGCGAGGGTCGCCTCTAGGCAGCGCACCACTCCCCATCCTGCTCCCGTGGCGGCGGAGCCGGCTCCGAGAGGGAGAGGGAGGGGGCGCGGTCGCGGACGAGGCCGAGGGCGTGGCCGAGGCGGCCGGGGGAGAGGCGGTCGTGGTGACGTGCCTCCTCCGTCTCCCCCGGCGTCTCCTGACCACGGTGCGGTCCACACCGGAGATGACCCCTGGGAGTTCTTCATCAAGCTTCGCCGGGCGCCTCGTCGCCGCCTCCGGCTGCCGGTCCCGTTTGCGGACGCGATGGGACCGGATCCACCCGACGTGATGGAGCTACGCATGAGGGGCTGCGGGATCAGCGGCACTCGAGTGAGTGTCGTGTCCCCAGCCCCCGGCGTGATGTTCTTCGACCGAGGGTGGAAGACGTTCGCCGGATCCATAGCTTGACGGCGGGGTTCACCTCCATTTCAAGTTAATGGATGGTGACCTCCTCGCCGTCAAGGTCTTCGAGACTATGGAACCCGGTGCGCTGCTGTGGACAGCTCCTCGGATAGCGAAGGCCCTCCTCGAGCGAGAGTGACGAGGAGGAGAGCGACAGCGGCGGCGAGGGGATGGCGGGCCCGACTAGGCGTCGGACACCGCTGCCTCACAAGCCACCGGCAACCCCATCTTCGGGTTGCCGGCCTCCTGAACTCCCCGGCCGTCTCCTTGGCGGTGGCATAGAGAGGCAGCAGAAGAGGAAGAGGGGACGGCGGCAAGGCCGTTAGGTCGAGCACGAGGCGAGGTGCCCTCGCTGCGTCTGATGTCCCACCACCCGTCTTCAAGCTCTGCCTCCGGCGCCTTCGTCTCCGCCAAGCTCTGGCGGACCCCGGGTGTTCTCTTGGGGTCTTCTGGCGCCCGTGGCTCTCGGCATCGTTCCCCATGCCCGTCACCTTGCGCAGCTCACAGGGCACGGCGGCGTCACCGCCACGCCTCCTAGGCGCCCTTCGCCCTTCCCGGCAAGCTCCTCTTGCGGGCCTCCTTCCCGCAAGCTTATCTTGCCGGGCTCCTGACCTACCTCCCGAACTCCCCAGCAGAGAAACAGGAGAGGGATCACGGCACCTTATCTTTTTAATTTGTAAGCCCTCGGGCCTCACCTGTATTTAAGAACTTGTAATCCTCTCTATCATGTTTTTCATCCTCTATGGACTTGTACTAAATTGGATGTTTTAATGAAAAAGAGGGAAAGCTTGCGGACCGAGTCTTTTACTTGATCATGCGTGCCTTGTGTGTTCTTACGCTATCGGGAGCTTGCTTGGGCGAACACGCTTGCCGAAGCGGGACAGCCACTGGCGGTGTCGCTTCCGACAAGCAACCTTGCCGGGCGATTCTGACGCTTAACTTGCTGAGCAGGCTCGAAAGCAAGATAAGGGTGCAGCGCCACACTTGTGTTTGTTGAGCGGACTCGGAAACAAACCAAGTACGCAACTGGGCCACGACTCGGCTCCTCCACGTACGGGTTTTACAAGACACGCTCGTTCCAAGACGCAGCCCCGCATTTCCCGGTCCATAGGAGGATGCATGACGAGGGATGAAAAACTTATCTGATATCGCAGCCCCCAGCAACTCTAGCTTGCCGGAGACGAAACTTTGGTGCTCGCAGCCCCCAGCGAGGCTGGCTTGCCGGGGAAGAACCTTGGCACTGGCAGCCCCCAGCGACCCTGGCTTGCCGGGCCCCAGGTGCTGGTGTGATTTTTCGGTTCCTCCTTGTTGCTGCAATTTCAGTCATGAAAACAGCTGAGGTAGATATGCAACTGCTCCATGTATATGTATGTGTGTATAAATCTTGACTATGCAATACGATGCCGAGCCTTGCCCTTCGTATGTTTGTACTCTCACGCTCGGGAGCTTATGGGCGAACACGCTTGTCAGCGGGACAGCCATTGGCGGTGTTGCTTCCGCAAACAACCTTGCCGGGCCAGTTGCGACGCTTAACTTGCTGAGCAGGCTCGAAAGCAAGATAAGGGTGCAGCAGCACACTTGTGTTTGTTGAGCGGACTCGAAAACAAAACAAGTACGCAACTGGGCCACGACTTGGCTCCTCTCGCGCTCAAGTCTCTCATATGAAGGACACCTCACGGCAGGGCTTGCCACGTTACACCCTCTACTTTACGCCCTTTGTGCGCTTTTACCCTACGCTTCTAGGTAACTTGCCGGTGCTTAACACGCTTGCTGAGTACGGAAAATCAGCAGCCCGCTGGCTGGTGTCGCTTCCGGCAAGCAACCTCGCCGTGTCCAGTCGCGACGCACTTAACCCGCTGAGCAGACTCGAAACGAAACAAGGGCGCGGAGCTGGCCGCGGCTCACTTTTTACTCGTTGAGTGTGTTCGAAGCAAAGTAAGGGTGCGGCTATTCACAAGCAGGCTCCTCCGCGCACAGGCTTTGCGCCCAAAGGACGAACGCACGAGGGATATAACAAATAAAAGCATGGAATTAAGGAGTGCTCTGCACGAAGGCTTGAGCGACTTAGCTTTTCTTTTTCTTGTTTCTTTGCACTTGCTGGTGGAGCTCAATGGTGCGTCCTTGACGACAGCGCAGCACTCCGGGGAGGTGCGTTCGCGGAACGAGCACCAGAGCTGTCCTCGCCGGGCTTATAGCGTCCCGAGGAGCTGCGCTTGTCGGAGTGAGCGCCAGAGCCGTCCTCGCCGGACTTAGAGCTCGATGGCGCGTCCTCGACGACAGCGTAGCGCTCCAGGGAGATGCGCTTGCCGGAATGGAGGGCGCGGAGCGGCAGCGAGAGCAGACATGCTCGGACTCCTAGTAGCGATAGGAGGAGCAAGGCCCTGCCCCGGCACTTTCGCTTTGCTCATGCCTGGACAGCAGTCCGGAGCATCCCGCGAGCCTCCGGCCTATTCTTGCCCCAGCAGGCGGATACCACCTCTCGTGGTATGGCGCTGCTGGGTCGTCGTGTGCTGGGATAGACGTGGATCTACGGAGGCCGAGGCGCGGTCATCCGTTCCGTCCCTGGATCTGGTGACGCCGCGAGTGCCCTCGCCGGTGTCCACCCTTCCGCTGGCGTCTCCTCCGCCCTGCCAGCTACGGTGGCGGCGGTGAGACGCAGACGGTTCTGCAACCCTTGAAGCCCTCGTCTTGGGGCCATGACGCAGATTGTCGGCGAAGCCGCCGTCGATGGCGAGAGGTTGATGAAGAGCGCGCTTGCTGCGAACGCCGGATCAGTCCGCACAACCTCGGCGTCCCCTACCGGCGCGCCAAAGATGTCGGGGCGACACCTATGGGGCCGGGAGCCCTTCGTGTGTTGATGCGAGGGCGGAGGAGGCACGAGAGAAGATCGAGGCGATCTGTGCTGGGGCGATTTTACCCACCTTCGGCGCGATGGTCGCGTAAAACCCTACTGCTGCTTTGTGTTGTATTCGATCTTGCTCGAAATGCGGCGAATGGTGGTGTGGTGTATGGAACCAGCCAATCCTGTGCACTAGAGTTGCCAAGGGTTCAACCCCCACGTTGTGCATGGGCCTCCTTTTATAGGGCAAGGGTCACCGACAGTGTCAACGTAGGGTAGAGGGGTAAAATGTAAAAGAGGTGGTAGTTGGAACAGTCGGGAGGCAGTGCAGCTACACAACGCTTGAACAATGGATTCTACCTACTTTTGACAGAGGGGACAAGAGCATTAAATGCCGTCGCCGTCGCCCCAAAAGCTCCCGCCTTGCGTCTCCGTTTGCCACGGTGGTGGATCCACCACCGTGGAGTGCCACCGCACCCTCCATGCAGCACAGCCACCCGCCACGCGTCTCTGGAGAAAGCTGAAGGCGACGCGTGGGCAGATGACCTGGAGTGCGGGCACGCAGCACAGCTCTCCCCGGCAAGTACCTTGCCGGGGTCTTGATCTTGCCGGACCCGGGGCCTTGTCGGGCTCTATAACTTGCCGCTCCCCGGGCCCTCGCCGGGACGCGTATAGCGCCGAGGCGTGTCTTCTGTGACGTGATCTTCTAGTCTCCCCGGCGAGCCCCTCTCGCCAGGGCCTTGCATGAGTGATATAATCTTGAGCCTGGAACGGCCTTCCCGGCAAGCTCCTCTTGCCGGGGTCTTGACCTTCTGTCTTGTACACTTTGTTCTTGAATGGCTTGATATGGAGCAGGGATGATCTCCGGCAAACATTTGGTGGATCCAGCTACGGGGAGCTGCGACTGCCCGTGCACAAGTTGGGGTACTGAGGTACCCCTACCTTAGTACACCGACATCATCTCCTTGCAATTTACATTATTTTCCATTTGCCTCTCGTCTCTCCCCCACTTCACAAAAATTTGCTGTTTTATTTGCCCTCTTTTTCGTTCGCCGTTTTCTCGTCAGATCTCTTCTTTGCTTGTGTGCAATGTGTGTTCTATTTGCTTGCATCTTTGCTTGCTAAATATCTCTTGATATGTATCCTCATCCACTTGCTATCTTTTTAAGAGATCCAATTATCATTAACAAATTGCTAGTGATTTTGAGTACACTACATTATCTTTATGAAGTTTTGCTTGAGATTCATGAATCTGAAAATTGTGATGAAGAAATTTATGAAGTGATTCATGATAGCTCTTTGAATGAAAAACATGATTGCAATGATTTTACTATAAATTCTATTAATTCCAATTGTGCTAATAATATGCAAAACCCCAAGCTTGGGGATCCTAATTTTGCTATGTCCACTACTTATTGCAATGATCATGATTGGGGTGATTTTTCCTTATGATCTTGAAAATTATTTAAGCCCCGTGATGAATATGAGATTGATAATAGTGTTTGCAATAATATTGAAAGTGGGTTTGGAACAGTGTCAACTTTAGATCCCACTACTTTGGAGAATGTTCAATTTTATGAAACTTTTGATAAAAGTGGGTTTGGAGAGGTCATGACTTTAGTTAGTGTTAATCCCACTATTTTGGAAGAGTGTCAACTTTGCATGCATGTGGTTCATGTAGAAATCATGTTATGTGATAGCTATATTGTTGAATCTCAATATGATCCCACATATAATTATTATGAGAGAGGGAAATATGGCTGTGGAAATCTTCATGTCAGTAAGTTACTTCTCTTCATGTTGAGATTGCTATTGTTTCTTTCTTCTTCCTTGCATATGCTAGATATTGCTTGTCTTGATAATTTGTTTTCCTATAAAATTCCTATGCATAGGAAGTATGTTAGACTTAAATTTGTTTGCCATATGCTACATGATGCTCTATTTGTATTTCAATTACTATATTTTATGTGAGCATCATTGAAATATATGCCTAGCTAGGGGCGTAAAACGATAGCGCTTGTTGGGAGGCAACCCAATGAATAAAATTAATTTTTGCCTTTTGCTTTCTGTTCTTTTGTGTTAGAAAAATTATGATACTGTTATGATTGTGTTTTTTGTGTTTTAATTAGTGTTTGTTCCAAGCAAGGCCTTTGGGAAGATTTGGGTGAAAGTTTATTTGATCTTGCTGAAAAATAGAAACTTTTGCGCTCACGAGATTATTTGTAATTTTTAACAGAGGAGAGCTTTTGAGTTGATTCTTTTTGCAGAAGATTAATAGACAAATTCCTAACGTCCACCAATTTATTTCAGAATTTCTGGAGTTACATAAGTATTCGAAATATTCAGATTGCTACAGACTCTTCTGTTTTTGACAGATTCTGTTTTCTTTGTGTTGTGTGCTTGTTTTGATGATTCTACGGTTTCTTTGATGAGTTTTTGCCATAGAAAAGTTGGAATACAGTAGATAAAATGCAAAAACAAAATAAGAATAGGTTTTCTACAGTAATTACAGTAGTTGTTTGTTTTCTTATACTAACGGATCTCACAAAGGTTTCGTTTGAGTTTTGTGTGATTGAACTTTTCAAGTTTCGGGTGATCTTACGATGGATGAAGGAATAAGGATTAGCAAAAGGCTAAGCTTGGGGATGCCCGAGGCACCCCAAGATAATATTCAAAGAAGTATCAAGCAACTAAGCTTGGGGATGCCCCCGAGTGGCATCCCCGCTTTCTTCTAACAACCATCGGTATTTTACTTGAAGCTATATTTTTATTCGTCACATAATATGAGTTTTGCTTGGAGCGTCTTGTATGCTATGAGTCTTTGCTTGTTTTGATTTGTGTTTCAGTGTTGAATCATTGTTGTACACACCCTTTTGAGAGAGCCAAAAATTATGCTATGCTTGCTCCCATGCTTTAGTTAAATTTTTAGAGCCATTGATTTGCTCTAGTGCTTCACTTATATGTTTTTGAGCACGGTGTGCTTTGTTATTTTGAAAAAATGCTCTCATGCTTCACTTAGATTTATTTGGGAGTTAGTAAATTTTTTAAGAAATTATCTCTTGCTTCACTTAGATTATTTTGAGAAAAAAATTATGCTCATGATCTTCACTTATATTTGTTTGAGCTTATCAAAAGCAACATATGAAAAAGTCCCAAAGTGATAGATATCCAAGGAGGATATAATAAAAACTTTCATGAAGATCATTGGACAAAATAAACTTGATTCTTAGTAATGGTTTTGAGATATGATGATATGATATGTGAGTCATGGTGATGAGTAATTGTGCTTTAGTAAAAATATTGATGTTAAGGTTTGTGATTACCTATGCAAGCACGAAAGTCAATAGTTATGCAATGAAATTTAGATCCTACTTATGGTGCATTATTCGGTGTTACTTATGCTTAATGCTTGGGTACGAGATTTTTCTCTTTTTGGTTGGTCGCCTCTCAATCTTTTTGCTAGCCTTCATTTTTCACTAAGTATGATCACTACTTGTGCATCCAAACCCCTTTAAACCAGTTTTGCCTTATGAGTCCACTATACCTACCTATATGCGGTATTTCCATGCCGTTCCAAGCAAATTTGCATGTGCCATCTCTAATTTTCAAAATAAATTTGTCTTTTGTGTGCTCTACCGCTCGAGAGGCGGTGAAGGGTGGCCAATATTTTCCATGCTAGATGTGTCATTCTCATGATGAGTGTTTATTCACTTGTCATTGCATGAGAGTACGACAAAGGTCTAAGGGATGCCCAGTCCTGAAATGAAAAATGATTTTACTTTATGTTGTCAAATAATAAATTCCTCGGAAAGTGTTGGTATGGAGGACAACCATGGATTCAGCTAGCCATGGAAAGTGAAAGTAATGGTGGAAAAAGGAATAAACTTTATTTTCTGTTTGGGAACCGCCTATGATGTATCTAGCATGGAAAGTGTTGGGATGCTCCAAGTCATTTTTGTTGGTGGGAAAAGTATGCCTCTCAAAAATATTTGTATCTCTCAATTTAAGCTTAGAGCTCTGGCACCTCTACAAATCCCTACCTCCCTCCGAGAAGGGCCTTTATTTTACTTATGCATTTTTTATTTTGAATTTGAGTCTCCATCTTCTCTTATAAAGTACCAACTAAGGGGAACTATGATCGTATTTGAGCATTGGGTGTAGCTAATATTCGAGTGTGTTTCATGAATGGATCAATGATTGAGCATGATGGGCTAGGGATAACTTGCTTTAGTGTTGATATTTTGAAAGACATGGTTACTTGTTGATATGCTTGAGTATTAAAGTCTTCATGTCAAAACTAGACTATTGCTTTGAATCATATAAAAGTCCATATGTCCATGCTATAAAGAAAAGAAATGTGATGAACATGTTGGGGAGCATTCCACATCAAAAATTCTGTTTTTATCATTTACCTACTCGAGGACGAGCAGGAATTAAGCTTGGGGATGCTGATACGTTTCCAAGGTATCTATAATTTTTTGATTGTTCCATGCCATTATATTATCATTCTTGGATGATTTACAATAATTTCATAGTCATTTTATATCATTTTTTGGTACCAACCTATTGACATAGTGCCTAGTGCCAGTTGCTGTTTTCTGCATGTTTTTTACAACGCAGGAAATCATTATCAAATGGAGTCCAAATACAGTGAAACTCCTGGAGGATTTTTTTTGGGCCAGAAGACATCCAGTGGGCCAAGAAAGCACCTGGGGGGTGCCTCGAGGGGAGCAGCACCCACCAGGGCGCGCCAGGAGGCCCAGGTGCGCCCTGGTGGGTTGTGCCCACCTCGGGTGCCCCCAGAACCGCCTCTTTGCTCTATAAATACCCCAATATTCCAGAAACCCTAGGGGAGTCGACGAGAATCAATTCCAGCCGCCGGAGAGTCCAGAGCCACCAGATCCAATCTATACACCATCACGGAGGGGTTCACCACTTCCATTGGTGCCTCTCCGATGATGCGTGAGTAGTTCTTTGTAGACCTACTGGCCCGTAGTTAGTAGCTAGATGGCTTCCTCTGTCTCTTGATTATCAATACAATGGTCTCTTGGACATCCATATGATGTAAGTCTTTTTGCGGTGTGTTTGTTGGGATCTGATGAACTTTGAGTTTTTGATTAGATCTATGGTTTTATCCATGAAAGTTATTTGAGTCTTCTTTGATCTCTTAAATGCATGATTGCTTATAGCCTCGTATTTCTTCTCCGATATTTGGGTTTTGTTTGGCCAACTTGATCTATTTATCTTGCAATGGGAAGAGGTGCTTTGTAGTGGGTTCTATCTTACGGTGCTTGATCCCAGTGACAGAAGGGGAACCGACACGTATGTATCATTGCTAGTAAGGATTACAAGATGGGGTCTATATCTAAGCAAATAGATAAACGGATCCTGTCTACATCATGTCATCGTTCTTATTGCATTACTCCATTTTTCCGTGAACTTGATACACTAGATGCATGCTAGATAGTGGTCGATGTGTGAAGTAATAGTAGTAGATGCAGGCAGGAGTCGGTCTACTAATCTTGGACGTGATGCCTATATAAGGATCATTGCCTGGATATCGTCATGATTATTTTAAGTTCTATTAATTGCCCAACGGTAATTCTTTTCCCATCGTTTGCTATTTTTCTCGAGAGAAGCCACTAGTGAAACCTACGCCCCCTGGGTCTCTATTCATTATATTTGCCTTTGCGATCTATTTTCCTTTGCATTTATTTTCAGATCTATTAAACCAAAAATACAAAAATACCTTGCTGCAGTTTATTTGTTCCGCGATCTATTTATCCTATCTACCACTTTTACCTCACGTTATTTGCCTATCTTGAGGCACCGTACCCGAAAGGGATTGACAAACCCTTTAACATGTCAGGTTGCGAGTATTTGTTATTTGTCTGCAGGTGTTGTTTACGTGGTGTGAGGATGTTCTCCTACTGGTTCAATAACCTTGGTCTCATCACTGAGGGAAATACCTACCATCACTATATTGCATCATCCCTTCCTCTTTGGGGAAATACCGATGTAGTTCTAGCAAACATCACCGTCTGCTTCTCAAATGGTGACATGGAGCGCCTGCTCCGTGGCTGTACTGCACTCGAGTACCTTCGTCTTCAGGCGATCAATGGGCTGAGTACATTCCAAATCACCTCCATGACTCTATGGACTATTTGTGTGTGTTGCTGGTTCGGCAGGAAGACATCACAAGATGTGTACCACGATATGGTCATTGAGGACACACATCTACTTGAGAGATTACTTGTAGTTGATCAAGTAGGTCCAACAAGAATCAATGTCATTTCTGCGCTGAAATTGACAATGGTGGGCTACTTGTCTGACAAATACTCTGAACTTGTTATTGGATCCACACCCGTTCAGGTACAACGGCCACCTTCTACCTCTCCTTCTACAAATTAACATAATTTGTAATTTTGAAGATGTTTGTTCGTGTGTCATTCAGAAAATGATTCTGACAAGCTTGTCCCCGAAACTGCGCATAGTGAAGGTCTAGGCACTAGAATCTATCGGCCCCAACCTGGAGCAAGTTGTTAGTTTCCTGAGATGCTTTATGTGCCTGGAGAAGCTATATATCGAGGTGATGTTCCTTTCCTGTTAAATATCAACCATAAGGGAGTTCAATTCGTGACACCTTTTTCCAAGTTTACAATGACAATGTACTACGATTTCTGAACGATCCTTTTGGAGGACTTCAGTACATACATGCCCCCCCCATATTGGTTGCTTGATCCATATGGTTACAATCCATATGCATTTCTCCCTTGGATTCATCTGTACTAGTTTTCTTAGGGAAATTGTTGTCCACTCCAACCTCTTGTGAAGATCAAAGATGGCATGTTAATGCCCATGTTAATCATGTTAGATCGAAGATGGCATGTTAGTGCATTTTACAAATCCTGCAAACCAAATAGGCCTGTAGTAGTGTTCAAAACTGCGATCTTCCACATTATTGCACACAGTTGGTCTGTAGTTTTGAACACTACTACAAGCCTGTATAGCTAACTCAACTGCTACAGGCCTGTAGTAGTGTTCAAAACTACAAATCCTGCATTACAAGGCCTGTAGTTTTCTTCCACAAATCCTGCAAACCAAAATAGGCAGTAACACGTTTTCTTCTTTGGCAGAAAAGATTAGGCCAAGTGCTGGATAATGTGATACAATATAACAATCACATCGAATGCCTAGATCTGCATCTCTCAGAAATTACTTTGAACTCCTACCGAGGGACCTTACCGGAGATTATATTCGTCAGGCTCTTTGTTGTCAGAGCAAGGGTGCTGAAGGTAATGAGGTTTGCCCTACATTTATTTCGCAAACATGAATGGTTTGTTGATCAGCGCCGGCGCGTGCGACATAATGGAATAGGCTCCAAAAATGTTGAATTTCATTTTGGAACTTCAGATGACAGAGTAATCGGAAGTCATCATGTCAACCCCATACATGACTTCTCAGTGGCTAACCCCTTTGCAAAAATTACGAGGTTTCGAAACCAGACTTAGAAGTGGTAATATTAGTTTGAACCTCTCTGATATCCATGTTCAGCGGATCAACACGAGCATTTGCAGCTGATGAGCTGAATTTCATTTCTAATATCAGTTTGAACCTTGTAATCTTCGAATTTGAGCCATATAACTCTGGAATTTGAACCATGTAATATTTGGAGCTTTTGTGGTACAATCGTTGAAATGGCATCCTATGAGACTCATATATTGGTAGCACTATGCAATGGTCTTATATTTTATTAACCATTCTCGAATCTATTTACCTTGTCGATCTCACAGCAGACGATCTGTATAGCTAACTCAACTGCGATCTTCCACATTATTGCACACAGTTGGTTTCTTCCACCGTGTGCCTTGTAGAGTGCAGAATTAATTATCGCACTCGAGTGTCCATCATCACCCATCTGTGTAACTTTGACCTCATCACCCATGGGTAAACTTATGACCGAAGTCATTCCACACACTTCGTTTTTACAAAGCTTTTTGCCAATAAGCACTGATGATTTGTCCCTCTCCTAGCCGACACGTGGCTAAACTAGCTGGGCGGGAAGCTTGTGCGGTAAATGATACGTCTCCAATGTATCTATAATTTATGAAGCATTCATGCTATTTTATTATCTATTTTGAATAATTACGGGCTTTATTATACACTTTTATATTACTTTTGGGACTAACCTACTAACCGGAGGCCCAACCCATATTGCTATTTTATTGCCTATTTCAGTATTTCGAAGAAAAGGAATATCAAACGGAGTCCAAACGGAATGAAACCTTCGGCAGCGTGATTTTTGGGAAGATTATGACCCAGGAGACTTGGAGTTGAAGTAAAGGGAGCATCGAGGAAGCCACGAGATAGGGGGCACGCTCACCCCCTGGGCGCGCCCTACCCTCTTGTGGGCCCCTCGAGGCTCCCCCGACCGACTTCTTTTGCCTATATAAGCCTATGTACCCTAAAAACATCGAAACAGAAGATAGATCGGGAGTTCCGTCGCCACAAGCCTCTGTAGCCACCAAAAACCTCTCGGGAGCCTATTCCAGCACCCTGCCGGAGGGGGAACCCATCACCGGTGGCCATCTTCATCATCCCGGTGCTCTCCATGACGAGGAGGGAGCAGTTCACCCTCGGGGCTGAGGGTATGTACCAGTAACTATGTGTTTGATCTCTCTCTCGTGTTCTCTCTATGGCACGATCTTGATGTATCGCGAGGTTTGCTATTATAGTTGGATCTTATGATGTTTCCCCCCTCTACTCTCTTGTGATGAATTGAGTTTTCCCTTTGAAGTTATCTTATCGGATTGAGTCTTTAATGATTTGAGAACACTTGATGTATGTCTTGCTGTGTTTATCTGTGGTGACAATGGGATATCACGTGCCACTTGATGTATGTTTTGGTGATCAACTTCCGGGTTCCGCCCATGAACCTGTGCATAGGGGTTGGCACACGTTTTCGTCTTGACTCTCCGGTAGAAACTTTGGGGCACTCTTTGAAGTACTTTGTGTTGGTTGAATAGATGAATCTGAGATTGTGTGATGCATATCGTATAATCATGCCCACGGATACTTGAGGTGACAATGGAGTATCTAGGTGACATTAGGGTTTTGGTTGATTTGTGTCTTAAGGTGTTATTCTAGTACGAACTCTTGAATAGATTGATCTGAAAGAATAACTTTGAGGTGGTTTCGTACCTACCATAATCTCTTCGTTTGTTCTCCGCTATTAGTGGCTTTGGAGTGACTCTTTGTTGCATGTTGAGGGATTGTTATATGATCTATCTATCTATGTTATTATTGTTGAGAGAACTTGCACTAGTGAAAGTATGAACCCTAGGCCTTGTTTCCGACCATTGCAATACCGTTTATGCTCGCTTTTATCATTAGTTACCTTGCTGTTTTTATATTTTCAGATTACAAAAACCTATATCTACCATCCATATTGCACTTGTATCACCATCTCTTCACCGAACTAGTGCACCTATACAATTTACCATTGTATTGGGTGTGTTGGGGACACAAGAGACTCTTTGTTATTTGGTTGCAGGGTTGTTTGAGAGAGACCATCTTCATCCTATGCCTCCCACGGATTGATAAACCTTAGGTCATCCACTTGAGGGAAATTTGCTACTGTCCTACAAACCTGTGCACTTGCAGGCCCAACAATGTCTACAAGAAGGTTGTGTAATAGACTTCAAGCTCTTTTCTGGCGCCGTTGCCGGGGAGGCTAGGTAAGAGGCACTCACACCTCGTCAATCAAGCTCTTTTCTGGTGCCGTTGCCGGGGAGGTGAGTGCATGAAGATATATCTTTAGATCTTGCAATTGAATCTTTTTGTTTCTTGTTTTATCGCTAGTTTAGTTTATAAAAGAAAACTACCAAAAAAAGGAATTGAGTTTGTCTCATACGCTTCATCTTTTTAATATCTTTCGTGAGTTTGATGGAAAGGAAAATTGTGCTCAATTGCTAGAAGAAGAATGCATTAAAATGCTTGGTACTAAATCTTTGAATGATGAGCATGATTGCAATGTTGTTAGTATGAATTCCTTGAATATCCATGATGCTAATGATATGCAAAGCCACAAGCTTGGGGATGCTATGTTTGATGAAGATGATATGTTTAGTCTCCCAAGTTTTGATGAGAATATTTATTATGATGAAAGCATGCCACCTATTTATGATGATTATATTGATGAAAGTGGATTTGGAGAGGTCATGACTTTATTTAGTGACGAATCCACTATTTCGGAAGAGGTTCCAATTGATTATGAGAACAAAGTTGCTATCTTTGATGATTATTGTGATGACTTGTATGCTATTAGGAATAATGATAACCATGAAACTTGTCATCATGATTTTAGTTTTCAATTGGATTATGCCTCACATGATAATTATTTTGTTGAGTTTGCTCCCACTAGTATTGATGAGAACAATTTTGCTTATGTGGAGAGTAGTAAATTTTCTATGCTTGTAGATCATGAAAAGAATGCTTTAGGTGCTGGTTATATTGTTGAATTCATTCATGATGCTACTAAAAGTTATTATGAGGGAGGAATATATGCGTGTAGGAATTACAATAATATCAAGTTTCCTCTCTATGTGCTTAAAATCCCGAAGTTATGCTTGTCTTGCCTTCCTATGCTAGTTGATTATTGTTCCCATAAGTTGATTGCTCACAAAATCCCTATGCATAGGAAGTGGGTTAGGCTTAAATGTGCTAGTCATATGCTTCATGATGCTCCCATTATGTTTCAATTCTTATCTTTTATGTGAGCATCATTGCCATCATCATGCCTAGCTAGAAAGGCATTAAAGAAAAGCGCTTGTTGGGAGACACCCAATTTATCCTTACTATTTTTGTGTGTTCACATGATTATGCTACTGTAGTAATCATGTTTTATAGCTTTTGTTTCAATAAAGTGCCAAGTAAGACCTTTAGGATAGCTTACGGTGATAGTTGTGTTTATCCTGCTGAAAATCAGAAACTTTTGCACCCAGTAAATTAGTTTTCTTAATTCACAGAAACGTTCTTCTGATCTTATTCTTATTGATCTGTATTGGTACACAAATTGCTTAGGACTTCCTAATTTGGTAGACTTTTTGGAGTTCCAGAAGTATACGTTTGATACAGATTACTACAGACTGTTCTATTTTTGATAGATTCTGTTTTCTATGTGTTGTTTGCTTATTTTGATGAATCTATGAGTAGTATTCGAGGGTATGTGTCGTGGAAATATCACGTCAGATGTCCTAGCAGAAGGACTTAGTCGTGAAGCCATCGCAATGATGTTAGCTTGAAGGGGTTAAACCGGACAAGGGACACGAGAGTTTATACTAGTTCAGCCCCTTCGATGAAGGTAAAAGCCTACGTCTGGTTGTGATGGAATTATTGGGGTTTTCATGATCAGGGAGCAAACACGCTTTTCCTGAGTCTCGAGTTGTTGTCTGTTGTCCTGAACCGCCGCCGGGTCGTCCCTTTATATACACAGGTTGACGCCCGGCCGGTTTACAGAGTCCCGACGCCGACTCATACAAGTGTTCGGCTCGGCCTCTCCCTTTCCTTAACTTACAGTACAAGTATACCATATGGCGGTTTACCACTATGGGCCCTAATCCGCCTCTGGGCTCTGGGCCTCTAAACTTCATCAGTAAAGCGCCATCTTCTTGTCCTCATGGGCTTCAGCATAACTGAGCGTGAACCGGCCCCACCTGGGCGGTTTACACTCGGTGGTTATATCCTCCATTAGGCCCCAGATTGATTTGAACCTGTTCATGTCAATCTTCAACACTTAGGAAAATTCCATGAATATCTTGTAACGATTCTCCGTAAACCGCCATGTTGTCTTCTCCCTGTAAACTTTGGTGAACCGCCGTGACGTCATCTTCTGTCACTGCAGTAAATCGTCATGATGTCATCTTTGTATAAAAAGATTCCTTTCATTAATTGCTCCCGAAGATCGAGGCGACAGCTGCGTCCTCTTTTGCCGCTTTAGGCCCCTCGATTTTCGCGCTTGCCATTTTATCCCCTTGCCTTTATAAATAGGGCCGGGGGTCTTTCCATTTTTTCCCCTTGCCTCTCGTCTTCCTCCTCGTGACCCGAAGAACTCGAGCGTCGCCGCCGCCGCCGTCGACCCTCGAACCTGCACCGACTAGGCCGCTGCATCACCCTGTTCGGACCAGAGCTCCTGTGATACTCCTCCGCCGCTGCATGGCCCTGGTAAGCCTTCCTTCCCGTAACCCTAGATCTCCATTAGGGCTTCGAATTTATCCGTGTTCATCAGTGCTTCTCCGCCTTTCCCTTAGCTTATATACTGAATCTAGATATGCCTGCTAGTTTTCTTTTGCGGCTAGATCCATAACTTTAGTCTGCCGCTCCACAGTGTCTTGCTGTTCCTAGATAAACTCCATCTGGACCTTCTCTGTTCCTCTTAGCGCCATTGTAGGGCTTCAGATAAATTTTCTTTATTGCACCATGGTAGATCGAAAATTATACTGCCATATTGTGAAATCTGTTTCTGTAAACACTTAGTAGATTTCAGCTCTGCCTCTTCTGTTTAAGGGCGGTTTAACCCTTAATAGTTGACAATCCGCCATATGCCATTAGCCCTCACTTAAACCGCCATTCTGACTTGCATAGCAATATCCGGTTCAACTTTCAAATTTGTCCTGATTAAATTTCCCGGTTTAACACCGGTTTAGAGCACCTCGACCTTGAATCTTAAACCGGCCTTCACATTTCTTTTACAGTTTATCCTTCAAAATGACTAAGCAATTCTCAGCTTGCAACTGGGCTCCTTCCCGGATCACAGAGACTCAAATCAATGGTTACGTTGTAACTGGCGCTTTAGCCGCAAAGAATGTTCTTCATTGGCGAGTCCCTGGCCCTGAGTGCCCTCCTGAGCCTCAAGATGGAGAAGTGATTGTGTTTATGCATCACTTAGACCAAGGATTCAGCCCTCCGGGATCAAAGTTTTTCTGGGATGTCCTTGCTAGCTTCCAACTCCATCCTCAGGACAATTGACCAAATTCTGTGTCCAACATATGCAACTTCCAAGTGTTCTGCAAAGTTTACCTTCAAGAGGAACCAACTGTTGAACTCTTCCGGGATTTCTTCCACTTAAACCGCCGAACTGAGTTCTCTGATGGCCCCAATACTGAACTTGGTGGTGTGTCGATTCAGAAGAGGAAAGAAGTTGATTTTCCTCACGCCAAACACCCCAGCCATCCGAAAGACTGGAATCTAACCTGGTTCTACTGTCAAAACACTGCCCCTGCTGGAGAATGTCCTTTGCCGGGTTACCGAGCTCATCGGCTTAGCAACGGACATCCACTGCCTCAACATCTCACCGCCAAGGAACGACAAGCTTATGCACCTCAACTCGCCAAGCTCCGGGCTTTCCTAGCCAACGGTTTGACTGGTGTTGACCTTGTTCGCTGCTGGGTTGCGTGGCATGTCCTTCCTTTAAGCCGCCGCTCCGGATTGATGCACGAGTATACCGGCAATGCCAAGGATCCTCAACGGTTTAATGAGATAGAAATGACTGATGATGAAGTCACTGAATCTGTGAAGAAGATGCTAGACAAACCGATCGCTGCATGCAGCCAAACTAGGCTGGCCCCTTTTTACACCTCCAACAAACCGCCAGCGGTAAAGATTTTAACCCTGTGCTCTCTTGATCCGCCTCCACTTTAACATTGTTGTCGGTGTCAAAACCGGCGGATCTCGGGTAGGGGGTCCCGAACTATGCGTCTAGGCGGATGGTAACAAGAGACGAGGGACACAATGTTTTTACCCAGGTTCGGGCCCTCTCGATGGAGGTAAAACCCTACGTCCTGCTTGATTAATATTGATGATATGGGTAGTACAAGAGTAGATCTACCATGAGATCAAGGAGGCTAAACCCTAGAAGCTAGCCTATGGTATGATTGTTGAGATGTATGTTGTCCTCACGGACTAAAGCCCTCCGGTTTATATAGACACCGGAGAGGGCTAGGGTTACACGTAGTCGGTTACAATGGTAGGAGATCTACATATCCGTGTTGCCAAGCTTGCCTTCCACGCCAAGGAAAGTACCATCCGGACACGAGCCGGAGTCTTCAATCTTCTTCGTGATCCGG
Organism: Aegilops speltoides; assembly: GCA_021437245.1. Lineage (NCBI taxonomy): Eukaryota > Viridiplantae > Streptophyta > Magnoliopsida > Poales > Poaceae > Aegilops > Aegilops speltoides. The sequence continues at coordinate 304,010,593 of CM038146.1, read as the reverse complement.
GAGTCCGGCGGATATTGATAGTCCGCTATCCGGACACCCCTAGTCCAGACTCCTCGGTAGCCCTGAACCGTCTTCAATGACGATAAGTCCGGCGTGCATAATGTTCGGCATTGCGAGGTGGGTTCCTCCCTTGAATAATCCGGAGAAGATAACGAACACCATGATAGTGTCCGGCTCTGCAAAATAAATTCCACATTCCACCATAGAGAGAATAAAATGTACACTTAGCTCAATCTGCTGACGTATTATGCGGCGTGTCACCACACCGCAACCAAGCCTTTGTTTGAATTACCATACCACCTCAACACGTTTAGCGAAGCGGTTTCAACACGCCCGTCTGTCGAGCGAGATCGTGTTCCCCTTATTCCGGGATTCTCATCAATACGTGCGTGGGTAACCCAACCGCGCCATTGATGGTGGCGCTTGGGAGATAAGCGAGTTTTACCAGGCCGGTGGGGGACGCATAGTTTTGTCCGCCTATATATAAGGGATAAGGATTTACCTTCTCACCTACGCCTTCTTCCTCCTTTGCTTATCCTTCCCTGTGAACTCAAGCTCCAACGCCCAAGCTCGCGCATCTCGCCTCGACCTTCTCTGAATATGTCCGGAGCGGGAGGTAAATGGTTAGCCTCCACCGCCAAGGAGGAGGACATCACCAAGCTGCGCGACGCCGGATATCTTTCCAGCGATATTGCGCGCCGGCTGCCGACGGGCAGCTCATCCCTACCCTGGGCCTCATGAGAGGGTCGTCTTCCTCCCCACTTCCTCCGCGGACTGGGCTTTCCGCTCCATCCATTTGTCCGGGGCTCATGTTTTACTACGGCTTGGATTTCCACGATCTGGCGCCAACCGTCCTCAACATCTCGGCGTTTATCGTGCGTGTGCGAGGCCTTCCTCTGCATCCAGCCCCACTTCGCCTGTGGCTCAAGACCTTCAACGTCAAGCAAGGTTGTGAAGGGCACGCATAAGCGGAATGCGGAGGCGCCATGTTGGGCAAATTGCCCAACGTCCCTTAACTAGAAGGGACCTTCGTGGACTCCGTCAAGGGGTGGCAATCGGGGTGGTTCTACATCACCGAGCAGCGCAAAACCCACATGGGCAGCGGCCCCGAGTTTAGATCTGGAATCCCCACAGCTCACCTCACGGAAAGAGAAGGGCTTGCGGTGGGGCAGTCCGGTGGAGGTGGCGAGACTCGAGCCTGCATCAAGAAGATGGTGAGCAATAGGCTCCGGCTCGTCGGCGTGGTCAAGTCATGCTCCTCCGGCGGATTCTCCCATGCCAGAGCGGGCATTCAATTTGTGGGAGTTCAATCCGAACAGCACCAAGCGCTAAGCGGGCTCTTGATACAACACACGAAGGTGCACTCGAGGGTCTTGTTCAAGGCGCGCTGCCCCACATCCGCGACCAAGACAGCGGATTCAGCTCGCATCTCCGATCCGGCGAGGTAAGTGATTCAACCCCATTACGGGACACTTGTGGTAATTAGATTGACTCTAGTGAGGTTTTAATCTGCCTCTTCCTTTGACAGAATGGATGGAAAGGCCAAGCTTCTCATCAGCCCGGCTCCCATGCCAGAAGAACCAGTGGACGCCCGCTTAGCAGGGCTGCTGGTTCCGGCACCGCACGTGGTGCCGGAGAAGAAGGCCAAGAAGGTGGCCACAGGGACTCGAAAGAGTTCCCGTAATCAGGCGTCTAACGACGACAAGGACTCCTCCCCTGAAGACGAGGAGGAGGAGTATTCTCTCCCGGAGGAGGGAGAGAAGAAGAGGAAGGCCTCCCCAATCGTGGCGGCCGAAGGGTCCAAGAGGGGGAGAACTATCCCCCCGGACAGTTTTGCCAACATCAGCGTTGGCGAGGATGAGTGGCCTCCAAGGGCCAGGCGTCCGGCCGGATCGTAAGTATTCGGATCATTTATATGCCGTACCTTTCATGTCACGTAGTATCCTTCTAACGCCGCATTCTGTCCGTAGTCCGGCCAAGGATGATCTTCCCGACTCGATGAGCGGGTCGTTGGCCTCGTCGGAAGTAAATTCCATCCCGACCGCCTCTACCCCACGCGCCGATGAGGACGCCGAGGTGGGATCCCAAGAGGGGACCCATCAGGAGGAGGCTCCAGAGGCGCCGTTAGGCGACCTCCCGGACTTTGTGCCGGACTCTACATCGGAACCCGCAGTGGTTCCAGAGTCCGGCAAGCGGCCCCTTCGAAAGAAGGGCAGGACTGAGACGCCGGTGGCCTCCGTCCAACCAGAGGCGCCGGATAACCTGTTGGAGGCGCTTAAAGGCGCTTCCATCGAGGAAGAACACCGCACCATCATGGGTGCGGTGATTGAGAAGGTTCAGCTCGCCAAGAGCGGGCTGACCAAAGCCTGCAGCAGCCTTCTAACAGGCTTTGAGGTAAGAAGTTAAAATTATGTGATGTAATACCGCATAGACGGTAGCCTCGATGCTTAGTTCGGTGTTGGAAAGAAAAGCCGGACTAAGGATCTAACAAGATATCTGTGAGGTTGCTAAAAATATGTCAATATGGGTTTGCGGGCTTGCGCTGCTGACCTCTGCCGCGTTAACGGCGGAGGTCGAGGTGCTGAAGAAAACCTTGGCGGTCCGAGCAAGAGCTCGGCCATGCGAAGAAGCAGCTCGAGGAAAAGAAGGTGAGTAACACCTTTTGAATAAGTACCTTCTGAAAAGGATTTTGGTTGCAAATAAAATTAACAAGGATAATATGTGTATTACAGGGGCCACTAACGAGGTGGCAGCCACGAAGGATGCCGTGTCTGCGGCGAGCATAATCTTGACCACGGAGGCAGGGCTGAGCGAGAAAAGCAAGAGGCCCAGGTGGCGGAAGTTCGGCAAGAGCTCTAGGCTCTCATGGAAAAGCATGAGAGTTTGGAGCGTGACTCCAAGACTCGAGAGTCCGAGCTTGCCTAGGCTCTCGAAAGTGCCAAGTCCGCCAAGGCCGAGGCCCGTAAGGCCCTTCAGGAGGTTGAGGACATGAAGAAGATAGTGGCGGGTAAGGCATTTTTCATGCAAAGCAGGCATGTTAATGTGAATTACCTGATACTTACCCGCATTCGGAGCTCTCCAGGGGCTTTTGCAGATCTGCCGTGTAGTGCGTCTGATGCCGCCGCATTCTATCGTGGCGAGGAGGGGAGCTCGACGGAGAAGGTCTTCTGGTCTCAGTACGCTGAGGCCGGCCATCCGGTGCCCCCAAGCGACCAGCTGAAGCAGCTGGTCGAACTCCACAAGGTAGTTGAGGAGGCCATGAAGGGCCTCATAGTCCGGCTATGGCCTGGACAGGCCATGCCTGGAAGCTACTTTGGCCTCGTGCGGCGGCTGGTGGATGCATGCCCAAGGCTGGATGTAGTCAAGCGCTCCGCCTGTATTGAAGGCACTCGTCGGGCCCTTGCCCGCATAAAGGTGCAATGGGGCAAACTAGATGCGGAGAAGCTTCTCACGGACCCACCGCCGCCGGGCAAGGAGCATCACACGCCGGAGCGGTATTATAAAGTTGTCCTGAAGGGAGCCTGCGATATTGCAGATGAGTGCTCCCGGAATGTAATTTTGAGTGAACTTCGCTGTGTGTTTATCACATGCGCTAATAACCCGTTTATATGCTCCATGAGCAACGCTTGTTTAATTTAAAATATTACCTTCTGTGCGGCCGTTTTGTAAAATCTGAGAGATGGCAAGTCGTTGGCTTCAGCCCCCAAGCCACTAGTGCTGGGGTGTTCGGTGATAAACATGAGCGCTCTTGTTCCCATTTTTAGGTCCATCTAGGGAGGCGCTCAACACGACGAACAAGGCAACCGGACTTATAATGCTTGAACACTCTCACTTAGCCATAGAATTCTATAATTTAAATTTCGGCGAAGCCCCTGGTATTCGGAAGTCCGAATCCGGGGCGCTATCCACGCCTTCGTCGGACATCATCCTGAACTTCGCTCGAGCGGCATGAGTCTTTAAGGACCGAAGAACCTCTCGAACAGCGACCAGTCTCTTGCCTTATCATGCCGATCAGTTTTAGCTTTCTCCATCGGCGTTAACCCGGCTCAACCGGGCGCAATCGCGATGGTTCTCCCATGCTACCTTAGCCGACGGAACGGGCGTAAGGCACCAAAACATGGGAGCCGGGCAAACCCAACTATTGACCCAAGACATGATTCGGAGCCGATTCATATAATGCTATAAGTTCGGGGTGCCGCACTTGTGAAAGTGTTCGGACTTAATCACACCATAATGTGGGGAACAGAAGCCCTTGGCGTATTCGGCCGTACCAAAATATACGGGTGCAAGATGTCATATAATGAACATATATATAAAAGATAATGCATTTGCAAAAAGGAGGTGCTGCATTATTTATGAAAGAAAGTCTGCTAGTAGAGCGGATGATACAAATAGTCTTGATAAGCAAGGGATTTGGACTAAATAAACATGTCCCCTCGAGGATGAGCTGCAGACTTGGTGTATATAATTGAATGTAATGCTCGTAATTGAGACCACACAGGTGTTACGCCGGCCTTCTTTAGTCCCGATCTGTTGTATCATGAGTTCGACAAGTTCGCCATCGGACAGGCTTACAGTTAACGAGTCCTGTGTACATAAAAGAAGAAAATATAAAAATAAAAATAAGGGGGCACTCGTGTGAGCCCTGGTGTGTCGAGCCGCACTCTAGGCCCATTGTGATCGTGCCCCTTTCCTGCGCCCATGGTATCTCCAAAGCGTAATGATGTCTGCGAGTGTTATTTTTGCGATCATGCGCGGCGGCGGGGTGGGGGCCGCATTACTCTGCGTGCTCGATGTCGCCAGTGGTCTTGGTTGGCATTGCTCGGGCGCTTTTTCTGTATCCGGCTTTTTAGCTGCGGACTTGAGAATTGCCTTAGAAGGCTACTCTGACTTCGCGCGAGAGCCTTGTATGTTCCTCCGTTCGGAGGGCGTTCCGTATTCCCATTGACCGTAATGACTCCGCGAGGGCACTGGCATCTTGAGCTTTAGGTATGCGTAATGCGCACGCGTTGAATTTTGCGAACGCGGTTCGTCCGGCGAGCGTGATAGCCGCCATGAACGGGACTATGTCGAAGATTAACTCTTCGCTCGAAATTATCCGGGATCGAAGACCACTTCGGTGTGGTGAGCTGTGCATAGGTTGGCTTCTACTCTGGGATGACACCTTTAAAGGTTGTCTTTGTAGGTTTAATCCTTGATGGGTCTATGCCCATTTTGCGCCTTGTATCTGATAAAGCGAGTTCAGGCTGCTACCGCCGTCCATCGGGACTCGTGAGGTGAAACCCATCGGCGATTGGGTCTAAAACCAATGCGGCGAATCCGCCATGGCGTATCTTGGTCGGATAGTCTCTTGATCGAAAGTGATCGGGCAAGAGGACCATGGGTTGAACTTTGGGGCGGCTGGCTCCATCGCATAGGCGTCCGTAGTGCACGCTTCCTCTCCCTCTTGGGTATATGGGTCGCGTATATCATATTCACCATCCGTACTTGTGGGGAAAACCATACATCCTCTATTGTTCGTGGCGGGTCTCTTCCTCGTCGTCGCTATTTAGCCCTTGTCAATGTTTTCGGCAATTAACTTGCCGGCCTGCTGAACACCCAACAATCTCTATTGGTGTGGTTAGCTGGCTTTTCGGAGGTGCCATGTATCGGCATAAGCGGTCGAGTATTCGGTCCAGATTAGACGGACCGGAGTGATTCTTTTAAATGGCTTCTTCCGCACGACGGGTTTAGAGCCTCGAATCCGGCATTAACCGCCAGATCCTCCTTATAAATCGCCGTTAATGCGGCGCTTGTTTTTGATTCGACGTGACCTGTCGTTGTTGTCCTTAGTATCCGGACTGCCAGAATTTTTACGAAGATTGTTACTGCGGGCTAGCCAGCTGTCCTCTCCCGCACAAAAGCGGGTCATTAACGATGTGAGGGCTGCCATAGATTTCGGCTTTTCCTGCCCCAGGTGCCGGGCTAGCCATTCGTCCCGGATGTTATGTTTGAAGGCTGCAAGGGCCACCGCATCCGGACAGTCGACGATTTGATTTTTCTTCGTCAAGAACCGTGTCCAGAATTGTCTGGCCGATTCGTCTGGCTGCTGAATGATGTGGCTTAGGTCATCGGCGTCTGGTGGTCCGCACATATGTGCCTTGGAAGTTATCAAGGAATGCGGCCTCCAGGTCTTCCCAACACCCAATTGACTCTGCGGGCAGGCTGTTAAGCCAATGCCGAGCTGGTCCTTTAAGCAGAGGGAGGTACTTGATGGCGTGGAGATCGTCGCCACGAGCCATATGGATGTGGAGAAGATAGTCTTCGATCCACACCGCGGGGTCTGTTGTGCCATCGTAAGATTCGATGTTTACGGGTTTAAACCCTTCGGGGATCTGATGATCCATTACTTCGTCAGTGAAGCATAGAGGGTGTGTGGCGCCCCTGTATTGAGCAATATCGTGACGCAGCTCGAAAGAGTGCTGTCTGCTATGTTCGGCCCGGCCGGTGTTATGTCCGGCGCGACGGTATTCGTCGTGGGTCGTAGGGCGCCCACGTGATCCGTAGATGGATCTGGATTGCTTTGCCTTGTCCTCCAATATGTCTTGCAAGTCCGGCGCGTTCCCTCTTGGCTTCGTACTTTTGGAGCGATGCCGGGGTACAATCTTGGCTGGGGGCCTGGATGCCTCTCTGTCACGACCACGGGGTGGTCGGTCACCATGTCGAGCGCCGTGATGAAGGTATGTATGCTTCCTCCTCTAATCGGGGAGCAGCTTGCGTCTTAGGTAACTTTTGGAGGGGCGTTCAAGTTTATACTCTTGACGCGAGGACCTCGGTCCATCGATCGGCCAGCAGGTCTGATCAGCTTGAAGCTCTGCTGCTTTTCTTTAGGCTGTTTCTTTGTGGCGATAAGCTGCGCTTGAAGCGCTCTTGTTCGACGGGATCCTCGTGTACGACAAATTAAATGCGTCGTTGAGGCTTGCTTCGTCTTCGAGGGAGGCATATAGTTATCATCCTCAACCCCTTAAATGCGCCGCCCTCTCGTGGGGCTTGCTTCCGCATCCTCTGCGCCGAGTCTTCTTTGGAGGGATTGTCTTCGGCGCTTTACGGGTGTTATTATCTCTGTGCGGAATCTCCATTCTTCTTTGTGGCAGGATTTAGAGTGGCGCCCGACGCCGGGCGTTTGGGCTGCTTCTTTAAAGAGTCGCCTTCGCTTCTTCTTCGCCATCCCTTCTTTTGGGTTATCCACCATGTATCGTCATATGACGAGGTGGCCTTCGATTGCCACAGGGCGCTGGTTCTGTAAATCTCGGCATATCGTCGTCCATAGCGTCGATGTCTTGAGTCGTAGTCTAGCATGTCGGTTAAATCCTCGACAGTGGCTACAAAGTGGGTGGTGGGTGGGCTCTGAATTTCTTCGTCGTCCGTACTCCAACCATCCTGGCCATAGTCCTGCCAGGACTCTCCTGATAACGAGAGATGCTTTAATGAGTTTAGGATATCGCCAAAAGGCGAGTGTTGGAATATGTCCGCGGCGGTGAATTCCATAACCGGCGCCCAATCCGGACCGATTGGTAGGGGCGCGGGAGGTTTGGAGTCCGGCGAGGAGTCCGGCGCCTCGGAATCACGAGTCTCGCAGGGGACAAGGTCAGTGTTCGGCTCCATCGCCGTGGATGTTGAAGCCCTCGGGGCGGCGTCTATCCACCGACCCTCGATATGGGCGATCGGCTCCGGGCTAATGGCCGAAGCGGATCCGCCGCGCCACCAAAACCTTGTCCGGCGGCGAGCTAGATCATGCCCATCGTCCACAAGGTCGGGCGCATTGGCTGTGGCTCGAGTCCGTCGAATATCAAGTCTCCGCAGTCATCGGCCGTGAAGTTTAAGCTTCCAAATATGACCTGACGGCCAGGGGCGTAGCTTTCGATCTGCTCCAGATGGCCAAGAGAATTGGCCCGCAGTGCGAAGCCGCCGAATACGAAGATCTGTCCGGGGAGAAAAATCTCACCCTGGACAGCGTTGCTGATTGAAGATGCCATCAAGCCTATCGGTGACGACACAGAGGAAATCTCAATGAAAGCACCAATGTCGGTGTCAAAACCGGCGGATCTCGGGTAGGGGGTCCCGAACTATGCGTCTAGGCGGATGGTAACAAGAGACGAGGACACAATGTTTTTACCTGGTTCGGGCCCTCTCGATGGAGGTAAAACCCTACGTCTGCTTGATTAATATTGATGATATGGGTAGTACAAGAGTAGATCTACCACGAGATCAAGGAGGCTAAACCCTAGAAGCTAGCCTATGGTATGATTGTTGAGATGTATGTTGTCCTCTGGACTAAAGCCCTCTGGTTTATATAGACACCGGAGAGGGCTAGGGTTACACAGAGTCGGTTACAATGGTAGGAGATCTACATATCCGTATTGCCAAGCTTGCCTTCCACGCCAAGGAAAGTACCATCCAGACACGAGCCGGAGTCTTCAATCTTCTATCTTTGTAGTCTGGGAGTCCGGCGGATATTGATAGTCCGGCTATCCGGACACCCCCTAGTCCAGGACTCCCTCAATTGTTCTAATAAACCTTTGTTTAAATTTTATAGGCCAATAGCTCCTTCTGGAAAAGGAAAGCTTCAGACAAACCGGCAAGGGCTCCTCGTGCTAAAAGCAAGTCATAAAGAAGCCAGCCAAAAAGAAAACTGGCGAGTCTGCTGATCCGCCCGAAGATATCGAGGAATCGGATCAAGAGGTAGAACTTGACTCCCTTGGCTCCTTTTTCATACACCTTATTAACAATGAGTATTATCAGGATGATGCGGAAGCCAGCCGCGCTGATCATGTTGAGGTAATCTCCCTTTCCTCCGGTTCAGATCACCTTCCGGTTCAAAAATTTCATCGTGCAGTTCGGAAAGTAAAACGCTCTCACCCACTTGCTCATTTGGATCCACAATTTTCTTTGAAGACACAGCAACATGAAGGTCGTCGCACAACCCGGCACAGTGGCCAACAAATTACTTCCTCCGGTTTACCAGGCACTCCACCTCGGAAACGTCATCCAGAGGTCTCTTCCTCTTTTAATAAACCTTGTCCGTTGGCGGGTTGCTTACGATACCCACTTAATCCGTCCGATTCAAATTATCAGGTAACTTCTAACTCTTCATCTGGCGACTCATCAACCACACAATTGCCTCCCCTCAAGACCGTCGCTGGGTAAGCATACTGCCCTTTAACTTTTTTATTCATGCATCGGTTTACCATACTAATCTTCTGTTTTGAATTTATAGTGCCAAGGGCTGGTTGAGCAACAAAGCCAAGACCAGTGGCCCCACTAATGAAGTTGAACCGAAGAAAACCCCAGAAGATGCTAGTAGAGACACTGAAGTTGTCCTGGATGACTCTGCCCCACAAGATCCAGCCACTGATGCTAATCCACCAGAAGCTGATCCGACCACGCATGTTGATCCATCAAACCCATATGCTACGCCTCCAAGTCCAGCTGCTGATCCACTGAGCCCAGCTGCTAATCCGCCAAACCCAGCTGCTAATCCACCGAGTCCAGCCAGGGATACCGTCATCCGCCAAGTCCGTCAAAAGGTGGCGATGATGATGTTATTATCCCTAGTACAGCTCATACCACCCCAGGCAATCCAGTTGCCTTATCAAAGCATACTGCTAAGCAAGAATTTGCTGCTATGGGCAAGGGGATAGAAAAGACAGATTTATCCAGCTATGTCAAATTTTCTGCCGAAGAGCTTCATTCCGATTTCTTACATCGCCTCTACACAAGCCGAGAGTATGAAGCCGGTTTGGTAAACATGATGAAGGAGTGCTATGAGGTAACTCTCCACACACGTTAATCTTTCTTTGTTCTGTATCTCTCATTGTAGCCCCCAAGGGTCGGTTTATCTCTTGAAGACAAACCGGGACTTGTGAATAAAGCATGTTTCAACTGAGTAGCCCTCAAGGGCCGGTTTAATCTTATCAAGGTGAACCGGGACTTCATGACCCAATATTCATTTTGCCATCTCCTTTTGCTGTATACTTTTTGATCAAACATGCATTAGCCCCCAAGTGCCAAGATTCATACTTGTATTGAGCCTTGGGACTTTTTAAATAAGTAGAAAGAGAAAAGCATTCGCATTAGCCCCCAAGTGCCAAGTGTATAACTGGTTATATGCTTGGGACTTTGAGAAAAATATCATCATCATCTGATCTTTGCAGGCCAATGTAAACAACAAAGACTCCAAAATTGCCGATCTTGAAGAGAATATCAAATCCCAGCAATCAGAGGCTTCCAAGGCCAAGGATGAGCTTAAAACCGCCTTGGCAGCCATGGAACAACTTAAAGAATGGTTCAAGAATGATTGTGCCAGCTGGGAAACAGAAAAGACAACATTGTTGAAGCGGCCTGAGGACGCCGAGTCAGCTCTTAAACCGGTGGCGAAAGAACTAACTGGGTTGAAGTGCCAAGTAAATGCCATGACCTCTGCAATATTTGGTAAATACTCTTGTCAAGATCTCTTGAATAACCATCTTTGAAATTTCCGGTTTAACATCAATGTCTTAAACCGTTATAGGTGGCCGTGTTGCTCATCTGGGCGCTGACATGCGGATGAAGTTGAAGGCAGCATATACGTTGATAGAGCAAGTGTATAGCGGTGCCCAACGGGTTATTTGTGCAGTCTCATACAACAAACCGGCACCAACATTGATCAAGGACACACTAGCAAGGCTATCAATGGCGCCGGCGCAGATAGAGGAGATGAAGCAATCCTCTTCCAGGGCTTGCGCTTTGTTGGCACTTACCCGAGCCAAAGCATGGATAGCTGATCTGGATCCAGTTGATATTGCCAAGGGCTATCCCGGTGAACAAGAAAATGGGGCAGAATTTGATAATGAAGCCCTCAAAGCCTTAACAAAGGAGATGCGTCCTTTGGGAAGTCAATTGGCAGAAGAGGCTAATTTGACTATTCACCGGTCCTTCTATGATGCCAACAACCAACGGATTGACACTGCTATGAAGGAAGTGCAAAATCTTATCCCGCCAATCCGTAAGCACACTTACGCCCCTGACGTTGACCCGTCCGAACTTATAAGTGAAGAGGCTGTCTTTCAAGCTTTAACCCGGATTGACTGGACCACCGTTGACTTCCAGCCACTGGATGGGGAGGAGGAGGCTGAACCGACACCAGAAGATCCATCAACCTCTCATCAACGCGGCAATGAGTCTTAATCCGGCAACTGGGTTGATATTCACAGCTTGTGTTCTGTGTGAAGAACAATCACTTGTTTTGGGTCTTAAAGCGCCTTGTAATAGGCTAGTTGGCATACTTTGATTTGCTGCCCTTGTGCAATTCCCCTTTATATTTTAATCCAGCATGATATTGCTATGCTTTATTTGTCTTGATATGCTGTATAAATCCTGGTATCTGCATGTTAAATACTTAAACACGCCCTGGCAGTTTACCACCGGACGGGTTATGATACCCAATACAGAAACAGAATCCTCATAACATGGTGATAAGGTAATGAAATATGAATCATATCATACCTGTGATATTAAATCACTGTTGTTGGTTAGCCAACTTATTTAGTAAGGGTGAAAACCAAAACTTTGGGTGTTGGAAGGTATCCACCATATTATGCTGGTGCATAACAAGCCATACCGGGTATTGATAAACACCAGATGATCATTCTCGCGACTTATAGTCAATACCAGACCGGATTAAAAGATGCCGGTTCACCCTTGATTATATGCTTAACAGTTGATATCTGTAAACCACACCGGGTTAAGAAACGCCGGGTTAATACGAAGACATATAGTCTGGCCGGGTCAAAAGACACCGGTTTACTTGAAAAGTTTGATCAATAAAGATAAAACTTGTAAAAAGCAAAAGCAAATAAAACTTGTAGTCGAGGCTTTTCGAGGGCTGCCAGGCCCAAATTCGAGGCTTTTCGTGGGCTGCCAGGCCGCTGAGTTAAACCATTTGACAAAGCCTTTTAAGATGGGCCTCCAACTAACCAATCGTCGTTTTAACTTTGACAAGTTCGGGGTCTCAATGAGAGTAACTCACAAGCGTTCATGGTCATTGTAAGTGCATCTAGTGCCCTTAGTGATTTTGGTGTATTGAAGACTTATAGGTTAAATGGCGATGCGTGTGTGAGTGTACACAGTCTATAAGTCTATGAGGAGTTTGATATTCTGAGAAAAAGTCGACCCTAAAAATGAAGTTCTTCGATGAAGACTTTGATATTCTGAAGACTTTCTGAAGACTTTGAAAGTGAAGAAATTGGTGTGACCTTGAAGACTTGATATTCACTCAAGGAATATGAAGCGTGAAGACTTTTGTTTTCGTAGTTTCGTTTTGAGTCATAGGAAACACCGTACTGTTAAAGGGGGTCGAGGAAATACTAAGGAAAAATTTCCATGTGATGCTCAACTCAAAATCCTACACCTACCAATCCTTGAGTGAAGCCATTGGAAATCTCATACTGATTCGAGTCAAATACTTGATGTGAGACGCAGTTCTTACAGTCACCGAGGACCTTCTTCTGACAGAGGTTAGGAATTTGCAGGTCTGAATTGCCTACACATGAGGAACATGATAGCCCTTAGGAATTTGAGAGTCAAATTTCCGACCGTTCTTTGTCTTCTTGCGGGCTGTCCCAAAATATCTTATCCACCTAACGGTCATATCATTGAAGGGCATTTATGTCTTATCATGTCGGGCTGCTCCCTAGGCTATAAATAGCAGCCCCTACAACTACTAGCTGGTTGGCTGCTCCGAGAGAACTTGACACTTGTCATTTGAGAGCAACCCATCCTCAGAGGACTTTGGCGAAAATCATCAAGTGAGGAAAATCCCAAAACCAAACCCCAAAACCCATAGTGATTGAGCATCATCAAGAAATTGATCTGCGTGGATCCGGCGCTTGTTACCTTTGAAGACTGTGCTTCTTCCAGACGGTTAGGCGTCAAGGTCTAGAGCATCAAGAGGAATTGTGGATCGCCGAGTGACCAAGTCTGTGAAGGTTTGGAAGTCACCTAAAGACTTACCACGAGTGATTGGGCGAGACTGCGTGGTCTTAGTTCAAGGAGAATCTGGTGAGGCTGGGTGTCTGAGTTGCGGCTCGAGATCGGGTGTCTAGGACTGTGTGTCCTCGAGTTTAAATACTCGGCCGCTCCAACCAGACGTATAACCGAGACAGCAGTTGAACTGGTTTACCAAATCATTGTCTTCACCAACCGACTGGTTCTATTTCCTCAACTCTTTCATTTCCTCATTCTTGTGTTGAATCTTGTTCATATATGTGTTTGAAGACTTTGGTGAAGACTTTCACAAATTCCTCGATTCAATTTCTTGATCTGTTTGTCTTCATCTTGTTATCCTGTGTTTACGCTTTCCGTACTCTGTGCTAGTCTTCATTTCATCATGTTGACTATGTTTGTATCTGTTATGTTTACTTCGAGTACTTATTCCGCTGCAAGTAGTTCCTCACTAAGGAATTTCCTCACCAAAGAAATTCCTCGATGAAGAATTCATAAAATCGCCTATTCACCCCCTCTAGTCGATATAACGCACTTTCAATTGGTATCGAGCAAGGTACTCCCTTGTTACGTGTGATTTTAGTTTAACCTTTGGAGTTTTAGTTATGTCGACCGCAGTATGATCAAGGTCTCGGCTGGGTGTCCTACCTTTGATGGAACGGACTGCCCCTACTGGAAGAACAAGATGCGAATGCATCTTGAGGCAATTGACAATGATCTCTGGTATGTTGTGGAAAATGGCGTCCCCTCTGCCACTGAAACACTAAACGCTACCGATGTGAAGAGATTCAAACAACTCGATTCTCAAGCGAAGAATATCATATGTGGTCATCTGAGCAAAGGACAGTATGGAAGAGTGAGTGCTTTGGAAACTGCTAAGCTTATCTGGGATAGGCTGTCCAAAGTAAATGAAGGAGTTTCAACTCAGCGTGACTCTCGAGTCGATGTTCTTCGGAATCTCTTCAACCACTTCAAAAGACTCGACAATGAGAATGTCCAACAAACCTTTGATCGCCTCACTGACATCTCAAATGAGCTTCAAGCCCTCGGTGCCACTGACATCATTGATCATGAAGTTGTGAAGAAACTGCTGAGATCGCTTGATTCCTCATTTGATACTCGGGACCGATGATACAAGAACGTCTTGACTACAAGTCGCTTGATCCTGCTGATATCCTCGAAAGGCTAAACACTCATGAGTTCCAGCTTGCTGAAAAGAGAGATCTCTATGGCTCAAACTATGGCAAACCACGTGCCCTAAAGGCTAGGGTTGTGTCTGACTCTGAATGTGAGGATTCTGGTAGTAGCCTTGGTGACCATGAAGAACTGAGCCAGGATCTAGCTCTGCTTGTGAAGAAATTCCAGAAGTTCACAAGACGTGGTCGCTTTGGAAAATCCTCAAGAGGAAATGATTCCTCATCCAGTGACTATAAGAGAAGACTTTGCCACAAATGCAAGAAGCCTGGTCACTATATTCAAGATTGTCCTCAGTGGGAAAAGGAAATGAAGAAGAAGAAATACAAAGATTACAGTTCTGATGATATGAAGAAGAAGAAGAAATTGTCAAAATCTTCGTCATCAAAACCCTCAAAGTCTTCATCTCACAAGAAGGGCAGCTCCAAGAAGGCTCGGGCATTCATTGGCAAGGAGATGGACTCTGAAGCTGAATCTGAGGAAAATGATGAAGAGGAGGAGTCTGAAGAATCTGAGTGCGTGTGGCGAGTCCGGCGTCGCTCTTCGCTTTCGTCGACAAGTCCATCTTCAACATCAAGAAACCGACTCCACCGACAAGCCTGATGAAGATAATGATGGCTACGCTCCCACCTATTGCTTCATGGCAAAAGGAGCTAAGGTACTCAAATACAACTCCTCCGATTCCAGTGAAAATGAATCTGATGAGGATCTCAAGCCCAGCTACTCTAAACTTGCTAAAATTGCTGTGAAACAACAACGGGCTCTTGAAAAGGTTCAAAACATGCTAGATAAAAGTGATGATATGTTGGGTGAAGAAATGGATCGCACTAAAGCCTTGGTGAAAATCTTCAGAGACTTGATCTAGGTATGATAACCTTCAAGGTCATCATAACTCTCTCTTGTCTGATCATGAGAAACTTTCTTATGAATTTCTTCAAGAAAAGCAAGACCATGAGAAGCTTTCTCTTGAAGCTCTTCAAAGAAAGGAAGATCTTGAAAAGCTAAGAGTGTGTTATGAAGATCTTCAGAAGGAGCGCGATTCATTACTAGCTCAACAAATCAGCGCTTCTCAGGAAGAATTTGTTCCTCCATGCTTAAAGTGCATTGAACGTGAATCTGCTAATTCTTCACCTGAATGTTCAAATGCTTCAAATGTTACAAATTCTTCATCTGCCTCTTCTATCACTAATTCCTCATCGAGGACATTTCTAGTATCCTTGACAATGCAGGTTGAAGGAATTGTACATGACAGGCATGTACAAAAGCCTCAAAGGGCATCAGACACTTTGTGATGTGCTCAAAAAGCAGATCCTCAACAGAAACCCTAGGAAAGAGGGTATTGCATTTGAGAGGAAACTCAATGCCGATGGAACATATTGGAAACCTGAGCAGTATCCCAAAACCTCATGGGTTGCTGCAAAGGGACCTCCAGTTGATCCATCTAACTTATCTGGCTTTACATGTAAATCTTCTCATTCCTCTGATGAGTCATTTGACTCCAACTATAAACTGTTCAAAAATCAGAATGGTGAAGTATTTGCTAGATATGTTGGCACTAACTGCAGGAACGGTTCCCCTATGAAGAAAATCTGGGTTCCCAAAAGTTGTGTTGAAAGTCTTCAGGTGAATGTCCTCATGACACCACCTGTGAAGAACAGGAACCTTAGACCAAATTCTTCATATGGACCAAATTCTTCATATGGATCAAATTCCTCAACAGGATCAAAGTCCTCATATGATTATCATCGTGCTAACAACTCTGTCTCGCAGGGTAGAGCTAAGGGCTATGAATATGTGCATTATTCTTCAAACCATTATGTTCATAAGTCCTCGAAGAATTACTCTGCTTATTCATATGCTTACCCTAACCCCTCCTATGCTAAGCGAAATGGTTTGGCATCTTTGCCACCTTTCTCACATGGTGCTCGCAGGATGATGAACTCTTTGCCACCCCTCCAAATGTGGGTGGTGAAGAAAAGGAACTAATCTCTTCTGCAGGGTCAGGTCTCCAGACGTGCTCTAACGTCTGAAGAATTTGCTGGGGACCTGACAAAAATGCCTGAAAGGACGCAGGCGAATCATGATGAAATGAACTTTCATTTCACACGTCCTCATACTGCTATATCTGTTTAACTGTTTGATGAAATTCATCTGATGAACTTGATATCATATTCTTCACTGATGAAGCATATGAGATTGTAAGCTACACTAATTCATCTGCAGGATGATCAACCCAAAACCACTGAATGGGTCCTCGATAGTGGATGTACAAATCACATGACTGGTGACAAGAATCTATTGATGGATGCTCCCTTATCACCGTCACCTCTGAAGCATATCATCTTTCTTGACAAAGGCAAAAGTCGGTATTGGGTCTTGGTAAGGTTGCTATCTCTAAGGATAAGCACATGGACAAAGTCATGCTTGTTGAGTCCTTAGGATACAATCTCATGTCGATCTCAATGCTTTGTGATCTTGATATGGTTGTTGTCTTGGCAAATATCGCTGTGTTGTGATTATGGAAGTGACAATTCCAAAGTCTTGAAGGCTTTAGGAGAGGAGATCTCAGTATATTGTTGATTTCTCTCTGGACCACAACCAGCCGTGTGTCTACTTGCAAAAGCTTGAAGGCTGGCTATGGCATCGACGACTTGGTCATGCGAGCATGAGGAATTTGAACACGCTTGCGAAGAAGAAGCATGTCATTGGCATTGAGAATGTCAAATTCCTCAAGGATCACTTATGCGGAGCATGTGAAGCTGGAAAAATGACCAAGGCCAAGCATCCAAATAAGACTATCATGACCACTACCGTCCATTGAATTGCTTCACATGGACCTCTTCGGACCTAATCATTATTCAGCGTCACTAATGATGCATCTTTATATGGTTTTGTCATTGTTGATGATTATTCTCGATATACATGGGTACACATTGTTACTTATAAACATGAAGTGCGGGAAGTCTTCAAATGATTTTCCTCGAGGGCTTCAACCAACTTTGGTGTGAAGATCAAGCATATCGAAGTGACAATGGGCCCGAGTTCAAGAATTCTGGTCTTGATGCCTATCTTGATGAACTTGGTATTACTCATGAGTTATCTGCTCCCTATACTCCTCGTGAGAATGGCATCGTGGGCGCAAGAACGAACTCTTGTTGAGATGGCTCGCACTATGCTTGATGAATACAAAACGCCTCGGCGTTTTTGGATTGATGCAATTGATCTTGCTGCCACATCATCAACAGAGTATATCTTCACAAATTCTTCAAGAAGACGCCTATGAACTCCTCACCGACAAGAAACCCAATGTGAGTTATTTCAAAGTCTTGATGCTAAATGTTGGATTAGAGATCCTCACCACAACTCTAAATTTGCACGAAAGCACATGAAGGTTTTATGCTTGGTTCTGGAAAGGACTCGCACACCTCTGAGTCTTCAACATTGTTCTTCACAAGATTGTTGACCTTGTAGATGTGCGGTTCGATGAAACTAATGGCTCACAAAGAGAGCACCTACCTTCATGTTAGATGAACCAGCACCGAGGATGCTATCAAGCTCAAAACAACCGAGGATGTCATTCCTCTTGAAGAATCTGCTGAAGAATTCATTCCTGTTCATGAAGAGCGTCGAACTGATGCACTGAAGAACATGATGAGGAAAATGGTGTCAAGAAAATGCTGATCAAAATCCTCGGCGACAACCAACTCATCCACGTGTTGCAAAAGAAGTGCAAGTGGAGAAGATCATCGATGACATTAGCGCACCAGTCCTCTCACACGCTCAAAAGCCTCACAATGGGCACTATGCTTTTGTCTCTATCACAGAGCCCACTAAGGTAGATGAAGCATTTACGGGCCGGTGGATTCAAGCTATGCAAGAAGAATTACATCGATTCGAGTTGAACAATGTCCGGAATTGGTCAATCGCCTGATCCTCGCAAGCATAATATCATTGGCACAAAGTGGATCTACCGCAACAAGCAAGATGAAAATGGCCTTGTGGTGAGGAATAAGGCACGACTAGTAGCTCAAGGCTACACACGAGTTGAAGGAATTGATTTTGATGAAACTTTTGCACTGTTGCTAGACTTGAGGCTATTCGCATTTTACTTGCCTATGCTAACCATCATGATATCATCTTATATCAAATGGATGTGAAAAGTGCATTCCTCAATGGTAAGCTTGAGGAAGAAGTATATGTTGCTCAACCTTCAGGTTTTGAAGATCCCAAGAATCCTGACAAAGTCTTCAGACTTAATAAGGCCCTCTATGGCCTCAAGCAAGCCCCTCGGGCATGGTACGATACATTGAAGGAATTCTTCATGAAGAATGGCTTCACACCCGGTTCACTCGACCCTACTCTTTTTACTAAATCATATGATGGTGAACTGTTTGTGTGCCAAATATATGTTGATGATATTATCTTTGGCTGTACTAACCAACGATATAGTGATGAATTTGCCTATATGATGAGTGAAGAATATCAAATGTCTATGATGGGAGAATTGAAATTCTTCTTAGGTCTTCAAATCCGTCAGCAGCACAATGGCATATTCATATCTCAGGAGAAATACCTCAAAGATGTACTGAGGAAATTCGGCATGCAAGATTGCAAAGGCGTCAAAATTCCTATGCCCACAAATGGCCATCTATGCAATCGATGAAAATGGTATTGACTTGATCACAAGGTATACCGCTCCATGATTGGTTCTTTATTGTACTTATGTGCATCTAGGCGGATATAATGCTTAGTGTTTGCATGTGTGCCCGATTTCAAGCTGCACCAAGGAATCACACCATAAGGCTGTGAAGCATATTCTTGATATCTAGCTCACACACCAACACTAGGATTATGGTACCCCAAGGGCTCTCCTTTTGATCTCATTGGATATTACGACTCGACTATCTTTGGTGATCGTGTGGACGCAAGTCAACATCGGCACTTGTCATTTCCTCGGACGATCTTTGGTCCATTGGTCCTCGAAGAAACAGAATCTGCGTATCCGCTTCTCTGAAGCTGAATACATTGCTGCTGGCTCATGTTGTGCTCAAGCTGCTTTGGATGAAGCAAACCCTCAAGGACTATGGCGTCAGCGTGAAGAATGTGCCTCTCCTCTGCGACAATGAGAGTGCCATCAA
The DNA here is from genome assembly GCA_021437245.1 of Aegilops speltoides. Taxonomy (NCBI): domain Eukaryota; kingdom Viridiplantae; phylum Streptophyta; class Magnoliopsida; order Poales; family Poaceae; genus Aegilops; species Aegilops speltoides. Next base: position 303,991,241 of record CM038146.1, on the reverse strand, counting down.
GATTGCTCACAACCCGTTCAGCACTCGAAGACTAAGCACATCCAGATTCGCCATCATTTTCTTCGTGATCATGTGTTGAAGGCGATATCTCCATCGAGCATGTGAAGATCAAGAACAGCTAGCTGATATCTTCACTAAGCCCTTGGATGAGAAAAGATTTAGCAAGTTGCGGTGTGAGCTAAATATCTTAGAATCTTGAATGTTCTTTGAAAAGGACACACATCCTAACCCTTATGCAGAATTGATGACTTAGATGTGCAACACATGAAGAAACGTTTTCTTCAATCAATGAAGAATAACACTCTAAGTGTGAAGAAATTAATGAAGAATTTGATTCTCAAAACCCTCGACAATTGTACGCGATGTCTGAAATCATCATTCTTATACGGTGGAGCTACGCCACCACAAAAGTTGAAAATCTTCAATTTGAGTTTTTCCTCATTTTGAAATTCTTGAGTTTTCAAATTCTTCAACTTTGCAAAATCTTCAATGTTTCCGTCGTTTTTCTTCATTGGCTATATATATATATGAGTTTATGTCCTCTACAGCATTCACTTATTGCTATTTCTTCAAGTTGCGATTTCTGCTAAGTGAATGTGATCGGACCCTTCCCCCTCTATGCTATACTCAACCCAATCTATTCACAAATTCTTCATGTGCGTTCTGATTGAAACTCGTTCAAAGTCTTCACTGTGTCCTTGATAGCTGAAGAAATTGCGAACAAATTTTTTAAAACAAATGTTATCCAGATTTTCGGGTTTTACCGCTCAAACCGTTCCGTATCCTACGATACATTAGTTTATTCACCCACGATCTTACACGATCTCATCTCGCACGATGCGTGGGTGACACATGTCTTGTGAAGAAGAAAGGGCAGGGGCATGTTAGTCCCAAAATCTTGAGGCGAACAGTTTTTACCGTGGCTATAAATACCCTCTCCTTCCTTACTTCATTTACTCCGCTCGATCGCTGTCTCTCGCTCGAGCTCTCCTCAAACCCTAGCGCCGCTTCTCCATCGCCGTCGGTGAGGAAGAGCTTCCTTGCCTCGACCTCGTCGCCCGTCGTACTCGCGCCCGGCTGCGGAACTCTTCACTCCGCCGCCGCCAGTAGTTGTCTCCCTCTGCCAAGTTAGGGCGCGGGAGATCTAACGTGATTTAACTTCACTATAGTTCATCTCTGTTAAGTCGTGTTCTTGATTCGGGTAATTAAAAGTCACTTTTATTACTCGCTTTGATTCTCAAATCTTTCTGAAAATCTTCAAAGGTGTTTTATTCTTCAACTCTTCACATATGAACACCTCACACACTGTATGCTCTTGATTTATCCCTCTAAGCACTCATTTCTTCAAGATTCCTCAATTGTGCGGATTTTCAATCTGTACAACTCTGGAACCTAAGACAAGAACGCTTAGTGAAATTCCTCAAGGCTCAACTGGTCAAATTCCTCAAAACTTGTTCCTTTTGAAAAATCTTCTGAGAATGCATATGACCTCTCCAAATTCCTCGCACCTACACTCTGTTCACGGTACTCATGTCATTCTTTGAATCACTAGGTTCTCATCAACTTAACTCATTTGCAGCGTTCCTCGAAGAAAATCTGCATACTTCTTCAGAGTGTTCTATTGTTCAAATTCCTCCTCTGAAGAAAATGGCAGAAGGCAAGAGACCGCAGAAGGGAGGAAAGAAACCGGAGGTCATGACTACCTTTGAGATCCCTGAAGAAATATACAAAGACTATTGCACACCCGATGAAGCCAAGTTTGGCAAGGAAAACAAGAATCAGCGCAAAGTGCGCATCCAGAGGATAGAACGAAGATGGGCATGAGAATGGAGGGAATATCGCTATGTTAGTCCCAAGTACATGAAGAAATTCGCCTTAAACCCTCCATGCCCAAGAGCTCCATTGGCACCTGGCCAAGTCACGATCCCACCAAAGATCAAGCGTGGTGAAGACTTTCTGAAGAATGGTCCAGCGCCAAGCCAAATTGGCAAGACAGGCCAAGGAGGCGGTGAGGAAATTCAATGAGGATTCTGCTGCTGCTGCTTGCCGCTGAGACCTCGGTCAAGCCGAGAAATCAATGCCAAGAAGCCTGCTCGTAAGCCAAGTGCTTCACCATCAGCGCCCTCACGGCCCAGTTCCTCGGCCGCGCCCTCACGGAAATTCCTCGATCGCTGCTGCTCCTCAAAATCCTCGGCAGCTTCCTCCAAGTCCTCAACTCCTGTGCATCGGCTACATGTCAAAGGACTCGGGGTTTCTCGATTGCTACGGTGTCTCGGCAAGTTCCTCACCTGCACCAATGTCCTCATCAGCCCCACTCTGCTGAAGACAAAAGCAACAATGGGCGCGGTCCTCGGCAAGTCCAAGAAAGAAACAGGTTGCCTTCAACGTGCCCTCGATGATGAAGCTTCGATGAAGAACTTGCGAAATCATCGAGACAGATCGACAAAGGCCGCTAGAGCCAAAGGAACAAGCTGTGCCTCCGCTTTTGGATCGAAGAAGATCCTTGACTTCATCGACCTCGGCATCGGGATCCAAACACTCCCATGCACGATCTTCCTCGACTCTGGTCAAAGTCATATCTTGAACCATTTCATCGCTGAAGAGAAATGGAAATTTGAAAAGGCTCGTGAAATAAAGAGAGCACAAGCGAGAAAGGAGAAGCTTCGAGGAAGAACATCGTCAACTCGACTCTGAAGAACTTCTCAAAGCTCAATCTGAAATCCAAGCCCTCGGCAAGGATTTGATGCTTAAATGCTGATTGGCAAGGAGCCAAGGTGAGATTCGTCAATTTGACGAAGAAAATGACAATATTGCAACCCCATTGCAACAAGAAAATCCTCGTCTGAGACTCTGCTCACTTCTTGAAGAACATGCCAAGATCTTGATGACTTTCAGCTCTTGATGAGAATACAAGTTCGGGGCTGATGACTCCATTCCAGCCGGCTGAAGAAATTCCTGGGCATCCACTAGTGGTGCGCTGAAGAACTGAAGAGATCGAGGCAATGCACACGATTCTTTGAAGAAACTGAACCACAGTCCTCAGCTCCTCCTGCGCCAACACCAACTCCAATTCTTCCTTCCGCTTATGAAGTGAAGAAGACAAAGGTTGCAGAACGAGCTGCAGTGAAGAAGCGGAAGGCATCAGCTGCGTCAAATTCTTCGGCTGCGAAGAAAATGAAGCCAATGACCAGCTCATTTGAAAATCCTATCGATGTCGTTCCCATTTCCTCCATGTCGTCTAAGGAAATTGTTCCTTATGGAGAAGACTACAAGATCCCAAGCGGATCTGATGAAGAAAATCAATCTGTTGCTACCTTAGAACAGGTTGATGAAGAAATTGAAGTGGAAGCATTTCCTTCACCGCCAGTCGTTTCCTCACCCATGCCTCAGTTCACAGCTGAAGAGGCTGGTGTTGAGGAAATTGAAAATGAAGAAGAAGACGTGGATATTGGATGCACTACACCAGTGATGAACGATGACTTTTGGGAAAGTCAGCATCCCAATACTCCTCTCTTCACTTCGATTCAACAGATTCCTCATTCCCCGGCTACAACTGTTCAATTGGGCTCTGAAGAAACTCATCCCACATCGTCTGTTCATGAAGAAATTCCAGCCGCTAGTCTTTGAAGAACTTCTTCTTGATCCCCAAACTGCACAAGAAGAGGAACCAAAAATTCCTCGGCTGAAGCACCCGAGATCGCGATTCACGAGGTTGTCTTTGCAAATCAACGACACTCCTCTGCCCAAACCGAAGAATCCATTCTCAAGCAAGCAAAAATTCAAGGCTGAAGACTTCTTTTCTGAGCATGTGTTCTTCACTGATTACAATCCGTATGACTCTGCTCACATAAGGAAAAGACACTTCTGGACTGCTACTCAAGCCAACTACTATTCCTCAGTGCTCTTTGACAAGGACAAAATCTTCGATCATGAGCATATTCCTCATGTGGATATGGAATCTCTGCCATGCTTCGAGCCAGTACTCCGAGTTATTCATGATGCAGGACTCCTAAATTTCTGCACTGATATCTGTGATTGGAATGAAGAACTCATTCTTTAGTTCTACGCCACTCTGCATATCACCGGAGATGCTGAAGATGTCAATTCATGGGTGCTGGATTGGATGACAGAAAACACTCACTACAAGGCACCAGCAACTGAATTGCTTCGTGTCCTTCCTCTTGATCCTCCCCATGAAAGTGCGCGTTGCATCTACAATTACCGCGAGCTGACTGATCATTATATGCAAGTGCTCATGAAGCCTTTGAAGCAAGGGCAGGCCCCTCGAACCAAATTCCTCGTCAAGGAATTGCTGTATGTGCCTCGGACTATCTATCGAATACTGACGAAGACAATGAGTCCCATCAAAGGCCACGACTCAAACGATGAAGATGTCATTGGCATCATGAAGAACATGCTTTTCAACATCATTCATGGCGTTCCCGTCAACTTCCATGATTTCTTCATGAGGACTCTGGCTAATGTTGCACTGTCGCCTTTTGAGCTGAAGCCATATGCGCCTTGGATTATGAGATTCATAAGGGCAAGATCTTCACTTTGATTACAAAGGTGACACTCTGAACCATGGTAGCTACTTGCCGCCCATTGAAGTCCTCAAGCGACCAGTTTCATCATCTGATGATAAGGGCAAGGCAGCTGATGTGATTGATGAAGGCACTCGTCCATTGGATGGTCAATTCCGTCTTGCTACATCTTACTCCACCAATGACGATTACGCAACACATGACTCTGCCGCAAATACCTCACCAAGCAAAAGCCTCAAGCAACAAAGACCTGTGGTGATGACCGACCGTGAGTTACTCCTCGGTCTTCATCGGAAGGTTGAACATAATCGAAATGGGTGAAGCGTCAATTTGCTGCAATTCTTCACAACATGACCTCAACACATAATGCGGTGAAGAAAATCAGTATTACCTTCATGAAATCCTCAACCGCACTTGGGCTGTTCTCACTCATGTATATTCCGGAAGAATTGAAGACTATGGGTCTCGGGAAGCATTTGGTGGTGCGCACCACCTCGAAGAAATTCAAGAGAGTCAAAGTTCCCGATCCGGTGGCTAGCTCTTATTCTTCATCGCGTGAAACTGATGAACATGAAGATTTGCACGACACTGCGGCAGGCCCTACTACAACAACCAACCCCGACAACGCTGGCGCTCCTCCATCGACTTGAAAATCTTCAGGGGCGTTAGTCCTCAGTTTCGATCCTTTTGGTCATTTGATGACAAAGGGGGAGAAATCTGAGTTAGTCTTCAAGCGGGTTTATATTATGGGCGTTTTGTTAAGTTACAACTCTCGTTCTTCCGAAACTTTTATTGGATCGAGTTGTAATCTTAAATCCGATGGTGCCTTGATACTTTTGGTCAAGCTCGATGCTTTTGATGCACCGAGCTCAAAACTTTGATGTGATATTCCGCATGCTTATTCCTCGTCAATACATCTAGGGGCCTTTTGGCGTCTTGGGAGGGATTCGATCATGGAGGCTTCTTCATCAACACCATTGCCTCTCCATGATGTGTGAGTAGTTTATCACAGACCTATGGGTCCATAGCTAGTAGCTAGATGGCTTCTTCTCTGTTTGATTCTCAATACCATGTTCTCCTCGATGTTCTTGGAGATCTATTTGATGTAATACTCTTTTGTGGTGTGTTTCTCGAGATCGATGAATTGTGGATTTATGATCGATTATGTACAAATATTATTTGGTTCTTCTCTGAATTCTTATATGCATGATTTGATATCTTTGCAAGTCTCTTGAATTATCGGTTTAGTTTGGCCTACTAGATTGATCTTTCTTGCAATGGGAGAAGTGCTTAGCTTTGGGTTCAATCTCGCGGTTTCCTTTCCCGGTGATAGTAGGGGCAGCAAGGCCGTATTGTGTTGTTGCCATCAAGGATAAAAGATGGGTTTTCATCATATGGCTTGAGTTAATTCCTCTACATCATGTCATCTTACTTAATCGTTACTCTGTTCTTTATGAACTTAATACTCGAGATCTGAGCGGAGTCGGTCGATGTGTGGAGTAATAGTAGTAGATGCAGAATCATTTTGTTCTACTTGACATGGACGTGATGCCTATGTTCATGATCATTGCCTTAGATATCGTCATAACTATGCACTTTTCTATCAATTGCTCGGCGATAATTTGTTCACCATCGTAATATTTGCTATCTCGAGAGAAGCTACTAGTGAAACCTATGGCCCCGGGTCCCTTTTCCATTATATTGAATCTCTTTTACATCTTACTAGTTTTTGATCTACTATTACGCAATCTTTTATTTTCGATCTATAAACCAAAATACCAAGAATATTTACTTTACCATTTACCTATCTCTGTTAGATCTCACTTTTGCAAGTGATCGTGAAGGGATTGACAACCTTTTATCTCATTGGGTGCAAGTTGTTGTTGTTTGTGCGGTATCCGTGACTTATCGTTGTCTCCTCTTGGAATGATACCTTGGTTCTCAAGCGAGGGAAATACTTACGCTACTTTGCATCACCCTTTCCTCTTCAAGGGAAAACCAGCATAAGCATCATAAATAGGAGGCATGTTATCATCATAACAAATTTTCTCATCAAAACATGGGGACTAAAAACATCATCTTCATCAAACATAGCATCCCCAAGCTTGGGACGAACATTAATTGCACAAATAAATTCTCAAGCATGTCATTCTCATCAAACATAGCATCCCCAAGCTTGGGACTATTTTTTCTTGTCTTTAAGTAATTGGCGGTATAAAGTTCTCAATGCAATATACGCACAATACTTATAAATTTCCTCTATATCAAAATCAAGAAATCTCTTAAGGTTATATTACGGAATATCCTTAGTTATATGTTTCATTTCTTCATATCCTAGAAGCAAACTAAGTTCATTATGATGCACAAGGAAATCAAGTCATCACAATTTTAGACACGATTAGATCATGAAACAATTAGCATTGGAGATTTAAATGACCACGTTCATTTCAAAGTTCAAAGGGCGACAAGAAAAATTAAATCTTTGAGCACAAACATCTATCCTCTCTTCCAACCATTTAGTTTCTAAATACTTATGCCTCTTGCAAAATATATCTTCCTTTTTGGTATGTAATTGCAAACTCTATGCACTCCACAAAAATTTACATGCTTATAAGAAATATTTTTATCATGACTAGTGCAATCATGATTAGTACTATGGATATTCAAAGAATTCATAATAACAACATTGCAATCATGCTCATCATTCACATATTTTATGCCAAACATTTTCTGCATTCTTCCTCTAGCAATTGAGCACAATTATCGAATCCTTATTTTCATGAAAGACATTAAAAGATGAAGCATATGAGGATTCTTTGGAGCATATGTTGCCTCATATAAGCATATGTGTAGCCTCATATAAGCATATGTTGCCTCATATAAGCGGTTTACATAGCAACATGTTATAGCGATTCAGGACTAGCAAAAGCAGTAACAAGTACCCTACTTCACGAGCTTGATGCACTCAGTACAAGACTCACAAAAATACATGGATTGCACCACCAAATATGACATGATGAAGTACAAAACACATGTAGAGCTCATGCTCATAGGATGCACATCAACGCAAAAAATGACAAATCACCAAGTTACATTAGCAGACCAGTTAATATCATATAGCACTCTTGCAGCGATGATTAGGCATCAAGATGAACTCAAGCGAACATGGCACAATGGAACAAAATGAAGAGCATCTCACGGCGAACAATTTGATATATTACACACACAAAGCGGAGCGGTATGCATGGGTTATGATCGTTTAACAGGGCATGAAAATGCAAATATTTGGGACTTGGGGAAATTTTGAGGTCAACCTCGGGTTTGCACGGAAAGCGATGCAGGGCGGAGTTCGCGGAGATGTAGCGGAGGAGAAGCGGTGGCGGAGCTCGGGAAGCGAGGGAGCGGCGCTGGATCTGGTCGGATCGTGAAGGAGGCGTGGGCGCCTGGCGAGCCGCCGAGCTCATGACGGCGAGTCTGGCGCAGTGAGCGTGTGGTCGGGGTCGCCAGAGAGCCGGCGTGGCGAGGCTCGGCGGTGGGGCAGCAGGAGGCTGGCGTAGCCTTGGCGGTAGCCGGCAACCGAGCGAGGAAGCAAAGGCCAGCCTGTGGCGAGAACCGATGGAGGAGGAAGGACAGGCGAGGCGTGTGAGGCGGTCTGCGAGCAGGCGCGCGGGATGGGCTCCATGGGCCGATCCGACCCGGCGGGCCTCAGCTGTGATGGAGGGAGCCAGTGGTGAGGTGGCGGGCTGAGAAGGCGGCGGTGGCGTGGCATCACCGGATTGGCGGACGACGTGGAGGCTGGCGGTGGGCGTGTCCGGCCGCCGGCGGACATCCGTGGCCATGATGAGGGAAGGCTAGGGTTGGATGCGTGAAAATTCGGGGAGGGCACATATTTATAGGTAGAGGGCTAGGAGACTCCAAATGAGGTGCGGTTTCGCCCACACGATCGTGATCGAGCGACCGAGCATGGAGGGTTTGGATGGGTTATTGGGCCACTTTGAAGGGTGTTGGGCTGCACACAAAAGAGGCCTTCACGGTTCCCGGTTAACGTTGGAGTATCAAACGACCTCCAAATGGAGCGAAACTTGACAGGCGGTCAGTGGTTTACCAAGGCCGCTTGGCAAATCCACGATCTATTCGGTAGTCCGGGAAGTGAACACGGTTTTGGGTTATGTTTGGCGTAAGTAGGAGTTCGGGATCACCTCTTGATCATTGCTAGCTTCACGACCGTTCCATTTGCTCTCTTCTGCTCTTATGTGTATGTTAGCCACCATATATGCTTAGTATTCTGCAACCTCACCACTTTACCCCTTCCTTTCCCATTAAGCTTTGCTAGTCTTGATACCCATGGTAATGGATTTCTGAGTCCTCGTGGCTCACGATTACTACTACGATTGCGAGTACAGGCTATGCGATGATCTTGGCCAAAGCAATGCTTTCTTGCTGGAGTTCTTCTTCTGCTTCTCCTTGATCGAGGATAGGTTCGGGGCGGCAGCTGGGCTAGCGAGTGGTTGTTGTTTGAGTTTCTTTTGTGTTTCATCATGTCGGATGGTGCTCTTATGTAAGATGATGTTGTATTAGTGTGGCATTGTATGCCTTATGTATATATCCCATCTATTATGTAATGTTGATGTAATGATATCCTCCTTGCAAAAGCGTCTTCAAGATGCGCTTCTATCTGGTGGGACCTTGAGTTCCTTTAGGATAGGTGCATCTTAGGCGTGACAAGTTAGTATCGAGCCTCGGCCGACCTTAGGAGCCCCTTGATTGATCGTGTATTTTGGCCATTGTTGAGTCTAGAAGAAAACTGATTTACGAGTCTAGTTATATCAGGTAGAATTCTTTTACTCCTCAGCCCTTTAAATCGCTCGGTGAGGAATCTTGGCGTAGGTGTTTTGTATTACTCTCTTCCCATTCAAATTTTCTTTAGGTTCACCTGATTGGTTTTTCGATCGTTGTTCCTCGGCTCTTTTCATCGGTGCAGTTCTCGTCAAGTTGACTCGAGCCTCTTCATCTTTGCCAAGTTCAATCCTCGGTTGTTTTCTTTTCCCACCGCCCACCCTTTTCTTCTCGGGCTGGAATCTGTAATCAGTATCCATTCTACTTGCAAAGCCTTTGCTTTGTCTCCTCGATAATTTAACGGTGTTTTTCTCTTCAAGTTATTTATCGGTTTCTCCCCTTCGATTGCCTTTGTTTCCGCCCTCCACCCTCTTCTTCCGAGATGCGAGTCTGTTTCGACCATCAATTTCATTCATGCGGAGCCTCTTGATCTTCCATCAATCATTTCAACGGTGAATTCGTCTCGGTGGACATTCTTCATCTCTTTTTCTTCTCGGTGGATTCAATTCAAGTTTTTCGTTGTCGATCGTATTCTTTCCCTCAGCTCAAATATTTCCCTTTGCTCGTTCACCTCTCGTCGGTTTATCCTTAGGAGTGTTCAAGACATCTCGGGAGATTAAATCATGTTCCAATTAATTGAGTTCTCACCTCATTCAAATATTTCAATTGTTCGGTGCATCATCTATCGGTTCAACAATCCTTTCCATGATGTTTTCTTTTAGTGGGCCTAACCCACAGGTCTTTTCGCAGGATCTTACCTGACTCTTCTAATTATTCGGAGTTATCCTCAAATCCTTTTTCGAAGTTTGACGTAAGTATGAATTTCATCAGGCAGTTCTTCTCCAAGATCGCTTTCAAATTCTTTTCAGGCTCAACCTTTTCGGTATTCATTCTCCCGGAGCATCTTAACAAATTTTTGGTGGTGTTTCTCGTCGTCATTCTCAACATTTGAAGACCAAAGAAGAAGATTTCTCTTAAATCTTGTCCGTTCTCCCGGAGATTAGCGGTGCTAGCTCGATGTTATCCTATGTTTCAAGTCATGCAAATTCTTTTCATCCATCCGGAGCATGTCAGGAGTTGTTTTTCCATTTCTTTCACCGGAGGCCATCATTCCAGTTATCGTTCTCTATTTATCCCGGTGTTTCGTTCAAGTGTTCTTTAATCAGCTCATGATCTCTTTGTTCTTTTTGCATCTAAATCCTCTAGCATATTTGTTCTCCTAATTCTTCCTGTGATTCATTCTCTTCGTCATTCAATTTTGAATTCTTACGGTGGTTCGTTCAAGATTCTTTTCCTTGATTATCTTTTTAATCTATTCGTTCTTTCCGATCATCTGGGTGGTTCAGTAAGACCTTCTCAAGTTCATGATATGCCACTTCTCAATCCTTTTCAAGAAGAATAAGTAGTATCCAAAATCCATTGCTTGTCATCAATTTAATTTGATGAAGGATAAGCATACAATAAATCTTATTCTTATTTTCTCCAAGTGATTAATTCCTTCCTTGAGTTTGTTAATGATGAATAAATTCTTGTTCCAAGTGTTTTCATCTTTTATTTTCCATGATTAAAATTTCCTCGGCCATTTATTGGAACCTCCATCTAAATCACCGTAGCTTTAATCTTATTCTTTCATCCTTCATTCTATCTCATTGTATTTTGTCACCAGAGTTCTTCATGGTGGTTCTTCATGATTTAATTCATTCTTCAAGAGTTCATCAAGATTCTTGTTGGAGGAATTCAAGTATCTTTTCTTCTCGCGTCTCGAAGTGCAATTAATTCTCCGTATTTCTTTTGAAGTGGAGTTTTGCATTTCTTCATTCTTCTCACCATCCAATCATTTCCGTTTGTGCGGATTATCACCTTATGATCTTGAGATGGTACCTATAAGACCTGCAGGCTAATTCTTTTCGTTGTTGATTTTCTCAACAACTCCGTTCAATCCTTCCTTCTAAGTTCTTTTCATTCAATTCTTTCAATTCTTAGGAGGCATTGCTTTGTTCATCTCGTCAAGTGCCATCTCATTGGGTGAAGCTTGTGTTCTATTCCTCCATGTTTCAGCGGGAGGCTGCCTAAATCCTTCAGTCTTATTCGTTTCTTGTCTTGTTCTAGGAGTGGTTTCATAGTCTCTCGATTCCATGAGCTTTCGATTCGTCATTCGTCGTTCCTCTCTTCTTCTCGAGTGCTCTCGATTCTTTGCTTCTTCTCTTGAGTTCTTGTTTCCTCATCCCTTTTCCCCTTCCGTCTCGGTCCTAAGATCTCGGGCGAGATCTCTTGTTAGTGGAGGAGTGTTGTAACGCCCCAGATTCGATCGCCGGTTATGCGCGTTATTATTTGTCATTGCCATGTCATTTTCTTGTGTTGCATATTGCCATGTCATCATCTGCATTTCATTTTGCATATGTGTTCGTCTCATGCATCCGAGCATTTTCCCGTTGTCCGTTTTGCAATCTAACTCCTATGTCCCCGGCGCCCCTTTTGCCTCTTTTAGGTATGCGGTGTTAAACATTCTCGGAATGGACCGTGATTTGCCAGCGGCCTTGGTATACCATCGGTAAACCGCTGTCAAGTTTCGTTCCATTTGGAGGTCGTTTGATACTCAGCGGTTAACGAGGAACCGTAAGGCCTCTTTGTGCACAGCTCAACACCCCTTCAAAGTGGCCCAATAACCCATCAAACCCCTCCATGCTCGGTCGTTCGATCACGATCGTGTGTAGTAACCACCTCATTTGGAGTCTCCTAGCTCCTCTCGTATAAATATGTGCCTCCCGAATCTTCACATGATCTAAGCCCTCTCCCTAATCGCGCCCGGACATGTCCGCGGCCCGGACCGTCCACCACCTCCACGTCGTCCCGCCAATCCGGTGCCCACGTCACCAGCGCGCCCCCGACCTCTCGCGCCCGCCACCTCACCCGCGGCTCCCTCCACCGCCGAGCCCGCCGGCGGATCGGGCCCCGGAGCCCATCCCGCCGCCCGCCCGCCAGTCACTGCCCATCGCGCATCGCGCCCCAACCGTCCTCTCGCCGCGTGCCTCTGGGCGTGCATGCCCAGCCCGCCGCCTTCGCCCGTCGGCGCCCCATCGCGCCTGACGCGCGGCTCCCGTCGTCCCACCATCGCGAGCCGCGCCCTTGGCAAAACTCCTCCGGTGACCCCGAGCCGCCTGGCGCCGCACCTTCTTGGCGCGAGCTCGTGGCTTCGCCTCCGTGCCCATGTTGCCTCTCGGGATCCGACCAGATCCGTGCGCGCCGCCCGTCTCGCGCTTCCCGAGCTCCGGCCGCTCCTCCTCTCCTCTCCAGCCACATCTGGCGAACTCGGCCTGCGCCGATTTCCATACAAACCCGAGAGTTGACCTTAAAAATTTCCCCAAGTCCCGATATTTGCATTTTCATGTCCTTCAATGCATCATAACTCCATACACCTGCTCCATTTTGTGCGTGTAATATATCAAATTGTTCTGTGAGATGCTCTTGATTTTGTTCCATTGTTCCATGTTTGTTTGAGTTCGTATTGATGCCTAATCATCGTTGCAAGAGTGCTATATGATATTAGCTCGCATGCATTGTGAGAACTTGGTGATTGTCATTTTGTTGCATTTGATGTGTGCATCTTATGAGCATGAGTTCTCGTGTATTGTACTTCATCATGTAAATGCGTTCTTTGTGGTAATCCATGTATTTTAGTCTTGTCTTGAGTGCATTGAGCTCGTGAAGTAGGTACTTTTATTCTTTGTTTTGCTAGTGCAGATACGCTATATCATGTTGCTATAAACCTCTTGCTACAAGTCATTCTATCGTAATATGGAGATGTTAACTAAGGACGATTTGTTACACATGTCATGCTCTATCCCTCCATGTCCTGTTGCATTTATAGCCTTACAGGCTTTTTGTTATCTTGCCATCAAAGCGCTAAATAATGTTCTTTGTCGACTGTTAACATTAAGTTCAGTTTTGCGATGAGCTTGCTAGTGATCAATGCACCCTATGAACTTGCTCTTGCCATCTATAGCTTCATAAATATGCCTTATTAATGTTGGTTGCCTTTCCATGCCATGTATTTCTCTGTAGTGAGTGGTTCAAGCTCACCAACCTGCCTACTTATCGTTGTTTCTATATGCGGATCTGAAATATCATTTGCCATGTTTACATGGGTGCCATCATATTTACATGCCCTTTTGGCTCATGGTCGATGAGGGACTTTGGTTATATGAGATTACTAGATTCATGCCATGCCTTTGTTTGCCATGTTAAGTTCTGTAACATGTTGTTTGATAGCTCGAAACATTGCAACTTTGATGTTATTTACGCTAATGTCAAGAGACTCTTATTATTTGCAATCTTGCCATGTCCTTTTGAGCATGTTCGGTGATTTACGGATAGCTCGGTGTTCATATTTTGTCATGATTTACTGTACTTCATTCACCGTGTTTGGTTCTTATGTTGAGGTGCTATAGCATAGTGTTTAAATGCTTGCAAGATGCCTAGGTCTTTATGTGATGATTATTTGTCATCTTGTTTGGAGTGTATGTGTGGTATTTGCTCCGTTTTGAGTGTGCTCTATCTGAAACTTGCTTGATTTTGCATGTAGTTTTATATTATCATATTGCATCCTTGTTTTGAGGTGTTTGCTTGATGTTTGTATGCATTTGGCATCAATGCCATGTTTAACTCATTTTGCTCATATCTTCTAGGCCGTAGCTCCGAATTAAATGAACTTTATATGTAACTTGACTAGAATCTCGTGTAGATCATCTTGATGCATCTTAACTTGCTGTTTAACAACTTGAACATAAGGTTTATTCAGATCTGGACCAATTTCAGAAACTTTCATATGAGGACTTAGGAATTGTTATCGTTGTTTCGGCCTCATTTAAACTTGCGTTGATGTGTTGCTCTCATTTGCATCATCTCTTGCCATGAGTAGCTCCATGTAGCTTTGTCATGCATCATGCTTTGTGAATCATGTCTTGTCTATGTGTCTTGTGTTTACCATGTTGTTGTGCTTCTTCTCGATAATTCCCGTTTCTTTGCGATCGTGAGGATTAGATTCGTCTCGCTTGGTTCGTCTTCATCCGTTCGTCTTCTTCATGGACTTGTTCTTCTTCCTAGTGGGATTTGGGCAAGATGACCTTCACCTGGATCTCATTACTATCATTGCTATGCTAGTTGCTTCGTTCTATCACTATCTTTCGCTACCTATCTTTTGCTCTTCAAGCCTCCCAATTTGCCATGTCGGCCTATAACCTTTTCACCCTTCCTAGCAAACCGTTGCTTGGCTATATTACCGCTTTGCTCAGCCCCTCTTATAGCGTTGTTAGTTGCGGTGAAGTTGAAGATTGCTCGAGGTGGAGCGAGTTATATTGGGATATCACAATATCTCTTATTTAATTAATGCATCTATATACTTGGTAAAGGGTGGAAGACTTGCCTTATGCGGTGCTTTGTTCCTCTTGGCGCCCTAGTTTGTTTCATCTTGGTGTTATGTTCCCAGATTTTGCGTTCCTACGCGGTTGGGTGATTTATAGGAGCCCCTGACAGTTCGCTTTGAATAAAACTCCTCGGCAAGGCCCAACCTTGGTTTTACCATTTGCCTCACCTAGCCCTTTTTCCTTGGGTTTAGGAGCCCGTGGGTCATCTTTATTTACCCCGGGCGGTGCTCCTCAGTGTTGGTCCAACTTTGAGCAATGTCCGGCGCCCTGAGGAAACAGGGTCTGCCAACCCGACGTCTTGCTCATCTGGTGTGCCCTAAGAGCGAGATATGTGCAGCTCCTATCGGGTTTGTTGGCATCGAAGTTTTGCTAGTCTTCTTTTACCATTGTCGAAATGTCTTGTAAATCAGATTCGAGGCTGATCGGGTCTTCTGGGAGAAGGAATATCCTTCGTTGATTGCGAGAGCTTATCATGGGCTAAGTTGGGACACCTGCAGGTATTATCTTTCAAAAGCCATGCAGCGGTTATGTGGCGGATGGAATTTGTTAATGTCGGTTGTAGATAACTTGACACAGTTGAATTAAAGCGATCAACGGTGTGGCCGTGATGTTCTCTTTTCAGTGGTCGGGAAGTGAACACGGTTTAGGGTTATGTTTGGCGTAAGTAGGAGTTCAGGATCACCTCTTGATCATTGCTAGCTTCACGACCGTTCCATTTGCTCTCTTCTCGCTCTTATGTGTATGTTAGCCACCATATATGCAATCATTCTTTGCAACCTCACCACTTTACCTTCCTTTCCCATTAAGCTTTGCTAGTCTTGATACCCATGGTAATGGGATTGCTGAGTCCTCGTGGCTCACGATTACTACTACGATTGCGGTGCAGCTGTCACGATGATCTTGGCAACAATGCTTTCTTGCTTTGGAGTTCTTACGCTTCTCCTTGATCGGGGATAGGTTCGGGGCGGCCTTTGGCTAGCGAGTGGTTGTTGTTTGAGTTTCTTTTGTGTTTCATCGTAGTGGATGGTGCTCTTATGTAAGATGATGTTGTATTAGTGTGGCATTGTATGCCTTATGTATCCCCATCTATTATGTAATGTTGATGTAATGATATCCTCCTTGCAAAAGTCTTCAAGATGCGCTTCTATCCTGGTGGGACCTTGAGTTCCTTTAGGATAGGGTAGCATCTTAGGCGTGACAAGTTAGTATCGAGCCTCGGCCGACAAGGCCCCCTTGATTGATCGTGTATTTTGGCCATTGTTGAGTCTAGAAGAAAACTGATTTACGAGTCTAGTTATATCGAGAGTAGAATTCTTTTTACTCCTCACCCTTCGTCGCTCTGGTGAGGAATCTTGGCGTAGGTGTTTTGTATTACTCTCTTCCCATTCAAATTTTTCTTTAGGTTCCATGATTTGGTTTTGATCGTTGTTCCTCAGCTCTTTTCATCGGTGCAGTTCTCGTCAAGTTGACTCGAGCCTCTTCATCTTTGCCAAGTTCAATCCTCGGTTGTTTTCTTTTCCCACCATACCTTTTCTTCTCGGGCTGGAATCATGTCAGTATCCATTCTACGTGCCAAGCCTTTGCTTTGTCTCCTCAATAATTTTAGGTGTTTTTCTCTTCAAGTTATTTATCGGTTTCTCCCCTTCCAGTTGCCTTTGTTTTCCGCCTCCACCCTCTTCTTCCGGTGCGAGTGCATTTGACCATCAATTTCATTCATGCGGAGCCTCTTCAGTCTTCCATCAATCATTTCAACCGGTGAATTCTCGTCTCGGTGGACATTCTTCATCTCTTTTTCTTCTCCGGTGGATTCAATTCAAGTTTTTCGTTGTCGATCGTATTCTTTCCCTCAGCTCAAATATTTCCCTTTGCTCGTTCACCTCTCGTCAGTTTATCCTTAGGAGTGTTCAAGACATCTCGGAGATTAAATCATGTTCCAATTAATTCGGTTGTCACCTCATTCAAATATTTCAATTGTTGGTTGCATCATGTAGGATCGTTGAAGGCAAGAGTGTCTAGAGGGGGTGATTGACAACTCGACAGGATAAAAGTTTATGCCTTTTGATTAACACAAGTTTTAGCAAGTTCACAATGAAGATCAAGTCAAGCATCATGCATACAAGTGACAACATACTACACATGCAATTCTAGAGTATGGTGCAGCGGAATAAATTGCACATATAGTAAGAGAGAGATTGTGAAAGACGCAATTTGGAGACACGGAGATTTTTCGTGGTTCCGATAGGTGGTGCTATCGTCAATCACGTTGATGGAGACTTCAACCCACGGAGGTAACAGCTGCGAGAGTCCACGGAGGCTCCACCCATGAAGGGTCCACGAAGAAGCAACCTTGTCTATGCCATCATGGCTACGTCCACGGAGGACTAGCCTTACTCGGTAGATCTTCACGAAGTGGCGATCTCCTTGCCCTTACAAACTTCTTGGTTCAACTCCACATCTTGGCCAGGCTCCCAAGCGACACCTAACCAATCTAGGAGGCACCACCCTCCAAAAGGTAATAGACGGTGTTGGTGATGATGAACTCCTTGCTCTTGTGCTTCAATGATAATCTCCCCAACACTCAACTCTCCTCACTGATTTGGCTGTGGTGGAAGAAAGGATTGAGTGGAAAGCAACTTGGAAAGCTAGAAATCAAGTTTCATATGGTGGGTGGAGCAACTTGATCTCAACACAAGGGTAGGTAGTTTTCTTCTCGAGAAATGTAAGGTAGGAGTGGTAGTTCTTTACGTGGCTCTCTCCACGAATGAAGAGGAGGTGGAGGGGTATTTATAGCCTCCACAAAATCCAACCGTTACACACATTTGACCAATCTCGGTCGGACCAAGTTGACAACTCGGTGAGACCAAAGTTCAAATCTTGTGAGCGTTGGGATTTTGATGGGACCAAAAATACAATCTCGGTTAGTCCGATTCTTCCAAAGTCTAGGGTTTGCCATTCTCGGTGGGACCGACTTTCTCATCTCGGTGACACCGATTTGAGTCTGAAGATTCTGAAGCTTGGCAACACCAATTCGGTATGACCGAGTTTGGAATCGGAAAATCCGAAATTCTTAGGTTTGGCTATATGGATGAGTGGTTCATCTCGGTGTTGAGTTTATGGAATCGGTGGGACGAGATTACTTATGGTATATGTTGGAATGAAAGATTCTGATAGTTTGAGATAAATCACTAAGCACTTTGAGAAACGGATCATCATCATAACCTCATCCCTTTTAATAGTATTGGCTTTCCTATGGACTCAATGTGATCTTGGATCACTAAACCAAAAATGGAGTCTTGAGCACTTGCCGATCCTTTCCTTAGCATCCTGGGGTTCACCTCTTGATCCTTTTGCCATGCGAGTGATTGACTTTCCTGAAACATACTTGTTAAAAGCATTAGTCCAACCACAAGTATGTTGTCATTAATTACCAAAACCACCTAGGGAGCAAATGTGCTTTCAATCTCCCCCTTTTGGTAATTGATGGCAACACACAAAATAAGATATCAAAGCTTACTAAAAGAAAGGATTATCATTAAGGCTTTGACAAACATGTAGTACAGGCTCCCCCTACAAGTGTGCAAGCTTTTCATAGATTATGGTTTTGGACTACCACAAGCACACATGAGAGAAAGCAAGATGTGCTACATGCAGCTTGGCTATATGCATCGAGCAAATGAGGATAAGTGATTGATGATGCATATGTGCATGGTGATTTCTTGCAAACAAGTATTCACAAGCAAGTCACCATCATGCACATTCTGAGATGCATATACTTACCTTGAAGTTCCTTGGCATTGTACCAGAAGAAATAAGCTTGAGAAAACAAGGTTAGATAACACAAGTATTCCTTCACCAACAGCAAGAACATAAAGAGAACCAAGCCAGGGATGACATGTATAAAGAGTGTCTCATGTTGAGCACTAGCTTGAATCAGCTAACATGTCTCCCAAGACTAAAAGATTTTCAATGAGCTCTGAAAATTTTGCTTTTCATAAGATACCAATTGTGTTTTTAGAAGATACCAATTGTGAGAGAAGAAGCAAAAATCAAAGAATAATGCCAAATGTAGTATCCAATATGGGATATGGCAAAGCTTTGATGTGATCCTCTCCCCTTAAGGTAAGATTGTTTTCTTCCTTTAAATTTTCTTTTCTCCTTATCCTCCAATCTCCCTTAAGCTCCCTTAAATCTTCTCCCCTTTGACATCAAGTGCGAAAAGACGGTAAACCGGAGGGGCGGGAAAGATGGAAGGAAAGAAGTGGGATCCTTAAGAATCACAACTTGTCCAATAAGAAACATGCGAGAATAAATTTATTTAGTGGGCTAGGAAGATGATGTCTGGTGAATGTAAATCGGTGA
Source organism: Aegilops speltoides (assembly GCA_021437245.1). Taxonomy (NCBI): domain Eukaryota; kingdom Viridiplantae; phylum Streptophyta; class Magnoliopsida; order Poales; family Poaceae; genus Aegilops; species Aegilops speltoides. The sequence continues at coordinate 303,972,079 of CM038146.1, read as the reverse complement.
CACGAATTGATATGGATCGGTGAGTCCGAAAGTCAGACTTAGGCGAGATCTGTTTGGTCGGACAGTGATTGAATCGGTGGCCTTGAGTTTAATTCAAGGAAATCGAAATAATTCAGCTCACTTTGCAAGGAATGTTTCAAAAGTTTTTCAACGAATTTGTATATGATTTTCAGAATTGATCGAGCCAAAAGTTATACACAAACAGAAGAAATAGAAATGAAAAAGATTGCTAGATGAAGTTTTTTTAATTTTTTTAATAAGCAAGAAAACTCAATGAGAAAATAGAGAAATTCGAACATATGTACTTCATCTAGGCAATTCGTGACTAGGTCACCTATGTTTGAGTATATTGACTTAGAGTCAAATGAGAACATTTGATCATAGGTCATACTCATCGTTTAAGCTCAAAATGGGGTTGCCATTTTTTAGATTAAGCATTTAATGTGATCACATCTTTTGAAGCCGCTTGTACTCATGACTTTGAGCAAAACTCCTTCAAGATGTGAAAAACATACCTTGGGCTTGTTGTTGCTCGTACTCATGAAGGTGAACTTGATGTTGATGCTCATAGAATGTGAAGTTGAAGCACCACTTCCAATTGTATAGTTCATCTTCCTACATGGGTTAGGCAAGCAAGGAAATACTCAAGAATATCAAGATGACATGAGGTGAAGTACTAGAAGTATATGGTGTCAAAAAGGATATGTGGAATTTTGTTCCTGAACACAACATCCCAAAGAGCTAGATACTTGGTCAATGACAAGATTACTCATGATTTGAGTGTGTGATAATCTTGTGGAATGTAGACCATCACGTTAGCAACATCCCACAGTAGTGTTTGTATATAAATCATGTGTATGAAATTCAAAGCAAAAGCACATTCTAGTGAATTTTAGAAATTCCTGGACTGAGAGCATAAGTTTATGTTTTTGCACAGAATCAAGTCAACTATCATCCACATTATCCCAAAGGCTTTACTTGGCACTTTATTGAAACGAAAATTATAAGACATGATTACTAAAGTAGCCTAATCATGTGAACACACAAAAACAATAGGTAAAAGTGTTGGGTTATCTCCCAACAAGCGCTTTTCTTTAATGCCTTTTAAGCTAGGCATGATGATGTCAATGATGCTCACATAAAAGATAAGAATTGAAACATAAAGAGAGCATCAAGAAGCATATGACTAGCACATTTAATTCTAACCCACTTCCTATGCATAGGGATTTTGTGAGCAAACAAATTATGGGAACAAGAATCTACTAGCATAGGAAGGCAAAGCAAGCATAACTTCAAAACTTTAAGCACATAGAGAGGAAACTTGATATTATTGCAACTCCTACAAGCATATATTCCTCCATCATAATTATTTTCAGTAGCATCATGTATGAATTAAACAATATAACCATCACATAGAGCATTATTTTCAGGATCTACAAGCATAAATTTTTTACTAATCTCCATATAAGCAAAATTCTTCTCGTTTGGAATGGTGGGAGTATCATAGAAACTTGAATACTATAAATTGTTTCCACAATAAAAGAGTAATGTTCAGAAAAAGGTAATAATAATTATGACAAGTTTTATAAATATAATCATCACTACTTTTTATAACATAAGTGTCATCACAATAATCATCATACGTAGCAACTTTGTTCTCATCAAAATCAATTGAAACCCCTTCCAACATAGTGGAATCATTACTAAATAAAGTCATGACCTCTCCAAATCCACTTTTATCATTATAGGAAGATTCAACACCCTCCAAAATAGTGGGATGATACGTCTCCAACCTATCTATAATTTTTTATTGTTCCATGCTATTATATTATCTGTTTTGGATGTTTAATAGGCGTTTATATGCTATTTTATATTATTTTTGGGACTAACCTATTAACCGAGAGCCCAGTGCTAGTTTTTTTTGCATATTTTAGAGTTTCACATAAAAGGAATACCAAACGGAATGAAAATTTCGCGATGATCTTTCTTGGACCGAAAGGAAACCAGAAGACATGGAGATGAAGTCGGAGACACAACGAGGCGGCCACGAAGCAGGAGGGTGCACCCAGGGTGGTAGGGCATGCCCCCTACCTTGTGGGCCCCTCGTAGCTCCCCTGACCTAGCTCCTTCACCTATATATACTCTTATACCCTAAAAACATCCGAGGGAGCCACGAAACCACTTTTCCACGGCCGCAACCTTATGTACCCGTGAGATCCCATCTAGGGGCCTTTTTCGGCGTCTTGCCGGAGGGGGATTCGATCATGGAGGGCTTCTTCATCAACACCATTGCCTCTCCGATGATGTGTGAGTAGTTTATCACAGACCTATGGGTCCATAGCTAGTAGCTAGATGGCTTCTTCTCTCTGTTTGATTCTCAATACCATGTTCTCCTCGATGTTCTTGGAGATCTATTTGATGTAATACTCTTTTGTGGTGTGTTTCTCGAGATCTGATGAATTGTGGATTTATGATCTGATTATGTACAAATATTATTTGGTTCTTCTCTGAATTCTTATATGCATGATTTGATATCTTTGCAAGTCTCTTCGAATTATCGGTTTAGTTTGGCCTACTAGATTGATCTTTCTTGCAATGGGAGAAGTGCTTAGCTTTGGGTTCAATCTCGCGGTTTCCTTTCCCAGTGATAGTAGGGGCAGCAAGGCACGTATTGTGTTGTTGCCATCAAGGATAAAAAGATGGGTTTTCATCATATGGCTTGAGTTAATTCCTCTACATCATGTCATCTTACTTAATGCGTTACTCTGTTCTTTATGAACTTAATACTCCAGATGCAGGCAGGAGTCGGTCGATGTGTGGAGTAATAGTAGTAGATGCAGAATCATTTTGTTCTACTTGACATGGACGTGATGCCTATGTTCATGATCATTGCCTTAGATATCGTCATAACTATGCACTTTTCTATCAATTGCTCGGCAGTAATTTGTTCACCCATCGTAATATTTGCTATCTCGAGAGAAGCTACTAGTGAAACCTATGGCCCCCGGGTCCCTTTTCCATTATATTGAATCTCTTTTACATCTTACTAGTTTTTGATCTACTATTCTGCAATCTTTTATTTTCTGATCTATAAACCAAAAATACCAAGAATATTTACTTTACCATTTACCTATCTCTGTTAGATCTCACTTTTGCAAGTGATCGTGAAGGGATTGACAACCCCTTTATCTCATTGGGTGCAAGTTGTTGACTGTTTGTGCAGGTATCCGGCGACTTATGCGTTGTCTCCTACTGGAATGATACCTTGGTTCTCAAACTGAGGGAAATACTTACGCTACTTTGCTGCATCACCCTTTCCTCTTCAAGGGAAAACCAACGCAAGCATCATAAATAGGAGGCATGTTATCATCATAACAAATTTTCTCATCAAAACATGGGGGACTAAAAACATCATCTTCATCAAACATAGCATCCCCAAGCTTGGGACGAACATTAATTGCAGCAAATAAATTCTCAAGCATGTCATTCTCATCAAACATAGCATCCCCAAGCTTGGGACTATTTTTTTCTTGTCTTTAAGTAATTGGCAGTATAAGGATTCTCAATGCAATATACCGCACAATACTTATAAATTTCCTCTATATCAAAATCAAGAAATCTCTTAAGGTTATATTCTGGAATATCCTTAGTTATATGTTTCATTTCTTCATATCCTAGAAGCAAACTAAGTTCATTATGATGCACAAGGGAAATCAAGTCATCACAATTTTTAGACACGATTCGATCATGAAACAATTAGCATTGGAGATTTAAATGACCACGTTCATTTCAAAGTTCAAAGGACGACAAGAAAAATTAAATCTTTGAGCACAAACATCTATCCTCTCTTCCAACCATTTAGTTTCTAAATACTTATGCCTCTTGCAAAATATATCTTCCCTTTTTGGTATGTAATTGCAAACTCTATGCACTCCACAAAAATTTACATGCTTATAAGAAATATTTTTATCATGACTAGTGCAATCATGATTAGTACTATGGATATTCAAAGAATTCATAATAACAACATTGCAATCATGCTCATCATTCACATATTTTATGCCAAACATTTTACTGCATTCTTCCTCTAGCAATTGAGCACAATTATCGGAATCCTTATTTTCATGAAAGACATTAAAAAGATGAAGCATATGAGGATTCTTTCAGAGCATATGTTGCCTCATATAAGCATATGTGTAGCCTCATATAAGCATATGTTGCCTCATATAAGCAGGTTTACATAGCAACATGTTATAGCAGATTCAGACTAGCAAAACAGTAACAACAAGTACCCTACTTCACGAGCTTGATGCACTCAGTACAAGACTCACAAAAATACATGGATTGCACCACAGCAAATATGACATGATGAAGTACAAAACACATGTAGAGCTCATGCTCATAGGATGCACACATCAAACGCAACAAAAATGACAAATCACCAAGTTCTGTTAACAGACAACAGTTAATATCATATAGCACTCTTGCAACGATGATTAGGGCATCAAGATGAACTCAAACGAACATGGCACAATGGAACAAAATGAAGAGCATCTCACAGCGAACAATTTGATATATTACACACACAAAACGGAGCAGTATGCATGGAGTTATGATGCGTTTAACAGGGCATGAAAATGCAAATATTTCGGGACTTGGGGAAATTTTTGAGGTCAACCTCGGGTTTGCACGGAAAACGATGCAGGGCCGGAGTTCGCCGGAGATGTAGCCGGAGAGGAGGGAAACGGTGGCCGGAGCTCGGGGAAGCGCGAGGACGGGCGGCGGCGCACGGATCTGGTCGGATCCCGGCGAAGGAGAGCGTGGGCGCACGAAGGCGAGCTCGCCGGAGCTCGCGGCCGGCGAGGTGCGGCGCGGCGAGGCGTGGTCGAAGTCGCCAGAGGAGCTTGGCGTAGGGCGCGAGGCTCGGCGGTGGGACGACGGAGCTGGCGGTAGCCGGGCGCGCGGGGGGCGCCGGCGACGGCGATAGGGCAGGCGCGGTGCACGCCGGCGAGGGCACGATGGAGGAGAGGACGGCGGGCGCGGTGGCGCGGGCGATACTGCGAGGCGCGGCGGCGGGATGGGCTCCGGGCTCGATCCGGCCCGGCGGGCCTCATGTGATGGAGGGAGCCAGCGGTGAGGTGGCGGGCGCCGAGAGGCTGGGCGGCGGCGCGGTGACGTGGCATCACCGGATTGGCCGGGACGACGTGGAGGCTGGCGGTGGACGTGTCCGGCCGCCGGGCGGACATGTCCGGCGGCGCGATGAGGGAGAGGGCTAGGGTTGGACTGCGTGAAAATTCGGGGAGGGGCACATATTTATAGGTAGAGGGAGCTAGGAGACTCCAAATGAGGTGCGGTTTTCGCCCACACGATCGTGATCGAACGACCGAGAGCATGGAGGGGGTTTGGATGGGTTATTGGGCCACTTTGAAGGGGTGTTGGGCTGCACACAAAAGAGGCCTTTACGGTTCCCCGGTTAACCGTTGGAGTATCAAACGACCTCCAAATGGAACGAAACTTGACAGGCGGTCTACCGGTGGTTTACCAAGGCCGCTTGGCAAATCACGATCTATTCGGCGGAGTCCGGGAAGTGAACACGGTTTTGGGTTATGTTTGACGTAAGTAGGAGTTCAGGATCACCTCTTGATCATTGCTAGCTTCACGACCGTTCCATTTGCTCTCTTCTCGCTCTTATATGTGTATGTTAGCCACCATATATGCTTAGTCGCTGCTGCAACCTCACCACTTTACCCCTTCCTTTCCCATTAAGCTTTGCTAGTCTTGATACCCATGGTAATGGGACTGCTGAGTCCTCGTGGCTCACCGATTACTACTACAACGATTTGCAGTGTACAGGCTATGCGATGATCTTGACGCCAAAGCAATGCTTTCTTGCTTTGGAGTTCTTCTTCGCTTCTCCTTCGATCGGGGATAGGTTCGGGCCGGCAGCTGGCTAGCAGTGGTGGTTGTTGTTTGAGTTTCTTTTGTGTTTCATCCAGAATCGGATGGTGCTCTTATGTAAGATGATGTTGTATTAGTGTGGCATTGTATGCCTTATGTATGTATCCCCATCTATTATGTAATGTTGATGTAATGATATCCTCCTTGCAAAAGCGTCTTCAAGATGCGCTTCTATCTGGGTGGGACCTTCGAGTTCCTTTAGGATAGGGTCGCATCTTGGGCGTGACAAGTTGGTATCAGAGCCTCGGCCGACCTTAGGAGCCCCCTTGATTGATCGTGTATTTTGGCCATTGTTGAGTCTAGAAGAAAACTGATTTCTGAGTCTAGTTATATCGAGAGTAGGAATTCTTTTTACTCCTCAGCCCTTTCGTCGCTCTCCGTGAGGAATCTTGACGTAGGTGTTTTGTATTACTCTCTTCCCATTCAAATTTTTCTTTAGGTTCACGCAGTTGGTTTTTCGATCGTTGTTCCTCAGCTCTTTTCATCCGGTGCGTTCTCGTCAAGTTGACTCGAGCCTCTTCATCTTTGCCAAGTTCAATCCTCGGTTGTTTTCTTTTCCCACCGCCCACCCCTTTTTCTTCTCGAATCGAATCATAATCGAGTATCCATTCTACTCGTGCAAAGCCTTTGCTTTGTCTCCTCGATAATTTAACCGTGTTTTTCTCTTCAAGTTATTTATCGGTTTCTCCCCTTCCGCTTGCCTTTGTTTTCCGCCCTCCACCCTCTTCTTCCCGGAGTCTCGAGTCTGTTTCACCATCAATTTCATTCATGCGAGCCTCTTCGCCTTCCATCAATCATTTCAACCGTGAATTCTCGTCTCGTGGACATTCTTCATCTCTTTTTCTTCTCCGGTGGATTCAATTCAAGTTTTTCGTTGTCGATCGTATTCTTTCCCTCAGCTCAAATATTTCCCTTTGCTCGTTCACCTCTCGTCAGTTTATCCTTCCGGAGTGTTCAAGACATCTCAGGAGATTCGTCTGTGTTCCAATTAATTCGAGGTTCTCACCTCATTCAAATATTTCAATTGTTCCGGTGCATCATCTATCGGTTCAACAATCCTTTCCAACAGTGTTTTCTTTTAGTGGGCCCTAACCCACAGGTCTTTTCCCAGGATCTTACCTGACTCTTCTAATTATTCGGAGTTATCCTCAAATCCTTTTTCGAAGTTTGACGTAAGTATGAATTTCATCAGGCAGTTCTTCTCCAAGATCGCTTTCAAATTCTTTTCAGGCTCAACCTTTTCGGTATTCATTCTCCCGGAGCATCTTAACAAATTTTTGGTGGTGTTTCTCGTCGTCATTCTCAACATTTGAAGACCAAAGAAGAAGATTTCTCTTAAATCTTGTCCGTTCTCCCGGAGATTAGCGGTGCTAGCTCGATGTTATCCTATGTTTCAAGTCATGCAAATTCTTTTCATCCATCCGGAGCATGTCAGGAGTTGTTTTTCCATTTCTTTCACCGGAGGCCATCATTCCAGTTATCGTTCTCTATTTATCCCGGTGTTTCGTTCAAGTGTTCTTTAATCAGCTCATGATCTCTTTGTTCTTTTGCATCTAAATCCCCTCTAGCATATTTGTTCTCCTAATTCTTCCTGGTGATTCATTCTCTTTCGTCATTCAATTTTCGAATTCTTACGGTGGTTCGTTCAAGATTCTTTTTCCTTGATTATCTTTTTAATCTATTCGTTCTTTCCAGTCATACCGGTGGTTCAGTAAGACCTTCTCAAGTTCATGATATGCCACTTCTCAATCCTTTTCAAGAAGAATAAGTAGTATCCAAAATCCATTGCTTGTCATCAATTTAATTTGATGAAGGATAAGCATACAATAAATCTTATTCTTATTTTCTCCAAGTGATTAATTCCTTCCTTCAGAGTTTGTTAATGATGAATAAATTCTTGTTCCAAGTGTTTTTCATCTTTTATTTTCCGCAGTTAAAATTTCCTCGGCCATTTCGTCGGAACCTCCATCTAAATCACCGTAAGCTTTAATCTTATTCTTTCATCCTTCATTCTATCTCATTGTATTTTGTCACCAGAGTTCTTCATGGTGGTTCTTCATGATTTAATTCATTCTTCAAGAGTTCATCAAGATTCTTGTTGGAGGAATTCAAGTATCTTTTCTTCTCGCGTCTCGAAGTGCAATTAATTCTCCGTATTTCTTTTGAAGTGGAGTTTTGCATTTCTTCATTCTTCTCAGCCATCCAATCATTTCCGTTTGTGCCCGATTATCACCTTATGATCTTGAGATGGTACCTATAAGACCACAACAGGCTAATTCTTTTCGTTGTTGATTTTCTCAACAACTCCGTTCAATCCTTCCTTCTAAGTTCTTTTCATTCAATTCTTTCAATTCTTCCGGAGGCATTGCTTTGTTCATCTCGTCAAGTGCCATCTCATTGGGTGAAGCTTGTGTTCTATTCCTCCATGTTTCAGCCGGAGAGCTGCCTAAATCCTTTCAGTCTTATTCGTTTCTTGTCTTGTTCTAACCGGAGTGGTTTCATAGTCTATCTGATTCCATGAGCTTTCGATTCTCGTCATTCTCGTCGTTCCTCTCTTCTTCTCGAGTGCTCTCGATTCTTTGCTTCTTCTCTTGAGTTCTTGTTTCACTCATCCCTTTTCCCCTTCCGTCTCGGTCCTAAGATCTCGGGACGAGATCTCTTGTTAGTGGAGGAGTGTTGTAACGCCCCGGATTCGATGCGCCAGGTGTCTGCCAGTTATTCGCTGTCATTGCCATGTCATTTTCTTGTGTGTTGCATATTGCCATGTCATCATCTGCATTTCATTTTGCATATGTGTTCGTCTCATGCATCCGAGCATTTTCCCCGTTGTCCGTTTTGCAATCTAACACTCCTATGTCCCCCGGCGCCCCCTTTTGCCTCTTTTCGTGTGCGGGTGTTAAACATTCTCGGAATGGACCGTGATTTGCCAAGCGGCCTTGGTATACCATCGGTAAACCGCCTGTCAAGTTTCGTTCCATTTGGAGGTCGTTTGATACTCCAACGGTTAACCAGGGAACCGTAAAGGCCTCTTTTGTGCACAGCTCAACACCCCTTCAAAGTGGCCCAATAACCCATCCAAACCCCCTCCATGCTCTCGGTCGTTCGATCACGATCGTGTGGGCGAAAACCGCACCTCATTTGGAGTCTCCTAGCTCCCTCTACGTATAAATATGTGCCCCTCCCCGAATCTTCACGCAGTCTAACCCTAGCCCTCTCCCTAATCGCGCCGCCGGACATGTCCGCCCGGCGGCCGGACACGTCCACCACCAGCCTCCACGTCGTCCCGGCCAATCCGGTGCTGCCACGTCACCCGCGCCGCCGCCCCAGCCTCTCAGCGCCCGCCACCTCACCCGCCGGCTCCCTCCACCGCGCGAGGCCCGCCGGGCCCAGATCGGGCCCATGGAGCCCATCCGCCGCCGCCACGCCCGCGATCTTGCCCGCACAGATCACCGCCCCTAACCGTCCTCTCCGCGCCGTGCCCTCGCCGGCACCGCGCCTGCCCCGCCGCCCTGGCCGCCGTCGGCGCCCATCGCGCCGCCCGACGCCGCCAGCTCCCGTCGTCCCACCATCGCTGAGCCGCGCCCTTCGCCAAGCTCCTCCGGTGACCCCGATCCGCGCCCGCTTGCCGCCAAGACCTTGCGGCCATGAGCTCCGGCGAGCTCGCCTCCGTGCCCCCGCGCTGTCCCTCGCCGGGATCCGACCAGATCCGTGCGCCGCCGCCCGTCCTCGCGCTTCCCCGAGCTCCGGCCGCCGTCTCCCTCCTCTCCAGCCACATCTCCGGCGAACTCCGGCCCTGCATCGATTTCCATGCAAACCCGAGGTTGACCTTAAAAATTTCCCCAAGTCCCGAAATATTTGCATTTTCATGTCCTGTTCAATGCATCATAACTCCATGCACACTGCTCCATTTTGTGCGTGTAATATATCAAATTGTTCGCTGTGAGATGCTCTTGATTTTGTTCCATTGTTCCATGTTTGTTTGAGTTCGTATTGATGCCCTAATCATCGTTGCAAGAGTGCTATATGATATTAGCTGCTGTCTGTTGACAGAACTTGGTGATTTGTCATTTTTGTTGCATTTGATGTGTGCATCTTATGAGCATGAGTTCTACGTGTGTATTGTACTTCATCATGTCGTCGTTGCTGTGGTGCAATCCATGTATTTTTGTGAGTCTTGTACTGAGTGCATTGAGCTCGTGAAGTAGGGTACTTGTTGTTACTGTTTTGCTAGTCTGAATCTGCTATATCATGTTGCTATGTAAACCTGCTGCTACAAGTCATTCTATGCGTAATATGGAGATGTTAACTAAGGACGATTTGTTACACATGTCATGCTCTATCCCTCCATGTCCTGGTTGCATTTATAGCCTTCTGTAGCTTTTTGTTATCTTGCCATCAAAACTGCTAAATAATGTTGCTGTCAGCCTGTTAACATTAAGTTCAGTTTTGCGATGAGCTTTGCTAGTGATCAATGCACCCTATGAACTTGCTCTTGCCATCTATAGCTTCATAAATATGCCTTATTAATGTTGGTTGCCTTTCCATGCCATGTATTTCTCTGTAGTGAGTGGTTCAAGCTCACCAACCTGCCTACTTATCGTTGTTCCTGCCATGTCTGGATCTGAAATATCATTTGCCATGTTTACATGGGTGCCATCATATTTTCTGTGCCCTTTTGGCTCATGGTCAGTAAGGGACTTTGGTTATATGAGATTACTAGATTCATGCCATGCCTTTGTTTGCCATGTTAAGTTCCTGTAACATGTTGTTTGATAGCTCGAAACATTGCAACCTGATGTTATTTCTGCTAATGTCCGAGACTCTTATTATTTGCAATCTTGCCATGTCCTTTTGAGCATGTTCCAGTGATTTCTGGAGATAGCTCAGTGTTCATGTTTTGTCATGATTTACCTGTACTTCATTCACACGTGTTTGGTTCTTATGTTGAGGTGCTATAGCATAGTGTTTAAATGCTTGCAAGATGCCTAGGTGCTGTTATGGACAGATTGTTGTCATCTTGTTTGGAGTGTATGTGTTGAACTGTTGCTCCGTTTTGAGTGTGCTCTATACGAAACTTGCTTGATTTTGCATGTAGTTTTATATTATCATATTGCATCCTTGTTTTGAGGTGTTTGCTTGATGTTTGTATGCATTTGGCATCAATGCCATGTTTAACTCATTTTGCTCATATCTTCTAGGCCGTAGCTCCGAATTAAATGAACTTTATATGTAACTTGACTAGAATCTCGTGTAGATCATCTTGATGCATCTTAACTTGCTGTTTAACAACTTGAACATAAGGTTTATTCAGATCTGGACCAATTTCGAAACTTTCATATGAGGACTTACCGGAATTGTTATACGTTGTTTCCGGCCTCATTTAAACTTGCGTTGATGTGTTGCTCTCATTTGCATCATCTCTTGCCATGAGTAGCTCCATGTAGCTTTGTCATGCATCATGCTTGTTGTGAATCATGTCTTGTCTATGTGTCTTGTGTTTACCATGTTGTGTGCTTCTTCTCGATAATTCCCGTTTCTTTGCGATCGTGAGGATTCGTTCGTCTACGCTTGGTTCGTCTTCATCCGTTCGTCTTCTTCATGGACTTGTTCTTCTTCCTAGTGGGATTTCAGGCAAGATGACCTTCACCCTGGATCTCATTACTATCATTGCTATGCTAGTTGCTTCGTTCTATCACTATGCTGCGCTACCTATCTTTTGCTCTTCAAGCCTCCCAATTTGCCATGTCAGCCTATAACCTTTTTCACCCTTCCTAGCAAACCGTTGCTTGGCTATGTTACCGCTTTGCTCAGCCCCTCTTATAGCGTTGTTAGTTGCAGGTGAAGTTGAAGATTGCTCCAGGGTGGACAGGATTATATTGGGATATCACAATATCTCTTATTTAATTAATGCATCTATATACTTGGTAAAGGGTGGAAGACTCGGCCTTATGCCTGGTGCTTTGTTCCACTCTTGACGCCCTAGTTTGTTTCATACTGGTGTTATGTTCCCAGATTTTGCGTTCCTTACGCGGTTGGGTGATTTATGGGAGCCCCTTGACAGTTCGCTTTGAATAAAACTCCTCCAGCAAGGCCCAACCTTGGTTTTACCATTTGCCTCACCTAGCCCTTTTTCCCTTGGGTTTCCGGAGCCCGTGGGTCATCTTTATTTACCCCCCCGGGCCAGTGCTCCTCCGAGTGTTGGTCCAACCTGAGCAATGTCCGGCGCCCCCTGGGAAACCAGGGTCTATGCCAACCCGACGTCTTGCTCATCTGGTGTGCCCTAAGAACGAGATATGTGCAGCTCCTATCGGGATTTGTTGGCACATCGGGCGGCTTTGCTAGTCTTGTTTTACCATTGTCGAAATGTCTTGTAAATCAGGATTCCGAGACTGATCGGGTCTTCCTGGGAGAAGGAATATCCTTCGTTGATTGCGAGAGCTTATCATGGGCTAAGTTGGGACACCCCTGCAGGGTATTATCTTTCAAAAGCCATGCCCGCGGTTATGTGGCAGATGGGAATTTGTTAATGTCCGGTTGTAGATAACTTGACACCAGATTCGAATTAAAACGATCAACCGCGTGTGTAGCCGTGATGTTCTCTTTTCAGCGGAGTCCGGGAAGTGAACACGGTTTAGGGTTATGTTTGACGTAAGTAGGAGTTCAGGATCACCTCTTGATCATTGCTAGCTTCACGACCGTTCCATTTGCTCTCTTCTCGCTCTTATATGTGTATGTTAGCCACCATATATGCTTAGTCGCTGCTGCAACCTCACCACTTTACCCCTTCCTTTCCCATTAAGCTTTGCTAGTCTTGATACCCATGGTAATGGGATTGCTGAGTCCTCGTGGCTCACCGATTACTACTACAACAGTTGCAGGTACAGGCTATGCGATGATCTTGACGCGAAAGCAATGCTTTCTTGCTTTGGAGTTCTTCTTCTGCTTCTCCTTCGATCAGGGGATAGGTTCCAGGCCGGCAGCCTGGGCTAGCAGGGTGGTTGTTGTTTGAGTTTCTTTTTGTGTTTCATCTGTAGTCGGATGGTGCTCTTATGTAAGATGATGTTGTATTCGTGTGGCATTGTATGCCTTATGTATGTATCCCCATCTATTATGTAATGTTGATGTAATGATATCCTCCTTGCAAAAGCGTCTTCAAGATGCGCTTCTATCCTTGGTGGGACCTTCGAGTTCCTTTAGGATAGGGTCGCATCTTGGGCGTGACAAGTTGGTATCAGAGCCTCGGCCGACCTTAGGAGCCCCCTTGATTGATCGTGTATTTTGGCCATTGTTGAGTCTAGAAGAAAACTGATTTCTGAGTCTAGTTATATCAGAGAGTAGGAATTCTTTTTACTCCTCAGCCCTTTCGTCGCTCTGGTGAGGAATCTTGACGTAGGTGTTTTGTATTACTCTCTTCCCATTCAAATTTTTCTTTAGGTTCACGCAGTTGGTTTTTCGATCGTTGTTCCTCAGCTCTTTTCATCCGGTGCAGTTCTCGTCAAGTTGACTCGAGCCTCTTCATCTTTGCCAAGTTCAATCCTCAGTTGTTTTCTTTTCCCACCCGCCCACCCCTTTTTCTTCTCGGAACTGGAATCTGTAATCGAGTATCCATTCTACTCGTGCCAAGCCTTTGCTTTGTCTCCTCAATAATTTTAGCCGGTGTTTTTCTCTTCAAGTTATTTATCGGTTTCTCCCCTTCCAGTTGCCTTTGTTTTCCCGCCCTCCCACCCTCTTCTTCCCGGAGTCTGAGTCTGTTTCGACCATCAATTTCATTCATGCGGAGCCTCTTCAGTCTTCCATCAATCATTTCAACCGGTGAATTCTCGTCTCGGTGGACATTCTTCATCTCTTTTTCTTCTCCGGTGGATTCAATTCAAGTTTTTCGTTGTCGATCGTATTCTTTCCCTCAGCTCAAATATTTCCCTTTGCTCGTTCACCTCTCGTCAGTTTATCCTTCCGGAGTGTTCAAGACATCTCAGGAGATTCGTCTGTGTTCCAATTAATTCGAGGTTGTCACCTCATTCAAATATTTCAATTGTTCCGGTGCATCATGTAGGATCGTTGAAGGCAAGAGTGTCTAGAGGGGGGGGTGATTAGACAACTCGACAGGATAAAAGTTTATGCCTTTTGATTAACACAAGTTTTTAGCAAGTTCACAATGAAGATCAAGTCAAGCATCATGCATACAAGTCGAGCAACATACTACACATGCAATTCTAGAGTATGGTGCAGCGGAAAGTAAATTGCACATATAGTAAGAGAGAGATTGTGAAGAGCAAACGCAATTTGGAGACACGGAGATTTTTCTCGTGGTTCCGATAGGTGGTGCTATCGTCAATCCACGTTGATGGAGACTTCAACCCACGGAGGGTAACGACTGCGAGAGTCCACGGAGGGCTCCACCCATGAAGGGTCCACGAAGAAGCAACCTTGTCTATGCCATCATGGCCTACGTCCACGGAGGACTAGCCTTACTCGGGGTAGATCTTCACGAAGTAGGCGATCTCCTTGCCCTTACAAACTTCTTGGTTCAACTCCACATCTTGACGGAGGCTCCCAAGCGACACCTAACCAATCTAGGAGGCACCACCCTCCAAAAGGTAATAGACGGTGTTGGTGATGATGAACTCCTTGCTCTTGTGCTTCAAATGATAATCTCCCCAACACTCAACTCTCCTCACTGATTTGGCTGTGGTGGAAGAAAGGATTGAGTGGAAAGCAACTTGGGAAGGCTAGAAATCAAGTTTCATATGGTGGGAGTGGAGCAACTTGATCTCAACACAAGGGTAGGTAGTTTTCTTCTCGAAAATGTAAGGTAGGAGTGGTAGTTCTTTCGATGGCTCTCTCCACGAATGAAGAGGAGGTGGAGGGTATTTATAGCCTCCACACAAAATCCAACTGTTACACACATTTGACCAATCTCGGTCGGACCGAAGTTGACAACTCGGTGAGACCGAAAGTTCAAATCTTGTGAACGTTGGGATTTTCGTGGGACCAAAATACAATCTCGGTTAGTCCGATTCTTCCAAAGTCTAGGGTTTGCCATTCTCGGTGGGACCGACTTTCTCATCTCGGTGACACCGATTTGAGTACGTATGTTCTGAAGCTTGGCAACACCAATTTCGTATGACCGAGTTTGGAATCGGAAAATCCGAAATTTTAGGGTTTGGCTATATGGCTGAGGTGGTTCATCTCGGTGTGGTGAGTTTATGGAATCGGTGGGACCGAGATTACTTATGGGTATATGTTGGAATGAAAGATTGCTGATAGTTTGAGAGATAAATCACTAAGCACTTTGAGAAACCAGATCATCATCATAACCTCATCCCCTTTTAATAGTATTGGCTTTCCTATGGACTCAATGTGATCTTGGATCACTAAACCAAAAATGGAGTCTTGAGCACTTGCCGATCCTTTCCTTAGCATCCTAGGGGTTCACCTCTTCAGTCCTTTTGCCATGCCAGAGTGATTGACTTTCCTGAAACATACTTGTTAAAAGCATTAGTCCAACCACAAAGTATGTTGTCATTAATTACCAAAACCACCTAGGGAGCAAATGTGCTTTCAATCTCCCCCTTTTTGGTAATTGATGGCAACACACAAAATAAGATATCAAAGCTTACTAAAAGAAAGACAGGATTATCATTAAGGCTTTGACAAACATGTAGTACAGGCTCCCCTACAAGTGTGCAAGCTTTTCATAGATTATGGTTTTGGACTACCACAAGCACACATGAGAGAAAAGCAAGATGTGCTACATGCAGCTTGGCTATATGCATCAGAGCAAATGAGGATAAGTGATTGATGATGCATATGTGCATGGTGATTTCTTGCAAACAAGTATTCACAAGCAAGTCACCATCATGCACATTCTGCAAGATGCATATACTTACCTTGAAGTTCCTTGGCATTGTACCTGAAGAAATAAGCTTGAGAAAACAAGGTTAGATAACACAAGAGTATTCCTTCAACCAACAGCAAGAACATAAAGAGAACCAAGCCAGGGATGACATGTATAAAGAGTGTCTCATGTTGAGCACTAGCTTGAATCAGCTAACATGTCTCCCAAGACTAAAAGATTTTCAATGAGCTCTGAAAGAATTTTGCTTTTCATAAGATACCAATTGTGTTTTTCAGAAGATACCAATTGTGAGAGTAAGAGAAGCAAAAATCAAAAGAATAATGCCAAATGTAGTATCCAATATGGGATATGGCAAAGCTTTGATGTGATCCTCTCCCCCTTAAGGTAAGATTGTTTTTCTTCCTTTAAATTTTCTTTTCTCCCCTTATCCTCCAATCTCCCCTTAAGCTCCCCTTAAATCTTCTCCCCCTTTGACATCAAGTGCCGAAAAGGACAGTAAACCAGGAGGGGCAGGAAAGATGGAAGGAAAGAAGTGGGATCCTTAAGAATCACAACTTGTCCAATAAGAAACATGCAGAATAAATTTATTTAGTGGAACTGCAGAAGATGATGTCCTGGTGAATGTAAATCGGTGACACCAATTGATATGGATCGGTGAGTCCGAAAGTCCGAGACTTAGGGCAGATCCTGTTTGGTCGGATCAAGTGATTGAATCGGTGACCTTGAGTTTAATTCCAAGGAAATCCAGAAATAATTCAGCTCACTTTGCAAGGAATGTTTCAAAAGTTTTTCAACGAATTTGTATATGATTTTCGGGAATTGATCGAGCCAAAAGTTATACACAAGAATGAAGAAATAGAAATGAAAAGATTGCTAGATGAAGTTTTTTTAATTTTTTTAATAAGCAAGAAAACTCAATGAGAAAATAGAGAAATTCCAACATATGTACTTCATCTAGACAGGGGTCGGCGACTAGGTCACCTATGTTTGAGTATATTGACTTAGGAGTCAAATGAGAACATTTGATCATAGGTCATACTCATCGTTTAAGCTCAAAATGGGGTTGCCATTTTTTCGATTAAGCATTTAATGTGATCACATCTTTTGAAGCCGCTTGTACTCATGACTTTGAGCAAAACTCCTTCAAGATGTGAAAAACATACCTTGGGCTTGTTGTTGCTCGTACTCATGAAGGTGAACTTGATGTTGATGCTCATAGAATGTGAAGTTGAAGCACCACTTCCAATTGTATAGTTCATCTTCCTACATGGGTTAGGCAAGCAAGGAAATACTCAAGAATATCCAAGATGACATGAGTGAAGTACTAGAAGTATATGGTGTCAAAAAGGATATGTGGAATTTTGTTCCTTGAACACAACATCCCAAAGAGCTAGATACTTGGTCAATGACAAGATTACTCATGATTTGAGTGTGTGTGATAATCTTGTGGAATGTAGACCATCCAAGTACCTGCAAGGAGTTAGATGCAATACAAGGGGACAAATGTGTCCAAGACATATGATCATCATCATAAGAGAAATATCAAGGATTAGTCAATTAGGCTCATGCCTTGCATGCACCAATGGAGTTTTCACTCCAAGTTTGAAGCATCAATGATGTTCAACTCACTCCTTAGCGACAAAACACTTTCTCATCAAGTGGTTTTGTGAAGATATCTGCAAGCTGTTTGTCGAGACGAACATGCTTAAGATCAATGTCACCCTTAGCAATGTGATCACGAATAAAATGGTGACGAACTTCAATGTGTTTCGTATGCGAGAGTGTTGCACGGATTGTGTCCAATCTTAATTGCACTCTCATTGTCACAAAGCAAAGGAACATGTCTCGCATGTATCCCATAATCTTTAAGCGTTTGTGTCATCCATAGCAACCGAGAGCACAACACGAACCAGCAGCAATATATTCTCGCTTGGCAGAGATAATGATACGAATTTTGTTTCTTGGATGACCAAGATACAAGGGATCGACCGAGAAATTGACACGCACCGAAGTTGACTTTCTATCAACCTTGTCTTCGCATAGTCCGAGTCGGAATAGCCAACAAGATCGAAAGAGGCCCTCTTAGGATACCAAATGCCAAAGTTAGGTGTGTGTATCAAATATCTCACAATTCTTTTAATAGCCTTAAGATGACATTCTTTAGGGCTGCTTGATATCGAGCACACATGCATACACTCAACATTATGTCGGGACGAGAAGCACAGAGATATAGTAGAGAACCAATCATGGATCGATAAACCTTTTGATCAACAGTGTTCTCCATCTTTAGTCAAGTCATTATGTCCACTAGTAGCCATGGGTGTTTTCATACCTTTGCTCTCTTGCATGTTGAACTTCTTGAAGAGATCCTTAGTGTACTTTGTTTGTGAGACAAAAGTACCCTCCTTAGATTGCTTGATTTGCAACCCAAGGAAGAACTTGAGTTCACTCATCATGGACATCTCATACTTCTCCGACATAAGCTTTCCAAACTTCTCACTAAAATCAGGTTAGTTGAACCAAAGATAATATCATCAACATATATTTGGCACACAAATAGTTCACCGTCAACCCTTTTCGTGAATAGCGTTGAGTCTATTTTACCAATCTCAAATCCTTTTTCAAGAAGAAAGCTGGTCAAACATTTGTACCAAGCTCTAGGGGCTTGTTTAAGACCATAAAGAGCTTTGTGCAACTTGTAAACATGATTAGGCTTTTTAGGATTCACAAATCCGGGAGGTTGTTTCACAAATACTTCCTCCTCAATTTCACCATTAAGGAAAGCACTTTTAATGTCCATTTGATAGAGAGTAATGTCATGGTGGTTGGCATAAGCAAGAAGAATGCGAATGGACTCAAGTCTAGCAACGGGGGCATAGGTCTCACCATAGTCCATACCTTCGACTTGTGTGTAACCTTGTGCTACGAGACGAGCCTTGTTGCGGATGACTTGTCCATCTTCATCTTGCTTGTTCAGAAACACCCATTTGGTTCCAATGACGTTTTGGTCATCATTGGGCTTCTCTACCAAAGTCCAAACGTTGTTCCTCTCGAAATTGTGTAACTCTTCGTGCATAGCGTTCACCCAATCCGGTCTTCAAGCGCTTCTTCTACCTTGGTCCCATTTTTGTTCACTACTTAATGGAAATGACAACAATACAATAGCTTCAATTCAACATTTATTTAAAATAGTACCAATAAAGTAGCACAACATCTCAAAGCACACTACACAATCATGTGGATGAAGGCACATCTTTGACCTTTCATGAGAGCGACCATGATAAAATATGAATCTACCAACACAAATAGGAAATCCAATCTCATTTTGTGCGGTTGCCTGAAATCAAGCAAAGTGTTTAGTGTGGCGAAGCAAAATGTTGCTCTAGCAACAATTTGAATAGATACCCTGTTTTATGAGGAGAAAAAAAACAATTACTTGCGATAAAGGAGTATGAAACAAGCGGTGACGAAAAGAAGCATCTATCTTATCTTGATGGAAAACAAAGTAGGATAGTAGCATTTCTAAAGCAGTTGCATTGATTCATATTAACGAGACATTCTCTTAAAACAACATTCGTTAAAAAATAATTTACTTTTAACGTTGGCATTGCTTCAATTTTTAAGACATTCTTAGATTAACAATAGCAAAATAGTTATGCAGGACATGCCGGCACCATGTCGTCCACACGTATAAATGGGTGATCACGAGTATGTAGCCAAGCAGCATATCTGTGTTGGTCCCATATTTGTTCTCTTTGAACCTTTTTTCCTATGTGAGGCAAATCTAGTCTGCACAAACTACCAAACTCGGTTTCTTTCCCTTTTCAACAAAGATCGGTTCCTTCTGAGATGTGTGTCTTGGGTTACCCCTTTTTTCCCTTTTCGACCAACAAAGCAATTTGGATAGCCAGTCTATACTACTTTCTTTCCCTCCTTTCCTCATTGAACCACTTGAGAGATTCATGCTCCACCCCACTTTCTTCTTTCCTCTTTGAACCAAGACCTAGATTCGACTACGGATCGAAAAAGATCCACATGCAGCTAGGCAGACGGTTTCAAAAAAACTTATACCTTAGGGTCGTCGGGATGTGTTAAAGCGGCGTGGCGGGGCGGATATGCCCACACTATATGCGACAACGAGGAAGAAGGGTGGTGGCCCTCCCGCTTGGTATTGGTGAAAAGAATGTCACGACCGGCGTTGGATTGCCTCCTCGTCGGCGATAAGTGAACTCTTGGACCTCCTCCCTTCTCGGTGCGGCAGGATCCGGACGCCTCCTTCACTTGTGAGGAGGAGAGAGAGACAGAGGCAGCCAGATCTTGTTTAGATCTGGTGAAGAGGGGTGAGAGACTATGAATATAGCAAACCCCTAGCAAGGCAGAGCCTCCGTGTGTATATATATATATGTAGTCTTGGCGAGTGTGGAGAGTGCAAACCCTAGCGAACAAGCGAGGCTCTAGCTTATATATATCTTGTAGTCTGAGTGAGCTCACGGTGCCTTAAGCACTGCTTTTGGCTATATGATAGGTGGGCCAGCCACATTTTGGGCCCACCTTTCATAAACACAAAAGCGGGTGCACTAAAAGTCAATGAACTGCGTCCATATAGTACTCGTGTATATAGGTGGTTTTCTTATTCTCTCCATAACAATCGTTTTAAATTGTGTAAGTCTGAAACAAAACTCTTTATTTAACGTCTGAGTGAAGAAAACTAGTACTCCCTCTGTTCCTAAATATTTGTCTGTATAGAGATTTCAACAAATGACTACATCGAAGCAAATGAGTGAATCTACTGCTTGTAAAATATGTCTATATACATCCGTATGTGGTAGTCCATTTCAAACCACTTGAAAGACTAATATTTAGGAGCGGAGGGGTACTTCCAATGAACTAACGATCCACCGTCCTTATGCACTTCATGTCCTTCACGTGCGGTATACTACCCTCCCTTAAGTGAACAACCACGAGATCATGGAATTATCGAAGCGTGTGAGTGTGTACAAATAAATAATTTTAATTTCAATTATCGGAAAGGTTTGAGAGTATGTACAATTTGCCCTCTCTAATAATTATGGTTTGTTGTGTTCGGCCTAAACTTGGTCAAACTTTACAAAGTTTGACTTGATCAAATCTAATCTGCAGAGTAAATAAAACTGGATGGCTACTCGTCCATCCGGGTTTTAGTGCACACCATTTTTTAATCAAAGTTAATAGATGGACAAATAAAATTACGAGGTGGAGACAAACTTGTGAGAAGGCTTAGAAATCATTACAAAACTTATGCTCTTAGTACCAATGTCGATCCTTCTTGAGAAACATTTGGTTCATAGCCAATTGTATGATAAAATTGCACCAATGTGAAGGCATTGCGTCTCCAAGCAACCAAGGTGATGGCGGACAGCTTGTTTTCATTCAAAATCGTCAGTTTCACCGGGATGCAACCATGAGGCACAACCATGAGCATCGATAGGTCATCGCGGTAATTTTTTTAGAAAAGGAGGATGACCCCGGCCTCTGCATCTGGGAGATGCATATCGGCCACTTTATTGATTATTCGAGGACCTTACAAAGTATTACAACAATATGCTGAATCCGCCATCTTGGCAACATATGCCACTACTCCTATCCATATGATGAAGGGTGCTACAGGCCACATACCGGTCTACTCACCTAAGCCTATCATCAAAGCCGAAGCCCGGCCGAGCCACATACAAGATGCAGGGGCATAAAGCTGATCGACACACTCACATGTGTTATCGCCGCCATCTTTCCAGTCCGTCTTGAGCGAGATATTGAGGCTTCTACCTTGTCGAGCCACTCCGTCATCAGCGTCACCTTGGCCTTGAGACAACTACCTCCACTGCGCGAGTCCATCCCGCGCGCACGAGACACGAGTCTCCTTTGCACCACGGCGAAGATTCGCGTCATCAATGTGAAGGATGAAATGCCGCTCACCAATAAGGCACCGCTGGTCCCTCGATCCGTATGTCGCCTCCAGAATGGCGCCCCAAGGAGAAACGACACCAACGCGTCCGTCATCCGATCAACGATCTAGGGTTTCCCGGAGTAGCGGATAGAGGTCTAGAGCTTCTCCGGCGATGCCTTCAAGAAGGTAATGACACCAGAGTGCCACTGCGCCGGTCTTGGCAACAAGCGAGCACAAGGTTTTCACCGGATCCGCTCGAAGAACCTCCATCAGCGTATTGTGCGCATGCTTGCCCGTCCGAGCCACCGCACATCGAGCATACCGCCCAAAGGATCGAATCTCCCAAGAGGCAAACGCATGGCGCCGACCACCGGAGCCCTCCATGCCGCCACGCTGATCCGAGGACAGATGGTCCATCGCTGCAGATCCGGCCGCCACGCGAAACGCAGCCAAAGCGCCGCCGGGGCAGCCGCGCAACCGCCACCACCACGCCCTAGGGCGAGGCCGCGCCGCGCAATCGCCCGCGCCACAGGCCATATCGGCCGTGCCACCTCACGCCCGGCGAACTCGCACCGTCCCAAGCGGCGGGGAGAGAAAAGTCCCGCCACGCCATCAGCCGGGCGGAGCCGGCGGCGTCGCCGGCGGCGGAGGAGATGGAAGGGCGAGCCCGCGGCTAAGTGAGATCCCGCCAGTCGGCCGTGAGGCGTACAAGGAAAACTGTTTGGTTATCGCTTCATCGGCATGCGTGTGTTTAGGTGAAGATCGGTCACAGCTCGCGTCGTCATCGCGGTGATGCATGATCCATTTGGCATCAAGTTTGGGTGAGGCACCTATGAAGTTCAGCAAATCCTCACTATAGTCTGTTTCTTCTCGATAATCAAGGTCGAGAAGAAAAAGAACCACATGGCGGAGGGCAGGTGAGGCGGAACAACAATGGCCATCAATTTTGTGCAATTCCACTAAAATTGAGAATACAAGCCGGGTATGGAGATACATTGCTGTTTCCAAAACTATAAAATGGATATAGTGTTGTTACTTTGTTTTACAAGATTAACACGACATCTCAATTGTCAATAAATTAATGAAAACTCCAACAAATAGAAGCATCATGATTATCTTGATGGGAACTAAACCAGGATACCGGAGAAAAAAAGCATTTCTTCATTTAACGAGTGATAGTATTAGATTAGCAGCAACAATAGGAGCATATGGACAATGACCACACAACCACCACTTTTTGTCGAAACAACATGTATACCTCCACTGAGGCATAAATCAAGACAACTTTTTGAGTGGTAGTGGCATTTCCTCTATAATAGTAGGTGATGTTGGACCAGTCGACGAACCCTAGCTACTATACATGGGGAGCTAGGGAGTAGTCGCATAGAAAAAACCATGCGATAACACAGGGAGCTGGACGATACAAGTTATACCTTAGGTGGGCGAGATGTCGCTTAGGAGGCGGGCAGGATCTGCCCACCGCAGCCAGCGATGAACAAGGCGCGGAGGACCTTCGTCCCGCGCGGCTCGCTCGGGAAGGGCGGTGCACATCGGCTTCCTCCATCGCCGCCGCGGCAACGCGTCAGCCTGCACCTCCTCACCTCCCCGGCGAATGAGATTCGGCTGGATCTGTGACCACCGATTAGGAGAGAGATAGAGTGGACACTTTGTCATCTTGTTTTGATATGGAGAGGGTGAGAGGCGAGATCTGAAACTCTATCAAACAAGCGGCTATAATGGAGTAAAAAATCTCTCCATAGCAGTGGTTTTAAATAGAATCGCGTGTTCGGAAAAAAAAGCGAAATGGCGGATAATTTTTAGCGTACCAAGAAAGAAAACTTCGATCAAAAACCTGCCCCGCTTCCAGTCACGAGTAAATCACACACAGGACATAGACATGCATATCCTGTTTACGTAAAATTCCATTTCCATCTCCATCTCCAATCATATTTCTCCAAGCGGCACATTATTTATGTTGTTATTTATATAGCGGCAATATTAATACAACATCTCTTGTTTGCGGGCGCGGGACCTGCCATGGCGCTCTGACCAACGAACCCTCTTCATCACTCGTGCGTGCTTAGGCCGAAATGGTGATTGCATTCATGCCCACCCGAATGGGGCGCGACCTCTCATTAGTGCCGACATTGAGCGGTAGCGTCGGCAGGCGTCGCCCGTCGCTTCCTAGTGCAGCGACTTTCCGCGTTCAAAGGTTGCAATAGCCGGCCACAACATGCATGTAAAAAGTTCTTGGGAGTCCGTGCTAGAGCTAGCTATCCTCCCCCAACTAGTCAATCTCTTCCAGTAGTGATAGTACTTCATGGCGCGATCCATCGACAAGCGGCGGAAAGTTATCGCATACCTCGGTTTGTGATGAGTGGCATGCGGCGACTATGTGGGGTCGAGCCATGGAGGTGAGACATGAACATGACGAGCGTGATTTAAACATTGGTTTTGCTCGATGGCGCGATCCAGCGAAGCGAAGTTGGTGTCTCTCCGTTTCCATTTTTCTTGAAAAACAAAAGTTTCCTCCATTTTCATTCCCTCCAAGGTTGCCCCATTAAAGCGTTCCATCAAATACAAAGAAAACCTGCATGCAGATGCATCTCAATGATTCACATATCATAGCCAATATTTACTTCACAAGTAAAGGCAAAAGTTGTGAGGCGTGTCTGAAAGAAAAACTCTTGATTGGGTCACTATGACTTAAACCCTTAACCCTAAACATGATTTAATTTCCTAGCAGGTAGAACACATCGAAGGAAAGGCGGCTGGCACCCTCGGATCATACAATGCTTTTGTGCGGTTCCACTAAAATCAAGATGAGCATCCCTTATGGCAAAGATATTGAAGAAGTGTGATTAGAATAATAATCTTGGCATTAGTTTATGAGACATAAACTCATCACAAGTAGAAGCGGTAGAAGTAGAAAGATCGACATGGAGATGGAGCTCATGGGGAGCTGCGCGGTGGAGAAAATGGCTCCAAAGGAAGATGGACTACTGGGCTGTAGCTAGAAGAAGGTATTGGGACGGCGGCATCGTATACATATGACCGATTGGGGCCTTTATTGTGGGTTTTCTCCCTACGCGATGTAGACCCGCGTCTATCAGAACATTGTTCCCTTCCCCACTGCGGGATCGGGGCGGGGATATGTGACTAGCGGTGTGGCCACTTGTGGGGACCCGACTCATAAGTCGTGATCGCGAATGCTGCGTGTCTGATGATCCCGAGATCAATGCTCACTGAACACCATGACTGAAATACAAGAGTCTTACATCCATACATACCGTATTACACAAGTAGGACCATTATGGTCGAGCCTTGAGTACAACATCGCGGAAATCTTCGCCGATAACTTGGACCCATGCCATCGCCTTAACCCTACGGGCATTACATTAGAGCGTCCTAGCTCGCGCACCATCCCAAAGTGTTCTTCATCATATCCGGTTCTTTCATGCAGGTCAATAAATAACCAGTGGCAAACCAATGAGTACTTTGAATGTACTACATAAGCAACCCATGTTTTGGTTCAAGGTACAACAATGCATGACATAGGTAAATTTTGCATAAAGCTAGTTTTGAGTGCAATGACATGTTCAACATCCTATAAAGCATGCATCAAGAGAATTCAAGTAACCATAAAATGGTCACGAGATATCAACATAAATAGAATGGGCACCAACCCATTTATCATTGAGTGCATTGAGCTCGTGAAGTAGGGTACTTGTTGTTACTGTTTTGCTAGTCTGAATCTGCTATATCATGTTGCTATGTAAACCTGCTGCTACAAGTCATTCTATGCGTAATATGGAGATGTTAACTAAGGATGATTTGTTACACATGTCATGCTCTATTCCTCCATGCCCCTAGTTGAATTTATATCCGGCTGTAGCTTGTTGTTATCTTGCCCTCAAAACTGCCAAATAATGTTGCTGTCAGCCTGTTAACATTAAGTTCAGTTTTGCCATGAGTATTGCTAGTGATCCATGCACCCTATGAACTTTCTCTTGCCATGTTTAGCTTCATAAATATGCCTTATTACTGTTGGTTGCCTTGCCATGCCATGTATTGCTCTGTGGTTAGTGGTTCAAGCTCACCAACATGCCTACTTATCGTTGTTCCTGCCATGTCTGAATCTGTCATATCATTTGCCATGTTTACATGGGTGCCATCATATTTTCTGTGCCCTTTTGGCTCATGGTCAGTAAGGGACTTTTGTTATATGAGATTTGTAGATTCCTGAAATGCCTTTGTTTGCCATTTTAAGTTCCTGTAACATGTTGTTTGATAGCTCTAAACATTGCAACCTGATATTATTTCTGCTAATGTCTGAGACTCTTATTATTTGCAATCTTGCCATGTCCTTTTGAGCTTGTTCTAGTGATTTCTGGAGATAGCTCAGTGTTCATGTTTTTTCATGCTTTACCTGTACTTCATGCCCATGCCTTTGGTTCTTATGTTGAGGTGCTATAGCATAGTGTTTTGATGCTTGCAAGATGCCTAGTTGCTGTTATGGACAAATTGTTGTCATCTTGTTTGGAGTGTATGTGTTGAACCGTTGCTCCGTTTTGAGTGTGCTCTATATGAAACTTGCTTGATTTTGCATGTAGTTTCATATTATCATGTTGCATCTTTGTTTTGAGGTGTTTGCTTGATGTTTGTATGCATTTTGCATCAATGCCATGTTTAACTCGTTTTGCTCATATCTTCTAGGCCGTAGCTCCGAATTAATTGAACTTTATATGTAACTTGACTAGAATCTCATGTAGATCATCTTGATGCATATTAACTTGCTGTTTAACAACTTGAACATAAGGTTTATTCAGATCTGGACCAATTTCGGAACTTGCATATGAGGACTTACCGGTTGTTATACGTTGTTTCCGGCCTCATTTAAACTTGCGTTGATGTGTTGCTCTCGTTTGCATCATCTCTTGCCATGAGTAGCTCCATGTAGCTTTGTCATGCAATATGCTTGTTGTGCATCATGTATTGTCAATGTGTGGTGTGTTTACCATGTTGTGTGCTTCTTCTCGATAGTTCCCGTTTTGTTGCGATCGTGAGGATTCGTTCGTCTATGCTTGGTTCGTCTACTCGTTCTTCTTCCTAGCGGGATTTCAGGCAAGATGACCGTCACCCTGGATCTCATTACTATCATTGCTATGCTAGTTGCTTCGTTCTATCGCTATGCTACGCTACCTATCTTTTGCTCTTCAAGCCTCCCAATTTGCCATGTCAGCCTCTAACCTTTTTCACCCTTCCTAGAGAACCGTTGCTTGGCTATGTTACCACTTTGCTCAGCCCCTCTTATAGCATTGTTAGTTGCTGGTGAAGTTGAAGATTGCTCCATGGTGGACAGGATTATGTTGGGATATCACAATATCTCTTATTTAATTAATGCATCTATATACTTGGTAAAGGGTGGAAGACTCGGCCTTATGCCTGGTGTTTTGTTCCACTCTTGCCGCCCTAGTTTCTGTCATTCCGGTGTTATATTCCTAGATTTTGCGTTCCTTACGCGGTTGGGTGATTTATGGGACCCCCTTGACAGTTCGCTTTGAATAAAACTCCTCCAGCATGGCCCAACCTTGGTTTTACCATTTGCCTCACCTAGCCCTTTTTCCCTTGGGTTTCCGGAGCCCGTTGTCCCTTTGAGTGTTGGTCCAACCTGAGCGATGTCCGGCGCCCCCTGGGAAACCAGGGTCTATGCCAACCCGACGTCTTGCTCATCTGGTGTGCCCTGAGAACGAGATATGTGCAGCTCCTATCGGGATTTGTCGGCACATCGGGCGGCTTTGCTGGTCTTGTTTTACCATTGTCGAAATGTCTTGTAAACCGGGATTCCGAGACTGATCGGGTCTTCCTCGGAGAAGGAATATCCTTTGTTGATCGCGAGAGCTTATCATGGGCTAAGTTGGGACACCCTGCAGGTATTATCTTTCGAAAGCCGTGCCCACGGTTATGTGGCAGATGGGAATTTGTTAATGTCCGGTTGTAGATAACTTGACACCAGATTCGAAATAAAACGCATCAACCGCGTGTGTAGCCGTGATGGTCTCTTTTCGGCGGAGTCCGGGAAGTGAACACGGTTTTGGGTTATGTTTGACGTAAGTATTCAGGATCACCTCTTGATCATTGCTAGCTTCACGACCGTTCCATTTGCTCTCTTCTCGCTCTTATTTGCGTCTGTTAGCCACCATATATGCTTATTCGCTGCTGCAACCTCACCACTTTACCCCTTCCTTTCCCATTAAGCTTTGCTAGTCTTGATACCCATGGTAATGGGATTGCTGAGTCCTCGTGGCTCACAGATTACTACTACAACAGTTGCAGGTACAGGCTATGCGATGATCTTGACGCGAGAGCGATGCTTGCTTGTTTTGGAGTTCTTCTTCTGCTTCTTCTTCGATCAGGGGATAGGTTCCAGGTCGGCAGCCCGGGCTAGCAGGGTGGTTGTCATTTGAGTTTATGTTTGTGTTTCATCCGTAGTCGGATGGTGCTCTTATGTAAGATGATGTTGTATTCGTGTGTCATTGTATGCCTTATGTATGTATCCCCATCTATTATGTAATGTTGATGTAATGATATCCACCTTGCAAAAGCGTCTTCAAGATGTGTTTCTATCCTTGGTAGGACCTTTGAGTTCCTTTAGGATAGGGTCGCATCTTGGGCGTGACACCCGTGGAGTCCCGTTTTGTGGTACACCACACCCCTCCCGATGAATAGGACCCCCGTTTTCGACTGTAGCGCTCCAACACAAGTCCGTTTCCACCGTTTTGCGGTACGCCACACCCCTCCCGATCAACAGGACCCCGTTTCGACCATAGGAGGTCCAACACAAGTCTGTTTCCTCTGTTCTATGGTACGCCAGACCCCTCCCGATGAACAGGATCCCGTTTCGAATGTGGCCAGTGGAACACAAGGCCGTTTCCTTTGTTCTGTGGTACGCCGGGCCTCGTTTCCATCGGCTGTTCCGTCCAAGCCCTCCCGATGAACACGACGACGCATTCCGTTCCGACCCAGCTAGTTGGCTCCCCATGAACACGGGGACGAGACTGTTTCACCGTTCTGACCCAGCCATGTACACGAGCCCAGGCCGTACGTTTGTGCGAGTAGGCATTCGAGACCCCGCCATTATGTACGTACGTGGTCGTATTTACTTTCTTGCAACCTGGACGCTGTACGTACCTGTACATGCTACGTGCGCGCCTCTACTACGACACGTGCGCGCCTCTACTACGACACGTGCGCTCCTCTACATCGACCAGTATGTACGTACACGTTTGCGACCAGAATGACAACGCTACATATGCTTCGACTAGGTGGGTCTCGACTGTCAGGCACTTCCTTGCGTGAGAAGATGTAGCTGGTGGGTCCCAGCAGTCAGGGGGCGAATCATTTTTTGCTCGTAATAGGAACACACTTCCTTGCGTGCGAAGATGTAGCTGGTGGGTCCCAGCAGTCAGGGGGGCGAATCGTTTTTTTGCCCGGACGCATTTCCTTGCATGCGAAGATGTAGCTAGTGGGTCCCAGCAGTCAGGGGAAAACATTTTTTCACGAAATACGGTGGCCTGTGCGGTGGGTCCCTTCTGTCAGGTGGAGGAATAATTATTTTGCACCTAATAAGGAGGCACTTCCTTGCGATCGCCGTGGACCCAGTTGTCAGCCTCTCCACATACAGTACTCTTCCGATGGAAGTCGGCCCTTGACCACATTGACCACACCGCACCGAGAGCACCAGGGCAGTGGACGACGGTGAGGCCTAGGAAGGGGACGATGCGGCGGTGGAAGCTCGCGCGGAGAGGAGTACGAGGGTTCACTGGTTTGGCTGCGGTGTAAGGCTGCCGTCGCTGGTGGGCCTGGCCAGCGGTGGGAATAGTATGGGGCGGTGAGGCCTCCGCGGCAGCACAGCCGGCCACGGGAGGCAGGAGCATGCGGCACGATCGGCACTGCTTTGGGCGGCTGGAGCAAGAAGAACAGAGGTTAAAGAAGCACTACGGCCGTTGGATGGACATCGTACAGTCACTGGAGCTAGAATTGTTCATATTGACTAACTTGACAAAGCCCTCCGTCCTCATCAACTTAGTAGGCCCACAAGTCAGCCTCCCACCAAGGAGGGTCCCAACTAGCAGGGGGAGTATTCATTTTTTGTGCATAATAAGGAGGCACTCCGGTGGGTCCGAGCTGACAGAGGGGGGAACTTTTTTTCACGAAATTCGGTGGCCCGTCCGGTGGGTCCCAGTAGTCAGGGGGAAACGTTTATTTGACGAAATACGGTGGCCCGTTCGGTGAGTCCCTGCTGTCAGGTGGAGGAATAATTATTTTGTGCGTAATAAGGAGGCACTTCCTTGCGGCTGCCGTGGACCCAGCTATCAACCTCTCCACATACAATAATCTTCCGATGGAAGTCGGTCATTGAAAACATTGACCACACCGTGCCAAGAGCACCACAGCGGTTGACGACGACGAGGCGTAGGAAGGGGACGAAGCGGAGCCGGGGACGACACGGCAGTGGATGCCCACGCGGAGAGGAGTACGAGGGTTCACTGGTTCGGTTGCGGTGTGAGGCTGCCATCGCCGGAGAATAACAGGGGTGTGGGTGAGTGGAGGGATGGCCTGGCCAGCGGTGGGAGTAGTAGGGGCGGTGAGGCCTCCGCGGCAGCACAACTGGCCACGGGAGGCAGGAGCAGGCGGCACGACCGAAGCTGCTTTGGGCGGCTGGAGCAAGAAGACCAGAGGTTGAAGAAGCATTACGGCCGTTGGATGGACATCGTACGGTCACTGCAGCTAGAATCGTTTATATTGAGTAAGTTCACAAAGCCCTTGGTACGCGCCAACTTAGTAGACCCATAGGTCAGCCTCCGAAACGGTGCGCCCTAGATGTCAGGGGGAGGAATCATTTTTTGGACGGCTGATGCTAGAATATCCGAGATTGAAGAAGAAGCACGACATCCGTTGGATAGACATCCAACAGCCCCTGCTGCTAGAACCGTGTGTTGACTATAATAAGTTGACAAAGCCTTGCATACACGTCAACTTATTTTTTTAGGGGAAGCGTCAACTTAGTAGGCCCACAAGTGTGTGGCAGAGAACTTATAGCCCATTTGCGATTTGTAAGAATGTACAACCCATTTTTGAAATCGAATGGAATTTACTACAGCAAATTTAGAGTTTGTTAAAAGTACATCCCATTTTCTAGCTAGGACAATGATTAATAATTTCAACAAACCATTCAAGACAGAATTCAATAAAATTTCCCACATTTTGATGGGATCCGAAAATTTTTATCCCGAAATTTCTAGTCAGATTAAATATAAATTTGTATGACGTTAAAATCCAACAAAACATTGCGCGTGCAACAATTAGAAATTAAGATTTTCAAAATCCATACATAATATTTATAAACTAATTTCGAGTTTGGTGCATTTTTTATAGTTACTACCCAGTTTTTTTAATTACATGCCATTTATTATTTTTTAAAGCCCATTTTCCTGTTAAGCCTAATGCATCCCTCCTAGGAAAGATTTGCACCCCAGCGGGGCGGAGAATAACAAGTTGACCTTTCCTGGGTATTCCTCAAAAAAAAACGTATAGCTGGGCTAGCCATTTTCATCTTGAAAAAAATTTAATATCTGGGCTGGATATCTGGCTTGGGCTAGACGGGCCACAACCCGCCCACTTAATACCCTGCTCTGCTTTGAACAACAACAAAAACATCGCCAAGAAAAACTCTGAAGTGCTCACGCCTCAAATACACAAATACTGCTCGAGCTGCTTGGTCCCAGCTGTCGGCCGCACCTTGTGCAATTCTCTCGTTTATATTGACTACATAGGTTGACAATGGTGTGGGACCGTGATGTCAGGAAACCAGGAGGAATAAAAAATATAGTTGTACATAATAAGGAGGCACTTGCGTACGTACGGCTATGGCCCTAGTGGGTCCCTACTGTCATCCAGTCAAAATAAAGTCATCTCCTGAATCCTCATGTTCGTTGACCATGTTAACAATGCTCGGCGCCACGGCGAGCGCAACAACTCGGAGGACGATGGAGAGGGCCTCGTAGGCCCTACAGATGGTCTGATATAGCGCCCGTTGCTCATTCAGTAAGCTAGGATCATCGGACACCTATGAGCACCTTCGAGAGACTGAGATGACATGAAACGGTAAGGCCGCGCTTGGGAGCTCTGGTTTATTTCACACCTGTATTTAGATACAAGTGTAATTTACTCGTAATCGAAAACAACGCGTACAATTCAGGCATAATGAAACCAAGGGCCCGAGGTCTATAAGTAAAACTGGCGGGTTACACATGTAATTTGAGAGACCAGTGTATATTTTACTAGTCGAAATCGACCAACCAAGCGCTTCGCCCGAGACCATCTGCTTTTATTTACAAGCGCTAGTTTTACAAGCGGTTTTGGTTGGAAAATGATGATCCAATCACGGCCTAAGATGATGAGTTGGTCGGAAGATCATATGGTTTCACGTCTAACCTACCCGACTTGTCGTATAGGCTATGAATGAAACATAAGACGATGAACTTCTTAAGCACGGAAACAACAGAAGAGGATGATCTTCTTAACCAGCAAATCACTGGCATTAGATCGACATGCAAAACAATACGAAGCATTATTCTCAGGAGGCACGGTGAACAGCTCATGATGCCGCATGCCACAACATTCCAAGCTCAACTTTGCAATCAAACACAAGGCCTGGCATTACATAGACAATATTCAGAACAAACTCTTAACACAGGAATATCTCAGCAGAGTAACTATTTACTTCTAAACTGAACATAGGAATAGGAAAAAGGATCAACGCTGCTCACAGCAAAGGGCGTCCCACTCAAAAATATCAAATGCATGTCTTCTGGCTAACATCAATGAGGAAATTTTGACAAGGTTTTCCAATTCCAATATATTAAAGTAATGTCTTCTTGCTAACATCAATGATTAAACTTTGACAAGCTTTTCCCATTCAAAATATGTAATGCCTATGATCGTGGAGTCCTGTCATGGTTTCTTGTACTTGTTTGGGCACTTTTTGCCATGTGCAGTCCACATGTTGTAGAGTTGCGTATGGTCTCTGCAGACTAGTCATGTCACCAGCATCTACTGATACTATGTAAACCTTCTCGGTCATTCCTTCTGTAATGTAGCACAAATAGTGACTACTTCTTCCTGCAAAGTGGAATGACCAATTGGACCCAGTAATGCAGCAGTTTGCCTTGGATACATTGGCTCCTTTTGTGCAGTTCAACTAAAATCCAAGTCGGAATAAAACCGAGCTTTAATTTTGATATCCCTGTAAGCAACAATAGGTATAAGGGAAACAATTACTGAGAAATAACGGTTGATGACTTGTACTACTAGAAGAAAAGCATCTACTGATCTACCTTATCTTAATGGGAAATAAAGCAGGAGAGTAATACTTCTCCATCAGTGTGATTCATTCATATTGACTGAGACATTATCTTAACAATGCCTAGTTTCAACATGTATAAAGAACGACAAAGCATAAAAGTATCATTCCTAAAACAATGCGACTGATTCATTTTAACAAAGACATTATCTTAACAATACCTTGGTTAAACATGTAGAAAGAACTACAAAGCAGAGTACCATTCCTATGTGACTGATTCATTTTAATAGAGGCAAAAAAGGAATCAATTATTGGCCAATAAAGGAGGATGAAACATGCGGCCACAGAAATGGTAATCCCGCCAATCCCTAATAAGTGTTGCAGTTTTGAACTAAGATTCAGTAGTTAATTAATTCTGAGAGTGGCATTGCTTAATTTTACCAGTGGCATTAGATTAACAAAAAGCATAAACAATTCCAGGGAGAGTGGGCGCAACAACAGCATGTGCTTCCATCTACTTATAAAGGGGGTGATCCAGAGTTTTGTAGTAACAAAGAAACAAGCATCATGTCTGGGTTGGAACAATTTTTGCTCACTTAATGGTAAAAGACATCAGTTCAATAGCTTAAATTCAATATTTATCCAAAACAGTACCAATACAAGTAGCACAACATCTCAAAGCACACTGCACCATCATGTGGATGAAAATCGGTACTGACCTTTCTTTACCAAGATTTGAAACAGCTCAGGAGGAGGATTTGAATGAAATCCCAACACATATATGAAAATCAAATCTCGTTTTGTACAGTTCCACCAAAATTAAGCAAAGTCGCCAGTGTGACATTCAAATTGAACTGCACAAAACACTCTTAAAACATAACTGTTTCGCATAGCGAAACAAAATGTCGCAATAGCAACAAGTTGAATAGATAACCCTATTTAAACAGAGGCAAAAAAGAATCAATTACTCGCTAATAAAGGAGGATGAAAGATGCGGCCACAAAAATGGTAATCCCGCCAATCCCTAACAAGTGTTGCAGTTTTGAAATAAGATTCAGTAGTTAATTCTTAGAGTGGCATTGCTTAATTTTACCAGCGGCATTAGATTAATGGAAAACATAAAAAGTTCCAGGGGAGAGTGGGCGCAACAACAATATGTGCTTCCATCTACTTATAAAGGGGGTGATGCAGAGTTTGTTGTAACAAAACAACAAGCATCATGTCTGGGTTGGTCCCATTTTTGTTCACTACTTAATGGGAAAAGATAGCAATACAATAGCTTCAATTCAACATTTATTTAAAACAATACCAATACAAGTAGCACAACATCTCAAAGCACACTGCACAATCATGTGGATGAAGGCCTGAACTGACCTTTCATGAGAAGACCAAAATAAAATATGAATCTACCAACACGAATAGGAAATCCAATCTCGTTTTGTGTAGTTGCACTGAAATCAAGCAAAGTGTTTCGCATAGCGCAAAATGTCGCAATAGCAACAAGTTGAATAGATATCCCTGTTTAAACAGAGGCAAAAAAGGAATCAATTACTGGCTATTAAAGGAGGATGAAACATGCGGCCACAAAAATGGTAATCCCGCCAATCCCTAACAAGTGTTGCAGTTTTCAAATAAGATTCAGTAGTTAATTCTGAGAGTGGCATTGCTTAATTTTACCCGAGGCATTAGATTAACAAAAAGCATAAACAGATCCAGGGGAGAGTGGGCGCAACAACAATATGTTCTTCCATCTACTTATAAAGGGGGTGATGCAGAGTTTGTTGCAACAAAGCAACAAGCATCATGTCTGGGTTGGTCCCATTTTTGTTCACTACTTAATGGGAAATGACAGCAATACAATAGCTTCAATTCAACATTTATTTAAAATAGTACCAATAGAAGTAGCACAACATCTCAAAGCACACTACACAATCATGTGGATGAAGGCCTGTGCTGACCTTTCATGAGACGACCATGATAAAATATGAATCTACCAACACAAATAGGAAATCCAATCTCATTTTGTGCAGTTGCACTGAAATCAAGCAAAGTGTTTCGTGTAGCGAAGCAAAATGTTGCTCTAGCAACAATTTGAATAGATACCCCTGTTTTAACAGAGGAAAAAAGGAAACAATTACTTGCTGATAAAGGAGTATGAAACAAACGGTGACAGAAAGAAGCATCTATCTTATCTTGATGGAAAACAAAGTAGGATAGTAGCATTTCTAAAACGGTTGCATTGATTCATATTAACAGAGACATTCTCTTAAAACAACATTCGTTAAAAAATGTAATTTACTTTTAACAGTGGCATTGCTTCAATTTTTCGGCAGCATTCTTAGATTAACAATAGCAAAATAGTTGTACGGGACATGCCAGCACCATGTGCGTCCACACGTATAAATGGGTGATGCAGAGTATGTAGCCAAGCAGCATATCTGTGTTGGTCCCATATTTGTTCTCTTTGAACCTTTTTCCTATGTGAGGGCAGCAAATCTAGTCCTGCACAAACTACCCGACTCCCCAGTTTCTTTCCCTTTTCAACAAAGAGATCGGTTCCTTACAGATGTGTGTACTGGGTTACCCCCTTTTTCCCTTTTCGACCAACAAAGCGGCTGGATAGCCAGTCTATACTACTTTCTTTCCCTCCTTTCCTCATTGAACCACGCCCGAGATTCATGCTCCACCCCACTGCACCCTTCTTTCCTCTTTGAACCAAGACCTAGATTCGACTACAGATCGAAAAAGATCCACATGCAGCTAGAGCAACGACGGTTTCAAAGAAACTTATACCTTAGGGTCGTCGGGATGTGTTAAGGCGCGTGGCGGGAGGCCGGATATGCCCACACTATGTACGACAACGAGGAAGAAGGGGTCGGTGGCCCTCCCGCACAGGCGCTGGGTGAAAGAGAACTGTGCAGCCGGCAGTGGATTGCCTCCCTCGTCGAAGGCGATAGAGTGAACACTGGACCTCCTCCCCTTCTCGGTGCGACGGGATCCGGACGCCTCCTTCACCAGCTGTGAGGGGGGAGAGAGAGAGAGACAAGAGGCCAACGCAGTCTTGTTTAGATCTGGTGAAGAGAGGGTGAGAGACTATGAATATAGCAAACCCTAGCAAAGGAACGCTGAGCCTCCAGTGTGTATATATATATATGTAGTGCGGCGAGACTGTGGAGAGTGCAAACCCTAGCGAACAAGCGCCGAGGCTCTAGCTTATATATATACTGTAGTACAGACTGAGCTCTGGTGCCTTAACTGCACCTGCTTTTGGCTATATGATAGGTGGGCCAGCCACATTTTGGGCCCACCTTTCATAAACACAAAGGCAGGTGCACTAAAGTCAATGAAGCTGCGTCCATATAGTACTCGTGTATATGACTAATATATATTGGAGTGGTTTTCTTATTCTCTCCATAACAATCGTTTTAAATTGTGTAAGTACGAAACAAAACTCTTTATTTAACGTACGAGTGAAGAAAACTAGTACTCCCTCTGTTCCTAAATATTTGTCTGTATAGAGATTTCAACAAATGACTACATACGGAGCAAAATGAGTGAATCTACACTGTAAAATATGTCTATATACATCCGTATGTGGTAGTCCATTTCAAACCACTTGAAAGACTAATATTTAGGAACAGAGGGGGTACTTCCAATGAACTAACGATCCACACGTCCTTGTCGCACTTCATGTCCTTCACGTGCGGTATACTACCCTCCCTTAAGTGAACAACCACAGATGCGCCAAATTATCAGAAACGTGTGAGAGTGTGTACAAATAAATAATTTTAATTTCAATTATCGGAAAGGTTTGAGAGTATGTACAATTTGCCCTCTCTAATAATTATGGTTTGTTGTGTTCGGCCTAAACTTGGTCAAACTTTACAAAGTTTGACTTCAGTCAAATCTAATACGCGGAGTAAATAAAACTGGATGGCTACTACGTCCATCCGGGTTTTTAGTGCACACCATTTTTTTAATCAAAGTTAATAGATGGACAAATAAAATTACAGGGGAGCTGGAGACAAACTTGTGAGAAGGCTTAGAAATCATTACAAAACTTATGCTCTTAGTACCAATGTCGATCCTTCTTCGAGGAAACATTTGGTTCATAGCCAATTGTATGATAAAATTGCACCAATGTGAAAGACGACTGCGTCTCCAACGCAACCAAGGTGATGGCAGACAGCTTGTTTTTCATTCAAAATCGATCAGTTTCACCAGCCGATGCAACCATGAGGCACAACCATGAGCATCGATAGGTCATCGCGGTAATTTTTTTTTAGAAAAGGAGGATGACCCCCGGCCTCTGCATCTGGGAGATGCATACGGCCACTTTATTGATTATTCCCGAGGACCTTACAAAGTATTACAACAATATGCCTGAATCCGCCATCTTGGCAACATATGCCACTACTCCTATCCATATGATGAAGGGGTGCTACCTGGGCCACATACCCGGTCTACTCACCTAAGCCTATCATCAAAGCCGAAGCCCAGCCGAGCCACATACCGGTCTGGGCATAAACTGATCCGACACACTCACATGTGTTGTCGCCGCCATCTTTCCTGTGTCCGTCTTGAGAGCAGATATTGAGGCTTCTACCTTGTCAAGCCACTCCGTCATCGACGCCACCTTGACGCCTTGATAACTACCTCCACTGCGCGAGTCCATCCCGCGCGCCACGACACCGAGTCTCCATCGCACCACGCCGCCGAGATTCGCCGTCATCAATGTGAAGGATGAAGTACCGCTCCACCAATAAGGCACCCGCTGGTCCTCGATCCGTGTCGCCTCCAAGAATGACGCCTAAAGGAGGAAACGACACCAACGTCGCCGCCATCCGATCAACTGATCTAGGGTTTCCCGAGGTAGCGGATAGAGGTCTAGAGCTTCTCCGGCGATGCCTTCAAGAAGGTAATGACACCACAGGGTGCCACCAACGCCGGTCTTGGCAACAAGCCGAGCACAAGGTTTTCACCGGATCCGCCAAGAACCTCCATCGCAGACAGCGCATGGGTCGCCGCCGATCCGAGCCACCGCACATCGAGCATGCCGCACCGGGCAGATCAGATCTGTCCGGGGGGCAAACCACGCATGGCGCCGACCCAACCACCAGGCCCTCCATGCCGCCACCGCTGATCCGAGGACAGATGGTCCATCGCTGCAGATCCGGCCGCCACCGCCGAACGCAGCCAAGGCCGCTGCTCGACGCAGGGCCGGCCGCCGCAACCGCCACCACCACCGCCCTAGGACGAGGCCGCCGCCGCGCAGGCCCGCCACGCCACGGAGGCCATATCGGCCGTGCCACCTCACGCCGCGGAGCTCCGCACCGTCCCCATGGCGCGGGAGAGAGGGAAGGTCCCCGCCACCGCCATCAGCCCCCGGGCAGAGGCCGGCGGCGTCCTTCGGCGGCGGCGGAGGGAGGGATGGAAGGACGAGGAGCCCCCGGCGGCTAGGGTCGGGATCCCGCCCGAGTCGCCCGAGGCGGGGGCGACGCGGGGGGCGTACAAGGAAAACTGTTTTGGTTATCGCTTCATCGGCATGCGTGTGTTTAGGTGAAGATCGGTCCTGGCTCCGGCGTCGTCATCGCGGTGATGCATGATCCATTTGGCATCAAGTTTGGGTGAGGCACCTATGAAGTTCAGCAAATCCTCACTATGGTCTGTTTCTTCTCAGTAATCAAGGTCGAGGAAAGAAGAACCACATGGCGGAGGACAGTGAGGCGGAACAACAATGGCCATCCAATTTTGTGCAATTCCACTAAAATTGAGGAATACAAGCCCGGGTATGGAGATACACATTGCTGTTTCCAAAACTATAAAAATGGATATAGTGTTGTTACTTTGTTTTACAAGATTAACAACGACATCTCAATTGTCAATAAGAATTAATGAAAACTCCAACAAATAGAAGCATCATGATTATCTTGATGGGAACTAAACCAGGATACCGGAGAAAAAAAGCATTTCTTCATTTAACCAGTGATAGTATTAGATTAGCAGCAACAATAGGAGCATATGGACAATGACCACACAACCACCACTTTTTGTCGAAACAACATGTATACCTCCACTGAGGCATAAATCAAGACAACTTTTTGAGTGGTAGTGGCATTTCCTCTATAATAGTAGGTGATGTTGGACCAGTCGACGAACCCTAGCTACTATACATGGGGAGCTAGGGAGTAGTCGCATAGAAGAAAACCCGCATGCAGTAACCTGGGGAGCTGGACCAGTACAAGAAGTTATACCTTAGGTGGGCGAGATGTCGCTTAGGAGGGCGGGCAGGATCTGCCCACACGACGGCAGTGAACAAGGGCGCGGAGGACCTTCGTCCGCGCCAGCGCCGGCTCCGAGAGGACGGTGCACATCGGCTTCCTCCATCGCCGACGGCGACAACGTCAACGCTGCACCTCCTCACCTCCCGCAGCGGACGGGATTCGGCTGGATCTGTGACCACCGATTAGGAGAGAGATAGAGTGGACACTGTCATCTTGTTTTGATATGGAGAGGGTGAGAGAGCGAGATGCGAGAAACTCTATCAAACAAGCGGCTATAATGGAGTAAAAAAAAATCTCTCCATAGCAGTGGTTTTAAATAGAATACGCGTGTTCCCGGAAA
Organism: Aegilops speltoides; assembly: GCA_021437245.1. Taxonomy (NCBI): domain Eukaryota; kingdom Viridiplantae; phylum Streptophyta; class Magnoliopsida; order Poales; family Poaceae; genus Aegilops; species Aegilops speltoides. The sequence goes on along the minus strand of CM038146.1, from coordinate 303,932,350 downwards.
AAAGAAACGAAAACTGGCGGATAATTTTTTAACGTACCAAGAAAGAAAACTCGATCAAAAACCTGCCCCCGCTTCCAGGTCACGAGAGTCGTCACACACACAGACATAGACATGCATATCCCTGTTTACGTAAAATTCCATTTCCATCTCCATCTCCAATCATATTTCTCCAACTGGCACATTATTTATGTTGTTATTTATATAAGCGGCAATATTAACGTACAACATCTCTTGTTTGCGGGCGCCCGGACCGCTGCCATGGCCGCTCCTGACCAACCCGAACCCTCTTCATCACTCGTGCGTGCTTCCGGCCCGAAATGGTCAGTGCCGCATTCATGCCCAGCCAGAGCGGACGCGACCTCTCATTGGTGCCGACATTGAAGCGGCGCGTCGGCCGAGAGAGCGTCGCCCGTGCCGCTTCCTAGTGCACGCGACTGCTCAGCGTTCAAAGGTTGCAATAGCCGGCCACAACATGCATGTAAAAAGTTCTTGGGAGTCCGTGCTAGAGCTAGCTATCCTCCCCCAACTAGTCAATCTCTTCCAGTAGTGATAGTACTTCATGGCGCGATCCATCGACAAGCAGGCGGGAAAGTTATCGTACACTCGGTTTGTGATGAGTGGCATGCCGAGCGACTATGTGGGGTCGAGCCATGGAGGAGGGTGAGACATGAACGCGACAGACGTGATTTAAACATTGGTTTTGCTCGATGGCGCGATCCAACGAAACGAAAAGTTGGTGTCTCTCCGTTTCCATTTTTTCTTCAGAAAAACAAAAAGTTTCCACTCCATTTTCATTCCTACTCCAAGGTTGCCCCATTAAAACGTTCCATCAAATACAAAGGAAAACTAACACGCATGCAGATGCATCTCAATGATTCACATATCATAGCCAATATTTACTTCACAAGTAAAGGCAAAAGTTGTGAGAGCGTGTACGAAAGAAAAACTACTGATTGGGTCACTATGACTTAAACCCTTAACCCTAAACATGATTTAATTTCCTAGCCAGGTAGAACCTGTCGAAGGAAAGACGGCTGGCACCCTCGGATCATACAATGCTTTTGTGCAGTTCCACTAAAATCAAGATGAGCATCCCTTATGGCAAAGATATTGAAGAAGTGTGATTAGAATAATAGTACTGGCATTAGTTTATGAGACATAAACTCATCACAAGTAGAAGCCGGTAGAAGTAGAGAAAGATCGACATGGAGATGGAGCTACGTGGGGAGCTGCGCCAGTGGAGAAAGCTGGCTCCAAAAGGAAGATGGACTACCTGGGCTGTAGCTAGAAGGGCGGTATTGGGACGCGGCATCGGCCCATACCGCAATGACCCCCGATTGGGACGCACCGACTGTGGGTTTTCTCCCTCGCCGATGTAGACCGCGTCTATGCAGAACATTGTTCCCTTCCCCCAGCTGCGGGATCAGGCAGGATATGTGACTAGCGGTGTGGCCACTTGTGGGGACCCCGACTCATAAGTCGTGATCGCCGAATGCACGTGTACAGTGATCCCAGAGATCAATGCTCACTGAACACACAGAAGCTGAAATACAAGAGTCTTACATCCATACATACCGTATTACACAAGTAGGACCATTATGGTCGAGCCTTGAGTACAACATCGCAGCGGAAATCTTCATCGATAACTTGGACCCATGCCATCCGCCTTAACCCTACGGGCATTCTCGACCGAAGCGCCCTAGCTCGCATGCTCGTCACAAAGTGTTCTTCATCATATCCGGTTCTTTCATGCCCGGTCAATGAAATAACCAAGGGCAAGCCAATGAGTACTTTGAATGTACTACGCAAGCAACCCATGTTTTGGTTCAAGGTACAACAATGCATGACATAGGTAAATTTTGCATAAAGCTAGTTTTGAGTGCAATGACATGTTCAACATCCTATAAAGCATGCATCAAGAGAATTCAAGTAACCATAAGAACTGGTCACGAGATATCAACATAAATAGAATGGGCACCAACCCATTTATCATAAACAGAGAGGGCACCAACCCATCTCAATCGTGTCAAGTCCTCTGTCTTGATCCAAGTCATTTCCATCATCACACACACGGTTGAAAACCACGGACATAGTTTAAGCAGCACCGCCAACCGTCCTTGACCGTGGACACGGCTATTCAATAGATTTACACTCTGCAGAGGTTGCACACTTTACCCACTAGATCCGGGAACTTTCGTGTCAAACCACGACCATGGTACCTCAAGTACCGGGGTAAGCACCGATCATTACCTTTCCCTAGACGACACTAACATGGAGTCCACTCGATTGGTAGTAACCCCGTGCCAAACATTTCACATCATAAAGTCGCGAGCCTCGCTCCCATATTCATCACATACCACAAGCACGGGTACCAACGGTGTGTCCGGTGCCTCGTGAAAACAGTCATGGCCGCCCTACAGCACGACCCGCCCCAAGAGAGAGCACCAACTCTCCCCGTCACTAGTAATGCGGGCTCCAAGCTAGTATCGGTCTAGGTACTCAACAATGCCCTTTCCCATATAAGGGTAGAGTGGTCGCGCATGTAGTGTTGGGACAGTCATCAAATCTTAAATCTAATCCGTTTTGAAAACAACACACACTTGCCTCGGTACACCACTTCGTCATCAAGTGGTTACCTTTCTCATCATCTCCCTCGGGCATAAGTGGCACCCGACGGGTTTTCAAAAGACTTTTGAAATCACTTTGTCTCCTTCACCATGCATATTCCCATCCCTTTTGCATAGCATCTACTTTAGCATCCTATCTACTCCCACCGGCATAACCCTCATAAGAAGGTAGGGCCATGCACAATGCAAGTATCAACGAGGAAGTAACTGAGGCAACCAACCCACGTGGTTCACCGACTCATCATGATTCCGATGCAACAATAATGAAGAGCTATAAATGACATGCATATAAAGGGGTTTCATAGTCATGGTCAAAGGGCTGCTTGCCTGTTTCATCAGAGTCTTCAAGTCTTCTAGTCCTTCTCCAAGCACTCCGTCTACTTCGTCAACTATCGTCGAAAGCAACCATAATAAGCAACACAATAAGGCAGGAAATAAAAGTGTTCTAAAAATATGAGTTGGACTTTTCTAGGATACCTCTGGTCATATGAGGGATGACCAAAGTGGTTTCATTGGGATTTGATGAATGGATATCTCTGAACATTTTGACATGGTGGAATCAAGGGGTTTATGGATTTGCAAGAAGTGTACAGAAATATATTTTTGCAAAATGAGCAAAGGCACCCATTTGACAAAGCATGATTTTAGAAGCATCTAGGAATTGGTTTCACTGGATTTGGAGTTCAAATGAATTTCCTATGAATTTGCAAAGCTGATAAATATGAAGAAATGGCTCAATAATTTATGTGGTACAGAAAGCATCAAACAAAATGTTCATAAACTAGGTTATGATCTTAGATTCATCTAGGAATTGGAATCATGGCATTTGGATCAATATTGAGCTCTCTGTGATTTTCTAAAGTTTATCATGTAAATAGGAAAAATAGGATGTGATAATTATTTGTGAAGAAAAGTATCTCGAAAAATGTGCATGTTGCACCAACAGTAGGGCATGATTTATGGAGTCTCTAGAAATTTGAATCATCAAATTTGGAGTCCATTTGAATTGTTTGGGAGATTTTACAAGCTTTACGTAAAAGAAAAAGGAAAGGATTTTTTTTTACCCAAACGGGCTGGATCTGGCGGCGGTGGCGCGCCGGGCGAGGCATAGCGGGCGCAGCACTGGCTGGCCCAGCTCTCGCGACACCCGACGGGAGGCCACGCCAAGGCGATTCGCGGTTACGCTTCCGTCGAAGGAAGCGCAGAATAGCCGCCCGTCTCCACTTGCCAGCGTGGCCCGTGGCTGAGCCATCGACGAGTGGGGCCCGCTGCGCAGTCGTCCCCAACCTCCGCGCGATCACGACGGAGACAGAGAGAGCGAGGCGGACGGCGCCGGGCGCTCTTCCCGCGACTCCGGCCGTCCCGGTGACGTTCGGCATACCTACGGACTCGGAGGCCGAGCCGCACCCATTCATGGGCGCCACGCAGGCTGGGAAGGTCGAGGCGACGGCGACCGGACGCCGTGGACGAGGCTTCAGGAGAAGGTGGTTATGGCGCACGGGCACCAGAGCAGGAGAAGGCGAAGGGAGAGCTCCGACGGTCATCTGCAGATCTCTGGTGGCCAAAGGAGGCGCGGGAGGCCCTGGTTTGCGGAGCCGAGAGGAGGCCGACGGCGACCATGGCGGCGATGGAGAGGCAAGGAGAGCACGAGGGAATAGAGGGCTTGTCCGGGAGGTTGCTGGGAGTGAGAGAGGCGAAAGGAGGCTATAGAGAGCTCGGGGCTGGATTAAATAGGAGGGGCGAGGTGCACCACGGGACCGTCTTGGCCATGAGGCTGTAGCTGCTGCTAGAGGCCACGGGGCTCGTGTGAGTATGTCCGGTGTTCGTGGGGTTGGTCCAGGCCGAGGAGGGAAGAGAAGGAGCGGGAGTGTCGGGCGCCAAGCGTGTGAGCATGCCCATTGGGGCTCTCGGGCGGCAAGCGCGCGTCTTGAAAAGGAGGCAGCAGGAGGGAGAAGGAGGAGGGGCCAGCTTGGTGTCGTGTTGCGGACGTCGAGGAGCATCTCTCGGCGCGAGGGGAGGCTCGAGGTGGTCGGGAGTGCCGTATCAACGGTCGGGAGCACGGCGTGCTCCAGAGCGCAAAATGGCCGGCACCCGCAGCTTTTCCTCGCGTCCTCACGCGCCCACTTGTGTCTAGCGGCTGCTCAGGGGAGTAAACAATGTGGGAAAGGCATTGGATGCCCTGGGGCTTGCCAGGAGTGAGAGAGAGGTGAGAGAAGGGGAGGAAAACTGTTGTCCAGAGAGAGAGAGTGAGGGTTTCACTTCCAAATAATTGAGCTGTGGGATAGCCATTGCTACTGGACGTGCAAGGGGACTAGGAGGGTCTGTGGTAGAAAGGAGAAGTCATGGAGATTAGTGGAAGGGGTCAAAATAGTGATTTTTGCAAAATGCCAGAAGGTGTTTGATGTTGGTTTGGGCAGGAATATGATTCCCATTTGTCATGAGGTTCCACAGGGTGAAATGACACATATAATTAGGGCCTTCCACCAATTTGGAGCTCAATAGAAGAAAGTTGACAATGCAACTTTGGTAAACCCTAGAATTTAGCAGAAATGAACTTGTGTAGATTTAGTTGAGCAAATCACTTCTCCTTGATGCACCACTTGGTGTGGTGGCCTCATTTGGTCATGTGATCATGCTCACAAAAGTTGGTGTCAAGGAGAGAAAGTTGGTAATGCAAGGTTGTTCAAATATGGTTCGGACAGAAGGGTTTTGGGGCACTTTGATCAAGTTAAATTGTTCTCCAACTTGTGCCATTTGGTCTAGATGAATAATTAGACCACTTGATCATGTTCACAAGGTTTGAGAACATTTGGACATGTTTGGCAATGTAAAGTTGCTCAAACTTCTAAATGGACAGAAATGGTTTTGAGGGGGTTTGATGATGTTATCTTGTTCTCCAAGACATGGGACTTGGCAAGATCACCAAATATGCCATTTGTGACATGATAGAATTTTCTTGGAATATTTGGAGAAGATCTCTTTGTAAATATTTCAAAAGCTTGAAATATCCGTAAAGGGTTTTGAGGGATTTGACCAATATTTTGAACATGGCCATGTGTTGAAACTCTTATATATGGACAATATATGTCCTATGAGTTTCCTAAATTTTGTCAAATATTTTTGAAGCAATAAAATAATTTTTCCTATTAAAGACCATTTCTGGCCTTGATAAAAAGCTTTTAAATAAAATAGGAAAACAACTTTTAAAATTATATTTTGTGGTTTCGGGTATCCTATATCTAATAGGAGTCAAATACATTTTTAGAAAGATTTTTACTGCCCTTAATTAAGTACTTGCAAAGGCAAACCTCAATTCAGGGTTTTTGAAAAACTAATTTTGGAAAATACTATTTGGCCAAATTATTTTTGTTAAGAAAATATTTTTATGTCCTATACACATGGCATGATCATTGGCTCAAGGGTTTGGAGCAAGGAGATGAAGTATAGGAGTTGGAGGATTTATTTTATTTTTAGAGCACTTGCAATCAGCAGACAAGAATCAAATCAAGCAAAGTCCAAAACACTCAAAAGTTTTTGTCAAACCACATTTTAGCATGATTAAGAGCTTAAGTGCTGTGCCATGAAAATCAGGGTGTGACAGACCTACCCCCCTTACAAGAATCTCGTCCCCGAGATTCCTAGACTAGGCGCGGAAAGGGATACAGAAACTTGTATCTGGGGTAGTTTTCAAGTCTTCATGTTGCTTCTGCTTCCGTGTAGTGCTCCCTTGAGATTGAAGTACTTGATGGTGTGGCTTCGTGTATGACGCCCTCGGTTGATCCAGAGTTCTTTGAGGGTCTCTTGCGTTAGGTCTGGTTGGACTAGGGTCGGTGGCTCGGTGGTCAACGCCCTTATAGAGATCGGGCAAGTTAGGAAGTTGGAAACACTTCGGGGTTGGGATGCATGGAAAGCGCCAGCACCCTGTAGCTCGGTGGCAACTCCACTGGTAGCCGTCTATTCTACGTCTTGTAGAGATCTCGGAGGGGGTTGTTAAATCTTGGAGTGATCTCGAAGAAGGCCGATGGATCTTGGGCGAGCTTTCCTTTGACATGGAAGTGCTGGGTTCCTTTGAGAGGGGTGACCCGGAGATAAACATGGTCTCCAACCTGGAAGGTCATGACTTGACGATGTGGGTCAGCGTAGCTCCTTGGTCTTGGCTTGGTAGTCTTCAAACGCTCTCTGACAAGCTGGACTTGCTCTTCGGCTTCACGGGGAATGTCGGGCCTAAAGACAAGTCCTTCCGTCTCTGACCAATTGAGGGTGTGCGGCACTTCCGCCCGTATAACACTTAAAATGGTGCCACCGGAGGCTTGACTTCAAGGTTAGTTAAGAATCTGGTGCAACCAGTTCCAACCCAAGCTTTCAAGTTCTTCATACAGTATGGCAGCCTTTCCTTGAGCATAGCATTCAAGGAACAAGCCTTTCGCTTAATGCATCTGCTACCACATTAGCCTTCCGGGGTGGTATTGAACTCGAGGTCATAATCTAGATCAAGTCTAGTCATCTTCTTTGCCTCGTGTTCAATCCCTTTGAGTGAAAATATACTTCAGACCTTTGTGACCCGTGTATATCTCACATCCCTTCCGTAAGAGGTAATGTCGCCATGTCTTCAGGGCATGAACCACTGCTGTTAGCTCAAGGTCATGAGTAGCATAGTTCTCTTCATGAGGCCGTAGTTGCCTTTGAGAGGAGTGGCTTGCAGATATGCACGGTCTTCAACGCGGAAGCTCATTCCTTGACGACGGTGGTTGGTATAGTTCTTCCTCCTTGACATGGCGGTCTTCACGCGGACATTCATGTCCTCAAGTAAGGATGATGATCACTTGCCCAAGTACTCTGTGAAGTATTTGGGGTACGTAGAGTGTGTTGAGGTACTGGTGAGGGTCCTGGTTGAGCATTGGTCAAAATCTTATTGATCTAGAGCCAAGGCCCAAGGTCACGATCCAACCGTGTGTGGCTTGGTAGGGCATAAGGGTTTCAAGGATTCTAGTGTACGAATGAAAGTTTATCATCCCATCCTTGAGCACAGTTTCTGAGATGCCAATAGCCTATCTAGTCCTCCAAACAGATCACCTTATACTATCGAAAGCATCATTTCGTATAGGCCAACTCCAATCATCACTCATGCCATTCGTATCCTCATGACTCCCAAGAGGAGGTCTAACAAAATCATACATGTCTATAATCCCCAAACTCATATGTATGTCCACCCCTAAAAATCCATGGGTAGAACATATAAGCTGCTAAGCTTGAACGTGACAATCCAAGTGCTCAGCCTATCCTTCCAAGGTCTAAGATAAAGCACCTCTATCCTAGAGAAACACGTCGTAAGCCACTCCAAGATCCTATTCCCTTCCTATGAATCAACTCCAACAGCCCATTAACTTCCATCAATCACTGCATAATCCATTAATTCTTCGAGTCCAAGGCCTACGCTGGTGTTCCACATGATCTTCTAAAGTCCTTATAATCCCCGAATACCTGAAAGGGCTGCCTTACTATAGTTAGTCCACCAATTGCCATTATTGTATTCTAACAATACTCCAAGGTCAAGCTCACAAGATGCCTAAATAAACTCCGACAATTAGCCCAATCTCCTAGTTTATCGTCCACCGAGAAACATGGTATCATGATCGAGATCATCAGTCTAAATCCAATTTACTCCGAACCATGTAGACATACTCAGCATCTATATTCAACTAGGATCACCTATTTAAACCCAAATCTTGTGTCTAATGAGAAATCCCACATGCTCCCCCAAGTCATTTACGTAATATCAACTGTCTCCTATCAATATCCCATGGCTAAGTTAAATCCAAATACTTCCGAGAATTTCAGCTTGCATCATAATTATCCTATTAAATCCAATTTACTCAGAGTAATGGAAGCTATGCTACTCTATAATCATGATCCCACCAAGTTCATCTACCAACATGGTAGCCTTATAATCCACCAAAGAGTCTCGAATAATTCCTCAAAGTCATTGCTATAAACTCACCAGGTCATTTATCCTCTATTCCTATATCCTCGAATTGGTCCTTCCTATGGCATCGTCAGTTTTAGTGCTATCTTAGGATGACAATGTGCTCATTCACTATGTCCACTAGTTCCATAATGAACCCAGTGATAAGCAAGGTTATGAAGGCTTAATAGGTTCTCTTGCAATTCCGTAGGTTAAGCTTAGGTTAAGGTGTCGAGCTGGGGTATCTCGTGAAGTCTCGACGAGTCTAGGAATGGGCTTCTAATCTTGAGGGGCAACCATAACTCTAAGGGCTGCACGTGGTCGAGGAGGTTGCAACAAAAGTCTTCATTGCTAATTGGTTGCCGAAGCAGATTCCTTGGTGCATCTTGTCTTGCTGGTCTTCAGTTGAGGAAAGAGATGGGAGGGAAAAGTAGCATAGAGGAGGGGAACGCCTAAAGGGGGTTCTATAGTGCAAGTGCGAACAAACAAGTGCCAAAAAGGGTCAAACACAAACAACAAAATAAGGCAGGTGATATAGTCGCATACTTGTTGCCTAGGGCAAAAGTGCGACTTATATCAAAACATAAACAAATAAAAACAAGCAACACACAATCATGGTTCTACTCGAACCATCATACGGACTCGACTGCGCATAGGGGGGTACACGACTCATCCTACCCTAGGGGTTCTCGGACTCCATAGTCGTGCCTTGTGCCTCATGCAGTCTCCCGGGTTTTTCTCAGGTGTTGCTATGTCTCTTGTAGTTGTTTGATGGGATGATCCCGGTTGAGCTTGAAGAGTCTTCAACAACTTCTTGCCTGTTGAAGTGATGGGGTGAAGGTGGCTTCTCATAGCAGGCATTGACTCGGTCTTCTGTTGTCTTCTTAACCCTGATGATCCCTTCTTGTCTTCTAAGCCATCGATGGTACCAGGTAGGCAATCCTTTATGCAGCGACATTATCAAGGCATAATAGAGGTCCACCATGTCGGTTACGTTGATGATAACATCGACACCAAGAGCGGGGGATGAGGAGAACCGTTTTCCTGCTCACTATGGTGAGGCGGACCAAATGGCTAGGTTCTCATCCATCGGTGGTTGCCGATACAACAACAGTAGTGACAGGGTTACTCTATTAGCGATGTATACCATGATCTTGCATATTCTATACCCTGATCATCGTAGGCTAATATTGCATCATCTTGGGGCAGTGTCAAGGGTGTCACCATCTCCTGGGTCTTCAGGTCCTCATTCCTCGAGGATGTATCTTCTGTTGGTATTGTCTTGTGGTGATGTCGCCAATCTTGTGTTCAGGAGATGTGGGTGAATGTCTGGCAAGGCATCATCCTTCCAGATTACCCACGAGGATTACAAGGAATCCTGTGGTCATGGCATAAGGGTTCTAGCGACCAAAGGTTTTGAAGGGGAAGCGATCAATAAGGAAAGTATACCTTAGGTTTTGAAAAACTCAGAAGGGGAAGAGAAGTATAGATAGTTTTGAAAACTAGTAGTAGTTTGGGAAATAGTTTTACCCTAACTAACGACCATGCTAACTAAGGCTTCCTACAGTCAGGATGGCTCTGATACCAGCTCTGTGGGGACCCCGACTCATAAGTCGTGATCGCCGAATGCACGTGTACAGTGATCCCAGAGATCAATGCTCACTGAACACACAGAAGCTGAAATACAAGAGTCTTACATCCATACATACCGTATTACACAAGTAGGACCATTATGGTCGAGCCTTGAGTACAACATCGCAGCGGAAATCTTCATCGATAACTTGGACCCATGCCATCTGCCTTAACCCTACAGGCATTCTGAAGCGTCCTAGCTCGCATGCTCGTCACCGAAGTGTTCTTCATCATATCCGGTTCTTTCATGCCTGGTCAATGAAATAACCAGTGGCAAGCCAATGAGTACTTTGAATGTACTCGCAAGCAACCCATGTTTTGGTTCAAGGTACAACAATGCATGACATAGGTAAATTTTGCATAAAGCTAGTTTTGAGTGCAATGACATGTTCAACATCCTATAAAGCATGCATCAAGAGAATTCAAGTAACCATAAGAACTGGTCACAGATATCAACATAAATAGAATGGGCACCAACCCATTTATCATAAACAGAGAGGGCACCAACCCATCTCAATCGTGTCAAGTCCTCTGTCTTGATCCAAGTCATTTCCATCATCACACACACGGTTGAAAACCCTGGACATAGTTTAAGCAGCACCGCCCAACCGTCCTTGACCGTGGACACGGCTATTCGAATAGATTTACACTCTGCAGAGGTTGCACACTTTACCCACTAGATCCGGGGAACTTTCGTGTCAAACCACGACCCGCGGTACCTCAAGTACCCGGGGTAAGCACCCGATCATTACCTTTCCCTAGACGACACTAACATGGAGTCCACTCGATTGGTAGTAACCCCCGTGCCAAACATTTCACATCATAAAGTCGCGGAGCCTCGCTCCCATATTCATCACATACCACAAGCACGGGTACCAACGGTGTGTCCGGTGCCTCTGTGAAAACAGTCATGGCCGCCCTACAGCACGACCCGCCCCAAGAGAGAGCACCAACTCTCCCCGTCACTAGTAATGCGGCTCCAAGCTAGTATCGGTCTAGGTACTCAACAATGCCCTTTCCCATATAAGGGTAGAGTGGTCGCGCATGTAGTGTTGGGACACCATCAAATCTTAAATCTAATCCGTTTTGAAAACAACACACACTTGCCTCGGTACACCACTTCGTCATCAAGTGGTTACCTTTCTCATCATCTCCCTCGGGCATAAGTGGCACCCGACGGGTTTTCAAAAGACTTTTGAAATCACTTTGTCTCCTTCACCATGCATATTCCCATCCCTTTTGCATAGCATCTACTTTAGCATCCTATCTACTCCCACCGCATAACCCTCATAAGAAGGTAGGGCCATGCACAATGCAAGTATCAACGAGGAAGTAATCGAGGCAACCAACCCACGGTTCACCGACTCATCATGATTCCGATGCAACAATAATGAAGAGCTATAAATGACATGCATATAAAGGGTTTCATAGTCATGGTCAAAGGGCTGCTTGCTGTTTCATCGAGTCTTCAAGTCTTCTAGTCCTTCTCCAAGCACTCCGCCTACTTCAATCAACTATCGCCGAAAGCAACCATAATAAGCAACACAATAAGGCAGGAAATAAAAGTGTTCTAAAAATATGAGTTGGACTTTTCTAGGATACCTCTGGTCATATGAGGGATGACCAAAGTGGTTTCATTGGGATTTGATGAATGGATATCTCTGAACATTTTGACATGGTGGAATCAAGGGGTTTATGGATTTGCAAGAAGTGTACAGAAATATATTTTTGCAAAATGAGCAAAGGCACCCATTTGACAAAGCATGATTTTAGAAGCATCTAGGAATTGGTTTCACTGGATTTGGAGTTCAAATGAATTTCCTATGAATTTGCAAAGCTGATAAATATGAAGAAATGGCTCAATAATTTATGTGGTACAGAAAGCATCAAACAAAATGTTCATAAACTAGGTTATGATCTTAGATTCATCTAGGAATTGGAATCATGGCATTTGGATCAATATTGAGCTCTCTGTGATTTTCTAAAGTTTATCACAGAAATAGGAAAAATAGGATGTGATAATTATTTGTGAAGAAAAAGTATCTGGAAAAATGTGCATGTTGCACCAACAGTAGGGCATGATTTATGGAGTCTCTAGAAATTTGAATCATCAAATTTGGAGTCCATTTGAATTGTTTGGGAGATTTTACAAGCTTTACGTAAAAGAAAAAGGAAAGGATTTTTTTTTTTACCCAAACGGGCTGGATCTGGCGGCGGCGGCGCTTGGGCGAGGCATAGCGGCAGCATGCGGCTCGCCCAGCCTCCTCGCGACACCCGACGGGAGGCCACGCCAAGGCGTGTCGCGGTTACGCTTCCGTCGAAGGGAAGCGCAGAATAGCCGCCCGTCTCCACTTGCAGCGTGGCCCCGTGGCTGAGCCATCGACAGTGGGGCCCGCCTGCAGGTCGTCCCAACCTCCCCGCGACGCGACGGGAGACAGAGAGAGCGAGCCGGACGGCGCCGGCGCTCTTCCCCGGCGACTCCGGCCGTCCCGGTGACGTTCAAGATACCTCACGGACTCGGAGGCCGAGCCGCACCATTCATGGGCGCCACGCAGGCTGGGAAGGTCCAGGCGACGGCGACCGACGCCGCGGACGAGGCTTCAGGAGAAGGTGGTTCTGGCGGCACGGGCACCAGAGCAGGAGAAGGCGAGCGGGAGAGCTCCGACGGTCATCTGCAGATCTCACTGTGGCCAAAGGAGGCGCGGGAGGCCCTGGTTTGCGGGAGCCGAGAGGAGGCCGACGGCGACCATGGCGGCGATGGAGAGGCAAGGAGAGCACGAGGGAATAGAGGGCTTGTCCGGGAGGTTCTTGGGAGTGAGAGAGGGCGAAAGGAGGCTATAGAGAGCTCGGGGCTGGATTAAATAGGAGGGGCGAGGTGCACCACGGGACCGTCTTGGCCGGCGAGGCAGAGCCGCTGCTAGAGGCCACGGGGCTCGTGTGAGTATGTCCGGGTGTTCGTGGGGTTGGTCCAGGCGGAGGAGGGAAGAGAAGGAGCGGGAGTGTCGTGGCGCCAGCGTGTGAGCATGCCCATTGGGGCTCTCGGGCGGCTGCTGCGTCTGAAGGAGGCAGCAGGAGGGAGAAGGAGGAGGGCCAGCTTGGTGTCGTGTTGCGGACGCCGAGGAGCATCTTCGGCGCGAGGGGAGGCTCGAGGTGGTCGGGAGTGCCGTGTCAACGGTCGGGAGCACGCCGTGCTCCAGAAGCCAAGAATGGCCGGCACCCGCAGCTTTTCCTCGCGTCCTCCGCGCCCACTTGTGTCTAGCGGCTGCTCGGGGAGTAAACAATGTGGGAAAGGCATTGGATGCCCTGGGGCTTGCCAGGAGTGAGAGAGAGGTGAGAGAAGGGGAGGAAAACTGTTGTCCAGAGAGAGAGAGTGAGGGTTTCACTTCCAAATAATTGAGCTGTGGGATAGCCATTGCTACTGGACGTGCAAGGGGACTAGGAGGGTCTGTGGTAGAAAGGAGAAGTCATGGAGATTAGTGGAAGGGGTCAAAATAGTGATTTTTGCAAAATGCGAGAAGGTGTTTGATGTTGGTTTGGGCAGGAATATGATTCCCATTTGTCATGAGGTTCCACAGGGTGAAATGACACATATAATTAGGGCCTTCCACCAATTTGGAGCTCAATAGAAGAAAGTTGACAATGCAACTTTGGTAAACCCTAGAATTTAGCAGAAATGAACTTGTGTAGATTTAGTTGAGCAAATCACTTCTCCTTGATGCACCACTTGGTGTGGTGGCCTCATTTGGTCATGTGATCATGCTCACAAAAGTTGGTGTCAAGGAGAGAAAGTTGGTAATGCAAGGTTGTTCAAATATGGTTCGGACAGAAGGGTTTTGGGGCACTTTGATCAAGTTAAATTGTTCTCCAACTTGTGCCATTTGGTCTAGATGAATAATTAGACCACTTGATCATGTTCACAAGGTTTGAGAACATTTGGACATGTTTGGCAATGTAAAGTTGCTCAAACTTCTAAATGGACAGAAATGGTTTTGAGGGGGTTTGATGATGTTATCTTGTTCTCCAAGACATGGGACTTGGCAAGATCACCAAATATGCCATTTGTGACATGATAGAATTTTCTTGGAATATTTGGAGAAGATCTCCTTTGTAAATATTTCAAAAGCTTGAAATATCCGTAAAGGGTTTTGAGGATTTGACCAATATTTTGAACATGGCCATGTGTTGAAACTCTTATATATGGACAATATATGTCCTATGAGTTTCCTAAATTTTGTCAAATATTTTTGAAGCAATAAAATAATTTTTCCTATTAAAGACCATTTCTGGCCTTGATAAAAGCTTTTAAATAAAATAGGAAAACAACTTTTAAAATTATATTTTGTGGTTTCGGGTATCCTATATCTAATAGGAGTCAAATACATTTTAGAAAGATTTTTACTGCCCTTAATTAAGTACTTGCAGTGCAAACCTCAATTCAGGGGTTTTTGAAAAACTAATTTTTGGAAAATACTATTTGGCCAAATTATTTTTGTTAAGAAAATATTTTTATGTCCTATACACATGGCATGATCATTGGCTCAAGGGTTTGGAGCAAGGAGATGAAGTATAGGAGTTGGAGGATTTATTTTATTTTTAGAGCACTTGCAATCAGCAGACAAGAATCAAATCAGGCAAAGTCCAAAACACTCAAAAGTTTTTGTCAAACCACATTTTAGCATGATTAAGAGCTTAAGTGCTGTGCCATGAAAATCAGGGTGTGACACCACTGTCGGTGGGAAACGACACCTATGAGATCACGAGGACCCCTTCTGCGGTTGCGGGGAGTGGGGTTGTGAGAAGAGCAGTATTAGTAGCCAGCACAAGGATCGTTTACCCAGGTTCGGGCTGCGAGGATTGCGTAAAACCCTAGTCCTGCTTTGGTGGATGTATTGAGTGTTCTTGAGCTCTTGAACTAGCTACGGTGGCTGCATGGTTCAAAAGAGCCGAATCCCTCTCCAGTACGCCATGGGCCTCCTTTTATAGTCGAAAGGGGCTGCCACGGTGGCACACAGGAGGTGGAAAGGCCTACAGTGCTATGAGCTTATCGCTCGTATTACAGGACAAGACGTATTTAATGCATAGCTTAGGTGTCCTCTTGCTTTATCGGGGACGGGAGCGAGGCCCATCCCATCCGTCGCGGCCCCCCTCGCTTCGACATGCGCCCTGGCCAGTGATGCATGCGGCGCCATGTAGGCAGGCAAGCAGCTGAGGTGGCGTGGTGTTGGAGCTTCCATGAAGATCTGCATGCCACCACGCAGGTGTGTGCTGAGTTGGTCTGGAAGCTGCATGTTGCCACGCTGGTGCCTGCCCAGCTGGTTGGGCTGGCAGCTGCATGTGAACGGCGGTGGAGACTTGGTTGGTGCGGGCCTAGCAGTGGCCCCGCTGATGCCCTTGGCAAGGGTCTTGCCGGGTGGCCCGGCAAGGGTCTTGTCGTGGCGCGCTGTCGTCCCTGGCAAGGATCTTGCCGGGGGGTCTTGCGGGTTTCCTCGGCAAGGATCTTGTCGAGGATCGTTGCCTTCCAACCCTCATCTGATCTTGAATATTCTTTGTCTTCACAAAGATCTGCATGCCACCATGGAGGTGCCTCCCAAGCCCTGGCCCAACGTAGTTGATGGTGTTGGAGACTGTGGGCTCGAGGGTGGGTCACTCCGCTGGTGTGGGCGAGCCACCCCGGCAAGGGGCTTGCCGAGGCTGCTGAGGCTGCCCCGGCAAGGGTCTTGCCGGGGAAACCTACTTCGTCCATCTGCTCTCTGTGGTCTCTGTCTTTGGCGTTGCGCTGATTGTTTTTGCGTCTTCGACTCCTCCCCTTTGCCCTGCTAAGTGTGGCTTCGGCCTGTGGCTCTGACTGCCCGCGCACAAGTAAGGGGTACAAGGGAGTGCCCCTACTTTAGTACACTGACAGCCACCATGGTTCTATGCTTGTGAAGAGAGCAACCCAAGTAAGCTGGCTTGTAGCTTAGGCTCCTGCTAGTGTATATATAGTGGTTTTATTTTTCTCTCCATATCAACCATTTTATATTGCATACGTGTCATTGAAGAGTGAAATGATGGTTGCTTCTTCCGACTAACTTACTGTGTGATTTGACTGCTCCTTAGTGGCCCCTACACATACTCGCCTACGTGTATGCAACAGTCACACGTACACATGGATGCAAAAAGACGTGCGACGCCCTAAGGCAAGCATGTTCGGGCACACGAAGGAACACACACGGTCACGCTCAAGTGTTCAACCTACACGTGCATGCACAGACATACTCAGCCAGGGCGAGCTAGTGACCGTATAAACACCGTAAAATGTATATATTGAGCACAATGAGCGTATTATGAAGTCCACTGACCATATTTTTACAAATATACAGTAATAGACAGTGTATTTATCTCATTTGAAATTAATCCATATTAACCGGAGAGGAGGCAGTATGGACTAGCATTACTTTGCTGTGTCCCTTCAATTTGCCAAATGAAGAGAAGCTTGCAGGACGGGAGAAGCTTGCGTGCGGTGGCTCGCAGGACAAGGAGAAAGTTTTGACTAATGCAAGCTCTCCCTCGCTCAGGCGGTGGACATGCAATAGTTAATTCGGTGTCAGATTGCCAGAAGCATACACTATAGTAGTACTATTATTGTTCGACTTCCCGAAGAGGCGAACAACCAAGCGCAAAGTTTACTAGTACTAGTACTACTACTATAGTCTATAGAGGTATGTACTCCTATACTAGTACTAGGAACTGGATCGAGGAGCATCTGCACTCTTATTATATTTTTAAAATGTGATAAAGCAATCTTTAACACATTTGGTTCTCTTCGAGGGTTCTCGCATGTGATAATGGAAGTTGATTGCATGGAATACTCGCCACACTTCTCGCTTAATTCTGGATCATATCCTGTTACAAATAGGAGTGCTCGGTAATATTTCCTCTTTTTTTGTTATTTCGCATGCAAACAGGTCATCAAACCATTCAGCGCATCTTTGTGCGAACCGTGCTTGCTACACTTTGAATGTGGCCGAGAGCTGGCTTGATGAAACACCTCGCTTCATACTTATTTTTTTGCGGGGTACCTCGCTTCCTAGTGACTAGTGTCTTGGCTGATCGTCCTAAGAATGCTTATATATATGAATAAAGCTCTCTCATTTACCTGCAAAAAAGATTATGCCATATTAATCAGAAAGGAGGGAGTATGGACTAGCACTACTTTTTGGTGTGTCCCGTTAACACGCAGAACAAGGAGAAGCTTGCAGGACAAGGTGAAGCTCGCTTACGCTTTTTGACTAATGCAACCTACCCTCGCCCAGGCGGTGGACATGCATCAGTCCATTCGGTGTCAGATTGTCAGAGGCATACACTGTAGTACCCAACATGCGGAGTACCATCATTGTTCGACTTCACGAAGAGGTGAAGAGCCAAGCACAAGGTTTAGTAGTACGAGTAGTACTACTACTAGAACCGCATGGTGGAGCGTCTGTACTCTTATTTTTTAATCTCTGATAAAGTACACATTTATTCCGGAGAAGGGCGGAAAACGGCAGCCCAACATGTAATGATGATATCGATCAACCATGCTCGAATATATCTTGGCCTCCGTGCGAGCCTGTCTGTGTGTTCTCGCTCCTCCTCTCTCTCAAGGAACGGCGGGTTGGCCATTTTGCCGTCAATTTAGATCGGTTTGCTCACACTCCGTTCCCATATGTCTGTGATATGCCAAGTGGAGGTGCGTTGACCGACTGGCAATACGCATACTTCGTTTTGTACCTTCATACTACTCCTCCCTCCGTCACAGTTTAAAGGGCACGCTTCATTATGATGCATTTCTCTCAATGCATTTCCACCACCTGAGAGACTTTAGACGCGTTTGGTTTAATGCTCAATTAATTAGGGCATGGTAACCGCAATCCAGTCCACAATTTTCTCTCGATGTACTCCCTCCGTTCCTAAATAGAAGTCTTTGGAGAGATTCCACTATGGACCACATACAGAGCAAAATGAGTGAATCTATACTCTAAAATGCATCTAGATACATCCGTATGTGGTTCATAGTGAAATCTCTACAAAGACTTAGGCCTCATTTGGTTTGTAGGATTCTTGTAGGAATTTCATAGGATAGGATTTTCAAAGGAAAAATTCCTATGTAGCCCTTTGGTTTGTAGGAATGGATTCCTATTGCTATGTAGGATAGGATTCAATCCTTCACATTTCAAAGGAAAAAAACATTAGCCTAGACTCAATGGAAAAATTCCTATCCTATGCAACAAATGACATCTCTTTCTTTATCGGAATCGAGATGTATGTCATCTCACTTCCTTTGAAGTTCCTATTCCTAGAATATTCGTATCCTATGAACCAAAGGAGGCCTTATACTTAGGAACGGAGGGAGTACTACGGAATGGAGTAAGTGCATGCATGTGTGTACCCAGGGTGGAAGCACTGCATGCATGTGTGTACACATTATTTCCTCTAGTAATAGACGCCATGCTATAACTACCAAGGCTATTTTCCAGGCCGATTGCTAGTCGCCTTGGTCCCACAGATTTTTTCTTTTCCTGAAGCGCGCTCTATAAACAGTGACAGATGGAGTAGTATGAGCGGATTCAAAGAAGAGCGCATTGATGGTTGCTTCTTCCGAGCAACTTACAGTGGGAAAGGTGGGGCTTATGATTTGACTACTCATTACTCACTATTAATGTGGCGTAACGATAGGGCCGAGTTTCTCATGCGGTTGTGCACTACCCCCTCGTGTCGGTGTACTAAGGTAGGGGTACCTCAGTACCCCAACTTGTGCACGGGCAGCCGCAGCTCCCCCTCAGCTAGATCCACCAAACGCTTGCCGGAGGCCACTCCGGCTCCAGACCAAGCCATTCAAGAACAAGTGAACAAGACAGAAGCTTAAGACCCCGGCAAGAGGAGCTTGCCGGGAAGGCCGTTCCAGGCTCAAGACTACCTCACTCACGCAAGTCCTTGGCGAGAGGAGCTCGCCGGGGAGACTAGAAGATCACATCTCGAAGGACACGCCTCGGCGCTGTACGCGTCCCGGCGAGGGCCCGGGCAGCGGCAAGTCATAGAGCCCGACAAGCTCCCGAGCCCGGCAAGATCAAGGCCCCGGCAAGGTACTTGCCGGGAGAGCTGCGACAGCGTGCCGCACTCCAGCTCATCCGCCCACGCGCCGCCTTCACCTTCTCCAGAGACGCGCGTGGCGGGTGGCTGTGCTGCATGCAAGGTGCGGTGGCACTCCACGGTGGTGGCTCCATCACCGTGGCAAACGGAGACGCAAGGGGCGGGAGCTTTTGGGGCGGCGGCGACGGCATTTAATGCTCTTGTCCCCTCTGTCAAAAGTAGGTAGGATCCACTGTTCATACATCGTAGCCGCCTTGTTCCCGCGACTTCCAACTACCACCTCTTTTACGTTTTACCCCTCTACCCTCGTTGACACTGTCGGTGACCCTTGCCCTATAAAAGGAGGCCCATGCACAACGAGGAGGTTCCGATCATTGCTACACTCGCGAGACCCGACTCTTTCACGACTTCCTTGCGCTCGGGTAGCTGCTCTCCAGCTCCCGGGCGCAATACAACACAAAGCAGCAGAGGGTTTACGCGACCATCGCGCCCGGCTGGGTAAAAATCAACGCGCCGCTGTGCCGCCGCCTCGATCTGCTCTCTGTGCATCCTCCGCCTCGTGCGAATACACGAAGGGCCGTCCCAGCGGCCCCATAGGTGCCGCCACCCATCGCGCGACATCTTTGGCGCGCCCGGTAGAGGCGTCGAGGTTGTGCGGACCTGATCCGCCTTCGTGCGGCTGCGCTCTTCATCAACCTCTCCGGTTTAAATCGACTTCGCCGACAATTGCGCCATGGCCCCGGCGAGAGCTTCGAGGGTCGCAGACCATCTCCGTCTTCTCCACCGCCACCGAGCCAGCGGTGGGTGGGGGAGACGCCGATGGAAGGATGGACGCCGGCGAGGGCGCGCGTCACCAGATCCATAGACAGACAGGTGGCCGCACTTCTCTCGTGGATCCGTCCCCTCAAGATCACGCAACCCAGCAGCGCCGTGCCACGGAGGATGGTACTCGCGTCTTTGGCGAGAACGTGCTGAGGGCTCGCGGGATGCTCGGACCGCTGTCCATGCATGAGCAAAACGAGAGTGCCGAGGAGGACTCTGCTCCTCCTATCGCTACTAGGAGTCCGAGCATGTTACAGACCTCGCGCTGCTCACCCCGCTCCCCTGCACCCGGCAAGCGTATCTCCACGGCGCTATCTCGCTGCCGAGGACGCGCCATCGAGCTCTAAGTCCAGCAAGGACGGCTCTGGTACTCACTCCGGCAAGTACAGCCCCTCGGAACGCTATAAGCCCGGCGAGAACAGCTCTGGTGCTCGTTCCGGCGAGCGCACCTCCCCGGAGTGCTGCGCCGTCGAGGACGCGCCATTGAGCTCCATCCGCAAGAGCAGAGACACAAGAAAAAGAAAAGCTAAGTCGCTCGCGCTTTCGTGCAGAGCATTTCTTGTTCCATGCTTTTATCTATTATATCCTCTCGCGTTTGTCGCCAGCCGAAAACTGTCGCCGAGGAGCACTGCTCGTGAGCGGTCGCACCCTTACTTTGCTTCAACACGCCAACGAGTTAAAAGTGGATCGCGACCAGCTTCGCGCCTCGTTTCGTTTCGAGTCTGTTCAGTAAGTCAAGCGCGTCGCGAACTAGACACGGCAAGGTTGCTTGCCGGAAGCGACGCCAGCCAGCGGGCTGCTGATGTCCCGTACTCAGCAAGCGCGTTAAGCACCGGCAAGTTCCCTAGAAGCGCAGGGTGAAAACGCACAAAGGATACAGGGCAGAGGGTATAACGTAGCAAGCTTTGCCGTGAGATGTCCTTGGTATGGGAGACTTGTGCGCGAGAGGAGCCAAGCCGTGGTCCAGTTGCGTGCTTGTTTTGTTTCCGAGTCCGCTCAACAAACACAAGTGTGCTGCTGCACCCTTATCTTGCTTTCGAGCTTGCTCAGCAAGGTAAGCGTCGCAACTGACCCGGCGAGGTTGCTTGCCGGAAGCGACACCACCAGCGGGCTGTCCCGCGGCAAGCGTGTTCGCCCGGCAAGCTCCCGAGAGCGTGAGAACAAACATACAAAGGATAAAGCTCGCATCGTATTGCGTAGTCAAGATTTATATACGCATACATGTGCGCTTGGCAGTTGCATATATACATCAGTTTTTTATATGACTGCGATTGCAGCGACAGGGAGGAACCGAGAGGCCACACCAGCACCTAAGGTCCGGCAAGTCCGGGTCGCCGGGGGCTGCGGGCGCCAAGGTCCTTCCTCGACAAGCCAGCCTCGCTGGGGGCTGCGAGCGCCAAGATTCGCCTCCGCAAGCGAGTTCTTTGCTGGGCTGCGGTATCAGCTAAGTTTTTCATCCCTCGTCATGCATCCTCCTATGGACCGGGAGATGCGGGGCTGCATCTTTGAACGAGCGTGTCTTGTAAAAACCCGTACGTGGAGGAACCAAGTTGTGGCCCAGTTGCGTACTTGGTTTGTTTCCGAGTCCGCTCAACAAACCCAAGTGTGCCGCTGCACCCTTATCTTGCTTTCGAGCATGCTCAGCAAGTTAAGCGTCATAATCGCCCGGCAAGGTTGCTTGTCGGGCGACACCACCAGCGGGCTGTCCATGATGCGCTAAGCGTGTTCGCCCCGGCAAGCTCCCCGATAGCGTAAGAACACACAAGGCACGCAGTCAAGTAAAAGACTCAGTCCGGCAAGCTTTCCCTTTTTTTCATTAAAAACATCCAGTTTAGTACAAGTCCATAGAGGATGAAAAACATGATAGAGAGGATTACAAGTTCTTAAATGCAGCTAATGCCCGAGGGCTTACAATTTAAAAAGATAAGGTGCCGTGATCCCTCTCCTGTTTCTCTGCTCAGGGAGTTCAGAGGTAGGTCAGAGCCCCGCAAGATAAGCTTGCTGGAGAGGAGACCCCGCAAGAGGAGCTTGTCGGGAAGGGCGAAGGCGCCTAGGAGGCGTGGCGGTGACGCCGCCGTGCCGCAGGAGCTGCGCAAGGTGACGGGCATGGGGAACGCATGCCCGGAGAGCCAGCGACAAGTCCCTGAAGCCCGCAGAGAGCCACGGGCGCCAGAAGACCCCAAGAGAACACCCCGGGAGCCGGCCAGGAGCTTGGCGGAGTCGGAGGCGTCGGAGGCAGAGCTTGAAGACGGAGTGGTGGGACATCGGCACGAGGGCACCTCGCCCTCGTACTCCGACTTAACGGCCTTGCCGACCGTCCCCCTCTTCCTCTTCTGCTGCCTCTCTACGCCAGCCGCCAAGGAGACGGCCCCGGGGAGTTCAGGAGCCCGGCAACCCAGAAGATGGGGTTGCCGGTGGCCTGCCTTATGAGGCAGCGGTGTCCGGCGCCTAGTCGGGCCCGCCATCCCCGCGCCGCTGCCGCTCTCCTCCTCGTCACTTTCGCTCGGGAGGAGCCTTCGCTATCCGAGGAGCTGTCCACACAGCAGCGCACCCGGGTTCCATAGTCGCCGAAGACCTTGACGGCGAGGAGGTCACCATCCAATAACTTGAAATGGAGGGTGAACCCCGCCGTCAAGCTATGGATCCGGGCGAATGTCTTCCACCCTCGGTCGAAGAACATCACGCCGGGGGCTGGGGACACGACACTCACCCGAGTGCCGCTGATCCCGCAGCCCCTCATGCGTAGCTCCATCACGTCGGGTGGATCCGGTCCCATCGCGTCCGCAAACGGGACCGGCAGCCGGAGGCGACGGCGAGGCGCCCGTCGAAGCTTGATGAAGAACTCCTAGGGGTCGTCTCCGGTGTGGACCGCGCCGTGATCGAGAGACGGGGGAGACGGGGGGCACGTCGCCACGCCGCCTCTCCCGACCGCCTCGCCACGCCCTCGGCCTCGTCGCGGCCACGCCCTCCCTCTCCCTCTCGTGGCTGGCTCTACCGCCACGGAGCGGATGGGGAGTGGTGCGCTGCCTAGAAGCAACCAGCGCCGCCACCGTCAAGAGCCGGATTCCCTCCTTCCATGGCGGCAAGAAGAACAGAAGACGAAGACGAAGGGAGAAGTGGATGAGTGTGGCCGTTGTGCACCCCTTCCGCCCTATTTAAAGGGGCGAGGTGGGGACTCAACCGCCCCGCTCGACCAATCAGGAAGCGAGGAGGCCAGAGGAGCGGGGCCGACTCGCCCTCTCCGCCCCGTGACGGCTCGGTCTCCCACCTTCGCCGCCCACGAGCCCCATGCATGAGGGCCGCGTGGCAAAAAAACGGAGCCGGAGCGACAGGTGAAGCAACCCCGCTCTGCGCCACGATCACGGGGTGGACGCCTTAAAGGCTGCATGCGCCACCCATGTCTCCCCACGACGCCGCAATCGACGCGCCTGCTTGGGAAGCGGTGGATGCGAAGTAGATTCGACGCGCCATGGGCTTCAAGTGCCTGCAGCCGTGTCTTGGGCCTGGCCCAACAGCGCTCGGCTGCCGTGTATGGCCCAGGCCGGGGCTCTGTCGGTGTACTAAGGTAGGGGTACCTCAAGACCCCAACTTGTGCACGGGCAGCCGCAGCTCCCCTCGCCTAGATCCACTAAACGCTTGTCGGAGGCCACTCCGCCTCGCACCAAGCCATTCAAGAACAAGTGAACAAGACGAAGCTTAAGACCCGGCAAGAGGAGCTTGCCGGGAAGGCTGCTCTGTGCTCAAGACTACCTCACTCACGCAAGTCCTTGGCGAGAGGAGCTCGCCGGGAGACTAGAAGATCACATCTCGAAGGACACGCCTCGGCTGACGCAGCGTCCGGCGAGGGCCCGGCAGCGGCAAGTCATAGAGCCCGACAAGCTCCGGGCCCGCAAGATCAAGGCCCGGCAAGGTACTTGCCGGAGAGCTGCGACAGCGTGCCGCCTCCAGCTCATCGCCCACGTCGCCTTCACCTTCTCCAGAGGCGCGTGGCGGGTGGCATGTCTGCATGCAAGGTGCGGTGGCACTCCACGGTGGTGGCTCCATCACCGTGGCAAACGGAGACGCAAGGCGGGAGCTTTTGGGCGACGGCGACGGCATTTAATGCTCTTGTCCCCTCTGTCAAAAGTAGGTAGGATCCACTGTTCATACATCTTGTAGCCGCCTTTGTTCCCGCAGACTGCTCCAACTACCACCTCTTTACGCTTTACCCCTCTACCCTCGTTGACACTGCCGGTGACCCTTGCCCTATAAAAGGAGGCCCATGCACAACGAGAGGAGGTTCCGATCATTGCTACACTCATGAGACCCGACTCTTTCACGACTTCAAGACGCTCAGGGTAGCTGCTCTCCAGCTCCCGGCGCAATACAACACAAAGCAGCAATGGGGTTTTACGCGACCATCGCGTCCGGCTGGGTAAAATCAACGCGCCACATGACCGCCTCGATCTGCTCTCTGGCATCCTCCGCCTCGTCATCAACACACGAAGGGGCTGTCCCGGACCCCATAGGTGCCAAGGCCACCATCGCGCACACCTCGGTTCTTAAATAAACTCCAGAGTATTTGTCTTTCTAGAGATTTCAATGAGTGACTACTCAAATATTTGTCTTTTTAGAGATTCGAATGGACTACTACATACGTATGTATATAGACATATTTTAGAGTGTAGATTCACTCATTTTGATCCGTGTGTAGTCACTTGTTGAAATCTCTAGAAAGACAAATATTTATAAACGGAGGGAGTACACATAAGAAGCAAAATGAGTGAATCTACACTCTAAAATATGCCCATTTGAAATTTGTAAACATACAAATATGTAGGAACAAAGGAGTATAATTTTGTGCATGGCACATGGACCCGAATGCTGAAGAGGCTTCTAGCAATGCTATCAAGCTTCCACCATTTGTTTACATAATTGACGTACTATACAAATAATTTTCCAACGACATGAAATCGTACAATGGTGTGAGCTTTCAGCTTTTTTTTCGTGTGTCTTGCCATCGATGCTCTTTCGGAAACAATAAAAAACTAACTTCCTTGCTAATGCATCTCAATTATTAGCAGATCAGAGCTAATATTTGCATCACAACTAAAGACAAAGTTGTGAGAAGGTGTTAAATTAAAACTGATCCATGCTTTCATTGGCAACAATGTCCCCCCAGCTCTGTCTAATTAACAAGGCATGTTGGGAAAAAAAGTAGTTGTCTAGAGCATGCAACATTCCGATCATTTTTTTGCAGTTCCACTAAAATAGAGCTTAGCGTCCCTGTTCCAAAGATATTAAGTGTGATTACGATAATAGAGGACTGCTGATGAAACAATAAACACACAAGTAGAAGTCAGTCACCTTTGCAGTCTCTCTTAAAACTAACTAGTTGGAGAAGATTAGGCTCAGGGTTGGATGAGGAGGATAGAGCAAAACCAATCTCTTTGTGCAGTCGCACTAAAATGTAGAGACGTTGCCCATCTGACATTTTAGTACAACTGCACAAAACACTCTTAAGAAAAAAGTGATTTGTGCAGTTCACCAAAAGGTCACAATAGCAACGAGGTGAAATGGATAGCCCTATTTGCAAAAAAGAGGTATAAAGGAAACAATTACTGGCCAATAACAGTTGATGACACATGCGACGACAAAAAAGAAGCATATTCCTTGTCCTAAGGGAAAATAACAACACGGTTGTGTTTGTATAAAACGGTGTGAGGACGAGATTGCAATATGGAAAGTACGCCGGACGAGTTACATTTTGGGCAAAGAACTATGGAAGATCCACATGCAGCGACGTGGGAAGACGGGCAGTGGAGGAAGGCCGGAGGGGATACCTGGAGGTCGTCGGGATGTAACTAGGTGAGCGGCGGTAGGCGGAATCCGCCCATACTACGGCAGCGAGCAGGTGGCGTAGGCCCTACCGCGCCGGAGCTTGGTCAGAGAGAACGGCGTGTACCGCAGATCGGGACGTGCTGCCTCGGCGCCGTCGAACGGAGAAACAATGCACTTCCTCCCTTTCCACCAGCAGACGTGATGCGGCCGGATTAGTGACCAACGGTGAGAGAAAGAGAGAGGCCACCGCAGCCTTGTGTGAGATACTCTGAAGAGACACAAACCAAGCAGGCAGGCTCCATTGTATATAGTGGAGCGGACTACCTTTTTCTCCATAAAAATCGTTTTATATTCTGTGTACGTGCCATTGAGCGATATAACTTTATTTAAAAATAACGCGCCAACGCATCAAGTCAAACTTTGTTTCGTGCATGCGTGGTACACGACCTCTATAGGTAAAGAACTGCTACACGCGTTCAAATTAGCACGTGGGCTGCCATTTCTTACAGACATGAGCTCCACCTTGTACCCGCGCGGGTGTGGCTGGGCACGAAGCGTGAGTACGTGCACGGTGCACCTATTCTCTTCTTGGATACGTACACCACCTACGTGGGGTTGTGTGAGAGAGGTACAAACGTAGAGAGATATAGTGTGTGGGTTCGTGAGAGTTTTTTTGGGGTGGGGGGGGGTCAATCAAAAAATGTAACATATGCAATGTGTGGGAAATAGATTCCTGGATATATCATAATATAGAGGGGGCGATCCACGAGAAGAGAGTGGAGGTATTATCGGCTTGAGGTGTCCATAGAATCAAAGAGAGGGATGATGTGTGTGTGTGCGCGCACGTGATCGATAAAGAGTGCCATTGAATTTGTGTGTGCCCACGTCAAAGATATAGAGTGGCTGGCCTACTGGAACGTGGGAGTGGACATGTGCACTTTATCTCTGTGGCATGGATACCTACCTACAGCGCTCGACTATCGGTATGTGGTGGTGGGGGGGGGGGAGGGAGGCCTAATTAACTATAGAGGTACAATGGCTGGTATATGTGTGGAGGAGGAGAGAGGCCTACCTCATGTATTAAGGGAGATCGATCTACCTCACGTATTAAGGGAGATCGATCGGCATCCATGCATATGTATAGGAGAGGAATAAGGTTGGGAGAGAGACAGAGCTAGAGTGTTGGAGGGGGTTGTAGTGGAGTTGCTTCTAATAAATGGTGTGATAGGCTTGCTAGACAAACGGAGGGCACGCCTGCAATATGAAGATGAGAGGGGATGGCTGCCTGTCTGTGCACACGCGTGTGACAGATGGGTCAAGAGGCATGAACGAATGATGAGGGGGGATGATATGGCTGTGGTAAGCAGACATAACTACGTAGGAAGATCAATCGTCCTTTGTTAGAGAAAGGAGAGACATAACTTGTGAGGTACGTCGATCGATGGGGGGGGGATAGTTAAAGTCTACCTAGGTATATGTTGGGAGATCGATCGGTATACATGCATGTGTGTGTTAGAAGCAAATGAGGCACGGGGAGAAGGATAGAGAGAGAGGGATGCATCTAGGAGGTGGTACGAGAGGCATACTATATTGAGGGGGAAGGAGTGTGCGAGTACGAGATCAATGAAAAGAGTGCTAGGAGTGAGGCATGCACGGTGATAAGAGAAAAGGGGAAGCTTGTGTTTGTGCTAGGCACACTTGGTTAGAGAGGCATATCGATCTATGTGTGCCGTAAAGAAGGAGATGGGGGGCCTACACACACCGTGGGTGAACGACCTAAAGTGAAAAGACGAATTTGCGCGATGGAGCTAGAGAATGCTCAGGGAGGGTGAGAGGGATGCAGGCGCGTGCATGCACAAGAGAAAGTTAGCACTAGCTACAAAGATAAGAGGATTGTGTGGGTGCAAAAGACGAATAGAGATCATACTTCATTATAAAAAGCGAATTCGAATATTTGAAGAATTTATCATAGTGTTTTAAACTGACGCATGTGTGAATATATATAACGGTGATACACATGGTGCGGTTATGAACATGTTATACTACATATAATATATTTTATCTCTACTCTTATAAAAAACGGAGTTGTTGATGATGGTGTGCTTGCCATCCTGCAATATAGGCCGTCCGATCTATATCTGACGGATAGGAAGGAAACTACGGAAATTTTGAAAAAAGATACCCACACCCCTCTCCATATTTGCAAATTAGGCCTCCCCTTGATCATGTTGATGTTCTGTGGAACGCATGGGCATCTTGCTAGTACTACGTATAATACATAGAACATTGATTATAATTTGGGCTAGTGTGTGGCTTTTGCAGCTCAGGTCTAAATACTTGTCATAATGTAGGGGCCGGGGCACTGTACTTTGTGTGATAAACACGGTGTACATATGGAACATGGTTTAGATTATGAATATATAGTTAGTACATCAAATGTACTATTATTTGGAATCAACATCAAGTGGATTCAAAAAATAGAATTCGAGTTCATGTAGTACACATAGTTCATATCTATCTCTATAGTAATCATGTGGTGTGTTATTAAGGTAATACATGAATGATGGTTGAAGTTGGCAACAATCATGATTGTAGATTCTTACTAAAATAGAGAAACGAATTCAAATTCAGTTCGAATTGCAGCGGTAGTATAGACATTTGGAATGCACTAAAATGTTGGTATGAGTAGGTTACATGCATTATACAGCAAGCGAAAAAATTTCATTGGACATAACATGGATTCATACTCCCTCCTTCCATCTATATAGGGAGTAATGCCTTTTTTAAGACCGCCTTTGACTATTGACAAGATTAATAGTAAATGACATGCACAATGTGAAAATTATATCATTGAAAGCTCCTTTCACAGACGAATTTAACGGTGTGCTTTGTGTAAGTTGCATGTCATATATTATTGCTCTAATATTGGGTCAAATCTAGCATCGAAAAACGCATTAGGCCCTATATAGATGGAAGGAGGGAGTAGCTTTGAATAGCATTTATATAGTAAAACGGGGCAAGACTCCCTCTTTGTGTGGTGTGAATAGTTTTATTTTTTTGTTTTCCTTTTGGTTGGGGGAAGTGCGAATTGATTTGGTACGTACAAGTACAATATTACTACATGTTAGGCTTGTCCCTAAAATTCAACCCGCGCCTTGTTATATCCCAAAAATTCAGATATCGTGCTCCCAAAACTGGCGCCTTCGCAACCCGCGCCTTGCTATCCCAAAATTACAACGCGGGCGAAAACTCCCTCCAGCCGCCAAATCTCGACACGCGAGATCCCCCTTCTAACCCTGAGCCGAAAGGGCCACTAGTTCAAATCGATGGGGGGTACTTTTGTAACACACCCTACATTTTGGACAAGGGCGTCCCTAAGTCATGGTTCACCCCCTCCCATGGCCCCCTTTTCGCCATTCGAAATCCCAGGCCGCCATAACCTCTCCGCTCCAGTCGCGAAACCCCACCCTCCTATGTCAACCACCTCACCGCTGCCCAGCCGGAGCCTCTTTCCCGACGACGTCGTCCACCACAATAGCTCGACGTCCCTCGTCCACCTCCCCGGATGAGGATCCGTCATCCATCTCGTTGTTCCGCCAGTTCAGCCGCCCTGTCCTCCACCTCCAAGGAGCTGCTCCGACGATCGCCTCGTCTATCGCGGCTGCTCCATCCCCACAACGCCGCCTTAAGTTGCTCCACCGGAACCGCAGCATCCTCACCGACTACTCGGACGAAGCCGAGGCCTACTCGGCACCACCAAACAGGTTGTACACTCATCGCATTACACCTTCTCCTTAACTCGACCTCCCGGCGCCGACGGTGCTCCATCCCGCACCCCCATGGAGTGGCTACCTTGAACCCGGCGCCGCGGACGACATCTCCACAGCGGCTCTCCCCCAGTGCGAGCCCCCTTCGGCGACAGCGTCCTTACCAGCCGGATCTGCTACTGCTGCTCCGGCTCTCGCTCGATTGCTCGCGCTGCTACTGCTACTTCGGCTCTCGCTCGATCGCTCACTCGCCCAGTTTCCGCTGCTCCGGCTCTCGCTCGCGCTGCTGCTGCTGCTCTCCCCCTCACTCGTGCTGCTGCTCTACTTCAATTTAGCTACACTTCAGTCGACATAATCGACTTTTGGGTCAGTCAATTTTCAAGGGTGGGTGGGGGGCTCATGAGAGTTAAGGAAGAACCACCATAGCGGGGGCGGGGCTCATGGAGAGGTACCCCACTATCTATCTTAGGGTTCAAGGTGGGGGCGGGAGGCCTAGAGGGCTGACCGGGGCGGCGGGGCTGCGGCGGACCGGTAGTGGGGAGTTGTTTCGGGGTGGCGAGGTGGCGCTGGGGCCGGCAGTTCGGCCGGTGGTGGCTGGCGGCTTAGGGGGGTGCAGGTTGAAGATGAACTGCAGGCCCTCCCTAAACTAAATGTCAAGTGCCTCTCTGCTACCATTGCATTCAGTTCCAAGAGTAACATTCAGATTCCACAGTAAATTTTAGTTTCGATAGTTAAGTTCAGAGTCAACAGTTTTTACCTCATCTGTTGTAGTCAGGTGGTATTTGGTGATGTAAATTTTACATATATTTTACATCATCTATTGGAGATGCTATTAGAATCCCACTTGAGATTGACGATGTATGTGTTGTGTTGCTTCAGCCTTGACGTCTTACGGCTCACCAGAGCTGCTCCAACGACAGAATGATCCATCACAATAGAGCAGTGCCCGGGACACCATCTACAGATTCCTCAGATCTTCCTCCACACCTCCGACAGCCACCTCTGCCTCAACTGCTTCTGCGTCTAACCCAATGATACTGAGCTCGACACGGCTACGACAAAGAGGTTGTACACTTGTTGCATCACTTATTACTATACATTCATGTCAATCCATTAGGGCTATTTTGGTTCAACGGAAAAACATAGCAATAGGGAATTTTCCAATGGCACTCTACTATTCAATTATTCATGCATTTTGTTGAAAGGAATCAAGCAAAACATCCACCTGGACCTACTTTTCAAAATCCTATGCATGAAAACAAGACCAAGTGCATTAGAGGTAGAATAACATTCTAAATGTACACGCTTTCATATGGTTTCACTTTATTTAGGCCATGTTTCTTTGCATTCCTCTGCTCTTCCAATTCCTGTAAACCAAACACCCAAGTTGACAGAAATCCTGTGTTTACAAATGCTCTGTTTACCATGTGCTTTCCTATCCTATTCCGGTGTTTTTCCTATCACTGCGTTTTTAGAATCATGCAAGCCAAATGAGCCCTTACAGAATTACTTCAGTTACAGGTAGGTGTCGAGGGAACTTTGTGTGGTTTGTCCTGCTCCAGCCGCGACGTCGTCCACCTCACCTAAGCTGCTTCATCGATAGAAGCATCCACCAATCCAGGCATCACGACTCTTGACCGTCTTTCGCCGCCTCAGGTCTCCTTCCCTGCCACCGGCACCCACCGCAACGGCATCACCATCATCGACTCAGCAGAGGAACCTGAGGAGTACACGGGTCCACAAGAGAGGTCGCACTCTTTTGTTTCTGCTTATGTTATGCATTGCTTAAAATTACCTGCTACTTTATCGTCATGTTCACCTCTTGGACTCCAAGTCAGGTCCAAATTAATGTTCAAACTTGAGTTCTAAATTAGTTGTGGGGAACATATTGAGGAAGCAATGAATAGTATCTCTGTCTAATATCTGGTTCACCTAGGGTATGCCTATGTTGTTGATCTTGGGTGGGAAACAAATAGTAAAGCAATCATCATATGTATTTTTATTAAATTAAAGCAATAACCAGCCTGCTATCATTATTTTTGGATCCATCCACTGGTTGTTACCACCACTCTAAATTTCTGCATGCTCTCCTTACATAATCTCACCATATTTTTTTCGTATGCATGTCAGATATTGTACACAGTCATGTTGAACATGTAGAGAAAAAGAGAATAGTTTTGCGCGGCAATACAATGTCATGTAGACATCGCTCCATGGTGGGTTCAATGGCAAACCCTCCCCACCCCTCTCTAGATTGTAATCCAGAGGAAGATATCTGTTCTGAGGCGGATTCAGACGCCGCTAACCACTCCTATTTACCCCCAAGGTGTTTGCTCTACCTTGGCATGATGATGTTAGTCATATCATGCATATGTTGCCTTGCAGTGCCTACTTTTGACATCATATATGTCATCTGCTTAGTTTAGACATGTTCTGTAATGTCACCTATTTAGTTTCTATATCATATATGGGAATTATGCAGTCTCATGTCTTTTAGCCAGCCATAATATATGTGAAATGTGCAATGCCATCCTGTTTAACCAGGCATCATATATTTGAATGATATGTTGCCCATCCTTTCCTTCATTACATTTCCATTTGTTGACAATGTTTGTACATTAAACTACTCTTCCTGTGAATCAGCCATTCGGGTGGGAGATGGAAAAATCTGGAGTGAAAACAAGGCCTTCAGAGCAGACAGTGCTACCTGTCGTAGCAGATCTCTTGTTGGTTCCCGATAGCTCCTTAGAGATGGATTCAGAGACAGATGACCAGTCCTATTCCCCCACCGAGGTGTATGCTCTAACTTGGCACGATTATATTGCTCATATCATGCATATGGTGTCTTGCATTGCATAGTTTAGACATCATATACACAATATTCAACACCATGTTCTTAGTTCAGACATCATATCGAATGCCCTCTGTTGAGCATATAAATCACATATGTGAATTAAATGATGCGATCCTGATTACTTAGATAACATGTAGGTGAATTATGTCATGTGAACCGGTTTAGTTATTCATTATATCTTTGAATTATGTTATGCTATGCTATCCAGTTTAGATAGACATCATATATGTGAAGTTATGTCATGATATCCGTTTTACTTAAACAATATAGATGTCAACTATTTCATGCCCTCTTTTTTCCACACTATCTATTGCATCTGTCTCTTATACAATGTCTATACATTCAACTATGTTTCCTGTTTATCAGCCATTTGAATTGGAGCGGGTGATGCCAGTATCTAGCGTACTAAAAACACGGTCTTCAAATAAAACTGTGCTACCTCTTGGTGGAGATAGCACCCCGGTTGTACATGCACGAGAACTAGCCCTACCGCACATAATCCAAACTCTCACAGATTGTAACCCTACTATGAGGGACAGAGAACCAGCTTCACCCAATCTAACCCCAACCCCAGCATGTAGTAACCCAGTTCCTGTTGACACAACACCATCTCCACCACAGAGCTCCCAAACAAGTGTAGTTAGTAAGGCAGCTCCAGTGCCCAAAGGGCCAGTATTGTCGGATTTCAGGTTCCGGCAGACCCTTGAGGTTCGAACTCTGGGGTGCGCGCGGAGATTCAACCCTCTGCCTACTTGCTCTTCGCCGAATCGCTAGGACCTAAACTACCAAACAGGACAACACAAGAGACACAAGGTTTATACTGGTTCAGGCCACCATTGTGGTGTAAAACCCTACTCCAGTGTGTGGTGTGGTGGATTGCCTCTCGAGCTGATGATGAACAATACAAGGAAGAACAGCCTCGCGAGGGTCTGCTCTTGGCTGGTGCTACTTGGTTCTGGCTCTTGGATTCTTGACCCGGCCTCTAGATGTCTCTACCCCGGGGGTGGCTAGTCCTATTTATAGGCAAATACCCTGGGTATCTAGTGGGAAGGGCGCCAACAATTGGCCATTTTGAAGGGGAACAACGGGTACACTTATCCTGACTAAAGTTGGTCCTCGTCTGCCAAAGGCTCTGGTGGTGACGCCTGTTTGGGCTCCACAATGACTTCCTTCCGGCCGTTGGGCTGGTCTTGGTCTTGTTGCACCGAAACGGATGCCTTTGCTTGATGCTCTCGCCTGCGCTTGCTCCCTTTGCACCAAAGAGGAAAGGGAGGACATGCTGTGTGGCTGGCGCCCGATCAGGCGCCCTTGGTAAATCATGGCTTGCGTCATGGGCACCTCATGAGTACCCGCCTTGAACTCTCCGCCTCCTCATGAGCCAGCTGCCGACGAGGCCGTGCACGAGGAAGCTCCTTGTCGTCCGCCCCACGAGGCTTGGCCCCTCGCGAGGTTCTTGAGCTCATGTTGATGAAGATGGGCCATGCTGGGCCTCCTTCGAGCCACGCCGCAGGCCGCAGGCAGGCATGTCTGGGGACCCCCATTCCCGAGCAGCCGACAAGAGGCCCAGACCAACGGCGCGCCCGGCCTTGGCTGAGCAGAGAGGCGAAAGGGCAAGTGCGAAGCGTCGCGGGCCCTAACAGCCTGCGGCCTTGGGCGCCGCGTGGCGGTTGATTGGACGTGGGCAGCACTGTTCCCCCATGCCTCCTTATTTTGTGCCTTGCTAGGCAGACTCACTGCCGCACACAGCCGTTCCCCTTTCTGCTGCTTGAGCGCTCCCTGTCCTTTCTTCTCTCGAACTCCAGCTTTCGCATCCAATCCAATCTTGAACCTTCCCCCTCCCTTTTCTTCCATCATGGCTCCGTCGAGGAAGGGAAAAGGGAAGCCCGTGCCGCCGCCTCGCTCGTCGTCGACGGCGGCTCGCGCCATCGATTGGCCGGTCATAATCAATCAAGAAGGCCTGGGCAAGGTCAGCTCCACCCTGGCCACCATCTTCAATGAGAGCGGGAGGACAACGGCCTAGCCCGCGTCCCATTGACAGGATTCCCACCGAGGTCCGGTATTTTGCCGACGCCCTATGGGCGGGACTGGTTCCCCCTTCTCTGATTTCTTCAACGCCGTGCTTTCCCATTATCAGATCCATATGATGCATCTGGGTCCTGAGTTCATCACCCTTCTCGCGGTATTTGCCTTCGTTTGCGAGGCAATGATGGGTATCCTTCCTTCGGTTGCCTTGCTGCGCCACTTCTTCTCTCTGTGCCTTGTCGACCCCACCCAATGTTCGGGGTGCGTGAGCTTCATTGCTGCGCCTGAGACAGCGGCTTCTGGGATTGACTTCAGTCTTCCTCCGCCCGCGCCTGGGTTTCGCGAGCGGTGGCTATATGTGGACATAGGGGTGCCTAGCCCCTGCTGACGGAGCCATCTTCGCCCGCTGTCCCCAACTCAGGCTAGGGTCAGGAGACGCTCGCGAGCCCCCGACTCGCCTTCGTTTGGCGTCGCTTCGAGTTTTTGAGAGGGCTCGGTGTGATGGCGCCCAAGGTGGTGTAGGAGTTCTTGCTACGCCGCGTCGCCCCTCTCCAGCGCCATTCTCATCGAATGTGGGCCTTCAGCGGTCGTGGGGATCGTATGCGGCTCCAGGAAGAGGACTTGACGCATGAAGCGCTGAGGAAGGTGCTCTTGGTCTTGACTGGGGATCCTTCCCCCGGCGGCATTCGTCAAGGGGGGCCTTGCTGTACCTCTACTCGAACAGAGGTGACTTCGTGGGCCAGATGCCCATCTTCGACAAATGGGGCCCGCGCCCTGCTGACCTCCAAGGGCGTCGCGAGAATCCAGTGGTGGTGGTCGCCCTCGCAGCCGGCCGAGGCGACTCTTCTTCAAGTGGCGGAGCAGGGAGGCATGCGCCACCGGAGGCCGAGGGTGCCCCCGCTGAGGCGACAGCACCGGGCGGCGCTCACGAGGGAGTGGCCCTCGAGGCCCGTGCTGCGGCAGCTGAGGGTGGCGAGCGGCCGCTCGCAGTGCCTGCGGCAGAGACCCCCGAGGCCCCGGCCGCTCTTCTCGGCGAGGCGACCGGCGGCGCGCATCAGGTGGATGCCCCTGACGCGAGTCGACTCGATGCTTCCTCTTCACCTCAAGCTGACCCCTGCGCTCAACTCTTGGGTCGCTTGTGTGGACTTTGAGGCCCTCCGGAAGAAGGAGGCCTGGGCTTAAGATTACCCTTGCCGCTTGCTGAAGCATAGGAAGTACTTCGCCATCGATTAGTAAGCCTTCTCCCTTCCTAGCTCCTGATTCTTCTGTTGCCTTTCCTGATCCTTGCTTTGCAGGGCCCTTCCCCCCGAGCTCATGGAGGTGGACGAGGAGCCATCCGCCTCGCCCCCGCCGTTTCCATCGTCTTTGATCGTTCCGAGCAGCAGGGCCCTTGTGGTGAGGCCGGTTGGTGAGGTGAACCTTCCCGAGGCGCAGCACGGCCCTGCGCTCCCCGCAGCCTTCCTCTACGGGCCTCTTCGTGGCATAGCTAGCCTGCCGTGGTCTTCTCGTCTGGCCGTGGACCGTGACCGACTGGGGTACTCCCGGTGCTCTTCGCTTGGAGATGGACTGGCTTTTGGTTGGGCCTCAGGCAGGGTGCACCCGGTCATCTCGAGGGCGCCAGCCCCCAGCCCGAGAGGGGAGTGCTGGTCCGAGCCCCACGGCGCTCGCTTGGGGCGGATGATGGTGTGGAAGACGTACTTGAGCGCGCCCGGGAGCGTCGCGCTCTTTGCCAAGGGTTCCTCCGGAGGGTGGCTGACGCGGTGAGCCTGCTTGGTGAGGAGCTCGCTGATGAGGACGCGTGCCTTGAGGCCAAGGGCCTTCGGCTGGTTGCGGAGACGCGCGAGCTGGAGGCGACTACCGCCCTCGCGCACCGTCGGCACGATCTTGCCAAGGTGTCGCTGGCGGCCTCTTGGGAGGCCCATTCCCAGGCCGTCGAAGAAGCCCGAGAAGCTGACCGACAACGAGAGGCCACGGAGGAGCAGGCACGGGAACTCCTGGCCCGGTGCCGCTCACTGGAGGAGCAGGTGGAGCTGCACGAGGCGGCCGTTGCGTCGATGAAGGTGGCCTCCTGCGACCCAGACTCGAAGCGTGAGGCGTTGACCTTTGGATCTTTGCCGAGCAGCACGGTGCTCGAGTGCTGAGGGAGTCTTGGGCGACAAGGGCGGAGGACGATGTCGCTGCGCGGGAAGCCCGTGTCTCGGAGGAGGTCGGACGTCGGGTGGCGACAGCGCGCCTGAATCTCGAGCGCGATTTCACGGAGAGGCTGGAGTTGGTCCGGACTGAGGCCGAAGGTAGGACCACCATCCTAAGGACCAAGCTGGAGGAAGCGACACGGCGGGCTGATGCCTTGCGGGTCGCACTTGAGGCGACGCAGGGGGAGTCAACTACTTCCCATGCCGAAGTGCTTCTTCTTCGCCAACAGGTGGTTGAGGCCGAGGCCATCGCCCGTCAGAATGCGGACGAGATGCATCAGCGGCGGCTCTTGGAGCATGAGCATGCCCCCATGCTCACCATGCTTCAAGAGAGGGCCAACTGACCTTAGGCAACATCTGCTGGCGGCCGGCGGCAGCCGCGTGCCATTAACTACACCGGCAACCTTCAGTTCTTCACCGACATCGTGACGCAGCTAGAGGCGCGGTCGGTTCGTGCCAACAGGTTGGTGGAGGAGAGGAGCCGAGCCCTGCTCGGGTGTGCCTTTTCCCGCGTCTTCAGCCATCTCCGGAATATGGATCCTCATTTTGACTTCGACGCTGCCATCGCCCCAGTCCCCCAGACCGTCCGAGACGACTTGGCGTATAGGGTGGAAGACAACGTGGACGCCCTTGTCAGGGTCTTCACTTCAGACAACGATGGCGTGATTGTGGCCGCCGATGAGAGCGGCGTGGTGAACGGCCCTGACGCTGCTGGCGGCAACACGAAGGGCGATGGCGAGGCCAGCGACACCAGCGACTGCTCGGGGGGCGCTCTTGAGGATGCATTGGGAGATTTATCCGACTGACAGCACGCTGTTCCTGTTTCCTTATCCTGCACGAATAGAACTCAGGTTTTTGGCCTCATGTTTGTAAGAGCATTTTGCGAGGGGGTGCCCCTCATGTAAAACCAATGTTTTAGCGCACTAGTCAATGCTACATCGCCCATAGGCCCATGCCAAGTGGTTGGCTAAGCGACGAGCCGGCTGGTTAGTTTACCTTTGTCCCGCGGGGGTCCTGACGTAATTTGTGGGAGGCTGTGGTGCCTCGGATGCCTCCTGATCGAATCCGTAGGATCTGCAGTGAAAAACCTCTTGAGAGGGTATGTCAGCGGCAGTCTGGGCTGCACGCAAGCTAGGCCAGATCCGGCTCGCGAGGGGCTCGCGAGGGGAGGCAGCCGAGGTGAGGTCGTAACCGAAACGCGAGAGATTGCTCGAACGAGACTAAGCACCCCTTCCCCAAACACACACAAATCTCAAATTTGAGTCCAACTTAAATCCAGTGAGGGAAAGCCACAACCAAGAGAAAAGCAATGAAAGCAAACAAAAGGCCGCGTCCGACACCTAGTCTAGTCTTGGACGTCTTCTCACCAGCGCGGAGCTAAGTGCTGCCACTGGGCGTGGGAGTGTCGGTGTACTAAGGTAGGGGTACCTCAGTACCCCAACTTGTGCACGGGCAGCCCCAGCTCCCCGCAACCAGATCCATCAAATGCTTGCCGGAGACCATCTCCGCTCCACACCAAGCCATTCAAGAACAAAGTATATAAGATAGAAACTCAAGACCCGGCAAGAGGAGCTTGCCGAAGGCCATTCGAGGCTCAAGGCTACATTACTCCTGCAGATCCCGGCGAGAGGCTCGTCGGGAGGACGAAGATCACATCACGAGAAGACATGCCTCGGCGCCTCGCGCGCCCGCGAGGACCGAGAGCGGCAAGTCCTGAGCAGACAAGCCCGGGCCCGGCAAGATCAAGGCCCGGCAAGGTGCTTGCCGGGAGAGCTGTGCTGCGTGCCCGCCTCCACTCATTTGCCCAGCGTCGCCTCCGGCCTTCTCGAGACGCGTGGCGGGTGGTGTGCTGCTTGAAGAATGCGGTGGCACTCCACGGTGGTAACCGCGCGCGTGGCGAAAAAGAAGACGCAATGGCGGGAGCTTTTAGGGGCGGCGCGACGGGCATTTAATGCCCTTGTCCCCCTCATCAAAAGTAGGTAAAAGCACCGTTGCTGCTTGTTCCCTTGTTCCAACTACCACCTCTTTACGTTTTACCCCTCTACCTCACGTTGACACATCCGGTGACCCCTTGCCCTATAAAAGGAGGCCCATGCACAGCGTGGGGG
Source organism: Aegilops speltoides (assembly GCA_021437245.1). NCBI lineage: Eukaryota > Viridiplantae > Streptophyta > Magnoliopsida > Poales > Poaceae > Aegilops > Aegilops speltoides. The sequence goes on along the minus strand of CM038146.1, from coordinate 303,893,436 downwards.
TTCCAACCATTCGCTATTCTCGCGAGGGTCGCGACTAGCTACTCTCGCGAGGTTTCACACCCACTCCACCGTTTTGCTCGCGTTCTTGAGCAAGATCAAATACAACACAATGCAGCGGTAGGGTTTCTGCGACCATCGCGCCCGGCTGGGTAAAAATCCCGCGTGCATCGCCTCGATCTGCTCTCCGCAGCCTCCGCCCGTCTCGAACACACGAAGGGCCCGGCCCCATAGGTGCGCCGCCCATCGGCGCGACATCTGGCGCGCGCCGGTAAAGGCGTCGAGGTTGTGCGAACCTGATCCGGCGTTAACGCGCCGGCACTCTTCATCAACCTCTCCGGCCGTCGGCGGCTTCGCCGACAAGCTGCGTCATGGCCCGAGCGAGAGCTTGGTCGCAGACCCATCTCCGTCTTCACGCCGCCCGGAGCTAGCGGCGGCGGGGAAACGCCGATGGAAGGTGGACACCGGCGAGCGCTTCGCGGTGCCACGGATCAGGGCGGGCGGAGGACGGCGCCTTGGCCTCCGTGAATCGCGTCCACTCCGGCATATAGCGGCCAGCGGCGCCATACCGCGAGAAGGTGGTATCCGCCAGTAGGGACAAAAACAGCGAGGGTTAGCGGGGCCTTTCGACTGCTATCCATGCATGAGCAAAGCGAAAGAGGTCGGCGGATCTGCTCCCCCTAACATTGTTAGGGACCAGTGTATCCGGCCCCTCGCACCGCTCGCTCCCGCTCCCCTCGGCCGACAGCGCCTATCCTTGGGCGTTACGATGTCGTCGAAGGGCCTTCTCGAGCTCTAAGTCCGGCAAGGGCGGCTCTGGTGCTCCACCCGACAAGCGTACCTCCTCGGGCGCCGGTAAGCCAGTGAGGACAGCTTTGGTGCTCGTCGACAAGCGCGCCTCCCGGGCGCCGCGCCACCGCCATGGACACACCATTGAGCTCCACCGGCGGCGCAAAAAAAAAGAAAAAGCTAAGTCGCTCGAGCCTTCGTGCAGAGCACTTTTAATTTCATACTTTTATATGTTATACCCCTCGCGCATTAGTCCTTTGTCGCGCGAAACACATCTTGTGAACACTGCTTGTGGATGGTCGCACCCTTACTTAAGCCGAACACGCTCAACGAGTTAAGAGTAAGCGCGACCAACCGGCGCTCGTTCGTTCGAGCCTGCTTTCGGCAAGTTAAGTCGTCGCGGCGGAACACGGCAAGGTTGCTTGCGGGCGACACCGACCAAGCGAACTCTTGACGTTCCGCACTCAGCAAGCGTGTTGAGCACGGCAAGTTACCTAGGGCGTGGGGTGGAAACACACAAAGGATGTAGGGCGGAGGGTATAACGTGGCGAGACATGCCGTGAAGCGTCGTCCGTATGAGAGACTTGGGCGCGGGAGGGCCGAGTCGTGGCCCGATTCGCGTGCTTGTTTTGTTTCAGAGTCCGCTCAACAAACACAAGTGTGCTGCAGCACCCTATCTTGCTTCGAGCCACGCTCGACAAGTTAAGCGTCATGGCCCGGCCCGACAAGGTTGCTTGCCGGAAGCAGCGCCACCGGCGAGCTGTCCATGATGCGCTAAGCGTGTCCGCCCGACAAGCTCCCCAAGGCGTGAAGTACAAACATCTGAAGGACAAAGCCCGACATCGCATTGCTTAGCCAAGATTTATATACACATACATGTCGTCGAGCAATTGCATATCTACCTCAGCTATTTTCATGGCTAAAATTGCAGCAACAAGAAGGAACCAAAAGATCGCACCAGCGCTTTGGGCCGTGAGTCGGGTCGCCGGGGCTGCGGATGCCAAGGTTCTTCTTGGCGAGCCACCTCATTTGAGGCTGCGAAACATCGAGATTAAATCTCCGCGAGCTAGTGTCGCTGGGGCTGTGATTCAGATAAGTTTTCATCCCTCATCATGCATCCTCTCATGGACCGGAGATGCGGGACTGCGTCTTTGAGCGATCGTGTCTTGTAAAAACCCGTGCGTGGAGGAACCCGAGTCGTGACCCGATTCGTGCTTGGTTTGTTTCGAGTCCGCTCAACAAACCCAAGTGTGCGCTGCACTCTATCTTGCTTCCGAGCCTGCTCAGCAAGATAGGCGTATAGCCCAGCCCGACAAGGTTGCTTGCGGGAGTGACACCACCAGCGAGGCTGTCCATGATCGCTAAGCGTGTTAAGCCCGGCAAGCTCCCGATAAGCGTAAGAACACACAAGACACGATCAAGTAAAAGACTCAGTCCGGCAAGCTTCCCTCTTTTCATTAAAAACATCCAATTTAGTACAAGTCCATAGAGGATGAAAAACATGATAGAGAGGATTACAAGTTCTTAAATGCAGCTAAATGCAGGGGCTTACAATCTGAAAAGATAAGGTGCGTGATCCTCTCCTGTTTCTCTGTTCGGGAGTTCGGAGGTAGGTCAAGAGCCCCGGCAAGATAAGCTTGCCGGGGAGAGAGACCCGACAGAGGAGCTTGTCGGGGAAGGATGAAACAGCAATGGAGGCGGAGGTGGAGCGCGAGGAGGTTTTTTCGGAGGAAGAAGAAGCAATGAAAGCAATGGAGGGAACGCGCTGCTGCCTCTGTTTTTATGGGGAAGTGGGGCGGAGGCGTTCGCTCTCCTCATTAAGGGGCGTGGGCACGTCCCATCCCACGTGCCATGATCGGCGTCTTCTTTGCAGGGAAAGGCGGCGAGCGGAGAGTGGATTGACGCCCGTAGGCTTCAGCGCCGTGCCTTTATCTTGGGCCTGGCCCAACAGCTTCGGCACGTGTATAGCCCAGGCAGGGCTCTGTCGGTGTACTAAGGTAGGGGTACCTCGGTACCCCAACTTGTGCACGGCAGCCCGACTCCATAACCAGATCCATCAAATGCTTGCCGGAGACCATCTCCGCTCACACCAAGCCATTCAAGAACAAAGTATATAAGATAGAAACTCAAGACCCGGCAAGAGGAGCTTGCAGGGAAGGCCAATCGAGGCTCAAGGCTACATTACTCCTGCAGATCCCGGCGAGAGGGGCTGCGTCGGGAGGACGAAGATCACATCACAGAAGACACGCCTCGGCGCCTCGCGCGCCCGGCGAGACCGAGGCGGCAAGTCACTGAGCCCGACAAGCCCCGGGCAGCAAGATCAAGGCCCGGCAAGGTGCTTGCGGGAGAGGCTGTGCTACGTGCCGCCTCCAGCTCATTTGCCCACGTCGCCTCCAGCCTTCTCGAGAGGCGCGTGGCGGGTGGTCATGTGCTGCTTGAAGAATGCGGTGGCACTCCATGGTGGTGGCCGCGCCGCGTGGCGAAAAAGGCGCAATGGCGGGAGCTTTTGGGGACGCGGCGACGGGCATTTAATGCCCTTGTCCCCTCTGTCAAAAGTAGGTAGAAAGCATGGCTGCACTTGTTCCCTTTGTTCCAACTACCACCTCTTTTACGTTTTACCCCTCTACCTCACGTTGACACATGTCGGTGACCCTTGCCCTATAAAAGGAGGCCCATGCACAGCGTGAGGGGTTCCAACCATTAGCTATTCTCGCGAGGGGTCGCGACTAGCTACTCTCGAGGTTTCACACACCACTCCACCGTTTTGCTCGCGTTCTTGAGCAAGATCAAATACAACACAATGCAGCGATAGGGTTTCTGCGACCATCGCGCCCGGCTGGGTAAAAATCCGCGTGCATCGCCTCGATCTGCTCTCCGCGCAGCCTCCGCCCGTGCCGAACACGAAGGGGGCCCGCCCCATAGGTGCGCGCCCGCCCATCGGCCGCGACAGGGAGGAGCCCCAGGGCTGAGGCCGGCACCTGAGACTCAGGCGTGTACAACCCCACTCATTATTACGTGAGAGTGTCACGGCGGCGACTTCACGAGCCTTGGGCCTTCTTCACAGTACCGCCTTGCTTCATATCGCTGACGAGGGCCCGCCTTTGCGCCACACTCTAGTACCATCAGCAGCGACCGAAACAGGGGCGCGCCCGATGGGGTAGAAGCGATCGCCAGTGTTCCCCAAATGACCACGGGTCCTCCGCCGGGGGCAGGCCCTGAGGCACCTCCCCGGCGGAGGGCCTACCTCCTAGGAATGCCTTGCTCCGAATGCCGCGGTGGTGATGTCGGATCTCGGCCCCTCTCCTGCAGCCCCCGAAGCCCTCCACCTGAGGGGTAAGAGACTGCTGGAGCGGGGCAGCTGCTCACTGTGGCGACCCGCACCTCCTGCGACCCATGATTGGTGTATGCCTGCTCCTGAGGGACTAGTGGTACCCGATAATCGTCGCTTCCAGCGTGGCCGGCGGGGCCGTCCCGGGGTTCCTGGAAGAGCTCAGCTTCTGGTGCCTCGTCCCCCCAGCTTGGGTTGAGGAGCGAGCCTTGTTCGCCCTCGCGCGGGTGCCCTTGATCCATCATGTGAGGCACGTACTCTTCCGGGGCCGTCACCCCGAAGACTGCGCCATAAGGCTCCGTGTGCCATGCAGCTCTGCTTGACGTGCCAACCTGGTGATGGTAGCGCGGTGGCCCACGGGGGTCGTGGGTCGCGACGAGTCCTTCTTCACTGGTGGGGAGTGGAGTCGGTCTTTGCCCTTGACCTGTCTTGGCAACCATTTGGTGTTGGAGTAGCCTTGGAGCCAGCGGTTGCGTGGGGGCCCTACGTGAGCCGCCTGGGCTGAGGCGGGGCGGGCGCGAAGGGGTGAGCCCCCGAGGCGGCGAAGCCCAGGAGCTCCGCCACCCGCTCTAGCAACACGTCACGGCCGCCTTCCATCAATCTGCACTGCAGCAACTCTCAGGCCACCGTGAGCGCGGCCCTTGAGTTCGCCTGCTCCCGGCGGGTGTACGGCGCCATGGCCGCGGCGTGGTTGGAGGCCCTTGCTGCCGACCGCGTTTGCCGCGGCGTTAGAGCTGTCGAGCCTCGTCAAGCGTCGCCCGACACCCGGCGCCCTCGCGGGCCGCGAGCTACTGGGGCATGGAGTCGTGCAGGGCAAGCGGCTCTGTCTTGGGCGGGCCAAACCGCCCGAGGATCGAGGTTGCCCGCCGGTCGCCGGACATGGTGATGGCGATCAAGCGAGGCGCGGCGAAGCGGATTCAGCGCACCTACAGGCGTGCCAAATGTAATTCGGGTTACAGCGGACCCTTGAGGTTCGAACTACAGGGGTGCGCGGAGATTCAACCCTCGCCTACTTGCTCTTGGCCAATCGCTAGGACCTAACCTACCAAACGAGACAACACAAGAGACACAAGGTTTATCTTGGTTCGAGGCCAGCATTGTGGTGTAAACCCTACTCCGGTATGTGGTGTGGTGGATTGCCTCTCGGGCTGATGATGAACAATACAAGGAAGAACAGCCTCGCGAGGGTGCTCTTGGCTGGTGCTACTTGGTTACGGCTCTTGGATTCTTGACCGGCCTCTAGATGTCTCTACCCGGGGTGGCTAGTCCTATTTATAGGCAAAGGCCACAGGCTTCTTCCCAAATATTGGCGGGAAGGCGCCAACAATTGGCCATTTGAAGGGAACAATGGTACACTTATCTGACTAAAGTAGGTCCTCGTCGCCAAAGGCTCGGTGGTGGCGCTTTGTTTGGGCTCCATAATGACTTCCTTCCGGCCGTTGGGCTGGTCTTGGTCTTGTTGCACCAAAATGGATGCCTTTGCTTGATGCTCTACGCTGCGCTTGCTCCCTTTGCACCAAAGAGGAAGCGGAGGACAACTGCTTGGGCTGGCGCCGTGGCGCCCTTGGTGCGTCATGGCTTGCGTCATGGGCACCTCGCGAGTACCCTCCTTGAACTCTCCGCCTCCTCGTGAGCCAGACTGAGGCCGTGCTGAGAAGCTCCTTGTCGTCCGCCCGATGCTTGGCCCCTCGCGAGGTCTTGAGCTTCGTGTTGATGAAGATGAGCCGTCTTTGGGCCTCCTTGAGCCATGCCACAGGCAGAGCGAGGCAAGTCTGGGAACCCCGTTCCCGAAGCATGACAAAGTACTACAGGTGAACCCCAACTCCACTAGTTAGTACGCCTATTCCTGTGGAGGAAGCACAACCAACTAGTCGTAGTTTAGCATCTATCGCATTTGATGTTGTTAAATCGTATGTGCATATCATCCCATCTTGGAAATATTATACTAAAGATGAAGGAAAATGCCAGTTGTAGGTGTTGTCTAGGATTTATGTGTAAGTAATGTTATTCGTGGCAATTACTTTGCTTTATCCCATACATCCTACCTCCATGATGGTTAAAATACATCAAATTTTTCCATTTTTCTCTATAGAGAAGGACCGATTTGGAAACACAGGATGAGGTAACCTATGCTAATACCTCTGCTATCTTCAAGAATGCTTGGTGGCAGTATCGGAATTACCTAAAGAAAATGTACTTCACCGGCAAAGAAACTCATCAAATTCCCTTACGTTCTCCCGAGACACATTTACTGGACGATGACTGGGAACGCCTTGTTCTGTACTAGTCCTGAACCAAGAATGTGGTAAGGTATATGAGCTCATTTTCTATTTTTAAGTACTATATTCTCATTTTACTGTACTCTGTTCATGTAGAACAAGTGCCTGAACCTGAAGAACAACTGTTCTAATTTAAGATTCCATTGCAATCATAGTTCAAAAAAGCGCTAGGCGTTAATTGTGCGTTTTGCCACCGCGTTGCGCTTTACTCACCAAAGTGCATGCTTGTGCGCAGTTATGCACAGATTAAGCGTAGTATGCGCAATGCGCTTTCCCAACGCCTAGAACCTAGGCGCGCTTAAGCGCTCGCTTAGGCCCTGTCGGGGTACAAAAGTAGGGGTTCTACTTTGCACCCCTTTACCTGTGCACGGGTAGTCAGAGCCACGCCTGCGGCCATACTTAGAAGGGAAGGTGAGAGAAGCCAAGGCCACGAGACGATCAACGTGACGCCAAGACAGAAACACAAAGAGCAAGAGGGCGAGGTGGACTCCCCCGGCAAGATCCTTGCCGGGGCGGCCCCCAAAGCCCTGAAAAGGACCTTGCTGGGGCGACTCGCCCAACACCAGCGGAGTGCACCACCCTTGAGCACGAGGTTTCCAGCACCATCATCCACATTGGAACCAAGGCTCGGGAGGCGCCTCCATGGTGGCATGCAGATCTTTGTGAAGATCATTAACACACAATATTAGATGCAAACCAGAAGACAAGACCTCTGGCAACATCCTTGCCGTGGACAACCGCAGTGCCACGGCAAGACCCTTACCGGGGCCCCGGCAAGACCCTTGCCAAGGACAACAACAAGGCCGTGGCCAGGCCCGTGCATGCCAGGACCCCACCGTCATTCCCATGCAGCTGCCAGCCAAGCAAGCCAGGCGAGCACCTGCGTGGCGACGTGCCGTCCCGAGCCCAACTCAGCAAGCACCTGCGTGGTGGCATGCAGACCTTCGTGAAAACGCTGCCACCATGCCACCTCAGTAGCCTACCAGCCTACATGGCGCTGACCGCCTCCCTGGCCCGGGCGTGTGTCGAAGTAGGGCGAGGCGGCGATAAAGCAAGGGGGAACCTCAGGGGCGCATTTAATACATTTTGTCCCATAATAACAAGCGCTAAGCTTGTACGCCATACCCTTTCCACCTCCTGTGTGCCACTATAGCGCCTTCTTCGACTATAAAAGGAGGCCCGAGGCATACTAGAAAGGGATTCAGCTCTTTGGGCAAGGGACGCTCGATAGCTAGTTCAAGAACACTGATATACACACCAAAGTAGGACTAGGGTATTACGCGATCCCAGCGGCCTGAACCTGGGTAAGCGACCTTTGTGCTGGCTCCTAGACTCGCTCTTCTCACAACCCTGTGCCCGCACGCCGCAAATTCCAGAGACGGAGTTGGTCCCCCCACAGGTGGTGCGGGGCCCTCCAGGGTCGTCACCATGCCACTCACCAGTGGCGCGGCGACCTCCAAGACGCCTGCGCTGGTGCCCACGATGCGCTCTTCCCAGGTCGTGCGTGACGAGCAGCGTCGCCACGCTGGTGACCCCGGGCGCCGACCTGGGAAGAGTCCAGTGCGTCCTTCGGAGGACGAAGGAGGTCAGGATGCACGCCGAAGTACTGGCGAAAATGGCATACCGTCGTAGATCCGTGATAGAGCTCCTCCTAATGTGGTTAGGAGTCGAAGCGCATCGCGGTCCACGCAGCTCTCGCCACCGCCAACGCCAGCAGAAGCTTTGGCACGCGCATAGCTACTCCTTGACTTTCCTCCTGCTGCGGAGAAGCTCCATGAGTGGAGAGCCACCGTCCTGAGCCTCGTCCACATTGCCAACAAAGATGAGCCGTGACCAACGGGGCCCTTAGGCCGCCTCTTCGTCAAGCCACCGCATGCCAGTGGTGGAAGGGCCGGGGGTGATGCACCCACGGTGCACTCTCCTCCCCCACGCCATCTACCGCAGGTGTCGATCCGTCGTGATGACGCTTGTGATAATATTTCCATAGCATCGTCCGACCCACGGACCCACCGCGATCAGCGTCAAGTTCTTTGGGAGCGAGCCCTTGAAGACGCTCGAACCATGATCGAGCGCCGTCGTTATGCGCGCCACCAGTCAGATAGGCGGGGCAGCGCCCACTATGGACCACCCGGCACCGGGAGGCTACAATGTCCTACCTTACGATGGCCCGCGACGACAAGTTGCTCGCCAATTACTTCCCATTGGCACTTAAGCCCAACATTATGTCATGGTTGATGCACTTGCCGGTGGATTCCATTTCTTCTTGGTCGGATCTGTGTCATGGGTTTGTTGGCGCCTTCACCGGAGGCCATCAAGCTCATGGCCAGGCGAGCGACTTGCACATCATCCCCCAGAAGGAATGCGAAAACATACACAAGTATATCCAGAGGTTCAGCCGGGTGCAGTACAACATCCCAGACGTTCACCCTGCCGCCGTGATCAGCGCATTCCATCAGAATGTGCGTAACCGCAAGATGCATGAGGAGCCGGTGATGAACAAGGTCAAGGATGTGGCCGAACTTTACGTTCTGGGCGACAGGTACGCTCGGGCTGAAGAGGGATGGAAGTACCCTGGCGAGGACATCGGTGCGTAAACCGACTCCATAGATGACGACACCTCTGCCCCGACGAAGAAGGGCCGGCGCCGTAACCGAAAGCGCCAGGGCAAGACTGTGCTTACCGCCGAGGGTCTGACTACAACGGCACCGCCAAGAAGGCCAAGGCAAGAAACCCCAACAAGGAAGTTGCCGGGTGTGCCGCATGCCGGGCCTTGGTGGCTGTCGACAAGCCAGGGAACTCCGACAAGCTGTATAGCAAGATCCACCACACCAAGGGCCACAACCTCCAAAACTGCTGACAAGTTGAGCCGCTTGCTAAGAATCAAAAAGCTGAATACGAGAGGCGCGACAAGGAGAAAGACCAGGATGGTGTTGAAGGATCCAGCAAGAAGCTTGGCGGCCAAGGAGGCCGCCGCGGCAAGGATAACCAGCAAGAGAGGCCCGCCCGGGGCCGCGACAAGAAGCAGGAAGACGATGATCATGACGAGGATGACGAGTCCGGCGACCACGAGTTTCATAAAGCCATAAAGGCAATGTGCGTCGACGGTGGCGCCTGGCTGCACACCTCTCACCGCCAACTCAAGCAGTGGGCGCGAGAGATCACAACGGTGGATCCATCACTCGACCCCCACTGAAGTGGTCCAGCCCACCTATCATTTTTGACATCGAGGACCACCTTGATCGCACGACTGCGGCCGGGTGTTTGCCATTGTTGGTTTCACCAACGATCCTCAACCTCAAGGTGACGAAGATGCTAGTTGACGGCGTGGCTGGTCTGAACTTGACCTCGCCTGTCGTGGTCAAGAGGCTGCAGATTCCTGATGGAGATCTCGAAGAAACGGGCACGTTTCAAGGGGTCAACCCGGGAAGAAGCCATCCAAATGGCAAGGTCACGCTGCCCGTGACATTTGGAGGCGAGCTGAACTAAAGGACGGAGAGGATTGCCTTTGATGTGTCCGAGATCCCCTTGCCTTACAACGGGATTCTCGGCCGCCCGACACTAGCCAAGTTCATGGCAGCGTCACATTATGCCTACAACACGCTGAAGATGCCCGGGCCGATGAACATCATCACTGTCCCCTCCGATGTCGGGGGTTGGGTGCGACATATGCCAATGGATGGCTTATCATGGTGGGAGCGAGTAGAACATCGCCGGTTCCTGGAAGCGGGATAAGGCGTAGACATGTACGCCGGCGAACTTTACCCAGGTTCGGGGCTCTCCTAGGAGATAACACCCCTAGTCCTGCTCTGCGGGGTCTCCGCATGATCACTAAGGCACAAGCGATACAATGATGCTCCTTGAGCTGTGTGCTAGAGGCAGAAGGAGGCAAGGCTAGCTCTCTTCCTGCTCTAGGGTTGTGGCTAGTTCAAATGGAGTGGGAATGTTTTACATGGGTGCCCTGGGGGGTTTATATAGGCCTCCCCAGGGGTACAATGGTAATCTGGCCGGGTGCTGGACCCGGCTGTTAGTGTCTCTAGCCTCCGGCTTCTCCGCCGACTATTGGGGCCCACCGCCTGGTGGGCCCCGCCGTCCGGTCCGGTATGGAGACGACAGGCCGCTCCCTCCGCTGGCTGGTCTGGTTGGTGGCTGTTCACTTTGTAGCCATCTTGCTAATGACGCAGCTTGGTCGACTCAAGGTGGCTCTGTAACTGCCGCTGGTGGGATATCTTGTAGCCACACCGGTCTCATCGAGTTAGTGGCGCACTTGCGAGGAAGGGCGGCCGCTTCTTTGAGGCCGGCCTTCCCAAGTCCGGCCGGGTTCGGTATCCGCCGCTTCAGGATGTCCTTGCTGATAGGGCCCGCAGCCTGTAGGTTGTACCGATAGGTAAATCGTGAGAACAGGCTCGCTCAAATGCAGGAAGCGACGCCAAGGGGGAGTAGCAGCAAGCTTGGCGCCCGCAAGGAGGTCTCCACCTATACGGGACACTGTGGCCACGCCAAGCCCAAGATTCGGGGGTGAGGGGCTTCCTTGTAGCCACGCCCTGTCTCGTCCTCTTGATGGGGGTGCGGACTCTGAGGGCGCCTGGTGGCCGCCTGCACGACGCTGTCCTCTCTAGAGGCCGACTGACTGGAGCTGGCCGCTCTTGGTGCCGTCTGCTGGTGGTTGGCCATCCTTCAGTGGCCGGCCGGCCTCCGGAAGGTGGAGCCTCAGCTTGGGGCATTGTGGGGCGAAGCCGGCCCGAAGTTTTGATAGGTTCAGGAACTCGGGTGAGACTAATAGTGGACCATTACTCCGACAGTAGTCCCAGAAGCCGGTGAGGCGTTGCGGTCGAGGGGTCGCAAAGTCTCAATGGCTTCCCCCCTCATCGAGCTCTGGGAGAATGTTCGATCCGCCTTGCGACGCACCGACTGCTGGAGTTGGTTTTGACAAGGCGGGATCGTCAGACAATTTTAAACACCAAGGCGGGAAACAGGTGGCGTGCCTGCTAAGCTTCCCAGGCCCGCCGCCCGCCACCAGCATGCCACGCGGCGCTTGTCAGCCCAGCCAGCCTACCACCGCACGCTCCTGATGGGACATGACAGTGGGCCGGGCCCAACACTACCGGGCCTCGGCACGCGGGCGGATCTGCTGCGGCCGAGGCGGGCAGTTGCGATTCCCGCGAGCATTTAAGGCGCGGTAACTTCACGCAATAATCGGGGGTCGTGGGGTCATGGGCGCAGTTAATCCCATGATCCCATGCCCTGCCCCCTCAGTTTTGCAGCCTGAGGGCTATAAGTAGGGGGAGGAAGAGGAGCGGCGGAGCACACGCGCCCTCCTCACACACTCTCTTCTCCCTCTTGCTCGCTCCGCCACTACTGCTGCCGCTGGTTTAGTGCTTGTCGTGGTGCTGCCGCAGCTTCACCGCCGTTGCGCTCCTCCTCCCCTCGCAGCTCCACCCGAGGCCATGCGCGTGAGAAGGGAGACGACTGGGACGGCTCGACGGTGATCGAAGATCACATCACCTTCCTCCGGGACACGCGCCAGATGCCCAACACGGCGTTCGTCAAGGCGCGGGTTCCGCCAGCGGAGGAGATCTCGCCAGCGCCGAAGGGGAACGAGCGGGCCTTCTTCTGCTCGCACTTCCTCCGCGGCTTCAGCCTCCCGGTGAGCGGTTCCTCTGCTCGTTCATGGAATTCAACCACCTCCAGCCGCATCATCTGACGCCCAACACCGTGATCCTGCTCTCCGCCTTCGTCACGGCGTGTGAGGGCTACCTCGGCATCCTCCCCACACTCGAGCTATGGGGAGCGTTCTTCTACGGCAAGCTGGGCACCTCCACCAAGGACACGGCAGCTGAGTGCGGCGGATTCGTCGCCGTGTGCCGTCCGGCAAAGAGGAATGCCTTCCCAGTCGTCAAGCTGTCACAGTCGGTAAAACTATGGCAGCAGTCTTATTTCTACGTTGAGAACGTCGACCCAGCTGTCGACTTCATCAACTTGCCGGCCTATGAGGCCGACCCCCCTGTCGGGCTTCGGCCAACTGGGGCTACAAGCTGAAGCCGGTGTCGGCAGACGCGGCAGCCGATATTGGCCGACTCCGGGTGCTCCAGGAGTCAGAGGGCCTCATGTCCTCCGCCCTCCACATCGCAGGCGGCTCCGAGGAGGGCGGCGGCGTGGAGACCTGGCCCGATGACGATGACGACGAAGACGAGCCGTGCCCCTCCCGAAGCATCACCAACACCGGCGCGGGCCCCTCTACCGGGCCGCCCGCCCGAGGCGGCAAGCACAAGCGGAAGCAAGGCACCGCCCTATTCGGCAGCGCGCCAAAGAAGCCCAAGAACCCGACCGCGGCGACGAGGCGGAAAGAAGCCTGTAACACCCTCGATGCGGCTATATCTCCCACATGTCGAAGCACGACTTAGAGGCATAACCGCATTGAAAGCAATGTCGCAAGTGAGGTAATCTTCACACAACCCATGTAATACATAAGGGAAAGAGATACATAGTTGGCTTACAATCGCCACTTCACACAATTACATGAGTAAAGCATTACATCATCCAGATACAATCAAGGTCCGACTACGGAACCAAAATAAAAGAAGAACCCCAAATGCGACAAAGGTCCCCGATCGACCCCAACTGGGCTCCACTACTGATCAACTAGAACGAAACAACACAAAGGGCAAGATCTTCATCGAGCTCCTCCTTGAGCTTAGTTGCGTCACCGCTTTCGGTAACATAGGCACACGCAAACTGGTTTTGGAAGTATCACATGAGCCACGGGACTCAGCAATCTCGCACCCTCGCGATCAAGACTATTTAAGCTTATGGATAAGGTAAAGGCATGAGGTGGAGCTGCAGCAAGCGACTAGCATATATGGTGGCTAACATACGCAAATGAGAGCAAGAAGAGAAGGCAAAGCACGGTCGATAAAAGTATGATCAAGAAGTGATCCTACAGCAACCTACGTCAAGCACAACTCCAACACCGTGTTCACTTCCCGGACTCCGCCGGAAAGAGACCATCACGGTTACACACACGGTTGATTCATTTTAATTAAGGTCAACTTCAGGTTTTCTACAACCGGACGTTAACAAATTCCCATCTGCCCATAACATGGGAGCGACTTTCGAAAGTTCAAATCCTGCAGGGTGTCCCAACAGCCCATGACAAGCTCTCACGGTCAGCGAAGGAATAGACCTCCACCCGAGACACTCCGATCGACTCGGTATCCGGTACAATAAGACATTTCAACAGGGTAAAACTAAACCAGCAACACCGCGAATGTCTTGACAAATCCCGATAGGAGCTGCACATATCTCTTTCTCGGGGCACACTCGGATGAGACTAGCTACGAGTAAAACCAACCCTCAAGTTTCTCCGAGGTGGCCCATTGCAGCTCGATTCGGACCAACACTCGAGAGACCACTTGGCCCGGGGGTAGAATAAAGATGACCCTTAAGTCTGCAGAACCCAAGGGAAGGTGGTAGGTTGTTAGTGCAAATGGTAAAACCAATGTTGGGCATTCTTGGAGGAGCTTTACTTAAAGCGAACTGTCAAGGGGTTCCCATTATAGCCCAACCGCGTAAGGAGCATAAAATCCGGGAACATAACACCGATATGACGGAAACTAGGGCGGCAAGAGTGGAACAAAACACCAGGCCTAAGGCCGAGCCTTCCACCCTTTGCCAAGTATATAGATGCATTAATTAAATCAGATATATTGTGATATCCCAACAAGTAAACATGTTCCAAAAAGGAACAACATCTCCATGTTCCATCAAGGAACAAACTTCAATCTTCACCTGCAACTAACAACGCTATAAGAGGGGCTGAGCAAAGCGGTAACATAGCCAATCAACGGTTTGCTAGGACATGGTGGGTTAGAGGTTTGACATGGCAATTTGGGAGGCTGACAAGCAAATGGTAGGCATCGTAGCATTTGCATAGCAAAAGAGCGAGCAAACTAGCATAGCAAAGATAGTAGTGATTTCGAGGGTATGGTCATCTTCCCTGAGATCCCGCAAGGAAGAAGAACGAGTCCATGAAGAAGACAAACGCACGTAGTCGCACGAATCCTCACAACTCCGGAACGAAACCGAAGCTAACGAGAGAAGCAAACCGGAAAGAAACAAACAATATGGTAAACACACAAGCATAAACATGTCATGATGCACAAACAAGTATGATGCATGTCCGGTTTAATGAGGCATGACATGGCAAGGTGAAACAAACAACACTACAATTTAAGTGGAGCTCAATATGCAACGAGTTGCATATTGACGAAACACCACATCAATTATTTAGTTCTCTCTCGTTTATGATACTCAACAATTATTAAACGGTAATTAACATGGCAAGAGGTGGAGCATAATAAAACTACCTAGCTAGGCAAGTTTAAATGAGGCCGGAAACAACAAACGATAATTCCGGAAAATCCCCATATGTCATTTAGCAATTTAAAGCAAGCAACAATTTTAAACATTTTAATTGTTGTTATCATGATGCGGATGAAATATGCAAGTTGTATGCAATTTTTATGAAAATGTTGACATGAGCATGTTATGAAGCATTTGTCGCCATGGCGGAAGGAAAAGGGTGCCACGGCGGTGAAACGGAAATGGTGCCACGGCAACATTCCGGTCCCGATAACTCATGGAGGTACCGGTGCAAAAGGAAGTGTGACGTGAGCGAGTCATGCAAGATGGTGGGGTGATCCCGGGTTACCGGGTTCCCACGGGTCGACGGCATGGCAAACAAGGAGTAACTTGCAATGACAATTCGGACACGGTGCACACACGAGCATTTCATACAACCAAGCATGCATTCGCTCACGGGCGGTCGTCATCTCGGGATTATACCTTTAAAGCGTGCATTTCGGAGCGGGTCGAGTTTCGTAGAGGCAAGTAGACGTTCTCGCGATGTAGTGGAAGTAGTTGTTAACGTGGCGACAGTAGTTGTACACGTTTTCGTAGATGTTCATGTCGACGGTAGTGGTACACGCGACGTTGGCGTACTTGTCGGTCCGGTCTTGGCGGTGTAGATGTACACGTTGTCGGGGTACTTGCCGTATCATCGGGTGTAGTAGTACATGAAGGTCTTGATGAACCCGAAGGGGACTTGGCGATCCAAAATTTCTCCTTTTCGGGTAGGCATCGTGACAACAGCTCGAGGCTGAGGCCACGTATAGAAGCGCTTCGGGTCGATGGGGACGACGGCGAAGGCACTGGCGAGGCAGCAGAGGGACTAGGAGCGGGAGGACCGAAACCGAGGCGGGGAGGAGGCCGCGAGGCACGGGCGAACCATGGAGGCCGCGCAGGAGGAGGTCAGGCCTTGGGGCAGGGGGCGTCATGGAGGAGCAAGGGGCGAGGCGGCCCGGGCTCACAGCTGCGGCGCCGAGTTGAGCAAAGCCAGCGAGGCGGATGGGCGCGCGCTCTAGTCACAGCCCGGAGGGGCAGAGGGCATGGATGGCGCCGGTGGAGGGAGGCGGCGAGGAGGAGAGAGGGATCGCGCGAGGAGGGAGGGCGGGGGCTGGCGCCTGGTTCGGGCAGGCGTGGTGTGGGGCGCTCGAAGGGGAGCGCCATGGAGGAGGAGAGGAAGGGGCCGGCTGATCAGAGCACCATGAGAGGCGTCTTTCGAGAGGGCGGTTCGAGCCCAAGGAGGAGGAAGGGCGGAGGCGAGGGATCAGGCGATCTGGTGCTGCGCCATGCGAGGAGGAACGAGGGGAGAGATGGGGATCAGCAGAGAGCGCTGCGGGCTGGATCGGTTGGGGGCTAGGGTTAGAAGGGTTAGGTGGGCTGACTGGGCCGGCTAGGCTAGAGCTGGGCCTAAGAGGCCGGCTAGGCACTCTTCTCCCTCTTTCTTATATTTTTTTAGCAGAAAACAATTAAAGAGAAGAAAAGGAAAGAGAGGGTTAGGGAAAGAATTTGCGCACGCGGACAATTTTCCCGGACTCACAAAAATGAGCTTGATCCAAGAAAAATAGAAGTGGGCATGATCGAAAGTTTAAATTCAAACCCATTTGATTTAAATTCAAATGATTTGAATAGGAAGTGAGGTTTGGGAAGGTCCAAAAATGTTCGGATTTTTGGTGGAGCTCCGGAATATGATAAAAGAATACATGGCAAGGTTGGAGATCAAGAATTATGACAACAAAGGCATTAGGATATTTTGTAAGTGTGTTTGCGGTAAATCCAAATAATTGGAATATTTACTATAGCTCTCTAAATATCGAGAGGATATGTTTTAAAGAGAATCACCATGTGAATTCCCTCGATTTAAATGGATCAAAGATCCATGCCATTTATTTAGTTGAGTTGCAAAAGATTTATGAGATGATGGCATGATGACATGATGCAATGCAAAAATAAATAGAGCAAGCACAAATAAAAAACAGACGGAGGTCACAAAAATATGGAAGTCTTCTCGAGCATCGGTCTCGGTGCGTTACAACACTCCACCACTACGAGAGCATCTCGTCCCGAGATCTAGGATGGCACCGGAGAGAAACGGAAGAGGAAGAGAAGAGGTAAAACTAAGTTGCTTCTTTGACCAATGAGTGAAACCATGAACCTTGAGAGGTTGAGCAATTTAAAGGAAAGAGTACAACAGAGATGAACGAGATTGCAAACAATCCGTTAGAAAAGAGGAACAAGGAACATTACGAGGACTTGAAGGTTGCAAAGCTATGAATGACGAGTACAATGGACAAGAAGGAATTGAAATCACTCTGGTTGAAACGAGATAAACAAGGAACAAGGAAGATCAAAATCGGACAGCACTCCGATTGAAAAGAGATGCAAGACTTGATAAGATGAAAAAGAACTTGAAAGAAAAAGACACGACACTCCGGTTAAATGGATAAGCATGAAAAGAACATGATCCTGACAAAACAAGATGATGATTGAAGAGCACAACATCACAAAGCCTCCGGGAGAAAGAATAGAAGATCGGTCATTGGAATAAGAATGGAGAAGAAAATGCCAACATCCGCCACCAACGGAAACAAATGATTGGATTGATATCAACAAGGAGACGAGAAACTATTTTACCGAGAGGATAAAGAAGAGCTTGGATCATTTATAAGCACCATAAATAGCAACAATCCTTAGGGAAAGCTTTAGGTGAAATATAGCCCAAGAATAACTCCAATGAAGAGATTGATGGATTTAAATATCTAATTCTTGACAACAAGTGAATCATGAAACATGAATGAAACTGTCAAAATGACATAACACCACCTCAAAAGATAAGGTCGAAAGAATTGCACTTTGGAATGCTAGATGAAGAATGCTTGAACTCCTCAAAACAAGACATTTGTTGAACACCATGTTTAATTTTTGAGTATAGCTTGGCTGATCTTAACTTCAAGAGAAATCTTGAAGAACAATTGAAGAATGAAAAGAATCCTTGACGAACCACCATGTAGAGCCTCCATGAAGAACTCCGGTAAAAGAAAAGATGAAGCATCTCGAACCGAGAAATGTGACATGATGAACAACTCTGGAAAGAAGAAACTAGATTACATGGATGAAACAATAATAAGAATTACGTTATGCCTATCCTTCACCAATTTAAATTGATGACAAGCAACGGATTTGGCATACTACTTATTCCCATTAAAAAAGGATTAAGAGAGATATAGCGTAAACTTGAGAAGGTCTTAATGGACCACCGGTAGGATTGAAAAGAACGAATGAATTAATATGATAATCAAAGGAAAAAAATCTTGAAAGAACCACCGTAAGAATTGAAAATGAAAGTAGCAAAGGCACAATTCACCAGGAAGAATTTGAAAACGATTGAAGATACTTGAAGGGATTTAGATACATGAGAACGAAGAGAACATGAACTGATTAGAGGATATTTGAACGATTCACCGGTAAGATAGGAGAATGATAACTGACAGCTGAGAATGAATAAACCTGAATTGATGGACTCCGGATGACAAACTGAGAAAACTCTTGAATATCTCCTGATTGGTGAAAAAGATTCTCACAATCGAAAACAATTATAAGAGGATGGCAACAAGCTAGCACCATGAATCTTGAAGAGAATAGAGCAAGATTAAAGAGAAACTCTTCTTCGGTCTTCAAATGATGAGAATGACAACGAGAAACACCACCAAGAATTATTGAGGCACACCGGAAGAATCAAAAGTGAAGAGGTTGAGCCAACTATGAAAAGAATTTGAAAGATCTTGGAGAAAAGCATTTGGTGATGATAACTCATTCTTCGTCAAACTTGGAGAAGAATTTAGGATAGCTCGGGAAAATAGAAGAGTCGGGTAAGATCCTCGAAAAGACACGTGGGTTGGGCCCACTCAAAAGAACACCATTGAAAAGATTTAAAAGAGATGTTGCACGGTTGAATTAAATGACTTGAATGAGATACCAATCTCGAAAGAGCTTGAGCGAATGCAGTGGAAACACGAATCTTGAGATATCTTGAGCACTCGGAATAACAAATAGCGAGAAGTAGAATGATAATGAGGTGCACCGATATGAGAAGACATTGAAATGAGGAAAAAGGTATGATCAACAAAACTTGACTTGAATCCACCGGAGAAAAGAAAGGAATGAGGAATGACGAACTAGTAGAACATCTTCTTGAGAACCACCGGGTAAGAACATTGACGGAAAAGAATGGAGAAACTTCACAAAAATAAAAGGATACTTGGTAAAGAAATCTTAGTCCTTGAGGAAAAAGGGTGGGTGGGCGGGAAAAACAAAGGCAACCTGGAGACGGATGAAACAAACACTATTGAGAAGAAATGAGAAATGGTCTTGCTGATGTTGAAGTGATCGGATCCACTTGAAGAGAAACACGCCGGTTGAAAAGGATTGACATGAGAATCTTGATTGTCGAGAAGGATTGGTATTCACATTGGAGTATGAGAACACCATTTCGCAAAGGTATGGAATCAACACTTGACATTGAAGCAACTCGAATACCACAACTCAAAACAAAAACAAAGGACTGGCTTGCGAGATAAGCGAAACAAACATATGATAGAGATTTAAATCAGAAGTTTTAGTGGTGGGGCCTACACGGCTCGATCGTACAACACCATCATGTACAAGGCAAAGTGCACATGACATCTGAAGCGTCCCGAGTTGGCATAGCCAAGGACTCTTTAAGACACAACGAGACCATCAGTAAAACCAACCGTGAATAGGCGGACCACTAGACGTGAACCCCAATTTCATATCATACATCCGTCGGAAAGATATCCTAAGAGCTACTTGAATTCCCACCTATGAAACTCCCGAAATTTTCGGTTATGCAATCAGGTGTTGGGGATCTGAGGGAAGCATAATATCTCACCCAAAACTAGCAAATCCTACATCCAGTGTGTATCCATCCTTCAACACATAACCAAGAAACCTTGAAATCGTCTACCTCAACCTTGAAAAGCATCATTATACAAGTTATGGCGATACTCCCGAACTCCCCTGATCTTGGGTGGCGTCGAGGTTATCTCACCAACGAACTGCATAAAAGAGATTTTCGATGTCGGCATAATAAACTTAGGTATTCTAGAACTGCAACGATAAAATTATGGCGACAACACCTCAGAGCTCAACTCCCCGGGAGACTACTACTAAACCCCTGACAGGAGGCACCAAGACAATGTTCTCATCATAAAACCATCGGAACGATTCCAAGATACCCGCGTGACCTAAAAAAAATTTAGTGAAATTTGAGAAGAGAAGAGTCAAAACTCTCGTCGGGATGCCTTACCGAGGCGATGAAGAGACTGGGGAGTAAAAAGAATTCCTAACTCTCCGATATATATAATCCTAAATGACTCAAAACATTTTCTAGACACAACTCGGCCGCTAAAACGATCAAGCAGTGGGGCTCCTAAGGTCGGGGAAGGCTCTGATTACCAACTTGTAACGCCCTCGATGCGGCTATATCTCCCACGTGTCGAAGCACGACTTAGAGGCATAACCGCATTGAAAGCAATGTTGCAAGTGAGGTAATCTTCACACAACCCATGTAATACATAAGGGAAAGAGATACATAGTTGGCTTACAATCGCCACTTCACACAATTACATGAATAAAGCATTACATCATCCAGATACAATCAAGGTCCGACTACGGAACAAAAATAAAAGAAGAACCCCAAATGCGACAAAGGTCCCCGATCGACCCCAACTGGGCTCCACTACTGATCAACTAGAACGAAACAACACAAAGGGCAAGATCTTCATCGAGCTCCTCCTTGAGCTTGGTTGCGTCACCCTTTCGATAACATAGGCACCTGCAAACTGGTTTTGGAAGTATCTGTGAGCCACGGGGACTCAGCAATCTCGCACCCTCGCGATCAAGACTATTTAAGCTTATGGGTAAGGTAAAGGCATGAGGTGGAGCTGCAGCAAGCGACTAGCATATATGGTGGCTAACTTACGCAAATGAGACCAAGAAGAGAAGGCAAAGCACGGTCGATAAAAGTATGATCAAGAAGTGATCCTATAGCAACCTACGTTAAACATAACTCCAACACCGTGTTCACTTCCCGGACTCCGCCGGAAAGAGACCATCACGGTTACACACACGGTTGATCCATTTTAATTAAGGTCAACTTCAGGTTTTCTACAACCGGACGTTAACAAATTCCCATCTGCCCATAACCGCGGGCACGGCTTTGAAAGTTCAAATCCTGCAGGGTGTCCCAACAAGCCCATGACAAGCTCTCACGGTCAGCGAAGAATAGACCTCCACCCGAGACACTCCGATCAGACTCGGTATCCCGGTACAACAAGACATTTCGATAGGGTAAAACTAAACTAGCAACACCGCCCGAATGTGCCGACAAATCCCGATAGGAGCTGCACATATCTCTTTCTTAGGGCACAATCAGATGAGACTAGCTACGAGTAAAACCAACCCTCAAGTTTCCCCGAGGTGGCCCCGCACGCAGCTCAGTTCGGACCAACACTCAGAGGAGCACTGGCCCGGGGGGGGGGGTTAGAATAAAGATGACCCTTGAGTCTGCAGAACCCAAGGGAAGGTGGTAGGTTGTTAGTGCAAATGGTAAAACCAATGTTGGGCATTGCTGGAGGAGCTTTACTTAAGGCGAACTGTCAAGGGGTTCCCATTATAGCCCAACCGCGTAAGGAATGCAAAATCCGGGAACATAACACCGATATGACGGAAACTAGGGCGGCAAGAGTGGAACAAAACACCAGGCCTAAGGCCGAGCTTCCACCCTTTACCAAGTATATAGATGCATTAATTAAATCAGATATATTGTGATATCCCAACAAGTAAACATGTTCCAACAAGGAACAACATATCCATGTTCCAACAAGGAACAAACTTCAATCTTCACCTGCAACTAACAACGCTATAAGAGGGGCTGAGCAAAGCGGTAACATAGCCAATCAACGGTTTGCTAGGACATGGTGGGTTAGAGGTTTGACATGGCAATTTGGGAGGCTGACAAGCAAATGGTAGGCATCATAGCATTGCATAGCAAAAGAGCGAGCAAACTAGCATAGCAAAGATAGTAGTGATTTCGAGGGTATGGTCATCTTGCCTGAGATCCCGCAAGGAAGAAGAACCAGTCCATGAAGAAGACAAATGCACGTAGTCGCATGAATCCTCACAACTCCGGAACGAAACCGAAGCTAACGAGAGAAGCAAACCGGAAAGAAACAAACAACATGGTAAACACACAAGCATAAACATGTCATGATGCACAAACAAGTATGATGCATGTCCGGTTTAATGAGGCATGACATGGCAAGGTGAAACAAACAACACTACAATTTAAGTGGAGCTCAATATGCAACGAGTTGCATATTGATGGCTACCACATCAATTATTTAGTTCTCTCTCGTTTATGACACTCAACAATTATTAAACGTTAATTAACATGGCAAGAGGTGGAGCATAATAAAACTACCTAGCTAAGCAAGTTTAAATGAGGCCGGAAACAACAAACGATAATTCCGGAAAATCCCCATATGTCATTTAGCAATTTAAAGCAAGCAACAATTTTAAACATTTTAATTGTTGTTATCATGATGCGGATGAAATATGCAAGTTGTATGCAATTTTTATGAAAATGTTGACATGAGCATGTTATGAAGCATTTGTCGCCATGGCGGAAGGAAAAGGGTGCCACGGCGGTGAAACGGAAATGGTGCCACGGCAACATTCCGGTCCCAATAACTCATGGAGGTACCGGTGCAAAAGGAAGTGTGACGTGAGCGAGTCATGCAAGATGGTGGGGTGATCCCGGATTACCGGGTTCCCACGGGTCGACGGCATGGCAAACAAGGAGGAACTTGCAATGACAATTCGGACACGGTGCACACACGAGCATTTCATACAACCAAGCATGCATTCATTCACGGGCGGTCGTCATCTCGGGATTATACCTTTAAAGCGTGCATTTCGGAGCGGGTCGAGTTTCGTAGAGGGAAGTAGACGTTCTCGCGATGTAGTGGAAGTAGTTGTTCACGTGGCGACGGTAGTTGTAAACGTTTTCGTAGATGTTCATGTCGACGGTAGTGGTACACACGACGTTGGGGTACTTGTCGGTCCGGTCTTGGCGGTGTAGATGTACACGTTGTCGGGGTACTTGCCGCATCATCGGGTGTAGTAGTACATGAAGGTCTTGATGAACCCGAAGGGGACTTGGCGATCCAAAATTGCTCCTGTTCGGGTAGGCATCGTGACAACAGCTCGAGGCTGAGGCCACGTATGGGGCGCGCTCGGGTCGATGGGGACAACGATAGAAGGCACGAAGCAGGGGCAGCAGAGGGACTAGGCGCGGGGAGGACCGAAACCGAGGCGGGGGAGGAGGCCGCAGGGCGCGGGCGAACCATGGAGGCCGGCAGAGGAGGAGGTCGGGCGCGGGGCTGGCAGGGGCGTCGCGAAGGAGCAAGGCGACGAGGACGGCCCGGGGCTCTGGCTGCAGCGGCGCCGGAGTTGAGCAAAGCCAGCAGGGCGGATGGGCGCGGCGCTCCTGGTCACAGCGACCGGAGGGGCGACGGGGCATGGATGGCGCCGGTGGAGGGAGGAGGCAGCGAGGGGAACATGAGAGGGGATCACGCGAGGAGGGAGGAGCGGGGGCCTGGCGCTGGGTTCGGCAGGGGCGTGGTCGCGGGGGCGCTCGAGAAGGGGAGACGCCATGGAGGAGGAGAGGAAGGGGGCCGGCTGATGCGGGCACCATGAGAGGCATGCTCGAGAGGAGGGTTCGGGCGCTGCGGGGAGGAAGGGGCGGAGGCGAGGGGATCGGGCGATGCGGGTGCCTGGCGGCGCTGCGAGGAGGAACGAGGGGAGAGATGGGGATCGGCAGAGAGCGCTGCGGGCTGGATCGGTTGGGGGCTAGGGTTAGAAGGGTTAGGTGGGCTGACTGGGCCGGCTAGGCTAGAGCTGGGCCTAAGAGGCCGGCTAGGCACTCTTCTCCCTCTCTCTTATATTTTTTTAGCAGAAAACAATTAAAGAGAAGAAAAGGAAAGAGAGGGTTAGGGAAAGAATTTGCGCATGCGGACAATTTTCCCGGACTCACAAAAATGAGCTTGATCCAAGAAAAATAGAAGTGGGCATGACCGAAAGTTTAAATTCAAACTCATTTGATTTAAATTCAAATGATTTGAATAGGAGGTGAGGTTTGGGAAGGTCCAAAAATGTTCGGATTTTTGGTGGAGCTCCGGAATATGATAAAAGAATACATGGCAAGGTTGGAGATCAAGAATTAAGACAACAAAGGCATTAGGATATTTTGTAAGTGTTTTTGCGGTAAATCCAAATAATTGGAATATTTACTATAGCTCTCTAAATATCGAGAGGATATGTTTTAAAGAGAATCACCATGTGAATTCCCTCGATTTAAATGGATCAAAGATCCATGCCATTTATTTAGTTGAGTTGCAAAAGATTTATGAGATGATGGCATGATGACATGATGCAATGCAAAAATAAATAGAGCAAGCACAAATAAAAACACACGGAGGTCACAAAAATATGGAAGTCTTCTCGAGCATCGGTCTCGGGGCGTTACAAAGCCGCGGCCAAGGTGGCCAAGTTCCAGAGGCAGCCGAAGGTGCCGCTCATGGTGTCAGCGTAAGTACCCTTCTCACGCTTCCACCTCTTTGTTGATTCTGGCCTAAAAACTTTTTTTGTCTTGCCTTCTTATCTTAGGGCCCCTCTCACCCTCGAGAAGTCGGCCGCCACCTCGGTTATCAGGTCGGTGGAGACCTCCACCACCAGCCGGCATATCGACCCGGCCGCCGACCTCTAGGAGGCGCAGGAGCGGAACACGCGGGAGGTGCGTGAGAAACAGGAGGCCGACCGCCTGGCGAAGTCGGAGGCGGACAAGGCTGCAACATCTGCAGCGAGGAAGCTAGCGCAGGCTGAGGCCGACGCCACGGAGAAGGAGTGGCTCATAGAGGCCGCACGCCGCCAGGAGCCCCTTTTCATGACTCCTCTGAACAACGCGCCACCTCCGCCGGAGTTTGTGGCGACGACTGGGGGAGCCGGCGACGAGCAGCCGGTCATGGAGAGGGAGGGCGGTGACGTGGCCATGCCAGACGTCATCGTGCCGCCGCCACCGCCAACCGACGGAACGCTGGACGAGCAGCCGGCCGCTGCGCCGGTACCACTAGCCGAGAACATGGTGGTGACGGACTTGACTCCTGAGGTCCGCACCCCCACGCGCCGCCGTCTTGCAAAGGCGACCTCGGCACCGCGACCGCTGGAGGCCGGTGTCGCGAGCACATCGATCCCCGACACCAACGCGACCAGCGCCGCGCCTGCTGGCTGGGTATGCAGAGGTGGGACGGGCGCCCTGAACCAGGCGGCCCTTGACGTCCAGGCCAAGCTCCGGGCCGAAGCCGAAGCCCTCAAGCGATGCAATGAGACGTTCCTGGATTCGCGGGCAGCCATCCGCGTAAGTTTCTTTACCTCTCTTTATTTTGATCTTCTTGCATTCTTCATGGGGGCGCGCAAGTGCACCCACTGGGTGTGGTCCCCAAGTTTCGGGCTGGCTGCTGAGCAGGCGGTCCGGAACTTCAACTTGCAGGTGTCGAATGCTAACTTCATCTAATATCCCTCTTGCAGGACTACCACAATCTTCGCGCGGCCACCTTCAACTCCGGAGTCCGGGAGCTGGAGAAGCAGACCGCCAACTTGTCCGAGAGCCAGAGTAAGTTTCAACTTCCTCTTTTCCCGGGGCGCGCTGGCGCACCCGTGGGCTGTAGTCCCCGAGGTTCGGGCCGACTACAAAGCAGTCGGGCCAAATCTTTCCAGTGACTTTACTTTTGCCGGTAACTTTTTCTCTGCGAGGGCGCGATGGCGCACCCGCGGGCTGTAGTCCCCGAGATTCGGGCCGACTGAGTCGGGCCGGATCTCCTCGGTAACTGCATCCCTTCTATGTTGTTTGACTAACATTCTTTCTTCTTTCCTTTTTACAGAGGCCAATGCCGCCTTGCAGCAGCAGCTGGGCGAAGCCAACACCGCCCTGCGCGGCAAGGAGGCAGAGTGCGGCAAGCTAGCCGAGGAGCATGACCGGCTGGTCACTTAGCTTGCAGAGCAGGCGGAGGCCCACAAGACGGCTTAGAGGGAGGCAAAGGCGAAGGATACCGACCTCCTCGCTGAGTTCAAGATTGAGCGCTCCGCCTGGGCCGACAAGGAGGTGTAGATGGCTGCCTGCTTCAGCAGCATCGAAGACTTGGTCGATGGTGAGCTTCATTTTCTTTTATTTCTTGTTTTTGAGTTGCCGGCCCTTATCTAGGCCGACTGCTAGTTTCTGACCTTTTGCTTTTCTTGCCTTCCGTCCGAGCTGACTTCTTCCCGGCTACTCCGTCACTATGAACCAGATCATCGAGGCCCAGCGCGAGGAGCTGAGGGCGGACGGCGTGCAGATTGCCGCTGACGCCCCCCGGACCCTCAACGAGCACCTCCTCAGCATCCAGGCCCGTCTTCGACCTGCCCATCAGATGCTGCGCCGCCTTCAGCGCGTCGGGGCCCAGGCGATCTCTGCCCTATGGCCAGGTGTGCAGGCTCCACGCACCCCCAATCGGACTGTCGACTGGCTGGAGGTGGCGGCCGGCCGCCTGGAGGCCTGGAAGGGCTCTGCAGCTCGGCGAGGCGCCGAGCCACAGGTTTGTCAAGGCGTGGTACCACAGGCTAGATCTAGCCAGTGACCACGTTGGTGAGGCGCATGGGAGCTGGTGGCGGGTGGAAGCCGAACTTATCAGCAGGGCGGCGGCGATCGCCGACTACACCGACACCGGCGTGTTCATCCCGGAGGTAGTCGAAGAAGGCGCCGAAGCGCCGCTGGAGTGGCTCATGTTGAACCCGAAGGATAGCGAGGATTTAGCTGAAGTCATCGACTCCAACGATGAAGGAGAGGAGGAAGAGGAGGAGGAAAGCGAGGATGACGCGCCGAAGGTTCGGGCGGATGGTCAGCCTCAGCCTGACCGGGCCTCAAGCAATGATCCGCGCTCCACGGCATCGACCGCTGCTGGAAGCGGCCAGGCGGAGACCGACCAGCCGCCCGCTCCACCAACGGACGCCACTGACTCTGCTGTCCAGCCATCCGCCGCTCCGACTGGTGCCGCCGACTCCATCGTCCAGCCGGAGCCTTCTGCGGCACCAACCGGCACCGCCGACTCCACCGTCCAGCCGGAGCCTTCTGCTGCACCAACCGACACCGCCGACTCCACCGTCCAGCCGGAGCCTTCTGCTGCCCCTTAATATGTTGTCTTTCCCTTCTTCTGCTTGCTAGTCTGGACAACTTGGTTAAATTTGCAAAATTCTACCCTTGGGGTGTACATCAAACTTTGTTGAATGCTGGCCGATAGCCCTTTATCTATGTAAATGTTTTATCGCAATTCATGCTTTGCTTTGCCGGCTTCTAACTTTTCTTGCCTTATGCTCCTTGCTTTTTTCCTTTGCCGCCCTCCCTCGGCTATCCTCTTGCCAGCCGAGCAGCCGTTCTGCAGACTGCGGCTGGGTCGAGTACTTAGCTTTTATGGGAGAGCAAGAACTTAGCCGTTCGGGGTGTTGGCAAGACAAGCAGAAGCCGGCCGAATGGGCTCGATGCCGGCCTTGACTATATGCGTTCTTTCCTCAGCCATTTTTCATGTGGGCACTGTTTTGCAACCCCTGCCCGCCATTCAGTCGCTCTGCGAGCTGCTTCTGATAGGGGAAGTTTTTGGTGCCAACACACTACTTGTCCGGCTGCAGGAGGCGGCATATAGCGAATATGGCGAGCCTCCGGCCCGATGGGTGAACCGGTGCCAAAGCGAAATAATGAAACAACACACACTCATAGGCATAACACTTATCATATAGATAAAAAGAGGGTAGTCCCCGAGTTCTTTTCGGGGGACCCGGAGTCTTCGTACATAATACAAAAGGTAGCGTGATACATATTGCTTTCAACTGTAAATCTCAGGAGGAGGTTTGCGTTCCACAGGCTCTCCGTCTCCTTGCCTGAGTCATCTCTTTTACGTGCTCTAGGCTTCTGAGCGTCGATCAGATAGTAGGAATCATTGCCCAGCACCTTGCTGATGATGAAAGGGTATTCCCAAGGTGCCGAGAGCTTGTGCTGGCCGGCTGTTCGCTGGATCAGCCGAAGCACAAGGTCTCCCTCTTGGAAGGATCTTGGCTCTACCTAGCGGTTGTAGTATCGACGCAGACTCTGCTGCTAGATGGCGGATCGGCTGAGTGCCAACAGCCGGCCCTCCTCCAGCAGGTCGACGCCGTCTTCTCGTGCCTCCTTGGCGTCTGCCTCGGTGTACATGGTGACTCGTGGGGAGTCGAACTCTATGTCCGTCGGGATGACGGCTTCAACACCGTAGACGAGGAAGAAGGGCGTGAAGCCAGTCGACTTGTTCGGAGTCGTGCGTAGGCTCCAAAGGACGGCCGACAGCTCATCGAGCCAGCAGCCGGCCGAACGCTCCAGAGGCTCGACCAGTCGGGGCTTGATGGCAGACAGAATGAGGCCGTTTGCTCGCTCAACTTGGCCGTTTGACTGCAGATGGGCAACAGACGCTAAGTCCAGTCGGATGTCCTGCGTCGCACAGAAAGGAGCCAAGACTCCTTTGGCAAAGTTTGTGCCATTGTCGGTAATGATGCTATGTGGTATGCCGTATCGAGTGGTGATGTCGGCGATGAAAGTCACGGCAGTCGGCCATTCAGTTTCTTGATTGGCTTTGCTTCTATCCACTTGGTGAACTTGTCCACAGCGACAAGCAGATGAGTCATGCCACCATGGGCCGTCTTGAATGTCCCCACCATATTCAAACCCCAAACAGCAAAGGGCCAGGCAATGGGAATGGTCTTGAGTGCAGAAGCTGGCAAGTGTGGCTTGGAGCGGAACTTCTGACACCCTTTACACTTCTGGATGAACTCTTTGGCGTCTTCTAGGGTAGTCGGCCAGAAGAAACCATGGCGGAAAGCTTTGGCAACAAGTGATCTTGAAGCCGCGTGGTGACCACATTCGCCTTGGTGAATATCTTTGAGGATTGCTTGACCCATGTCCGGCTCCACGCAGCGCTGGTACACACCAGTGACACTGCGCCGAACCTATTCTTTGTTGACTGTGGTGTATGTTGCTGCCCGCCGTTGCACTTGTCGGGCTAGGATCTCATCAGCCTGCAACTCTTTGTTCACCAGGAAGTTGAGGATGGGTTGAGCCCATAAGGGTGCTGCTATCTCTCCGACTGCTACGACTGCGACTTGTACAAGGGCGGTTGGGACGGGAGGCGGTGGGTTGGAGTTGACTGCCGCCTGCTGCCTCGAAGAAGTCCCTGGGCCGATTGCTGCAGTCCTCGGGCCGAGTTCTGAAGTCTTCGGGCCAGGTGCGACGGCTGCAGTCCCTGGGCCGCCTGCCGAAGTCCCCGCGCTGGCTTCTGCGGTCCTCAAGTCGGATCCGACTGCTTCGGGAGGGGCCGGGACAAAGATGGAGTCGGACTCTGGTGATGGCTTGATAGGCGGCTTGAGGAGGCGCTGCGGGGCGACGCCGGCTGGTATCGCTTGCCAAGTGGAGCCAATCCATGCCAAGGCATCTGCTTGCTCGTTATCATTTCTTGGCACATGGAGGAACTCGCACCCGTCAAAGTATCCACTGAGTTGCTGCACGAGGAAACAGTAGCTTGCCATATTGGCGTCCTTGGCGTCCCAGTCGCTTGACGACTGCTGGACCACCAAGTCGGAGTCACCATAGCATAGGATCTGGCGAATGCCGAGTTCTTTGGCAAGCCGGAGCCCGTGTATGAGTGCCTCGTAGTCGGCTACGTTGTTGGAGGCAGCAAAATGAATTTGCAGCACATATCTGAGCTTGTCGCCTTTGGGAGAGGTGAGGATGATGGCGGCTCCCAGACCGGTGCGCATTTTTGAACCATCAAAATGCATTCGCCAATGGGTGGAGTCTGGCGCTGGCGGCAAGTACTGGGTCTCGGCCCAGTCGACGAGGAAGTCGACCATTGCTTGTGACTTGATGGTGGTGCGAGGATGGTAGTAGATGGTATAAGGGGCCAAATCAATAGCCCACTTGGCCACTCGGCCCGAAGCATCTCGGCTTCCAATGATCTCAGCAAACGGAGCAGTGCAGACAACAGTTATTGGGTGCTCTTGAAAGTAAGGCTTCAGCTTCTTCGCGGCAAAGTGCACACCATAGCACATCTTCTGATAGTGTGGGTAGTTTTGCTTGGAGGCGGACAGTACTTCAATAGTGTAATATACCGGTCTCTGGACCGGCAATGCTCTGCCCTCCTCCTTGCGTTCTACCACTATGACTGTGCTGACCACCCGACTAGTGGCGGCGTTGTAGAGGAGCATGGGCTCTTTCTCAGTTGGAGCCGCCAAGATAGGCGGGGTGGTCAACATCTTCTTGAGTTGGAGAAAAGCTTCGTCCGCCTTGTCATTCCACTCGAAAAAAGTGGTCTTCTTCATGAGCTGGTACAGGGGAAGAGCCTTCTCGCCCAGCCGACTGATGAAACAGCTGATTGATGCCAGGCAGCCGGTGAATTTCTGCACGTCCAGCAGTCGGGTGGGCACCTCCATCTTCTCAATGGCCTTGATCTTCACTGGGTTGCATTCCATAGCGCGCTCTGAGACCAGAAAGCCGAGGAGCTGGCCGGCTGGTACTCCAAAGATGCATTTCTCTGGGTTGAGCTTGATCTGGAATCGGTGCAGGTTCTCAAAAGTTTCCTTGAGGTCTTCTAGCAGCGTGCCACACTTCTCTGTCTTCACCACCACATCATCCACATAGACATGGGCATTTCTGCCGAGTTGCTTGAGGAGACACTTCTGCATGCAATGCTGAAAATGTGGCGCCGGCATTTCGCAGGCCGAATGTCATGGTCAGGTAGCAGAAGGCTCCCAATGGCATGATGAAGGCGGTCTTCAGCCTGTCGGCCGGGTTCAGCTTTATCTGATGGTACCCTGAGTATGCATCCAAAAAAGTCAACAACTCGCATCCGGCTGTGGGGTCTATCACTTGGTCAATTCTTGGCAATGCAAAGGGATCTTTGGGGCAAGCTTTGTTGAGGCTGGTATAATCAATACACATGCGCCACTGCTTATTTTTCTTCAACACAAGAACTGGGTTGGCAAGCCACTCTAGAAAGAATACTTCCATGATGAAACCGGCTGCTAGAAGCCGGGCTATCTCTTCTCCGACAACTCTTCTCTTCTGATAGGCAGCGCAAGGGCTGCCTGACCGGCTTGGCGTCAGGTTGCACATGTAACTTGTGCTCGGCAAAATCTGTCGGAACACCTGACATGTCTTTGGGAGACCATGCAAAGATGTCCCGATTCTCATGGAGGAAATTGACGAGCTCGCTTTCCTATTTGCTGTCAAGGTTGGCACCTATGACAGCGTGCCTCTCTGGGTGCTCCAGGTCCAGGGGTATCTTCTTCGTTTCCTTTGCCGGCTTGAACGAGCCCTCAAACTCTGACTCCTTGGGGATGGGTGAAATTTTCGGCCTCTTGCCTACCATCACCACCACCCGGTCAAGGAGCCGCTTCTCAGCTGCAATCACGAGGGACTCGGCCAGCCGGCTGCTGTCCGCGGCGCATGCGGTCGACTTCTTGCAGTCTCCAACTACATTAAGGATCCACTTGGTACTCGGCATCTTCATCTTAAGGTAAGCATAGTGGGGGATCGCCATGAACTTGGCCAGGTCGGGCCGGCCAAGCAGTGCATGGTAGGGACTTTCAAGGTCCACCACTTCAAACCAAACTGGCTCACGGTAGAAATGATTCTTGTCTCCGAAGAGAACATCAATCTGGGTCTTGCCGATTGGTGAGCAGGAAAGGCCAGGGACTATGCCATGGAATATAGTCCGACTAGGGAGGAGCTGCTTCTGCTTGATTGTCACGCCCAAGATGCGACCCTATCCTAAAGGAACTCTAAGGTCCCACCAAGGATAGAAGCGCATCTTGAAGATGCTTTTGCAAGTGGATATCATTACATCAACATTACATAATAGATGGGGATACATACAAGAGGCATACATGCCACAAGAATACAACATCATCATACATAAGATCAACATCCGACTACGGATGAAACACAAACAGAAACTCAAACGACATCCACCCTGCTAGCCCAGGCTGCCGACCTGGAACCTATCCCCTGAACGAAGAAGAAGCAGAAGATGAACTCAAGCAAGCAAGCATCACTCTCGCGTCATGATCATCGCATAATCTGTACCTGCAACTGTTGTTGTAGTAATCTGTGAGCCACGAGGACTCAGCAATCCCATTACCATGGGTATGAAGACTAGCAAAGCTTAATGGGAAAGGAAGGGGTAAAGTGGTGAGGTTGCAGCAGCGACTAAGCATGATATGGTGGCTAACATACACAAATGAGAGCGAGAAGAGAAACAAAGGAACGGTCGTGAAGCTAGCAATGATCAAGAGGTGATCCTGAACTCCTACTTACGTCAGACATAACCCAGAAACCGTGTTCACCTCCCGTACTCCGCCGAGAAGAGACCATCACGGCTACACACGCGGTTGATGCGTTTTAATTCGGATCTGGTGTCAAGTTATCTACAACCGGACATTAACAAATTCCCATCTGCCACATAACCGCGGGCATGGCTCTCGAAAGTTTATACCCTGCAGGGGTGTCCCAACTTAGCCAATGATAAGCTCTCGCGATCAACGAAGGATATTCCTTCTCCCAGGAAGACCCGATCAGTCTCGGAATCCCGGTTTACAAGACATTCCAACAATGGTAAAACAAGACCAGCAAAGCCGCCCGATGCGCCGACAATTCCAATAGGAGCTGCACATATCTCGTTCTCAGGGCAATACCGGATGAGCAATCCGTACAACTAAAACCAGACCTCAAGTTTCCTTGAGGGGGCGCTGCAAAGGGCTCTAGTTCGGACCAGCACTTAGACAAGCACTGGCCCGGGGGGAGGGGCTAAAATAAAGATGACCCTCGGGTTGGCCGACCCGAGGGAAGGGTATAGGTGGTGGTGAGGCAAATGGTAAAACCAAGGTTGGGCCTTGCTGGACAAGTTTTATTCAAAGCGAACTATCGTGGGGTCCCATAAATCACCCGCCAGCGTAAGGAACATAAAATTCGGGAACATAACACCGGTATGACGGAAACTAGAGGCGGCAAGAGTGGAACAAAACACTAGGCATAAGGCCGAGCCTTCCACCCTTTACCAAATATATAGATGCATTAATAATATAAGAGATATTGTGATATCCCAACATAACCCTGTCCACCATGGAGAAATCTTCAACTTCACCTGCAACTAGCAACGCTATAAGAGGGGCTGAGCAAAGCGGTAACATAGCCAAACAATGGTTTGCTAGGAATGGTGTCAAAGGTTAGAGGTTCATGGCAATTTGGGAGGCTTAAGGAACAAGTGATAGGAAGCGCAGCATAGTGATAGAACGAAGCAACTAGCATAGCAATGATAGTAGTGAGATCCAGGGTAGCGGTCATCTTGCCTGAAATCCCGCTAGTAAGAAGAACGAGTCCATGAAGAAGACGAACGGGCGTAGTCGAACGAATCCTCCCAATCGCAACATTACCGGAACTAAGAAGCAACACCGGAACGAAACAAACAACATGGTAAATGCACAAGCATAAACATGGCATGATGCACAAACAAGTATGATGCATGTCCGGTTTAATGAGGCATGGCATGGCAAAGTGCAACAAACAATATTACAAGTTAAGTGGAGCTCAATATGCAACGAGTTGCATATTGCCGGAACACCACATTCAAGTATTTAGTTCACTCTCGTTTATGCTACTCATCAATATTAAATGTTGTTAAACATGGCAAGAGGTGAAGCATAAGAAAACTACCTAACTAGGCAAGTTTACATGAGGCCGGAACAACAAACAACAATTCCGGAAAATCCTCATATGCAATTTATGAATTTGCTACTGTTCTACCCTAAAACATATTTTATTGCTGTTAAACAGGAAAATAAAGTGCACCACGTTAAACTAGGCATTTTTCCACCCCCTTTACATATAAAGTTTATTTAAAATGGAACAACGGTTATTTAGTTATGAAATAAATCATTTTAGCATGACATGTGAGCAAATTATTACAAACAACAATTTAAACATTTTAGACATGGATGAAAGTGGCATATTATTAATCTACACGAAGTTCTAAGCATTTTACATGTTTAATTCATTTTAATTCGATGCACGGTTTGTGAGTTATTAAATGCATGATGTTTGAGGGTTTTTCAGTAAAACTATTAATTCACTGGATAATGATAAAATCGCAGGCTGAAAAAAAGCACATGGTGGGCTGAATCTGAACAGAGCTGGGGGGCTGCTCACCCATGGGCCAGGCCCAGTCGGTGGAGAAGGCTGCTGGGCCGCGGTCAACGAGCGAAGCGGGTGGCCCAGCCGGTCAAGATCGAAGGGAGGCACTCGTACTCTGCAACCGAAGCAGGGCTTCGATGCAGAGGACGCCGGCGCACGGGCGTGGCGTAGGACGGCGGCAAGAGTCGGCGGGGAGATGGCCTCCGGCGACATGTGGATGGCAGGGACGTGAGGATCCGACCCAGCGCGGCCGGATTTGGCAGTCTCCGGTGTCGAACGTAGCAGGCCAGCGGCGGTAGCTGCAAGGCCATGGCGGGGAATTAAATTCAGATAAGTGGTAGGGAGGGAGGAAAGAGATAGGAGAAGGAGGGGGACGGGCAGAGGGAGGCGGACCGGGTGGAGTTCGTGCTCCGGCGAGCTGCTGCTCGGCATGGAGGAGAAGAAGACTTGGGGCGGAGCAAGCGATGGAGGACAGCAACGAGAGCTGCTGGGGAGACGCTGTCCATGGCGGGCGTCCTGCGTTGGAAGAGACAGAGAGCCATGCGTGAGAGACCGAAAGAGAAACGCGAGGAAGGAGGAAGGGGAGGCGAGGTCGTGAGGCTGTTCCTGGTCGGCCGGCGGCGGGGCTGGTGGTCGGCTGCGACGCAGCTGGTCGCGAGGACGGGCGCGGTGTTCGGGCGTGAACGCAGCTGAGCTCCTGCGCGGGATGGAGGAGGAACGACGATGGCTCCATGGCTTGGCGGCAGCCAAGCGGCGAACAGAGAGGGCTTGAACGAGTCGCGGTGGCCATGGGAACGATGGGGCTCCTCGGGCTTCTTGTGAACACCGAGAGAGAGACCGAGAGATTAGAGTGAGAGAGAGACAAGAAAGAAACGAGAAGAAGGCAGGGGAAGCAGAAAAGAGGAGCTGCGAGACCTCGAACTCCGGTGGCCAACTGCTCGAGGCCGGAGGTGGCTGGCTGCTTGGGATCGAGCCCATCTCGATCTGGATTGAGGAGGGAGCGGGAGGCGCGGATGCCGTGGTGAAATCGAGGGAGAGGGTACGGGGATGAGAAGGAGCTGCTGGTTGGGTGGATCGATGGATTGGGCAGTGCTGAAAACGAGGGAGATGGTCGGGCCGGCTGGATCGGGAGGGATCCCGAGGAAAACGAAGTGGCGGCGGCGAAAATGGGAAGGATGGGACAAGATGCCTAGGTTTTAGGGATTGGTCTAGTTTATATAGCAAGGGGATTAGGGTAGAGTTAATTTGGATCCTTCGATCAAAATCGAGCGGTTGTGAATAAATGGCTTAGGGGAGTCCAAATAAGAAAACGGAGATGTTTTGCGGATGTTTGGGGATGATCCGGATCCATCAGTAACGACAGACCGGTTCGGGTTCGGGGGAGATTTCAGACGCGCGCGAGAGGTTTGAGAGAGACTCCGGTTCCGTCAAGAGGGAAAACGAAGAATAAGATTGGTCTCAGAACGATCAATGAAAGCAAGGGGGGACGCGGCAGCTACGAATGGTAACGAGTTTTATGAAAAAAAACATGCGAATGCAATGCACATGATGCCATGAGATAAAATGAAATGCCTGACATGAACAAAATGCAAAACAAAAGACAAAGCCCAACCACGAAGGAAATATCATATCGCATCTCCAGAAAAGGCAAGAGTTGGAGTTACGAATATGGAAAGTTGTATCCGAGGTGTTACAACACTCCACCACTACGAGATGATCTCATCCCGAGATCTAGGATGGCACCGGAGAGAAAAGGAAGAGGAAGAGGTAAAACAAAGTTGCTTCTTTGACGAATGAGCGAAACCACGAACCTTAAGAGGTTGAGCAATTTAAAAGAAAGAGTACAACAGAGATGAACGAGATTGCAAACAATCCGTAATAAAAGAGGAACAAGGAGTATTACGAGAACTTGAAGATTGAAAGACATGGAAAAAAGAGCTTCACGAACGAAAAGAATATGACCACCTCGGTAATGAGATAGCCAAGGAACAAGAATGACAGAATTTGGACAACACTCCGGTAGAAAAGAGAAGAAAAAACTTGATGAGATGAAAAGATATTGAAGAGATGATACAACACTCCGGTTAAATGGATAAGCAAGAAAAGAACACGATCCTCACAAAACGAGGTGATGGGTGAAGAGCACAACATCACAATGCCTCTGTAACGAAAGAATAGAAGTTAGATCATTGGGATAAAGGGACGGAGAAGAAAATGACGACTTTTGCCACAAGTAAACTTGGAAAACATCCTTGCAAAGAAGAATCAAACGGAGTTGTTGGAAAATCAACAAGAAACGAATAAGCTTGTAGTGGGCTTATGGAAAACATCTCAAGATTATGAGGTGACAACCAGCCACAAATGGAATATATTGATTTGATTGAGAACACCGAAGAGATGAAACACTTCTTCCACCAAGATGATAGAGAGATAACTTGGATCATTGATAAACACCATAAATAGCAACATTCCTTAGGGAAGGTTGTAGGTAAAATATGACACAAGATAACTCCAACGAAGAGATTAATGGATTTAAAATACCTCATTCTTGACAACATGGGAATCATGAAACATGAAGGAAAATTGTCACGAATGATATAACACCACCTCAAAAGATAAGGTAGAAAGAATTGCATTTTGGAATGCAAGATGAAGAATAGTTGAGCTCCTCAAAACAAAACATGTGTTGGGCACCATGTTTATTTTTAGAGTATAGCTTGGCGGATCATAACTTTGAGAGAAAACTTGAAGAACAATTGAAGAATGAAAGGAATCCTTGATGAACCACCATGTAGAGCCTCCATGAAGAACTCCGGTAATAAAAGGATGATAGAAACAAGGAGAAGTTTGAAAACACAAAGTGAAGCCTTGCGATGATTCAGATGGAGCTTCAGGACGATATAATGCGGAAAACTTGGAACTCCGAAAAAGAAAAGATGAAACATCTCGAACCGAGAAATGTAACATGATGAACAACTCTGGAAAGAAGAAACTACATCACTTGGATGAAACAATAATAAGAATTACGTTATGCGTATCCTTCACCAATTTAAATTGATGACAAGCAATGGATTTGGCATACTACTTATTCTCGTAGAAAGGATTAAAAGAGATATAGCATAAACTTGAGAAGGTATTGATGGAACCACCGGTGGGATTTGGAAACAACAAGTGAATTGATATGATAACGAAGGAAGTGAAATCTTGAACGAACCACCGTAAGAATTGAAAATGAATGTAGCAAAGGCACAATTCACCAGGAAGAATTGGAAAACGAATGTAGATACTTGAGGGGATTTAGATACATGAGAACGAAGAGATCATGAACTGATTAGAGGATATTTGAACGATGCACCGGTAAGATTTAGAGAATGATGGCTACACGCTGAGAATGAAGAATTATGACATGATGGCCTTCGAAGGAAAGAAATGGAAACAACTCATGAAATGCTCCGGATGGGTGAAAACAATTGTCACAATCAAAAACAATTATGAGGATGGCATGAAGCTAGAACCATGACTCTTGAAGAGAGTGGACCAAGATTTAGAGGAAACACTTCTTCGGTCTTCACATGTTAAGAATGATGACGAGAACCACCAAAACTGTTCAGGCACTTCGGATCAAAGAAGAATAGAAATGATGAAGCAACGATCAAAATATTTTGAAAACGATCTTGGAGAAGGGATATGACTGATGAAAATTCATTCTTACATCAAACTTCAAAAAACTTTGGAAATCGCTCCGGATAAATTAGAAGAGTCAGGTAAGATCCTGGGAAAAGACCTGTGGGTTAGGGCCCACTCAAAATAAAACACCGTTGAACAATTTTGAAGAGGGATTGCACCAGTTCAATTAAATGGCTTGAATGAGATAACAACCTTAAAATAACTTGAACGGATTGAGAATGGAAACACGAATCTTCCGAGATATCTTCAACACTCTGGAACAAATGAATATCAAGAGGTGAGTGATTGAGAGGTGCACCGGCATGAGAAAGCATTTGACACGAGGAAAGGAATATGATCAACACTGAAAGCTTGAATTGGATCCACCGGAGAAGCAAAAAAAAACGGAGGATGATGAACTTGAAGCTCGTGAGCATCTTCACGAGGGATCACCGGATCAGAACATTGATTGAAAAGAGTGAAGTGACTTCACATGAATAAATGGATACTTGATTAAAATAGATGAGTCCTTGAAGAAAAGGGTGGGAGGGTGGGGAAAAACAAAGACAACTTGGGATGAACGAAACAAACACCGTTGAGAAATCTTAGAATTGATCTTGCGGATGGGGAGAATGATGGGATCATCTCAAAGAGAAGCGCACCGGTTGGAAAAGAATTAACATGACAACCTCAATGATCAAAAAGGATTAGTATTCACATAGCAATATGAGAACACCGTTTAGGAAAGGTATGGATTCAACATTTGACTTCGAAGCAACTTGAATACCACAAATAAAACAAAACAAAGGATTTGGCTTGCAGAATAAGCTGGAACAAACATATGATAGAGATTTCGTCCGAAGTTTTCGTGGTGGGGCCCACACGGGCTCGATCGTACAGCACCATCATGTACAAGGAAGTGCACATGACATACGAAGTGTCCCCGAACCAGCATAGCCAAGGGTTCTTTAAGACACAACGAGACCACTGTAAAAAACGACCGTGGATAGGCGGACCACTAGACGTCGAACCCCAATCTCATATCATGCATCTGTCGGAAAGATATTCTAGGAGCTACTTGAATTCCCACCTGTAAAACTCCCAAAACTTTCTGGTTATGCAATGTGGTGTTGGGGATACAGGAGAAGCAATATATCTCACCCAAACTAACAATCCCTACATCCAGCTGTATCCATCCGTCAACACATAACCAAGAAACCTCCGGAAATTGTGTACCTCAACCTTCGAAAAGCATCCGTTATACGAGCTATGGCAATACTCCCGAACTCCCCAGTACTGGGTGGCGTCGAGGTTATCTCACCAACAACTGCATAAAAGAGATTTTTGATGTCGGCAAAACTCAGGTATTCCAGAACTGCAACGATAAAATTATGACGACAACACCTCGGAGCTCAACTCCCCGGGACACTGCCACAACCCCGAAATGACAGGAGGCACCAAGAACAATGTTCTCGTCATAAGAATATCGGAACGATTCCAAGATACCCGCGTGATCCTAAATTTTTTTTATGGAAATTTGAGGAGAGGAAAGACAAAACATCTACGTCAGGAGTCTTCACCAGAGCGACGAAGGGGCTGAGGAGTAAAAAGAAACCTACTCTCCGATATATATAATCCTAAGACTCAAAATAGTTTTCTTCTAGACTCAACAATGGCCAACAATCAAGGGGGCTCCTATGGTCAGTCGAGGCTCTGATTACCAACTTGTCACGCCCAAGATGCGACCCTATCCTAAAGGAACTCGAAGGTCCCACCAAGGATAGAAGCGCATCTTGAAGACGCTTTTGCAAGGTGGATATCATTACATCAACATTACATAATAGATAGGGATACATACAAGAGGCATGCATGCCACAAGAATACAACATCATCATACATAAGATCAACATCCGACTACGGATGACACACAAACAGAAATTCAAACGACATCCACCCTGCTAGCCCAGGCTGCCGACCTGGAACCTATCCCCTGAACGAAGAAGAAGCAGAAGATGAACTCAAGCAAGCAAGCATCGCTCTCGCGTCATGATCATGCATAATCTGTACCTGCAACTGTTGTTGTAGTAATCTGTGAGCCACGAGCACTAAGCAATCCCATTACCATGGGTATCAAGACTAGCAAAGCTTAATGGGAAAGGAAGGGGTAAAGTGGTGAGGTTGCAGCAGCGACTAAGCATGATATGGTGGCTAACATACGCAAATGAGAGTGAGAAGAGAAACAAAGGAACGGTCGTGAAGCTAGCAATGATCAAGAGGTGATCCTGAACTCCTACTTACGTCAGACATAACCCAGAAACCGTGTTCACCTCCTGGACTCCGCCGAGAAGAGACCATCACGGCTACACACGCGGTTGATGCGTTTTAATTCGGATCTGGTGTCAAGTTATCTACAACCGGACATTAACAAATTCCCATCTGCCACATAACTGCGGGCACGGCTCTCGAAAGTTTATACCCTACAAGGGTGTCCCAACTTAGCCCGTGATAAGCTCTCGCGATCAACGAAGGATATTCCTTCTCCCAGGAAGACCCGATCAGTCTCGGAATACCGGTTTACAAGACATTTCGACAATGGTAAAACAAGACCAGCAAAGCCGCCCAATGCGCCGACAATCCTGATAGGAGCTACACATATCTCGTTCTCAGGGCAACACTGGATGAGCAATCCGTACAACTAAAACCAGACCTCAAGTTTCCTTGAGGGGGCGCTGCAAAGGGCTCTAGATCGGACCAGCACTTAGACAAGCACTGGCCCAGGGGGCTAAAATAAAGATGACCCTCGGGTTGGCCGACCCGAGGGAAGGGTATAGGTGGTGGTGAGGCAAATGGTAAAACCAAGGTTGGGCCTTGCTGGACAAGTTTTATTCAAAGCGAACTGTCAGGGGGGTCCCATAAATCACCCGACCGCGTAAGGAACGCAAAATCCGGGAACATAACACCGGTATGACGGAAACTAGGGCGGCAAGAGTGGAACAAAACACTAGGCATAAGGCCGAGCCTTCCACCCTTTACCAAATATATAGATGCATTAATAATATAAGAGATATTGTGATATCCCAACATAACCCTGTCCACCATGGAGAAATCTTGAACTTCACCTGCAACTAGCAACGCTATAAGAGGGGCTGAGCAAAGCGGTAACATAGCCAAACAATGGTTTGCTAGGAATGGTGTCAAAGGTTAGAGGTTCATGGCAATTTGGGAGGCTTAAGGAACAAGTGATAGGAAGCACAGCATAGCGATAGAACGAAGCAACTAGCATAGCAATGATAGTACTGAGATCAAGGGTAGCGGTCATCTTGCCTGAAATCCCGCTAGGAAGAAGAACGAGTCCATGAAGAAGACGAACGGGCGTAGTCGAACGAATCCTCACAATCGCAACATTACCGGAACTAAGAAGCAACACCAGAAAGAAACAAACAACATGGTAAATGCACAAGCATAGACATGGCATGA
The DNA here is from genome assembly GCA_021437245.1 of Aegilops speltoides. Classification (NCBI taxonomy): domain Eukaryota; kingdom Viridiplantae; phylum Streptophyta; class Magnoliopsida; order Poales; family Poaceae; genus Aegilops; species Aegilops speltoides. The sequence goes on along the minus strand of CM038146.1, from coordinate 303,852,128 downwards.
TGCACAAACAAGTATGATGCATGTCCGGTTTAATGAGGCATGGCATGGCAAAGTGCAACAAACAATATTACAAGTTAAGTGGAGCTCAATATGCAACGAGTTGCATATTGCCGGAAGACCACATTCAAGTATTTAGTTCACTCTCGTTTATGCTACTCATCAATATTAAATGTTGTTAAACATGGCAAGAGGTGAAGCATCAGAAAACTACCTAACTAGGCAAGTTTAAATGAGGCCGGAACAACAAACAACAATTCCGGAAAATCCTCATATGCAATTTATGAATTTGCTACTGTTCTGCCCTAAAACATATTTTATTGTTGTTAAACAGGAAAATAAAGTGCACCAAGTTAAACTAGGCATTTTTCCACCCCATTTACATATAAAGTTTATTTAAAACGGAGCAACGGTTATTTAGTTATGAAATAAATCATTTTAGCATGACATGTGAGCAAATTATTACATACAACAATTTAAACATTTTAGACATGGATGAAAGTGGCATATTATTAATCTACACAAAGTTCTAAGCATTTTACATGTTTAATTCATTTTAATTTGATGCACGGTTTGTGAGTTATTAAATGCATGATGTTTGAGGGTTTTCCAGTAAAACTGTTAATTCACTGGATAATGATAAAATCGCAGGCTGGAAAAAAACACATGGTGGGATGAATCTGAACAGAGCTGGGGTGCTTCTCACCCATGGGCCAGGCCCAGTCGGTGGAGAAGGCTGCTGGGCCGCGGTCAACGAGCGAAGCGGGTGGCCCAGCCGGTCAAGATCGGCAAGGCCAGACTCTGCAATCAAGCAGGCTTCGATGCAGAGGACACCGGCGCACGGGCGTGGCGCAGGACTGTGGCAAGAGTCGGCGGGGAGATGGCCTCCGGCGACACGTGGATGGCGGGGACGTGAGGATCCGACCCAGCGCGGCCGGATCTGGCAGTCTCCGGTGTCGAACGTAGCAGGCCAGCGGCGGGAGCTGCAAGGCCATGGCGGGGAATTAAATTCAGAGAAGTGGTAGGGAGGGAGGAAAGATATAGGAGAAGGAGGGGGACGGGCAGAGGGAGGCAGACCGGGTGGAGTTCGTGCTCCGGCGAGCTGCTGCTCGGCATGGAGGAGAAGAAGACTTGGGGCGGAGCAAGCGATGGAGGACGGCAACGAGAGCTGCTAGGGAGACGCTGTCCATGGCGGGCGTCCTGCGTTGGAAGAGACAGAGAGCCATGCGTGAGAGACCGAAAGAGAACCGCGAGGAAGGAGGAAGGGGAGGCAAGGGCGTGAGGCTGTTCCTGGTCGGCCGGCGGCGGGGCTGGTGGTCGGCGGCGACGCAGCTGGTCGCGAGGACGGGCGCGGTGTTCGGGCGTGAACGCAGCTGAGCTCCTGCGCGGGATGGAGGAGGAACGACGATGGCTCCATGGCTTGGCGGCAGCCAAGCGTGACAGAGAGGGCTTGAGCAGTCAAGGGCTGACAATGGGAACGATGGGGCTCCTCGGGCTTCTTGTGAACACCAAGAGAGAGACCGAGTGATTAGAGTGAGAGAGAGACAAGAAAGAAACGAGAAGAAGGCAGGGGAAGCAGAAAAGAGGAGCTGCAAGACCTCGAACTCCGGTGGCCAACTGCTCGAGGCCGGAGGAGGCTGGCTGCTTGGGATCGAGCCCATCTCGATCTGGATCGAGGAGGGAGCGGGAGGCGCGGCTGCCGTGGTGAAATCGAGGGAGAGGGTACGGGGATGAGAAGGAGCTGCTGGTTGGGTGGATCGATGGATTGGGCAGTGCTGAAAACGAGGGAGATGGTCGGGCCGACTGGATCGGGAGGGATCCCGAGGAAAACGCGAAGTGGGCGGAAAATGGGAAGGATGGGACAAGATGCCTAGGTTTTAGGGATTGGTCTAGTTTATATAGCAAGGGGATTAGGGCAGAGTTAATTTGGATCCTCTGATCAAAATCGAGCAGTTGTGAATAAATGGCTTAGGGGAGTCCAAATAAGAAAACGGAGATGTTTTGCGGATGTTTGGGGATGATCCGGATCCATCAGTAACGACAGACCGGTTCGGGTTCGGGGGAGATTTCGGACGCGCGCGAGAGGTTTGAGAGAGACTCCGGTTTCGTCAAGAGGGAAAACGAAGAATAAGGTTGGTCTCAGAACGATCAACGAAAGCAAGGGGAGACGCGGCAGCTACGAATGGTAACGAGTTTTATGAAAACAAAACATGCGAATGCAATGCACATGATGCCATGAGATAAAATGAAATGCCTGACATGAACAAAATGCAAAACAAAAGACAAAACCCAACCACGAAGGAAATATCATATCGCATCTCCGGAAAAGGCAAGAGTTGGAGTTACGAATATGGAAAGTTGTATCCGGGGTGTTACATTGATTCCCAACTTCTCCACTGTGTCACGGTATAAGATATTGATGCTGCTGCCGCCATCTATCAGGACTCTAGAGAAACGAGCTGCCCGCCTCTCTGTTGCAAAGGCAGCATCTAGGACCAGGGCGTAGGAACCGGGGGAGGGCATCACCTCCGGGTGGTCGGCCCTGCTCCAACTAATGGGCTTTTCAGACCAATGCATGAATTCTGGAGTATTTGAGGCCACTGCCTGCACTTCTTGTTGTTGCTGCCGTCTGCCGCGTCTGTCATCGGCCACGCTGGTGAACACAACATAAGCTCCATGCTCCTGTGGATACTCGTCTTGTATGGCGCCGACTGACCGGGCCGCCGGCTGCTGGGGCTGAGGGGGCGGCGGGCCGGCAGGCGGAGGAGGGAGGAGTTCATCTCCCTTGGCTATCCTGGTGAGCCAATGGCACTTCTGTGTCGTGTGGTTGGACGGCTTCGCGCCACTATGGAACTTGCAGGGTGCATCTAGGGTCTGCTCATAAGAGAAGGCGGGCAACCAATTGGACTTGCCGCCCTTCTGATGCTTGGGCGCTGGCTGCCCCTCCGGCTGCTGGTCCTGGACCGTCGCGACTTGCCGGCTGGTGGAAGCCGGCTGGGTGGCCTTCCGCTTGTTTTCGCTTGGATGCTATCACCGACTGGTGTCACCAGCCGGAGTCCGAGGAGCCTGAGGTGCCACCTTGCCGGACGCATCAACTAGGATTTCCGCCTTCATGGAGGAGTCGGCCGTGGCATGCTTTTTGGCGATGATCAACAGTTCATCGAGAGTCGCAGGTTCGTCGCAGAGAAGTCGGTGCTTGAGGAGGGTGCCCTCTCGGCACCCGGCGATGAAGTACTCGATTGCCTGCACCTCGTGCACGCCTTCGCAGGAGTTGCGCAGCTCGGCCCAGCGTGTGAGATAGTCACGAGTCGATTCGCTGGGCCCTTGGACGCACAAGGAGAGCTGTAGGGGCTTGGGAGGCCGCTTGTACGTGCTGGTGAAGTTGCGGATGAAGGCTTCGGTGAAATCAACCCAGCTGTTGATGCTGTGGGGTTTCAGGTTGTTGAACCACGTCTGGGCTGTGCCTTGAAGCATGAGCGGGACGTACTTCACGGCAATGAGCTTGTTGCCATTCGCTATGCTGACGGCCGTGGAGTAGTCGACCAGCCAGTCCTCCGGCTTCACGGAGCCGGTGTACTTTGGCATATCTCTTGGGAGTGTGAACCCTTTGGGGAAGGGCTCATCTCGGATTCATGGGCCGAAATAGGGCGGGCCCAATGCGTCTTCTTCTCCTAGTGCCAGGGATCGGTTGAGGTGATCGATCCAATGGCGGGCCTCGTTCTCTCCGACTCCCTCTCGGCTGCCAAGGCGGTCGCCGAGTGTCGGGTGCGTGACAGGTGGCAGAGTAGGGCGCCTTGCTCCACGAGGCGGAGCAGGAGGCCGGTCGCCTCGCCGCTCCACCGCTCGAGGGCTGCCGTCTTTGTCACACTCGATGGAGAGGCGAGTCCGGCTGGCAGCCGGCTCATTGCCTCTTCTTCCACGGGCGCCACCAGTCGGCATCCGGGACGTCGCGCCATGGTCCTGCCGAGGGGGCGGTTCACCATTCCACGGGGCGGGTGCTTTAGCGCGGCAGCCGGCTTCATGCTGCGCGGCGGCCTCGTCTAGGAGCTGCTGGACTCGCTCCGTCATGTGGAGATGCTCGTCGCCCTCGTACTTGTCCCGCTCATCCGTCATCGCCTGGGCGGCTGGATGTTCTCTGCAGGCGTGGAGTAGACAGGGCGTTCTGCCCCGAACATGCTGGCAATATTGTGCCACGCTTGCCGGATCGAGTCGATGTGGCTAGGCCCCTCAGGAGCCGGCGTGCCACCAATGGTCCGGTCCATTTCGCGCCGGTAGGCGTCCGAGAGGTGTCGCATTCTGGCCAGTTGGCCAGCGCTTTCGAGGAGCTGGACGCGGCGTGCCTTTAGCATCTTAGCGTCTGCATCCTCTGGAATAGACGCCGACAGGTCTTGCAGCGCTGCATCGAGTGGGTCCCGAGCGTCTCCAGCGGAACGCTCGCCGCTATTGATGACAAGAACCTCTGTGACGGTGCTCCCGCCGTTGTGCTCACGAGCAGGCGGCTCGTCGTAGATCACCACATTGGTGGGGAACGCGTCAAGCAACGCCGTGTCGGAGTCGACGATCATCGGGTCGGTGGAGCCAACAGACTCCAGGTCCACAGCAGGCTCGCTGGTGGTGTGAAGCTGGTCGAGGAGACTGACGAGACGGCTTTCAGGGCAGCTGAAAGTGCAACTAATCCCCGGGTGGTTTTGGTAATTAATAACAACATATATATCATTGAACTAATAGTTTCTTGAGAATCATTTCAGAAAGTTCAGTGATATGGGTATGGCAAGGACTGAAGATGTGGACCCCTCAAAATGCTAAGGCAAGCATTGGCAAAAGCTCAAGACTCCATTTTTGGTTTGGTGATCCAAGATCACATTGAGTCTATAGGAAAGCAAATACTATTAAAAGGGGATGAGGTTATGATAATGATCTGGTTGCTCAAAGTGCTTAGTGATACATCTCCTAAACTATCAAGAACTCTCACTTCCATAATACACTCATAAGTAATCTCGGTCCCACCGATTTCCTAAACTCACCACACCGAGATGAACCACCTCAGCCATATAGCCAAACCCTAGAAATCTCGGATTTTCCGATTCTGAACTCGGTCTCACCGAAACTTGGGTTGCCAAGCATCTGTAATCTTCACATCAAATCGGTGTCACCGAGATGATGAAGTCGGTCCCACCGAGATTGGCAAGCCCTAGTCTTTACACTAATCGGACTCACCGAGATTGTATTTTCGTCCCACCGAAAATCCCAACGCTCACATGTTTTGAACTTTCGGTCTCACCGAGTTGTCAACTTCGGTCTGACCGAGATTGGTCAAATGTGTGTAACGGTTGGATTTTGTGTGGAGGCTATAAATACCCCTCCACCCCCTCTTCATTCGTGGAGAGAGCCATCAGAAAGAACTACCACTACTACCTTACATTTCTGAGAAGAAAACTACCTACCCTTGTATTGAGATCAAGTTGCTCCACTCCCACCATATGAAGCTTGATCTCTAGCCTTCCCAAGTTGCTTTCCACTCAATCCTTTCTTCCACCACAGCCAAATCAGTGAGGAGAGTTGAGTGTTGGGGAGATTATCATTTGAAGCACAAGAGCAAGGAGTTCATCATCACCAACACCATCTATTACCTTTTGGAGGGTGGTGCCTCCTAGATTGGTTAGGTGTCGCTTGGAGCCTCCGTCGAGATGTGGAGTTGAACCAAGAAGTTTGTAAGGGCAAGGAGATCGCTTACTGTGAAGATCTACCCCGAGTAAGGCTAGCCCTCCATGGGCGAGGGCTATGATGGCATAGACAAGGTTGCTTCTTCGTGGACCCTTCGTGGGTGGAGCCCTCCGTGGACTCTCGCAGCCGCTACCCTCCGTGGGTTGAAGTCTCCATCAACGTGGATTGACGATAGCACCACCTATCGGAACCACGAGAAAAATCTCCGTGTCTCCAAATTGCGTTTGCTCTTCTCCACCTCTCTTTACTACATGTGCAATTTACTTTCCGCTGCCTATACTCTAGAATTGCATGTGTAGGGTGATACTTGACTTGATCATCATTGTGAACTTGCCAAAAACTTGTCTTTATCAAAAGGCTGAATTTTTATATTGTCAAGTAGTCTAATCACCCCCCCTCTAGACATACTTTCGATCCTACAGCAGCCGGTGCCCGCGTCTGAGGCCGGCTTGTCGGAGAGGTGGATCTTGCCAACGAGGTCGGCGAGGCAGCTCGCCGCCCAGGCGATCTCCGTGCCGTCAGACCGCCGAGGCTGATCTGCGTCGAGCGTCTTTGAACCGGGCTTCGCCGAGGAGGAACAAGGTTCCCGTCCAGAGCAGGTCTCCGGGAGACGGTGCACCTTGCCCCACGTTGGGCGCCAAATGTTGGGGGTTGGGTGCGACATATGCCAATGGATGGTGTCGGTGTACTAAGGTAGGGGTACCTCAGTACCCCAACTTGTGCACGGGCAGACGCAGCTTCCCGCGGCAGGGTTTATCACGTGCTCGCCGGAGACCATTTCCACGACAAGCCATTCAAGAACAAAGTGTACAAGACAGAAGATCGAGACCCCGGCAAGAGGAGCTTGCCAGGAAGGCCGTCCCAGGCTCAAGGTTATATCACTCGCGCAAGGCCCCAGCGAGAGGAACTCGCCGGGAAGACTAGGAGGTTACATCATAGGAGACACGCCTCGGCGCTACATGCGCCCGGCGAGGGCCCGGGAGCGGCAAGTTACGGAGCCCGACGAGCTCCCGGCCCGGCAGGTCAAGACCCGGCAAGGTGTTTGCCGGAAGCTGCTTGTGTGCCCGCCTCCAGCTCATCGGCCTGCGCCGCCTGGGCCTTCCGGGACGCGGGCGGTGGCTGTGCAACTGGGGACACGGTGGCACTTCATGGTGATGGATCCATCGCCGTGGCGATTTAAGACGCAAGGGCGGGGAGCTTTTGGGTCGACGGCGACGGGCATTAAATGCCCTTGTCCCCCTCTGTCAAAAGTAGGTAGAAACCACTGCTTACGACCGTAGCTTCACCGCTCCCGACTGCTCCAACTACCACCTCTTTTACGCTTTTACCCCTTTCTCCTCGTTGCCACCTGTTGGCGCCCTTTCGACTATAAAAGGAGGCCCTTGCGCGCGAGAAAGGGTTCGGAGTTTCGCCGATTCGACGCCACAACACCACCACACGCCGCTTCTTGAGCAAGATCAAATACTAACCCAAAGCAGCGGTAGGAGTTTTATCTCCCCGAGAGCTCGAAGCTGGGTAAAATCCGCCTGCTCGCCTCGATCGCTCTCTGTGCCTCCTCCGCCTCGCATCGCACTCACGAAGGGGCCCGGCCCCATAGGTGCCCGCGGGCGGCAGGACTCCCGCATCTTTGGCGCGCCAGTAGGGGCGCCGAGGTTGTGCGGATCTGATCCGCGTCAGCATGGCGCGCTTCGCCATCAACCTCTCCAATTTCATCAGAACTTCATCAACAATTGCACCATGGCCCGAAGAAGAAGGCTTGGGATCGCAGTTCTGCTCATCTCTTCCACCGCCACCGAGCCAACGGTGGGCGGAGGAGACGCGAAGGTGGTCACCGCGAGGACACTCGCGCGCCACCAGGTCCAAGGACAAGGCGGATGACCAAGCGCCTCGATCTCCGTGGACATTCCACGCCCATCTCAACGACGACAACCCAGCAGCGCCATACCACGGGAGGTGGTACCCGCTCTTTGGGCAGGACACGCCGGAGGCTCGCGGGATGCTCGGACCAACGTCCGAGACACGAGCAAAACTAAGGCGCCGGGCAGGACCACTCCTTCTAACACTGCGAAGTCCGAGCCTACCCGCTTCCTCGCACCGCCGCTCCCGCTCCCTCCACTCCGCGAAGCGCCATAAGGGCACAACTTCTCCTCGACTTCCCTCCAGCGGCGGACAAGGCCAAGACCGAGGGCTACCATCAAAGCCTGGTCGCCGCCAATAACGACCCTTCACAGCAGCCGGCGACTCGCGGCCGCTGCAAGCTGAGAAGACGGCCAACGGCGACAAGACCGCCGAGGTGCAACCACCGAGCACTCCCCGCCGCGAAGCAAAGACGCCGTCCCGCAGGAACAACGCCGACGACGGCTCCACGGGCGTCGCCGGATCCAGCAGGCCTGTCGGGACTAACGCCAGTCTCGACGCATCGGGCGACAAGAAGACGCCGACCACGACGAGCACCGCCGAGAAGCTCGGCGACAATCGCACCAGAGAGCTGAAACGCCGCCGACACGCTTCACCCGCGAGCTGCGGCGCGGCCCAAAGGGCTCCAGCATGAAGAACTTCAAGCCTGACGCATCGGAGAAGCACGACGGCAAGACGCACCTCGGAGTTCCTCGGTGTCTACACCATCGCTGTGCAGGCTGCCGGGGCGCGACGACAAGATTCGGCGAACATTTCCGCTCGTGCTTAAGCCAACGCTCGCTCTTGGCTTATGCACTTGCCGAAGGCTCCATTTCTTCTGGGCCGACCTTTGCCATCAGTTTGTTGGCGCCTTTCACCGGGCGACCACAAACCCCACGGCCAGAGAGCGATCTCCACATTTTGGCCCGTATGAAGGAGAATCCCTGCAAATATATCCAACGCTTCGCCGCGGCAGCACAACATCTCGACGCGTCCACCTCGCCGGTTATCGCGCGCTCCACCGAACGCGTGCGTAACCGCCGATGCGTGAAGAGATGGCGATGACCAAGATTCGGGATGTCAGCGAGCTCTATGCTCGGCCGGCAAGGCGCGCGCTGCGAAGAGGGGAGGAGACTCGGGAGGATGCCGCCAGGAGGAAGCGAGAAGCGACGACACCGCCCGGCAAACAGAGCCGCGCGGAACAACCGAAGGAAGAATAAGAAGAGGTGCTTGCCGCCGAGAAGTCCGCAAGGAGGCTCCCGCCAGCAAACGCAGGTTGCTTCTCCGCAAGGAGCTCGCCCTCAGAAGCGGCAGCCGACAAGCGTAGGCGCCCGACAAGCAATCTCGCAAAATCCACCGCACTAAGGGCCACGATCTCACCAACTGCAAGCGCCGAGTACCTCGCCGAGCAGCAAAAGCTGAGTACGAGGCGTGATAAGGAGAAGGCCCAAGGCGGCGGAGGAGAACTGAGCAAGAAGCGCCGCTCAATGGCCGGGAGGACGTCGCGACAAGGCTAAGCAGCGGCAAGGCGATCGACCTCCCGGCCGCGATAAAGATGAAGAAGATGACGACGAAGAAATGGAGGATGAGGATGACAGTGAGCAGGAGTTCCGAGAAGGCCATGGAAGTCCTGTGAAGAAGACGAAGACCAAGTCCGCAAGTGCTCGTGCTCGCCCGCAAGCGACTTCTCCGGAGTGCTGCACCGCCGAGGGCGCATTTCATCAAGCTCCGCAACAGACTAAGCCCAGCAAGAACAGCTCTGGCGCGCATGCTCGGCAAGCGCACCTCTCCGGAGTGCTGCCACGCCGCCGAGGACGTACCATCGAGTTCCACCGCCAAGAGGGCAAGGAAAGCAGCAAGAACAGCTCTGTGCCTCGCCCGCAAGCGCACCTCTCCGAGGCTTTGTGCCGCCGAGGACGTGCCATCAAGCTCCACCAGCCCGCTTCAAACTTTTGAGTTGTATTCCCTGAAATTTCGTTACCTTGTATGGAGAACACATGCGCATGGGGTCGAAGTCGTGGCTGAGTTGGCGCCGATCTGTTTCGTGTCCGCTCAACGATGAAGGCGCACCGCAACCAGCCCGACAAGTTCTTCCCCGCCGGGGCAACACCGCCAATGGGCCGCTGATGTTCCGTGACTCAGCAAGTGTGTTTGCGCCGCAGGTTCCTGAAAGCGTAAGGGTGAAAACATACAAGGAGGAAATCAAGGGAGAAGTGCGGCCTTGCCGGATCGCAGAAGACGGAAAAGCTAAGTCGTCCGAGCTTTTGTGCATAGCACTCCTCAGTTCCATGCTTTTTTATGTTATATCCCTCGTGCGTTCGTCCTTTGTACGCAAAACCTGTGCGCGGAGGAATCTACCCATGGGCAGCCGCACCCTTATCTTGTTTCGAGCACGCTCAACAGTGAGCTGCGGCAAGTATCGCACCCTTGTTTTCGAGTCTACTCAACAAGCTAAGTGTGTCGCGACTAGCCGCGGCAAGGTTGCTTGCCGGAAGCAACACCGCCAGCGGGCTGCTGATGTTCCGCACTCAGCAAGCGTGTTAGCACCGGCAAGTTCCCCTAGAAACGTAGGGTAAAAGTGTACAAAGGATGCAAAATAGAGGGTGTAACGTAGCAAGCCCTGCCGTGAGATGTCCTTCGTATAAGAGACTTGTGCGCGAGAGGAGCCAAGCCGTGGTCCAGCTGCGCCCTTTCCTTGTTTCCGAGTCCGCTCGGCAAACACAAGCGCTACTGCAAAATGCCCAGCAAGGTTGCTGCGGAAGCAACACTCGCCAGCGGTTGCCGACGCCCCGCGACTCAAAGAAGCGTGTTCAGACCGCAAGCTCCCCGAGAGCGAGAGTATAAACATACGAAGGGCAAGGCACGGCATTGTATGGCAAAGTCACATAGAAAAGATTTATATACATATACATGTAAATGATGAAGCTGTTGCAGATCTATCTCAGCTGTTTTCATGGCTGAACTTACAAAGAACAAGGAGAAACCGAAGGGCACACCAAGACTTGGATTTGGCGGAGCCAAAGATCGCCGGGCTGCGAGCGCCAAGATTCGCTCTCCGCAAGCCAGCGTCGCTGGGGCTGCGAAAGTGCCAAGATTCGTCTCAAGCGAGCCGAGTTGCTTTGGGGCTGCGATATCGATAAGTTTTTCATCCCTCGTCATGCATCCTCTCATGGACCGGGAAAGCGGGCTGCGCTTTGAACGAAGCGTGACTTGTAAAACCCATACGCCGGAGGAGCTAAGTCGCGCCCCGATTGCGCCTTTTGGTTTGTTTTCGAGCACGCTCAAACGGTTAAAGTGAGTCGCGATGAAGTCTCGCGCCCTTGTTACGCTTTTGAGTACGCCAACAAACACAAGTGCGCCGTGCAATCGCCTGAACAAGGTTGCTTGCGGAAGCAACACCAGCCGGCCAGACTCGCGATGTTCCGCGACTCAAGAAGCGTGTTCACACGCAAGCTCCCGAGAGCGTAGGATAGGAGCATACAAGGCGCAAAGTCAAGACTCGGTCCGCAAGCTTTCCCTCTTTTCATTAAAAACATCCTAGTTTAGTACAAGTCCATAGAGGATGAAAAACATGATAGAGAGGATTACAAGTTTTAAATGCAGCTAAGGCCCGAGGGCTTACAAATTAAAAGATAAGATGCCCGTGATCCTCTCTGCTTCTCTGCTCAGAGTTCGGGAGGTAGGTCAGGAGGCCCCTGCAAGAGAAGCTTGCCGAAGGAAGAAGGGGCGCCTAGGTGAGCTACGGCGCCAGAAGACACCAAGAGAACACCCGCTGCCGGCCAGAGCTTGGCGAGACAGGCGCCGGAGGCGAGCTTGAAGACGGGGTGGTGGGACGTCGGCCTGCCGACGAGGCGCCGCCTCGTATTCGACATGACGGCCTTGCCGCCACCCCTCTTCCTCTTCCGCAGCCTCCCTCGCCACCGCCCAAGGAGACGGCCCGGAGTTCGAAGGCCGCGACCGGATTGTGGGTCGCCGGTGGCGCCATGAGGCACCGGCGTCCGACACCTAGTCGGACCCGCCATCCTCGCCGCCGCTGTCGCTCCCTCCTCGCCACTCTCGCCGAGGAGGGACCTTACGCATCGGAGGAGCTGTCCACACAGATCTCGCCCGGGTCCCGGAGTCCCGAAGACCTTGACGGCGAGAAGGTCGCCTCCATTAACTTGAAATGGAGGGTAAACCCCGCCGCCAAGCTGTGGATCCGGCGAACGCCTTCCACCCTCGGTCGAAGAACATCACGCCGGGCTGGGGACACGACACTCACTCGAGTGCCGCTGATCCCGCAGCCCCTCATGCGCAACTCCATCATCTCGGCGGATCCGTTCCATCGCGCCGCGAACGGGCCGCAGCCGGGCGACGTCGAGGCGCCGGGCGCAGCTCGATGAAGAACTCCCAGGGATCGTCTCCAGTATGGACCGCCTCGAGGACGGGAGCCGCCGGAGGAGATGGGGGAGGCGCGTCGCCACGACCGCCTCTCCCCCGACCGCCTCGACCACGCCCCCGGCCTCGTCCGCGGCCTCGCCCCCTCCCTCTCCCCCTCGTGGCCGGCTCCGCTGCCACGGGGACGGGATAGGGAGAGGTGCGTTGCCTGGATGCGACCCTCGCCGCCACCGTTGAAGAACTGGGATTTCCCCCTTCCATGACGGAAAGAAGAACAGAAGATAAAGACGAAGAGAGAAGAGGATGAGTGAGGCCATTGTGCTCCCCTACCGCCCTTTTTAAAGGGCGAGGTGGGGACTCAACCGCCCTGCCCGCCAATCAGACGCAAGGAGGGCAGAGGAGCGGGCCGACTCCCCATCTCCGCCAGGACGGCTCGGTCTCCCACCTTCGCCGCCCGACTCCCGGCATGAGGGTCATGTGGCGGGCGGAGCCGAGCGACGGGTGAGGTGACCTCGCCGCACCACGATCACGGGGTGGATGCCATAAAGACCGCATCGCCGCCCACGTCTCCACGACGCCGCAATCGACGCGTGCCGCTCTTGCGGGGCGGCAGCGCAGCAGTGGATTCGACGCGCCCAGGCCGCGTGTGCCCGTCTGCTTGTTTTGGGCCCGCCCAACGGCGCCGGCACGGGGCTCTGTCGGTGTACTAAGGTAGGGGTACCTTAGTACCCCAACTTGTGCACGGCGACGCAGCTTCCAGCTGCAGGGTTTATCACGTGCTCGCCGGAGACCATTCCTGCTCCACGACAAGCCATTCAAGAACAAAGTGTACAAGATGAAGATCGAGACCCGGCAAGAGGAGCTTGCCGGAAGGCCGCCCTGTGCTCAAGGTTATATCACTCACAGAAGGCCCCCGGCGAGAGGAACTCGCGGGAAGACTAGGAGGTTACATCATAGGAGACACGCCTCGGCGCTACATGCGCCCGGCGAGGGCCCGGGAGCGGCAAATTACGGAGCCCGACGAGCTCCCGGCCCGGCAGATCAAGACCCGGCAAGGTGTTTGCGGAAGCGCCAGCGCTGTGTGCCGCACTCCAGCTCATCGCCCACGCGTGCGCCACAGGGCCTTCCAGGACGCGTGGCGGTGGCTGTGCAGCTCGGGGACACGGTGGCACTTCACGGTGATGGATCCATCGCCGTGGCACGAAGACGCAAGGGCGGGAGCTTTTGGGGTCGACGGCGACGGGCATTAAATGCCCTTGTCCCCCTCTGTCAAAAGTAGGTAGAAACCACTGTTTACGCACTGTAGCTTCACTGTTCCCGCACTGTTCCAACTACCACCTCTTTTACGCTTTTACCCCTTTCTCCTACGTTGCCACCTGTTGGCGCCCCCTTTCGACTATAAAAGGGAGGCCCTTGCGCACGTAGAAAGGGTTCGGAGTTTCGGCCGATTCGACGCCACAACACCACCACACGCTCGCTCTCTTGAGCAAGATCAAATACAAACCCAAAGCAGCAGTAGGAGTTTTATCTCTCCGGAGAGCTCCGAAGCTGGGTAAAATCCGCCCGCGTGCTCGCCTCGATCTGCTCTCCGTGCCTCCTCCGCCTCATCCGCACTCACGAAGGGCCCCTGCCCCATAGGTGCTCAAGCGAGCAGGACTCCCGGCAAGCTTGCTGTTTGCCCTCATCTTGCGCCCATCAAGCAAAAAAGTGAGGAAGCAAGCCGTGGGCGCCAAGAATTCATCAACGAAGAAATCAAGAAGCTAGAGGCAGCGGGCCTAGTTAGAGGGTGATCCATCCGACGTGGTTAGCAAACCCAGCCGCGTGGCGCATAAGGCCAACGGGAAATGGAGGCTGTGTATAGACTTCACCGATGTGAATAAAGCATGTCCCAAGGATCCATTCCCCTTGCCGCGCATCGACCAGATTGTGGACTCCACTGCCGGATGTGAGCTACTCTGCTTTCTTGATGCATACTCAGGCTATCACCAGATCTTTATGGCCAAAGAGGATGAAGAGAAGACTGCATTTATCACTCCATGTGGCACTTATTATTTCGTATGCATGCCATTTGGACTGAAGAATGCAGGATCAACATTTGCAAGGGTAGTGTATACTGCTTTTGAGCCACAGATCCACAGAAATGTAGAAGCTTACATGGATGATATCGTGGTGAAGAGCAAGAGCAAGGATACGCTGATTCAAGATTTGGAAGAGACATTTCGGAACCTGCGCAAGATACAGCTTAAGTTGAACCCCGAGAAGTGCGTCTTTGGAGTCCCCTCCGGCAAACTTCTCGGGTTCTTTGTGTCACAGAGGGGGATTGAAGCCAACCCCGACAAGATTAAAGCCATTGAGCAGATCGAAGCCCCGAAGCGAGTCAAGGACGTCAGAAGGCTTGCGGGTTGCGTAGCTGCCCTCAGTAGGTTCATTTCAAAGTCTGCAGAGCGCGCCCTACCTTTCTTCAAAATCTTGAAGAAGGCTGGCCCCATGAAGTGGACTCCGGAAGCGGAGGCAGCGCTGCAAGATTTGAAACGATACCTATCCTCCACCCCAATACTTGTCGCACCTAAACCATAGGAGAAGTTGCTGCTGTACCTAGCAGCAACCAACCAAGTGGTTAGTGCTGCGTTAGTAGCGGAGAGGGAGTCCGACGAGGAGGCTGCGCCACCGGCAAGCGAGGCCAGCGACAAGCAGGGGGCTGCTCCGGCAAGCTCTGGCCCCGACAAGGACAATTCTGCGCAGGAACGGGATGAGGTGCGGAAGAAGATGGTGCAGCGCCCAGTGTATTTTGAAAGTTCCCTTCTCCAGGGGGCGAGATCAAGATACTCTAGTGTGCAAAAGCTGCTTTTCGGCCTCCTCATGGCCTCGAGAAAGCTGCGCCATTACTTCCAAGCACACGAGATAACAGTGGTCACTCGCTTTCCGTTGAAGAGGATATTGCACAACCCAGAATCGACGGGCAGGATCGTTGAGTGGGCACTGGAGCTGTCGAGCTTTGGACTCAAGTTTGAAAGTACTTCAACCATACAGAGCCGAGCTTTGGCAGAATTTATAGCAGAGTGGACCCCAACGCCCGATGAAGAAGTCCAAGAAACAAGTACACCCGTACAAGAAGCAACAAGTGAATGGGTAATGTACTTTGATGGTGCCTTCTGCTGCAAGGCGCCCGGTGCGGCGTGGTACTCATCGCGCCCACCGGAGAGCACCTCAAGTATGTTATCCAGATGCGCTTCCCAAGGGAGCAAGCGACAAACAACACTGCAGAATATGAAGGTTTGCTCGCCGGCCTCAGGATTGCGGCCGAACTTGGGATCAAGAAATTGATTGTGCGAGGAGATTCTCAGTTGGTGGTCCGGCAAGTTAACAAGAGCTATCAGAGCCCTTTGATGGAAGCTTATGTAGATGAAGTGAGGAAGCTTGAGGAGTGCTTTGAAGGTTTGCAGATGGAGCATGTCCCGAGAGCTCAGAATGAAATCGCAGATGGCCTTTCAAAGTGTGCTTCGATGAAGTTGCCTGTGGAACCAGGAACCTTCTTGCTCAAGCTGACTCGACCATCCGTCACGCCATCAATTGGACAGCCCAAGAAAAGAAAGTTGGTCTCCGGCGACTACTTGCCGGCGGATCTCCCTGAGGCCGCCGCCAAAGTCCCCAAGATCAACGACCAGAACGCTGAGGAACAGTTTGCTCCTGCAGATCCTCGGATCTGTGCAGTTGAAGCAAGTGTTCCCGACAAGCCTTGCCCCGGCAAGCTTGCCGGGGGACCTTCAGCTCCGGCAGAGCCAGAGATCCTTGCCGTAGAAGCTGAGGTTCCCGCAGCGGCCCTCATGCCATTAGTCCTTGCCGTTGAGCCCCAAGCTCCGGCATGGGCACAGCAGATCGTCCGTTTTCTGCAAACTGGAGAACTTCCCGACGACCCAAAAGAAATAGAAAGGGTTCGGAGTTTCGGCCGATTCGACGCCACAACACCACCACACGCTCGCTCTCTTGAGCAAGATCAAATACAAACCCAAAGCAGCAGTAGGAGTTTTATCTCTCCGAGAGCTCCGGCCGGGTAAATCCGCCAGCGTGCTCGCCTCGACCGCTCTCAGGCCTCCTCCGCCTGCATCAAGACTCACGAAGGGGCCCCGGCCCCATAGGTGCCCGCGGCGGGCAGGACTCCCCCGGCAGATGGCTTATCATGGTGGGAGCGAGTAGAACGTCGCTGGTGCCTAGAAGCGGGATAAGGCGTAGACACGTACGCTGACAAACTTTACCCAGGTTTGGGGCTTTCCTAGGAGATAACACCCCTAGTCCTACTGTGCGGGGTCTCCGCATGATCACTAAGGCACAAGTGATACAATGATGCTCCTTGGGCTGTGTGCTAGAGGCAGAAGGAGGCAAGGCTAGCTCTCTTCCTACTCTAGGGTTGTGGCTAGTTCTAATGGAGTGGGAACCCTTTGCATGTGTGACATGGGGGGTTTATATAGGCCTACCCCCCAGGGCTACAATGGTAATCTGGCCGGGTGCTGGACCCGGCTGTCAGTGTCTCTAGCCTCCGGCTTCTCTGCCGACTACTGGGGCCCGCTGCCTGGTGGGCCCCGTCGTCCTATCCGGTATGAAGCCGACAGGCCGCTCCCGCCGCTCGCGGGTCTGGTTGGTGGCTGTTCACTGTAGCCGTGCTGCTAATGACGCGGGCTTGGTCAGCTCAGTGTGGCTACAGTCCCGCCGCCTAGTGGGAGATCACTGTAGCCACACCTGGTCTCATCAGGTTAATGGTGCACTTTCTTCGAAGGAAGGGACGGCCGCCTGCTGGAGGCCGGCCTTCCCCAAGTCCGACTGGTTCGGCATCCGCTGTCTTCTGGGATGTCACTGCCTGATAGGGCCCGCAGCCTGCAGGCCGTATCGATAGGTCGTCGTGGGGAACAGGGCTCCGCACGTCTGGAGTGACGTCAAGGGAGGAGTGGCAACAGTGCCGCGCCGTGCGGAGGTCTCCGCCTATACGGGGTAGTGTGGCCACGCCAAGCCCAAGATTCGGGGGTGAGGGGCTTCAATATAGCCATGCCCTATCTCATCCTCTTGATGGGGGTGCAGACTCTGAGGGCGCCTGGTGGCCGCCTGCACGACGCCGTCCTCTCTAGAGGCCAGCTGACTGGAGCCCGCCGCTCTTGGCGCCATCTGCTACTGGTTGGCCGTCCTCTGGTGGCCGGCCGTTGAGCCGGCCTCCGGAAGGCGGAGCCTCAGCTTGGGGCATTGTGGGGCGAAGCCGGCCTGAAGTTTTGACAGGTTTAGGTATTTGTGTGAGACTACCCGTGGCCCATTACTCCGACATCCGACAAGAAGGATGAACTGATCTGCGCTGACCAACTCTACCGGGAAGCAGTTGCAGCAACTGCCGCCAAGGCACTTGCTCCTGCCATTGAAGCCCCGGGAGGGAAGAAGACCGGCGAGATCTCTCGCACCCACTCCGGCAAGCGCACCTCTCCATAGTGTTGTGCTCCGGTCGAGGACGTGCCAGAGAGCTCCACCGGCAAGAGCAAGAAATCCAGGGCTGCACCACCAGAGACCAAGAAGGTGTCCGTCAAGGAGGACGGCACGGGAGGGGCTTTCACTATAAGCTCCACCCTCAATAGCAAATAGGAAGGCGAGCTCGTCACTTTCCTGCGGGCGAATGTTGATGTGTTTGCGTGGCAGGCATCTGACATTCCCGGTTTTCCCAGGGAAGTGATTGAGCATCATCTTGCTGTCTGTCCTCATGCACGACCCGTCAAGCAGAAGGTCAGGAAGCAAGCTCTGGAGAGGCATGAGTTCATCACGGAAGAGATCAGAAAGCTGGAGGCGGCAGGCTTGGTAACAGGGGTACTCCATCCGACGTGGTTGGCCAATCCGGTGGTAGTGCGCAAGGCAAATGGGAAGTGGAGGCTGTGTATTGATTACACAAATATCAATAAGGCTTGTCCAAAAGACCCCTTCCCGTTGCCGCGCATCGACCAGATTGTTGACTCCATGGCCGGGTGTGACCTGTTATCATTCCTCGACGCCTACTCAGGATACCATCAGATTTTCATGACGAGAGAAGATGAAGAGAAGACAGCGTTCATCACCCGATGTGGTACGTATTGCTTTTTACGGATGCCTTTCGGGTTGAAGAGCGCTAGCTCGACCTTTGCAAGAGCAGTCGAAATTGGTTTTGAGCCTCAGCTACATAGAAATATGGAAGCTTATATGGATGACATAGTGGTCAAAACCAAGGACAAGGCAACACTTGTGCAAGATATGGAAGAAACATTTGCAAACCTGCGCAAGATCAACCTCAAGCTGAACCCTGAGAAGTGTGTCTTCGGTGTCCCGTCCGGCAAAATTCTCGGGTTCTTTGTGTCGCAGCATGGGATTGAGGTGAACCCGCACAAGATCAAGGCCATTGAGCAGACTGAGGCACCTAAATGGATCAAGGATGTGCGTTGGCTCACTGGCTGCATCGCCGCCATGAGCAGATTCATCTCCAAGTCAGCTGAGTGTGCCCTTCCCTTTTTCAAAATCTTGAAAAAGGCGGGCTCGATGGAGCGGACCCTAGAGGCCGAGGCAGTGTTGCAGGATTTGAAGAAGTACCTCTCCTCCACGCCAATACTAGTTGCTCCTAAGCCGCAAGAGCCACTGCTGCTGTACCTAGCGGCAACAAATCAAGTGGTTAGCGCCGCACTAGAAGCGCAGAGGGAGGTCGATGAAGAGGCAATGGCAACGGCTGAGTTGATGGATGGGAAGCCAGAACTCCCCCCGGTAGGGCCTGGTCTTGGCAAGGCTGGGCCCTCGGCAATGTCTGACACCAACGTGACAGGGCCCACGCAATCCGGTGAAGTGGTGCAGAAGAAGAAGATGATGCAACACCTGTTTTACTTCGTTAGCTCCCTCCTGCAGGGAGCTAGGTCAAGGTACTCCGGCGTGCAGAAATTGCTCTTCGGCCTTCTTATGGCCTCAAGGAAGCTGCGTTATTTCTTCCAACCACACGAGATCACCGTCGTCACCCGCCTCCCGTTGCAACGGATATTGCATAACCCAGATGCAACGGGGAGGATTGTGGAATGGGCCTTGGAGCCGTCGACTTTTGGTTTGAAGTTTGAAAGCACCTCGACGTTTCAGAGCAGAGTCTTGGTGGAGTTCATTGCAGAATGGACCTCGACGCCCGACGAAGAAATCCAGGAGACCACTCTTCCTGGCAAGGAAACAAGTCGCAACTGGGTTATGTACTTTGACGGGGCTTTTTCGCTACAAGACGCCGATGCTGGTGTGCTGCTCATCGCACCCACCGGAGAGCACCTCAAGTACGTGATCTAGATGCACTTTCCCAGGGAGATGTCGATTTAACAACACCGCCAATCACGAGGGATTGCTTGCCACCATAGGATCGCGGCACCTCGGGTCAAGAAACTCATAATCGTGGGTGATTCACAGCTTGTCGTCAGGCAGGTCAACAAGGATTATCAAAGCCCGTTGATGGAAGCCTGCGTGGATGAAGTGAGGAAATTGGAGGAGCGCTTTGACGGTATACAGGCGGAGCATGTCCCCTGAGTGGAGAATGACATCACCGACTACCTATCGAAGTGCGCTGCCCTCAAGCTACCTGTGGAACCAGGTACTTTTGTGCTTCGGTTAACTCAACCATCCGTTGAACCATCAACAGAGCAGAACAAGTGGAGGAAGTCAGGGCCTGGCAAGTACTTCCCCACCGAGCTTCCTCGAGCCGCTGGTGAAGATGTTACCGTGGACGCCGAGCCTGCCATGGGGCAACCGACTCCGGCAGGGCACCAAGCCCTGGCCGTAGAGGCAGCCGTTCCCTCGGCAGAGGAGATGCCTTTGGCCCTTGCCGTCGAGCCCCGGGCTCTAGCATGGGCACAGCATACCGTCCGATTCCTCCTAACAGGAGAGCTTCCTGAGGAGCAGGCAGAAGCAGAGAAAGTAGCCCACCAGTCTGCCCTGTACCAGTTTGTTGACAATGTTCTGTACAGAAAAAGACCGAATGGAGTGAAATTGAAGTGCATTCCCCGGGAGGAAGGACTGGAGATATTGGCGAAGATACATGGAGGCATATGTGGCTCCCACATAGGGTCGAGGGCCCTTGCTGGCAAGGCTTTCCGGCAAGGTTTCTTCTGGCCCACTGCCCTTCAGGATGCGACGGCACTAGTAACCAAGTGTGAAGCGTACCAGTTCCATTCAAAGAAGCTTCATAAGCCAACTCAAGCCCATCAAAGAATCCCTCTCTCCTAGCCATTCTCGGTCTGGGGGCTCAACATACTGGGCCCCTTCCCCCCGCGCCGTCGGGGGCTTTGAGTACTTGTACGTCGCAATCGACAAGTTCACAAAGTGGCCAGAGGTGGAGGCAGTGAGGAAGGCGACGGTGCAGTCCACAAGCCACACCTTCATGCGATAAATTGAAGACCTCGGTAGCAAGGTCTGTTTCACTTTGGTGGCACACCCACGGAGCAACGACCAAGCGAAGAGGGCAAATGCTGAAGTGTTGCGTGGCCTGAGGACAAGAACTTTTGACAGGCTACACAAGAGCGGAAAGCGCTGGATTGATGAGTTGCCGGCGGTTCATTGGTCGATTAGAACGACGCCAAATTGAGGCACCGGCCAGACGCCCTTTGCCCTGGTATACAGGGCAGAAGCAGTTCTCCCCATGGAACTCATATACGGGTCACCCTGAGTGCTCGCTTATGATGAGCTTGAGCAACAACAATCGCGGCAAGATGACGCGACGCTCCTCGAGGAAGATCATCTTAGGGAGGCTGTGAGAGTAGCATGCTACCAGCAAGCCTTGCACCGCTAGCATAGCTGCAAGGTTCATGCCCGAAGCTTTGAGGAAGGCGACCTTGTTCTTCGGCACGTTCAGTTGGCCAAGAATTCCAACAAGTTGACGCTGAAGTGGGAAGGCCCTTATCGGGTAATACGAGTCACCAGGCCCGGTGCAGTCCGCCTGGAGACTGAAGATGCCATTCCAGTGAGCAACTCCTAGAATATCAAGCATCTTCGTAAGTTTTACCCATAAGGCACGGCTGCCGCCCCCCCGGCAAGCCACCTTTTGTACAAGCCTTGCCAGCAAGGCATGTAAACCTCTGTACAAAGCCAGGCGCAGACCCTGAGCATAAATAAATGAAGCGCTGGCGCCCTAAGTCATCGCATGCATGCTAGGTTGAGTCTCTCCCTTGGTTAGGGTTGATAGTGCTTAGTGGCGACTAACCCCTAGCATAGAGGTCGAGTCTGTGTATCTCTGTTCCTTTCCGTACTCTTTGGCTCGTAGGGTACATGAACGTTTCCGCCAAGCCATGTGGAAGAAAGAGAACGAGACGGCGCCCCAGCCTCGGTGAGCCAAGATTGCCGGTGGCTGAAGACACAAGGGGCCACATGCGGCAAGCCAAGGTTGCCGGTGGCTGAAGACACAAGGGGCCACATGCGGAAAGCCAAGGTTGCCGGGGGCTGAAGACACAAGGGGCCACCTGCGGCAAGCCAAGGTTGCCGGGGGCTGCGGATACAGATAAGTCCCTTATCCCCTATTATGCATCCCCCTATGGAATTGGGACGTATGAAACCTCGTTTATTCCAAGGCTGCCGTGCTCCCTTTTTACTACTACCCGAGACCTTTTTCTTGGTTCGGAATTTGGTTGTAGTCGCGGCGGCGAGGAAGCAAGCGTAGGGACCCTACTTCGCCCCTGTTTGGTCGAATGAAGTGGGGGAGCGGCAAGGCCCGTTGCCGGGTGCCGATGTTTATGTTGAAAATAACAAGGATTCGTTCCTTGGTATGGGCTTAGCTCACACACAAAGGACCTGGCAAGTACCCTTTTTCATTGATACGCCCCATACAGGTACAGTTCGTACGAGTGTAAACATGAGAAAGGGGATTACAAGTTTTAAATCAAACTAAGGCCCGTAAGCTTACAAACTAGAAAGAGATAAGGTGCCAGTAATCCCTTTCTTGTCCCTGTCCCCAGGAAACAGAACAAGAAGGCAAGAGGGCAGAAGGAGCGCCTAGGCGAGGTACGAGCAGTAGAAGGCGCCAAGAGAACATGTCGGCGGCCGCATAGGGGAGGGCTGGTGATGATGGTGCCAGGAGAAGAGCTGGAAGATGAGGCAGCGGTCCGTCAATACGCTACGAAGGCGTCGGTGCCATCGTACTCCGAGTTGACGGCTGCCACCCGCCTTCTTTGCCTTCTCCGGCCCTCCCATACCAGCCGCCCAAGGAGGCGACCCCGAGAAGTTCAATGAGCCGGCCCCACCGGGAGAAGGGGCCCGTGCAGATGCTGCTGCTGTCGGCACCGCCCGGGGGCGGCGGGTCCGGCACCTAGTCGGACCCGTCATCCTCCCGCCTGCTACCCTCGTCGTTGCTACCGCCGTCCTCCTTGTCACTCTCGCTCGAGGACGAGTCTTCGTCATCCGAGGAGCTCTGAACGCAGCACTTCAGGCGAGTCCCGAAGTTGCCAAAGACCTTGACGGTCATTCTCCATTAGCTTGAAATAGAGAATGAGCCCCACCGTCAGGCTTTGGATGCGAGTGAAGGTTTTCCATCCGCGACTAAGATACATGACATGAGGGGCTGGGAAATCAACATCGGCCGATGTGCCGCTATTCCCACAACCCCTCATATGCAATCTTAGCGCCTACGGCGGGTCGAGCTCCGTCTCCCGAGCAAATGGGGTAAGGAGGCGAAGACGACGACACGCCGGCCGGCGCAGCCTGATGAAGAACTCACGGGGCTGGTCCCCGATGTGGCCCTCCATTGGGCGAAGGACCACCGGCGGAGGCGAGGCCAATGCGCCGCCCCGTCCTCCTCCTCCCCAAGCGCCACGGCGACCTCGGCCTCGGCCCCTCCCCCTTCCCCTCAGGGCCGGCTCCGCTGCCATGGGCTCTTGGGGAAGAGGGGAGCGTTGTCGAATAGAGACCCTCGCCACCACCGTCGAAGCATGAGCGCACCCTCTCACCATGGCAGAAGGGAGGAAGAAGCAAAGATGGGAGGAGGCGGATGGCGAAAGACCGAGGGGCATAATCATGTCATATTTGCAACGATATAACTCTCATGCCATGATATGCCCTGTGGTGACTAGCACAAGCTTGCCAAGTAGGGTACTTGCTGTTATTGTTCTGCCATGTCTAAATCTGTTATATTGTGATGCCATGTTTACTTGATGCTACCGTAAAATCTATGAATAATCTAGAGATGTTGAGTAAGCATTTTTGGCAGACCATGTTATGCTATATCAATCCACGCCATTGTTTGCAATTATAGCCTACTGTAGCATGTTATTATCATGCTCTCAAATTGCTTAAAAATATAATTGTCAGTCTGTTAACAGCATGTTCCATTTTTGCAAAGCTCATTGTAATTAATCTATGCATCTTATAAACTGTACCAATGGACTAATTGGGAGTATGTCATGCCTCCTCATGAACTTTTCAAATTTATTAAAATTTCTATGCTTGTTGTTATGTGCCTCCAAAGTCAGCATCAGAATGTTATTGTTTTGCATTCCCAGATTTTCACCAAGTCTAAGAATCTGCTATTTCATGTTTGCTTCTTGTCTTGACGAATGCCTTGAACTTGTTGCTCCTATGTATATGTCATGTTGAATTATTTGGGCTCCATATTATGTACTAGCATGCCATGCTTTTGTTTGCCATGGTCTTGCATTGTAGCATCTTTGTTTCATGCCTCCAACATGTCATCAAATTAACTCTGCTCACATGTATGCCCAGTTTTTCAGTCCTAATATGTGTTATAAAGTTGCTTATTGCATTGATCATATTGGTTTAATCTTGATGCCTACGAACCTGAAACTTAATGATATTTGATGTATGTAATCTATAATTGAAGTGCATATCAAGTTTGTGCTCATATGGTTTCTGTAGCATGTTGTTTTGATGATTGCGAAGTGCCTAGTTGCGGTTTTGGACAGTTTGTCATTTAAACTTGTTTCGTGTGTATGTATTGAACCGTGGCTCCGCATGTTCTATATGAAACTTGCTTGATTTTGCATGTAGTTCCATCATGTCATGTTGAATCCTTGATTTGAGTATGTGTGCTTGATGTTTGAATGCATTTTGCATCAATGTCATGTTTAATTTGTTTTTGCTCATATCTTCTAGGCCGTAGCTCCGAATTAAATGAACTGTATATGTAACTCGATTAGGAAAACATGTAGATCATCATGGTGCACTTTAACTTGCTGTTTAACCACTCCAACATAATGTATTATTCAGATCTGGACCCAATTCAAAATTTGCATACGGGGACTTTCCAAAATTGTTATATGTTGTTTCCGGCCTCATTTAAACTTGCTTTGATGTGGGGCTCTTGTATGTATCGTCTGTTGCCATGAGTAGCATCATGTAGCCTTGTCATGCATCATACTTGGATAAGCATCATGCCATGTATGTGTTGTGTGTTTACCATGTTGTTTGCTTCTTTCTGGTTGTGCTTCTTCTTGATAGTCCCGGTTTCGTTGCGACTGTGAGGATTCATTCGACTACGCTTGGTTCGTCTAGGCCCGTTCATATTCTTCATGGACTCAGTTTTCTTCCTAGCGCGATTTCAGGTAAGATGACAGATACCTTGGATCTCACTACTATCTTTGATTTACTAGTTGTCTTGATGCTATCGCTATGTCGCACTATCCTACCACTTGTTTATCAAGCCTCCCAATATGCCATGAAACAACCTCTAATATTTTCCACCATCCCAGCAAACCATTGTTTGGCTATGTTACTACTTTGCTCATCCCCTCTTATAGCATTGCTAGTTGCAGGTGCAGTTGCACGTTGTTCCATGTAGGGACATGGATATCATGGGATATCACAATATCTCTTATTTGAATTAATGCACATATATACTTGGTAAAGGGTGGAAGGCTCGGCATTTTGCCTGGTGTTTTGTTCCACTCTTGCCGCCCTAGTTTCCATCATACTAGTGTCATGTCCCTTGATTTTGCGTTCCTAACACGGTCGGGATTTATGGGCCCCCCTTGACAGTTCGCTTTAAATGAAACTCTTCCAGCAAGTCCCAACATTGGTTTTAACATTTGCCAACATAATAATACTAAATTAATGAATTAACTCATAGGGCATCATGAACCCGAGGATTCTTTATTCCACATAATACAGTGGGGTCAGTGCTGTTGGTGTTGGTCCAAAGTAGAGCACTGTGCGGGGCCGCCCCTGGGAAACTTGGGGTATTTGGCACTTGTACGCTTCGCTCATCTGTCGTGGCCTGAGATGAGATAAGCGCGGCTACTATCAGGGTGTCGGCACGTCGGGAGGTCTTGCTGGACTTGTTTTACCATTGTTGAAATGTCTTGTGAATCGGGATTCCGAGCTTGATCGGGTTGTTCCGGGAGGAGGATTTTCCTCCGTTGATCATGAGAGTTTGTGATGGACTACGTTGGGACACCCCTACAGGGTTTAAACTTTCGAGAGCCGTGCCCGTGATTATGTGGCATATGAGAATTTTTAATATCCGATTGTTGAGAACTTGACACCAGATCAGAATTAAAATACACCAACCGTGTGCGTAACCGTGACCGTCTCTTTTCAATTAAAGAAGAGAACATGGTGGGGTTATGTCTAAACGTAAGTAGTTTAGGATTAGTTCTTCATCATTACTAGTTTGCGACCGTTTGCGTAGTTTCTCATCCTATTATTGTACTCATAAGTTAGCCACCATGCAATGCTTAGTGCTTGCCGCAACCTCACCACTATCCATTCCATACCCATTAAGATTTGCTGGTCTTGACACCCATGGTAATGGGATTGCTGAGTCCTCGTGGCTCACAATTACTACAACAACAGTTGCAGGTACAAGTAATGCGATGATCTGACGTGAGAGCGATGATTGCTTGTTTCCGAGTCCTTCTCCTTCTTCTTCGATCAGGGGATAGGTTCCTGGTCGGCAGCCTGGGCTAGCAGCGTGGATGTCGTTTGTGTTTTTTTGTTTGTGTTTCATCCGTAGTCGGATGTTGCTTTTATGTATGAAGTTTGATGTATTCATGTCGGGGCGCGCGCGGGCGGCGCTGGGTGGCACGCCCGACGCGGGACACCTATGGGGCCGGGAGCCCTTCGTGTTCGCACGGGGCGGAGGAGGCACAGAGAGCAGATCGAGGCGATGCGCTGGGCGGATTTTACCCAGCTTCGGGTCGCGATGGTCGCAGAAACCCTATCGCTGCTTTGTGTTGTATTCGATCTTGCTCAAGAATGCGAGCGAATGGTGGTGTGGTGTATGGAACTAGCCAATCCCAGCGCTAGAGTTGCCAAGGGTTCGAACCCCCACGCAGCATGGGCCTCCTTTATAGGGCAAGGGTCACCGGCAGTGTCAACGAGGGTAGAGGGGTAAAATGTAAAAGAGGTGGTAGTTGGAACAGTCGGGAACAAGGCAGCTACAAAGGCTTGAACAAGGATTCTACCTACTTTTGACAGAGGGGACAAGAGCATTTAATGCCCGTTGCCGTCGCCCCAAAAGCTCCCGCCTGTGCGTCTCCGCTTGCCACGGCGATGGATCCACCGCCGTGAGCGCCACCGCACCCCAACAAGCCAGCCATCCGCCACGCTGTCTCTGGAGAGGGCTGAAGGCGACGCGTGGGCAGATGAGCTGGAGTGCGGGCACGCATCGCGGCTCGCCCGGCAAGTACCTTGCCGGGGTCTTGATCTTGCCGGGCCCGGGAGCTTGTCGGGCTTGTAGTCTTGTCGCTCCCCGGGCCCTCGCCGGGACGCGTATAGCGCCGAGGCGTGTCTTTTGTGATGTGATCTTTTAGTTTCCCCGGCGAGCTCCTCTCGCCAGGGACTTGCATGAGTGATGTAGTCTTGAGCCTGGAACGGCCTTCCCGGCAAGCTCCTCTTGCCGGGGCCTTGATCTTCTATCTCGTACACTTTGTTCTTGAATGGCTTGGTATGGAGCAGGAATGGTCTCCGGCAAACATTTGGTGGATCCACTACGGGAGTTGCGATCGCCCGTGCACGTTGGGGTACCGAGGTACCCCTACCTTAGTACACCGACAGAGCCCCGGCTCTGGGCCACACACAGTGCGAGCGCTGTTGGGCCAGGCCCAAAACAAAGGCACGGGCACGTGAAGCCCATGGCGCGTCAATCCGCCAGATCCGCCGCCTCCCAAACGGCACGCCGATTGCGGCGTCGTGGGAGACCTGGCGGCGATGCAGCCTGTAAGGCATCCACCCCGTGATCGTGGCGCAGGCGGGTCGCTTCACCCGCCGCCCGGCTCCACTTTTTCGCCACGCTGCCCTCATGCACGGGGTCGGGGGCGAAGGTGGAGACCGAGCCGTCACGGACGGAGAAGGCGGGTCGGCCCCGCTCCTCTGGTCTTCTCGCTTCCTGATTGGTCGAACGGGGCGGTTGAGTCCCCACCCCGCCCCTTTAAAAAGGGCGGAAGGGGAGCACAATGGTCACACTCATCCTCTTCTCCCTTCGTCTTCATCTTCAATTCTTCTTGCCGCCATGGAAGGAGGGAATCCCGGCTCTTCGACAAAGGGCAGCTGGTCGCTTAGGCAGCGCACCACTCCCCATCCTGCTCCCGTGGCGGCGGAGCCGCCCGAGAGGGAGAGGGAGGGGCGGGCTGCAGACGAGGCCGAGGCGGCCGAGGCGGTCGGGGAGAGGCGGTCGTGGCGATCGCGCCTCCGTCTCCCCCGGGCGCTCGACCACGGTGCGGTCCACACCGGAGATGACCCCTGGGAGTTCTTCATCAAGCTTCCCCGGGCGCCTCGTCGCCGCCTCCGGCTGCCGGTCCCATTTGCGGATGCGATGGGACCGGATCCACCCGACGTGATGGAGTTACGCATGAGGGGCTGCGGGATCAGCGGCACTCGAGTGAGTGTCGTGTCCCCAGCCCCAGGCGTGATGTTCTTCGACCGAGGGTGGAAGACGTTCGCCCAGATCCATAGCTTGACGGCGGGGTTCACCCTCCATTTCAAGTTAATGGATGGTGACCTCCTCGCCGTCAAGGTCTTCGGGGACTATGGAACCCGGGTGCGCTGCTGTGTGGACAGCTCCTCGGATAGCGAAGGCTCCTCCTCGAGCGAGAGTGATGAGGAGGAGAGCGACAGCGGCGACGAGGGGGATGGCGGGCCCGACTAGGCATCGGACACCGCTGCCTCGCGCGCCACCGGCAACCCCATCTTCTGGGTTGCCGGCCTCCTGAACTCCCCGGGGCCGTCTTCTTGGCGGCTGGCGTAGAGAGGCAGCAGAAGAGGAAGAGGGGGACGGCGGCAAGGCCGTTAAGTCGGAGTACGAGGGCGAGGTGCCCTCGCCTGCGCCGATGTCCCACCACCCCGCCTTCAAGCTCGCCTCCGACGCCTGCCTCCGCCAAGCTCTGGCCGGCCCCGGGTGTTCTCTTGGTGTCTTCGGCGCCATGGCTCTCCGGCATGCGCTCCCCATGCCCGCCACCTGCGCAGCTCCGGGGCACGGCGGCGTCACCGCCACGCCTCCTAGGCGCTCCTTCGCCCTTCTCCGACAAGTTCCTCTTGCAGGGCCTCCTTCCCTGCTGGCTTTCCTTGCCGGGGCTCCTTGACCTACCTCCCGAACTCCCGAACAGAGAAACAGGAGAGGGATCACGGGCACCTTATCTTTTTAATTTGTAAGCCCTCGGCCTTAGCTGCATTTAAGAACTTGTAATCCTCTCTATCAGGTTTTTCATCCTCTATGGACTTGTACTAAATTGGATGTTTTAATGAAAAAAAGAGGGAAAGCTTGCGGACTGATTCTTTTACTTGATCGCGGCCTTGTGTGTTCTTACGCTTATCGGGAGCTTGCCGGGCGAACACGCTTGCCGAAGCGCTGGACAGCCAGCTGGCGGTGTCGCTCCGGCGAAAGCAACCTTGCCGGGCCAGCTTATGACGCTTAACTTGCTGAGCAGGCTCGAAAGCAAGATAAGGGTGCAGCGGCACACTTGTGTTTGTTGAGCGGACTCGGAAACAAACCAAGTACGCAACTGGGCCACGACTCGGCTCCTCCACGTACGGGTTTTTACAAGACACGCTCGTTCAAAGATGCAGTCCCGCATTTCCCGGCCCATAGGAGGATGCATGACGAGGGATGAAAAACTTATCTGATATCGCAGCCCCCAGCAACTCTAGCTTGCCGGAGACGAATCTTGGCGCTCGCAGCCCCCGGCGAGGCTGGCTTGCCGGGGAAGAACCTTACATCGGCAGCCCCAAATGACCACTGGCTTGCCGGGTCCTGTGTTCAGCGTGATTTTTGGTTCCTCCTTGTTGCTGCCATTCCAGTCATGAAAACAGCTGAGGTAGATCCGCAACATCCTCATGTATATGTATATAAATTTTGACTATGCGACTCTGCAATATGATATCGCGCTTTGCCCCTCGTATGTTTGTACTCTACGCTTTCGGGGAGCTTGCCGGGGCGAACACGCTTGCCGAGCGCGGGACAGCCCGCCGGCTGTGTTGCTTCCGGCAAACAACCTCGCCGGGCCAGTTGCGACGCTTAACTTGCTGAGCAGGCTCGGAAGCAAGATAAGGGTGCAGCAGCACACTTGTGTTTGTTGAGCGGACTCGGAAACAAAACAAGTACGCAACTGGACCACGACTTGGCTCCTCTCGCGCACAAGCCTCTCATACGAAGGACATCTCACGGCAGGGCTTGCCACGTTACACCCTCTACTTTACATCCTTTGTGCGCTTTTACCCTACGCTTCTTGGTAACTTGCCGGTGCTTAACACGCTTGCTGAGTACGGAACATCAGCAGCCCGCTGGCTGGTGTCGCTTCCGGCAAGCAACCTTTCCGTGTCCAGCCGCGACGCACTTAACCCGCTGAGCAGACTCGAAACGAAACAAGGGCGCGGAGCTGGCCGCGGCTCACTCTTTACTCGTTGAGTGTGTTCGAAGCAAAGTAAGGGTGCGGCTATTCACAAGCAGGCTCCTCCGCGCACAGGCTTTGCCCACAAAGGACGGACGCACGAGGGATATAACAAATAAAAGCATGGAATTAAGGAATGCCCCGCACAAAGGCTTGAGCAACTTAGCTTTTCTTTTTCTTGCTTCTTTGCACTTGCTGGCGGAGCTCAATGGCGCGTCCTCGACGACAGCGCAGCACTCCGGGGAGGTGCGTTCGCCGGGATGAGCACCAGTGCGGTCTTTGCCGGGCTTATAGCGTTCCGAGGAGCCGCGCTTGTCGGAGTGAGCGCCAGAGCCGTCCTCGCCGGACTTAGAGCTCGATGGCGCGTCCTCGACGACAGCGTAGCGCTCCAGGGAGATGCGCTTGCCGGAATGGAGGGGAGCGGGAGCGAGCGGCGCGAGGAACAGGACATGCTCGGACTCCTAGTAGCGACAGGAGGAGCAGAGTCCTCCCCCGGCGCTTTCGCTTTGCTCTTGCATGGACAGCAGTCCGGCATCCCGCGAGCCTCCGGCTTATTCTTACCCCAGCAGGCGGATACCACCTCTCGTGGTATGGTGCTGCTGGGTCGCCGTGTGCTGGGATGGACGTGGATCTACGGAGGCCGAAGCGCGGTCATCCGTCCTGTCCCTGGATCTGGTGGCGCCGCGAGTGCCTCGCCGGTGTCCACCTTCGCGGGCGTCTCCTCCTCCCACCGCCGCTCCGTGGTGGCGGGAAGATGGAGATGGTTCGCGACCCCAAGCTCTCGCTTCGGGGCCATGGTGCGATTGTCGACTTAAATCGCCGATTTAAACCGAGAGGTTGATGAAGATCGCGCCGCTAACGCCGGATCAGGTTCGCACAACCTCGACGCCTTTACCGGGCGCGCCAGAGATGTCGGGCGCGCAGCAGTAGCTGGGTGGCACGCCCGACGCGGGACACCTATGGGGCCGGGGAGCCCCTTCGTGTGTTCGGTACGGGGGCGGAGGAGGCACAGAGAGCAGATCGAGGCGATGCGCGCGGGGCGGATTTTTACCCAGCTTCGGGCCGCGATGGTCGCGTAAAACCCTACTGCTGCTTTGTGTTGTATTCGATCTTGCTCAAGAATGCGAGCGAATGGTGGTGTGGTGTATGGAACTAGCCGAATCCCAGGCGCTAGAGTTGCCAAGGGTTCGAACCCCCTCTACGTTGTGCATGGGCCTCCTTTTATAGGGCAAGGGGTCACCGACAGGTGTCAACGTAGGGTAGAGGGGTAAAAATGTAAAAGAGGTGCTAGTTGGAACAAGCGGGAACAAGGCAGCCACAAGGCTTGAACAAAGGATTCTACCTACTTTTGACAGAGGGGGACAAGAGCATTTAATGCCCGTCGCCGTCGCCCCAAAAGCTCCCGCCCGTCGTCTCCGCTTGCCACGGGCGATGGATCCACCGCCGTGAGCGCCACCGCACCCCTCAGGCTGACACCATCCGCCACGCGCTCTCGAGAGGGCTGAAGGCGACGCGTGGCAGATGAGCTGGAGGCGGCACGCATCGCGGCTCGCCCGGCAAGTACCTTGCCGGGTCTTGATCTTGCCGGCCCGGAGCTTGTCGGGCTTGTAGTCTTGTCGCTCCCGGGCCCTCGCCGACGCGAGAAGCGCCGAGGCGTGTCTTTGTGATGTGATCTTTTAGTTTCCCGGCGAGCTCCTCTCGCCAGGACTTGCATGAGTGATGTAGTCTTGAGCCTGGAACGGCCTTCCCGGCAAGCTCCTCTTGCCGGGGCCTTGATCTTCTATCTCGTACACTTTGTTCTTGAATGGCTTGGTATGGAGCAGGAATGGTCTCCGGCAAACATTTGGTGGATCCAGCTACGGGGAGCTGCGACTGCCCGTGCACAAGTTGGGGTACTGAGGTACCCCTACCTTAGTACACCGACAATTCATTTGGCATTGTATGACTTTGCATGTATCCCCATCTATTATGTAATGGTACTATGTAATGATATACACCTTGCAAGTGTCTTCAATATGCGGCCCTATCCTTGGTGGGACCTTCGAGTTCCTCTCAGATAGGATCTCATATTGGGAGTGATAGTTGCTTAAGCAATCATCAAAAGAAGTTCCCTAAACAGAGAAATCATCCATGAAAACCTCAACAATCCTTTCACAAAAGTCAGAGAATATAGGAGTCATACATGTTTGAAAGGTAGCAGGTGCATTGCATAAAACAAAAGGCATACACCTATAAGCAAAGGTAACAAAAGGGCATGTAAAAGTTGTTTTTCCTTGATCCTCTTGTGACACGGGTATTTGGGAAAAAACCATAATAACCATCTAGAAAGCAAAAAATGTGTATGTTTTGTTAGTCTTTCTAGGATTTGATCAATGAATGGAAGAGGACAATGATATTTCCAAGTAGATTTATTTAATTTTATAAAATGAATTACCATTCTATAACATGTAACAATTCTTTGCGGAATCAATTCATTTTTATCATTAGGAACAACAGTAATACCCCCATTCTTAGGAACACAATGAATAGGACTTCCCACCTACTATCAGCAACATGATAGATTATACATGCTTCCAGAAGATTTAATATTTCATTCCTTACCACTTCTTTCATTCAAGGATTCAACCGTCGCTGATGATCAACAAATGGTTTAACATCTGGTTCCCTATTAATTTGGTGCTGACATAGAGTGGGACTTGAAGAAAATATGCCCTAGAGGCAATAATAAAGTAGTTATTTTATATTTCCTTATTCATGATAAAGGTTTATTATTCATGCTAGAAATGTATTGATCAGAAATTAAATACATTTGTGAATACATAAACAAATACTGTGTCCCTAGTATGCCTCTACTAGACTAGCTCGTTGATCAAAGATGGTTAATGTTTCCTAACCATAGACATGTGTTGTCATTTGATAATGGGATCACATCATTAGGAGAATGATGTGATGGACAAAACCCATCCGTCAGCTTAGCATATTGATCGTTCAGTTTATTGCTATTGCTTTCTTAATGTCAAATACATATTCCTTCAACTATGAGATTTTGCAATTCCCGGATATCGAAGGACTACTTTGTGTGCTATCAAACGTCACAACGTAACTGGGTGATCATAAATATGCTCTACAGGTATCTCCGAAGGTGTTTGTTGAGTTGGCATAGATTGAGATTAAGATTTGTCACTCCGATTATCCGAGAGGTATCTCTGGGCCCTCTCGGTAATACACATCATAATAAGCCTTGCAAGAAAATGACTAATGAGTTAGTTATGAGATGATGTATTATGGAATGAGAAAAGAGACTTGCCGGTAATGAGATTGAACTAGGTATGAAGATATCGATGATCGAATCTCGGGCAAGTAACATACCGATGGACAAAGGGAATTACGTATGTTGACATAACGGTTCGACCGATAAAGATCTTCGTAAAATATGTAGGAGCCAATATGGGTATAAAGGTTCCACTATTGGTTATTGACCGGAGAAGAGTCTCGGTCATGTCTACATAGTTTTCGAACCCGTAGGGTCCGCACGCTTAATGTTCTTTGACGATATAGTATTATAGGAGTTATGTGATGTGGTAACCGAATGTTGTTCGAAGTCCCGGATGAGATCACAGACATGAAGAGGAGCTCCGGAATGGTCTGAAGGTAAAGATTGATATATAGGACAATGATATTCGGACCCCGGAAGAGTTTTGGAGTGTACCGGGTAGTTATCATATCATCGAAAGGGGTTTTGGGCACCCCCGGGAAGTATATGGGCTATATGGGCCGCAA
This sequence comes from Aegilops speltoides, assembly GCA_021437245.1. Taxonomy (NCBI): domain Eukaryota; kingdom Viridiplantae; phylum Streptophyta; class Magnoliopsida; order Poales; family Poaceae; genus Aegilops; species Aegilops speltoides. The sequence goes on along the minus strand of CM038146.1, from coordinate 303,818,517 downwards.
GAGGGGAAAACACCAACCCACAAGGGGCTGCAGCACCCCTTCGATGTTAGTGGGCCTAGGGGAGGAAAGGAAAGAAGAATTCGGCCTCCCCCTTCCTTTCTCTCCCCTTTCCCTTCTCCCGAAAGCAAATCTGGAATGGGGGGCGGCCAAGGGAGGAGGCCAAGTAGGATTCGGTCCTACTTGGAGAACCTCTTGGCCTCTGCCCTCTCCCCCACCTATATATATGTGGGAGGGGGGCTCCACACATAACCACGAGAATTGCTTAGCCGTGTGCGGCGCCCCCTCCACCGTTTACACCCTCGGTCATATTTCCGTAGTGCTTAGGCAAAGCCCTGCGGTGATAGCTTCACCATCACCATCACCACACCGTCGTGCTACTAGAACTCATCCAGTACCTTTTTGTCTTGCTGGATCAAGAAGGCGGAGGATGTCACCGAGCTGAATATGTACGTGGAGGTTTCGTACTTTCGGTACTTGATCAGTTGGAGTGCGAAGAAGTTCGACTACATCAACCGAGTTAACAATCGCTTCCACTTACAGTCTATGAGGGTACATAGGCACACTCTCCCTTCTCGTTGCTATGCACAGTGGCATCCGAGCCAAGTCTATGCATAGATGATATGCATGAGTAGAACACAAAGAGTTGTGGGTGGTGATAGTCATACTTCTTACTACCAATGTATTATTTTGATTCAGTGGTATTGTGGGATGAAGCGGCCCGAACCAACCTTACATGTCTAGGCACATGAGACCGATTCCACCGACTAACATGCAACTAGTTTTGCATAAAGGTGGCTGGGGGTGTTTGTTTCTCCTACTTCAATTGAATCAAATTTGACTATAGACGGTCCTTGAAGAAGGTTAAAATAGCAAACTTGATGAATCACCATTGTGGTTTTCCGTAGGTTAAGAACGGTTCTTCCTAGAAGCATGTAGCAGCCACGTAAAACGTGCAACAACAAAGTAGAGGACGTCTAACTTGTTTTTGCAGGGCATGTTGTGATGTGATATGGTCAAGTCGTGATATGATATATGTTGATGTATGAGATGATCATGTTTTGTAATATTGAAAACCGGTATGAGACTGAGGGTTGTCTTTTTATTGTATGAAATGCAAGCGCCATGTAATTGTTTTACTTTATCGCTATGCATTAGCAATAGTTGTAGAAGAAATTGTTGGCGAGACGACCCCAACGCAACGATGGAGATCAAGGTGTCCAGTGACGATGGAGATCATGACGATGCTTTGGAGATGGAGATCAAAAGCACAAGATGATGATGGCCATATCATGTCACATATTTTGATTGCATGTGATGTTTATCCTTTATGCATCTTATTTTGCTTAGAACAGCGGTAGTATTATAAGATGATCCCTTCACTAATATCAAGATAAAAGTGTTCTCCCCGGGTATGCACCATTGCCAAAGTTCGTCGTTTCGAAGCACCTCATGTTGATCGGGTGTGATAGACCTTACATTCGCATACAACGTGTGTAAGACAGTTTTCCACATGCAGAATACTTGGGTTAAACTTGACGAGCCTAGCATGTACAGGCATGGTCTCGGAACACTAGAGACCGAAAGGCCGAACGTGAGTCATATAGTAGATATGATCAACATAGAGATGTTCACATTGATGACTACCCCATCTCACGTGATGATCGGACATGGGTTAGTTGATTTGGATCATGTATCACTTAGATAAACTTGAGGGGTGTTTATTTAAGTGGGAGTTTGGATCATGTATCACTTAGATAAACTTGAGGGGTGTTTATTTAAGTGGGAGTTCTTTAGTAATTTGATTAATTCAACTTAAATTTATCATGAACTTTATCTTATAGTTTTGCATATCTTTGTTGTAGATCAATGGCCCAAGCTACCGTTCCCTTGAATTTTAATGTGTTCCTAGCAAAAGCTAAGTTGAAAGATGATGGTAGCAACTACAAAGACTAGGTCCACAACTTGAGGATTATCCTCATTGGTGCACAGAAGAATTATGTCCTCGATGCACCGCTGGGTGACAGACCTGCTGTAGGAGTTGAAGCAGATGTTATGAATTTCTGGCAAGCTTGATCTGATGACTACTCGATAGTTCAGTGTGCCATGCTTTACCGCTTAGAACCGGGACTTCAAAGACGTTTTGAACTTCATGGAGCGTATGAGATGTTCCAAGAGTTGAAGTTAATATTTCAATCAAATGCCCGGGTTGAGAGATATGAAGTCTCCAACAAGTTCTATAGCTGCAAGATGGACGAGAATAGTTCTGCCAGCGAACACATACTCAAAATGTCTAGGTATCATAACCACTTGACTCAGCTGGAGTTGATCTTCTAGTTGATAGTGTTGTTGACAAAGTTCTTCAATCACTACCACCAAGCTAGAAATGCTTCATGATGAACTATAATATGCAAGGGGTGAATAAAATGATTCCTGAGCTCTTCGCAATGCTTAAGGTCGTGGAGGTAGAAATCAAGAAGGATCATCAAGTGTTGATGGTTAACAAGACCACTAGTTTCAAGAAAAAGGGCAAGGGAAAGAAAGGAAACTTCAAGAAGAATGGCAAGCAAGTTGCCGCTCCCGGGAAGAAGCCCAACGCTGGACCCAAGCCTGAAACTGAGTGCTTCTACTTCAAAGGGAACGGTCACTTGAAGCGGAACTACCCCAAATACTTGGCGGATAAGAAGGATGGCAAAGTGAACAAAGGTATATTTGATATAAATGTTATTGATGTTTACCATACTAATGCTCGTAGTAGCGCCTGGGTATTTGATACTGGTTCGGTTGCTCTTATTTGTAACTCAAAACATGAGTTGTGGAATAACTAAAGATCGGCTAAGGACGAGGTGACAATGCGCATCGGGAATGGTTCCAAGGTCGATGTGATCGCCGTCGCCACGCTACCTCTACATCTAGCTTCAGGATTAGTTTTAGACCTCAATATGTGTTATTTGGTGCCAGCGTTGAGCATGAAAATTGTATCTAGATCTTGTTTATTGTGAGACGGATATTCATTTAAATCAGAGAATAATGGTTGTTCTATTTATATGAGTAATATCTTTTATGGTCATGCACCCTTCATAAATGGTCTATTCTTGTTGAATATCCATCATAGTGATGCACATATTGATAATATTGATGCCAAAATATGCAAAGTTGATAATGATAGTTGAGGGAGTCTTGGATTAGGGCGTCCTCGGACAGCCGGACTATATACTTTGGCCGGACTGTTGGACTATGAAGATACAAGATTGAAGACTTCGTCCCGTGTCCGGGTGGGACTCTCCTTTGCGTGGAAGGCAAGGTTGGCAATTCGGATATGTAGATCTCCTTCTCTGCAACCGACTCTGTGTAACCCTAGCCCCCTCCGGTGTCTATATAAACCGGAGGGTTTACTCCTTAGGACAACAAAAATCATAATCATAGGCTAGCTTTTAGGGTTTAGCCTCTACGATCTCGTGGTAGATCAACTCTTGTAATACTCATATCATCAAGATCAATCAGGCAGGAAGTAGGGTATTACCACCATCGAGAGGGCCTGAACCTGGGTAAACATTGTGTCCCCCGCCTCCTGTTACCATTAGCCTTAGACGCACAGTTCGGGACATGCTACCCGAGATCCGCCGGTTTTGACACCGACATTGGTGCTTTCATTGAGAGTTCCACTGTGCCATCACGATAAGGCTTGATGGCTCCTTCAATCATCTACAATGATGCGATCCAGGGTGAGGTTTTTCTCCCTGGACAGATCTTCGTATTCGGCGGCTTCGTACTGCAGGCCAACTCGCTTGGCCATCTGTAGCAGATCAATAGCTACGCCCCTAGCCATCAGGTCAGGTTTGGAAGCCTGAACTACACCGCCGACATCCGCGGGGACTTGAGCTTCGACGGATTCGAGCCCATGGCAGGTCCGCCGAACAGTCACGATGAGCATGACTTAGATCTGCCATCAGATGATGTTCAGGAGATCACACCTGCGGTTGCCCCGGCTCTTTATCCGGAGCAGATCATGCCATCCGAGGACGGGTGGATAGACCCCGCCACGAAGGCCGCACACTCATCGGCGCTAGAGCCGAACACAGACTTCACATCCAAAGAAATCTATGTCATCGGACCCTCGGACTCGTCTCCAGCCATAGGTTCGGAACCACGTGCATCCGTGCCTGTCGATTCTAATTGGGCGCCGATCATGGAGTTTACCTCCGCTGATATCTTTTAGCACTCACCCTTGGGCGATGTGCTAAATTCACTGAAATCCCTCTCCCTATCAGGAGACTCTTGGCCGAACTATGTCAGGCTTGAGTGGGAAGCGAACAACAAAGAAATTCATTTCCCACCCACCACCCACTTGGTAGCCACTGTCGATGACTTAACCGACACGGTTGACTTCGACTCCGAAGACATCGACGGTATGGACAACGATGCAGGAGAAGAACAGGATCCACCGCCTAAAGGGCGCTGGACAGCCACCTCATCATATGATATATACTTGGTGGATACACCCAAAGAAAATAACGGCGGGGAACTGGAGGATGCAACGGAGGGTAACCCCCTCGAGAAGCAACCAAAGCGACAACGTCGGTGCCGCTCCAAATCCCGCCTCAGCAAAAACAACGATAACAGTGCAAGAAAGAATAATACCCCGGTCGACTCCAAAGGAACGACGACCCCATGGACCCAGCGATGGAGCAGGATGAGCCAGGGGACGGCGAACATAGTCCGGAGCCGATGTCCGATCACAGCGATACCGAGGGTAAAACTCATCAACCTGTCTCTGGAGAGGAGAACAGTCCAGACGACGGTGCACACATCATCCCGGAAAGGCACTTGGAACAAGAGAACCTCCATAGAAGGCTTATTGCCACCGTGAGGAGCTTCAAGAAGCAGAAAAAAGGCTTAAGGCCGCGTAGGATACGCTCAACCGCAGATGGAACAAAGTGCTTGACACTGAAGACAAATACGGTGGCGATCGCCACACAAAAGAGCTATACAAAGCACAAGCTGCTGCCCGAATTCGATGACGAGTCTATAGAGCCCATTCAGCCGAAAAATAAAACGGCCGATTAGCCGAACCGACCACCCCATGGCCGCGACAGGGCAGCTAATGACGCTGCACATAAGTCAGCGCACGATCTTGCATGAGCACCTGGACAAAAAAGCCGGTATGGCCAGGTCCATCTATGGATCTAGGAAGCGTGCTCCAGCACAAGATCATGGCCGCCGAAATGACTGTGCTGACCAAATAACAGCTCGGAATCAAAACCAAACACTACAACCATCAGAAGAATGCCATGACACATCCAAATATAGTGGTGCCGCGCACTCCCTGTGCTTCACCGATGAGGTGCTGGATCATGAATTTCTAGAGGGATTCAAACCCGTGAACATAGAGGCATACGATGGAACGACAGACCCTGGGGTCCGGATTGAGGACTTTATCCTTCACATCCACATGGCTCGCGGAGATGATCTCCACACCATCAAATACTTGGCCCTCAAGTTGAGAGGACCAGCTCGGCACTGGTTGAAAAGCCTCCCCGAAAACTCAATTGGAAGTTGGGAAGAGCTTGAGGATTCTTTTAGGGCTAATTTTCAAGGGACCTATGTCCGACCTCCGGATGCAAATGATTTAAGTCACATAATTCAACAGCCCGGAGAGTCAGCCCGAAAGCTTTGGAACAGATTTCTCACTAAAAGGAATCAAATCGTCGACTGCCCGGATGTCGAAGCCTTAGCGGCTTTCAAGCATTGTGTCCGGGATGAATGGCTTGCCAGACACCTCGGCCAGGAAAAGCCGAGGACAATGGCACCCCTAACAAGCCTTATGACCCGCTTTTGCGCGGGCGAGGACAGTTGGTTGGCCCGTAGCGGCACCAGCGACCCAGGCACGTCCGAAGTCAGGGATGGCAACGGGAAGCCGCGACACAATAAAAGTAAGCATCAAAACAATGAAGACAGCCCAGACAACACGGTGGTAAACGCCAGATTCAGGGGCTCTCGACCCGGTCAATGGAAAAAGCCATTTAAAGGCAGCAAAGATGGACCATCCAGCCTAAACAAGATTCTGGACAGATTTTGTCAGATTCATGGCACCCCCGAAAAACCTGCAAACCACACCAACAGAGAATGTTGGGTCTTCAAGCAGGCCGGCAAAGTAAATGCCGGACACGAGGGGAGGGAGACGCCAATTGAAGACGAGGATGAGCCTCGCTAGCCGAACACTGGGGGACAGAAAAATTTCCACCAGAGGTCAAAACAGCAAACATGATCTACGCAACTCACATACCAAAGAGGAGACGCAAACGTGCACTCCGAGACGTATATGCTGTAGAGCCCGTTGCCCCCAAGTAGAACCCTTGGTCGGCCTGCCTGATCACTTTTGATCGCAGGGATCATCCGACTAGTATCTGACACAGAGGATCAGCTGCCTTGGTGCTCGACCCAATAATTAACGGATACCATCTCACCCGAGTCCTTATGGACGGCGGCAGTAGTCTCAGTTTGATATATCAGGACACTGTCCGCAAAATGGGGATAGACCCGTCAAGAATCAGCCAAAGCAATACTACCTTTATAGGAGTAATGCTAGGCGTAGAGGCCCGCTGCACGGGCTCTCTAGTAATAGAGGTTGTATTTGGTTCTCCCGACAACTTCCGAAGCAAAGAATTAATCTTCGACATCGCTCCATTCCGAAGCGGCTATGACACACTACTCGAAAGAACGACCTTTGCTCGTTTCAACGTAGTACCGCATTACGCTTATCTCAAACTTAAGATGCCCGCTCCACGTGGCGTCGTCACAGTTAGCGGGAATATAGAGCGTTCTTTACATGTGGAAGAATATGTGGCGGCTCTAGCAGCCGAACACTAAACGGCCTCTCCAATCAGAATAAATGATCTGTCGTCAAGACCGCAGACACGGTTAAATGAGTCCGGCGCACCACTAGTTGTAGCAGCCCAGATAAACCTGAGCTTGGGTCGATGGATACACCCCCATCGGTGGTGCTAGGGGCTGCCCGCATGTAAAAAGGCCCATAGGTCAGCTTGACCCTATTAATACAATAACAGATTGCATTTTCATGGTTTATTAAGAATAACCAACATTCCGCACGAAGTCTTTCACCTGGGTCTTTCTTTTTCACAAATAATCATCGTGCCACACCCTTCCAGGATATGGCACAACGGAGACAAAGGCGCAGAGGTGCAGCAGGGCCCCCGCTCAAAGGTTTCTTTTTAGATTAAGACCCTGTGTAACCCTTTTTTAATGTCTCTTCTTGCTTCACACCCTCCGGGCACTTAACACAACCGAGAGGGATACTGGCGTTATTGGCATTTCGTCATGCCAGATTAATGCATGTACTTGGAAACTCAGGGCTCATTATCGAGGGCGTTACTCAGCCCAGTATATGTTGCAAAGTCTGAATACCTTAGGGAGTGTTCGGCGTCGTGAGTTTGGCCTTATATGCATCATCTCCGAATCATGTCTTTGGTCAATAGTTGGATTTGCCCGGCTCCCGTGTTTTGCTACCTTACGTTCCGCTCTATTGGCTAAGGTGGCACCGGGAGAACTACTGTGATTGTGCCCTGGTTCATCTGGATGAGCACCTCAGAAGAGAAAGCCGAAAACTGACTGTCATGATAAAGCGCGAGACTGGTCAACCACTCGATGACTCAGCGGAATCTTCGTGATTCCTCTGCATTAACGAAGGACCGATTTCCCGGTCATGTACGCACGCGCACCTTATTCAGATGAACGCGGAAGTACCAGGGGCTATATAGTAGCCCCACCGTCAAAGTCCTATGGCTAAGTGAAAGTGTTAAAGCTATATAGTCCAATTGCCTTGTTCGCCGCGCTATCACCTCCTTAATGGACCAAGACGTTGGATCAAGTGTGATTACGCGCTTTTCCGAACACCTCCGCATTATACGCGTGGGGGCTGAAGCCGCAACTGCAAACTTTAAGGTTATATACATACATACATAAACGGCCGCACAGGAGGCACTATAATACTTTCGGGCAAAAGTATAAACATAGCCTTTATAATCAAAATAGCATTGTTTTTACAATCAAGATACATGTCACTCGAACATGGTACTCTTCGAGCACTAAGCCTCTATTAAACAGGCGCCTTCTAGGACTTCTTCAAAATAGTGCTCGGGCGATCCTTGGCCTCCGGCTAGACCCCGAGTTGCAATAGCGGTGGCCTCCATCCCTGCCCAATATGTCTTAACACGGGCAAGAGCCATCCGCGCACCCTCTATGCACGTCGACCTCTTTACAGCGTCGATGTGCAGCACAGCACCAAGGAATCGTTGCACTAAACCAAAATAACTATCCGGCCTTGGTCCCTTCGGCCAAAGATGATCCACGACAGACCTCATGGCAAGCCCGGAAAACCTATGGAGCTTGGCCCACTCAGCCATTTGTTCATTCAACAGCAGCGGACGCGTTGGAGCACTGAGCTGCAACCAGAACAACCTTTCCACCTCATGATCTTTCTGATCTTTGAAAAACTTAGTCGCATCAGCAGCACTCTTTGCCAAATCCAAGTACGCGTCTGCAGCACTCCATAATTGATCCAGAGGGGCATACTTCGGATCTCCGAACTTCGTCCGCAACAAAAAGGGCCTCCCAACCATGATATCTCCGGCTTGACGAAGCTCCTCCCTTGTTGTTCTGATTTCAGAGCGAGTTTCCTTGGCTACTTCCAAGGCCTTCTTCAGGTCAGCCGCTTTCGCTTGGCTTTCCTTTTCGAGGAGCTCATATCGGCCAGCGACATCTTTCAGCTCAACAGCCATCTTGGCTATTTTATCTTTGCTCTGGCGATGAGCAGCCTGTTCGACTCTTAACTCTTCGGCCGACTTTAGGGCGGCCGCATCGCTTCTCCTGGCTTGTTCCTTGGCTCGGGCAAGTTCCGCTCGAAGGGTCTCCACCGTGGCAGCTGCATCTGCAGTCATAGCATATTATAGATACTAGCATCATGCTCCTCTTAATATTTGCTGACCACCCGAAAATACATACCCTGTGCCTCGTCAAGCCAATTGTTCACAAGAGCGATGTCGGCATCCGCCACGCCGTCGACGCGCCTTGATTCAAAGAAAATCGGTAGTCCGCCACCGCGGACTCTCAGCCGCCTGCACATGAAAACAGTGCGATAATTACCTGGGACTATTATCCTCTGTTTACTGCCTCCGAACGACAACCAGAGTTTCAGGGGCTACTATCTATATAGAGCACACCTAGCGTGTGCGGTACTGTCAAAATACATATATATATATATATTACTTGGCGTACCTCAAAGCCTCTTAGCAGGCTCGTAAAAGCTTCATTCAACCCGCTTTTGGCGGATGAAATCCTCTCAACCACCATACCCATTAAGGTACGATGCGCCTCTGAGATAGCCGCTTGCTCTAGAAGACCCGTCAGTGTGCCCGGTTTTGCATCGGACAGTCTCGGACTCTTTCTGTTGCTCTCCTTAGGAGCCGAATACTCCGGACTTTGGGCGGCCGAAGAGTTACCTTCTGGCCTTGATGTATCAGGAGAAATCCTCCGTGACGACACCTCGGGGCCGTCCGCCGCATGAGGCGGGGAGGCAGGAGGAGGTGTTGCGCTCTCCATCATCTCAGGAAGAAAATCCCCCGAGGACGAACTCTGTCGAGAAGGGCTACGAGCCGGACTGCAACATATATGTCTCGGTTATTGTTCTCAGAGATAAAGCAGGATATATTTACCAAAGTACTTTTGTTAACTTACATCTCGGTTGAGGGCTGGCCCCCTTGCGGGCGCTGTGCGGTAAGGACGCCCTCTAGGGCAGGGCCCCCTGGCAAAGGTTTCTTCCCTCGTTTAGGAACCTCCGTTTCCAAGTCTTCAAAGCTGGCCCTTTTCTTCCCTTGGGGAGAGGGGATTCTAGATTCACCTCCCCGATTATCCTCCTTCGCGGAGACACTAATTCCCCTGGATTGGATGTGTAATGTGTGAAGCTCGCTTTCGGCTTCTTTATTCCTCCCTTCATCTTCTCCTGATGGCACTTGATAAGGTGCGTGGTCAAGCATCCTGGTTAGTACAGGATCCAGTGAGCCTTCGGGAAGGGGGGCCGAACACCTAACCCTCTCCGCCTTTCTTATCCAGTCCTGGTCGAGAGCAATTTTTCAGAATGATGTCGTGACAAATAAAAAGACAGCATGTTCGGTCGTGGAATTACTTACTTGGGTATCTGGACGGTTTCAGTTGAGACCCGCATCCTCGGTGGTGTCCGGACACTTTATTCGTGATCCGAAGAACAATCCATACATCTCTTCGAGCGTCATGCCGAAGAACTATTGAATAGTTCACGGTCCTTCCGAGTTGAACTCCCACATATGGAGAGATCGATGTTGGCATGGCAGGACCCGACGAACTAGCATTACTTGCATTACCTTGACAAGACTGACATCCCTCTTGAGGAGATCTCGGATGCGGCTTTGTAATGTCAGCACGTCATTAACTGGCCCCCAGTCCAGCCCCTTGTTGACCCATGACACCAGTTAGGGCGGAGGGCCCGAACGGAAGGCGGGGGCGGCCGCCTGCTTTGTACCTCGGGGAGCTGTGATGTAAAACCAGTCCCGTTGCCATAAGTCGGACACCTCCGGGAAGGAACCCTTCGGCCATAGGGCGTCGGCGCCTTTTCTTATTATAGCGCCTCCGCACTCTGCTTGTCGCCCATCGATCATCCTCGGCTTCACATTGAAGGTCTTGATCAATAAGCCGAAGTGTGGGGTGATGCGGAGGAAGGCCTCACACACGACAATAAACAACGAGATGTGAAGGATGGAATCCGGAGGTAGATCATGGAAATCTAGCCCATAATAGAACATGAGCCCTCTAACAGAGGGATCAAGACTAAAACCTTGCCCTCGGAGGAAGTGGGAAACAAATACGACACTCTCTTTGGATTCGGGAGTGGGGATGACCTGCCCTTGAGCAGGCAGCCTGTGCGGGATTTCGGCGGTGAGATACCTGGCCTCCCTAAGCTTCTTGATGTCCTCCTCTGTCACCATCCACCGACCTTGAAGGTTGGATCCATACATGGTTGAAGGTCCGAAGCGCTTAGCCTGAGCCTTGGGTGTTGGAACTCGAGGTGAGGGAAGGGAAGGATCGAGCGTGGGAAGAAAAAGAGAGGCCTTGGCCCCTTTATAAAGAGGGTGAATATCAAGCGTCCTCCACGTGGCCGTTTGGAACTTTCCTAAAATCGAGGAGTCATACTAACAAGCACGGTTGGGTTACCCACACCCGTATTGATGAGAATCCCATGATAAGTGGAACACCATCTCTACTTCGACAAGACGTGCCAATAAAACCGCCTCGCAACACATGCAGTGGCAGGCTGAGGAAAACGGTTCGTAATGACCGGGCCTTGGTGTGATGTCATGCTGTGAAAAGTTGTCGGCAGATTAGATTTGTGGAATACTGTGCTCTCTACGGTGGTATGTGGAAATTATTTTGCATAGCCGGACATGATCCTTGTGTTCAAAATCTTCTATGGAGTATTCGGATAATGAACCCGCCTTGCAATGCGGAAGACAATCTACGCGCCGGACTCATCGTCATTGAAGCCTGGTTCAGGGGCGATTGAGGGAGTCCTGGATTAGGGGGTCCTCGGACAGCCGGACTATATACTTTGGCCGGACTGTTGGACTATGAAGATACAAGATTGAAGACTTCATCACGTGTCCGGGTGGGACTCTCCTTTGCGTGGAAGGAAAGCTTGGCAATACAGATATGTAGATCTCCTTCTCTGTAATCGACTCTGTGTAACCCTAGCCCCCTCAGGTGTCTATATAAACTAGAGGTTTTAGTCCTTAGGACAACAACAATCATAATCATAGGCTAGCTTTTAGGGTTTAGCCTCTACGATCTCATGGTAGATCAACTCTTGTAATACTCATATCATGAAGATCAATCAAGAAGGAAGTAGGGTATTACCTCCATCGAGAGGGCCCGAACTTGGGTAAACATTGTTTCCCCGCCTCCTGTTACCATTAGCCTTAGACGCACAGTTCGGGACCCCATACCCGAGATCCACCGGTTTTGACACCAACAATAGTGCAACATACTTGTGGCACTACCGTTTAGGTCATATTGGTGTAAAGCACATGAAGAAACTCCATGCCGATGGACTTTTTGAATCACTTGATTATGAATCTTTTGATACTTGCGAACCATGCCTCATGGGCAAGATGACTAAAACTCCGTTCTCCGAAACAACGGAGCGAGCTAATGGCTTATTGGAAATAATACATACCGATGTATCCGGTCCAACGAGTGCTGAAGCATGCAGCGATTATCGTTATTTTCTGACCTTCACAGATGGTTTGAGTAGATATCGGTATACCCACTTGATGAATCACAAGTCTGAGACATTTAAAAATTTCAAAGAATTTCAGAGTGAAGTGGAGAATCATCGTAACAAGAAAATAAAGTTTCTACAATCTGATCGCGGAGGCGAATATTTGAGTTACGAGTTTGGCCTTCATTTAAAACAATGTGGAATTGTTTCACAACTCACACCACCTGGAACACCACAGCATAATGGTGTGTCCGAACGTCGAACCATACTTTATTAGATATGGTGCGATCTATGATATCTCTTACCGATTTACCACTATTTTTTTGGGGTTATGCATTAGAGACAGCCACATCTATTATATATTAAAAGTGTTTGACAGGATAACCAGAAAAAAGAATTAAACTAGAAAATCCCACAAAAATTAGAAACATCTAACCGTTAATTTTAGTACAAAATTAATGACATCCATTAGATCATGATAATTTCACAAAAAATTACCCACCAATGCCACCGAAGAGACTACCCCTTTATACCCTAGAAAAACCCACCCGTCCTCTCTCCCATGCGTTCATAAGAAAAGAAAAAAAGTCGTCCTCTCCCGTGCGTTCCCAAGGAGCGGAGATCCATGCAGGCTAGCTCAAACTCTACGAAGCTGATCGGACACACGGGAAGTACAAGAGGTTGATTGCTTGATTACTTTGTATAGTAATATAGTATAGTAACTAACACACATATATTATTATTAGCATCCAGCCATAGCAATCCAGCGCATCTGGCCGGAAAGCAATCACCAAGTTGTGGATGCCGGATTGATCAAGCTAACCTATTCAATTTTCCTTTTGTTAGCACATGCCCGATGGCAAGCTTCTTGCTGATTAGTTTTTTTCTCGAATACGAATACTCACGTACAAACAACAAGCTAGATCAGAGACTGGATGGGCGCACACATGTAATGTAACACAATTTTTAGAACATAATTCCATCATGCACACCTGAAACCAATCTGAATTTCCAATTCCATCAGACTTGCAAGCGCTTCCAAGTTTCACTTCATGTTCACCTTCATATGGGTGCCCCTTGGATGTCGCCAAATCTCTGTTGGATATCCTCAATTGTCCAATTGACTCCACCCAACGACACCAACGACTCCAGCAGGTATCTTCTGCACAATATTGATTATTTTACATTATGGTCACTACGTGGTAGATCAATGATACTTGATTGTTAGGTTATGCTAAAATAGTAAAACAAAATCTATAGATTTAGATTCATTAACTTGACCAGAACTGATTCCTTGCCCTACTTTTGTGTTCAAAGTTTGCTCTCAGTCTCCGTTGGATCTCCAAGATTGTGCAATTGGACCCTTCCAGCGACCGCTCCACCTACAGTAGGCATTACCATCTTATGCACAAAAGCAATTAATTTGCATGATTTATTATTGTTAGATAAACGAACTAAACATTAACCATTATAAGCAATGGATCAACTATGCTTGATCGATGATTTTTTCTAAAATAGAAGAACTTTAATATGTACATCCTAGATTAATTAACATGACCAGAACCGCTCCCTTTCCATACTTACATTTCCCTCAAGTTAATACTTTTGTGTTCAGGTTTTGATTGGAACAGAAAACTAACTATACATATTTTTTCCAGTTATACTTACTAACTAATATATATTTATATTTCTATTGTCAAGGCCTCAAATAACATGTTGCCTATGTTCAAAAATGCATTGAGTACAATAGAGGGATGGCAACCAAGGACTATAAGTAACAACAGGAAAAGAACTTCAAAATTGAGGACAGAGAAAAAATCACCAGATATGTAAGTTGTACTCCCTCCATTCCAAAAAGCTTGTCGCTCAAATGGGTATACAAGTAACAAAGGGTGCACAGAATCAAAATTGAGGACAGAGAAAAATATCACCAGATATGTAAGTTGTACCCCATCCATCCGAAAAAGTATAGGGATGAATTTTAGTATGAACAAGAAAAACCAATATTAATATTTAAATGATCCAGAACTAAGAAGCTTGAACATGAATGTACTGATATGAAAATTTTGAACTTCATAGAGCCAACCGGTAAGTGCAACGACGTGGTGCAATTTTCTCGTATGAAGATTGGCAGGTATAGCTAGAATCATGACTATTTCAGACTGTGCTACCAACTGAGAGAACCACTCACTTAACTTATGAAATAGCTATGGAAAGACAACAGAAGAGGTCGAAAAACTACATGCAAAATATCATATTAAAAAGGAAGGAAGGAAGATCGGTTGGAACGATATAAACATGGACATCTATACGTAACATTCTCAAGAGTCACAAAAAGAGATGGACCGCAGATAATCAAATGATGAAGATAGCGATGACGATGATGTGGTCAAGTACATAATCTACAAATAAATTTTCCAAGTAATGAACTAAAATACACACTTTTCGTATGATGTTGCCAGCCTTTTACATAAGCACAAGTACACGGATAATTAGTTTCCTGCAAATCTCTTCAATTTAATAAATTGACTTATCTATGCTAACATGAATGTTACACACTGTATGACAGGAAGGATATAGTCTACTATTCTAGAGAAACGTTGGAAAAATGCATGAACATTTAATGAAAACACTTATTATATAATGCAAGCCTATAGTGACAATGTCCACTCATCATTATACTTTATACAAGAAAGCAAGTTATTTAAATTTAATTAATCTTTGAGAAATATTAAAACAATAGCCAGTTGCAAATATATGTATGAATGTATAAATCATCGATATAGTATGTAGGGTACAGAGCCTAACATTGTCGATACTGGTCGCATGGCAGGAAAAAGTGGATGGGGCCTCAATAAATTCAGAATTTTGACTAACAAGTTATCATCACCAATAATCATTGATAGCGAGTGAATAAAGAGGTGATTGTTGTCAAAAAAAGCAATAATCATTGATAGCAGCAAACATACGGAATAATCTATGCATAACCAATGTCCTCAGGCAGGACACCTAACTGTATGGTCTGCATCGCAAAATTAAACTAAAGGAGAGGAGCTGGTACCGGTTCATGGTCCGTCCTCGGCAATTCCATGCACTACTAGGCACAAACCCAAATCTGCCTAAAACTCTGCCTGTTAGGCCATGCTGACTACATTACCTAAAATCTGTTCTTAATTTGCTTTGTACTTTGAACTATAATGTATTGGCTTATCCACATCCTTAGCGGCCTTGCAACCAGCCGGTGTGGATACAAACCTGCATTCATCATAGGCTGAAAAATTGCCTTGCACGCTGGAGCTCCAACATCACGCACGGGGGCACCTCAAACTCCATGCTGCTTCACTCGCTTACCTCCGTCCCACCGCAGGGGAGACGATCCACGCTGACGGCAACGCCACCATCAAGTTCGACTAGCTCAACTGATCAACTACTCCCTCACGCAACTGCTCCTCAAGCCCTGCTATGCCTCCTCACTATTGACGGGCCTGGGGGATCGAGGAGGCGCGTGGTACCTAGACCAGACCCATGGCCGCACCAACGACCTGAACTGCGGGGAGTGCGTGCAGGGAAGATAAGCAAGGTGGTGGCATGAGACCAACAGAGGAAATCGGGGGGAGCTTGGGAGTGAGATCGGCAACGCCGATTACTAGCGGCAGTAATGGAGTTCATCGGTAGACAACAATTTTGGAGTGACAAGGAGAGAAGTGGAGGAGAAAGGGGATCGGAACTTCTGGAGAGACTGACGTGTGCGTGACTGGAGCATCTGCGCGATAACGCGAGTGTTTGGGCTTTGTGTTGGGCTAAAGCCCAACTCAATTTCCAGTAGAAAGATAGAAACAGCAGAAAAAATATCCAACTATTAAGTTTTTATGATTATTTACTCAAAAAAACTATCATTATTGCAGTGTACACCGCCCAAAAAGGTATAGTGTATAATTGTGTGTATAGCCAAAAAAATATAGTATTTCTCGCTGAAATTCAGTGTGAAGTAATCCATGCAAACATATTATACCCCCTCTGTCCCATATTAATGTTGATCACATAGAAATATCTAGCCGTATCAAAGTGCAAGATACATCCGTTTGAGCGACATTTAATATGAGACCGAGGGAGTACATGATTATATGAAGGAAAAAAAACATGTATGTGTTATTCATAGTTGAACTCACAATTAGTGCATATGAAACTTGGCCACAAAACAACTGATATGTTAAACATTTCCTCAACTAAAAAGACATTCCAAAAAACAAATTGATATAGTAAATATGAAAAGGAAATTTCTAACGGTCAACATAAGAAAATGACAAATAAGTACCATATGAAAATTTAGTAACTAGGAAATTTTAGTTCGCATCTAGAAAATGCAAAACTATCTATAGAATATATGAAATTTTTTCCAAAAATTAGGCAAGTGATTCATGCATAAAATAAGTTGTATATTTAAATATCAACAAGAAAAACTAATATATCTAAAAAATACCCCCTGTTTCGAAATATATGATGTTTACGTCTTATATTTAGAAACCCAGAGGAAGTACTATATCCACAATGTAAATATGATTGTGCGGCCATATGTTGCTTCCGAACAATTTCAATGCAAACGTGCCTTGTTGAAATCTCACAATATTGAAAGTGGATTTCGCTTACCATAAAAACAAAACTACATGACCAACCAATGGAACTACCAAATATTAACTTATTTTAATAGAACTTTCTTACATACTAGCCCGCGCGTATGTGCAGGCCACTCTACTAGTTTACGTTAAATAGGGCACCATCTATATCCGTTGAGACGACACTGTATGAACTGTGGTTTGGCAGGAAACCTAAGCTGTCATTTCTTGAAGTTTGGTGTTGCGACACTTATGTAAAAAGGCTTCATCCTGATAAGCTCGAACCCAAATCGGAGAAGTGTGTCTTCATAGGATACCCTAAGGAAATAATTGGGTACACCTTCTACCACAGATCCGAAGGCAATATCTTTGTTGCCAAGAATGGATCTTTTCTAGAGAAGGAGTTTCTCTCAAAAGAAGTGAGTGGGAGGAAAGTAGAACTTGATGAGGTAATTGTACCTTCTCTCGAATTGGAAAGTAGCACATCAGAGAAATCCGTTCCTGTGATGCCTACACCAACTAGAGAGGAAGCTAATGATGATGATCATGAAACTTCAGATCAAGTTACTACTGGACCTCGTAGGTCAAATAGAGCATGTTCCAGACCAGAGTGGTACAGTAATCCTGTCCTAGAAGTCATGTTACTCGACCATGGCGAACCTACAAACTACGAAGAAGCTATGATGAGCCTAGATTCCAATAAATGGCTTGAGGCCATGAAATCTGAGATAGGATCCATGTATGAGAACAAAGTATGGACTTTGGTGGACTTGCCCGATGATTGGCAAGCCATAGAAAATAAATGGATCTTCAAGAAGAAGACTAACACTGATGGTAATGTTACTGTCTACAAAGCTCGACTTGTTGTGAAAGGTTTTCAACAAGTTCAAGAAGTTGACTATGATGAGACTTTCTCACCTGTGTAATGCTTAAGTCTGTCCGAATCATGTTAGAAATTGCCGTGTTTTATTATTATGAAATCTCAGAAATGGACGTCAAAACTGCATTCCTTAATGGATTTCTTAAAGAAGAATTGTATATGATGCAACCAGAAGGTTTTGTCAATCCTGAAGTTGCTGACAAAGTGTGCAAGCTCCTGCAATCCATCTATGGACTGGTGCAAGCATCTTGGAGTTGGAATATATGCTTTGATGAGGTGATCAAATCATATGGTTTTATAAAGACTTATGGTGAAGTCTGTATTTACAAGAAAGTGAGTGGGAGCTCTATAGCATTTCTAATTTTATATGTGGATGACATATTGTTGATTGGAAATGATATAGAATTTCTGGATAGCATAAAAGGATACTTGAATAAGAATTTTTCAATGAAAATCTGTGACGCCCGGATAATTAAGCTACAGTGAACCTCTGCTAATGATGCCACGTCACCTCTGTTACTATTACTAATCCCGCGTTAGTTCAAAACTGATTCAAAATCCAAATTCAAGAAAAAGTCAAACAATTAAAGTTTTCAAAAGTCAAAACTAAAATGTTCTTATTGTGAAAAATAATTCATAAGATATATTGGTGGAGAAACCAAGTCTTTATAAAATGTTTAAATGCACTAAACTAATTAAATCAGTTGCTAAAACCATTAATTAAATGCCTTTTATATTTGTAAAATACTAAACTATATTATTCAGGGATGAAACTTTTGTGGTTGTGACATAATTTGTAACATAAATTTAGGTGCCATTTTGGTATTTTATTAAAACTAAAATAACTAGGAACTAAAAGAAAGCAGAAAAGAATGATTAAAAAGATAAACAAAACAAAAGCAAACAGAAAAACAAAATAGAAGAAAGGCCCTCAGGCCTTGGCCCAAGAGCCACCAGCCACTGTCACCCCACCAGCCCAACCGGCCACCCACTCCCCCCTTCACCCGCTTATCCACACACACCCCCGAAACCCTAGCGCACAACCTCACACCCCCACTCCTCCCCCACGTCTCTCTTCCCTTCCCCGATCTAGATCGGGATCGGGGGAAGGAACTCCCACGGCGCCCGACCCATGCAGCGCCGCCAAGGCCACCTTTCGCCGCCGCCTCGTCTCGCCACCACCTCATGGACGCCACCTCCCCGCCGGACCGCCTCGTCATCTCCCCGACCCAGGCCGCCGCTCACCGCACGAACACTGACGCTGCCCGATGCTCCTCGCCCTCGCCGCACGACGACGTCGCCGGGGCCACCTCGCCGGCCTGCTTCCTCCTTCCCACCGGCCTGCCTCCTCTCCGCTGCCTCGTCCCCGTCGACCTCCCCGAGCCCGCTGCCTTGACCCTATGGATCCACGGTGAGGCCCCGGCCTCTCTTCCTCTTGCTCCTCGCGTCGTCCCATAGTCGTGCACGCGCCGCCTGGTGCTCGTGCTCGCGGTGAGCACGTCGCACCACAGCGTTCTCCAGCGCCTGTCGCGCCCTCGCCGCTCGTGCCACTGCGGTTTGCCGTCCCATGCCGCCGTCCGCTCCGCCCGCAGCAGCCCCGTCGCTGCTCCCGCCTTCCCGCACGACGCCACGACTCAGACTCGCCGGGACCACGCGTGTGCCGTCCCGCTACTCTCGCCCCTCGGCTGCCTCCTTGTCGCCGGCGTCACGCCGCAAGCGCGCCATGCCATCGCTGGCTCACCTCGGTGGCGCTTCGGTGGCGCCAGTGAGCCCGCACGCCCAAGACTTCGTTAGGCCCCTATGGCCCTATGACATGTGGGGCCCGCCCCAGAACGTAATTAAGAATAAAATTATAATTAATTAATTAATTAATAATTTAACTTAATTAATTTTGATTAATTAAATTAAACAACTAATTAAACTAATTACACATTAGTTACCTAATTAACCTGATCTGTTAATTAGTTAATTAAGTAGTCAATGACAGTAGGGCCCACCCCTAATTAATACTAATTAGGTTAATTAAAATGTTTAATTAAAATGTGTCACTGACCAGTGGGACCCACTGGTCGGGTTGACCAGTCAACCCCTATTGACTGCTGACATCAGCATGATATCATGCTGATGTCATAAATCCAATTTCGAATTAAATTAAATAATTAATTAAATTCCAGAAATTAATAAAATCTTTAGAAAATCATATCTTTTAATCCGTAACTCGGATTAAATTATTTTCAACATGAAAGTTGCTCAGAATGATGAGACGAATCCAAATACGCAGTTCGTTTGTCCGCCAAACATCCCTAGCATAGCGAACATGCAACTTTCCCCCTCCGATTCACCTGTCCGAAAACGCGAAACACCGGGGATACTTTCTCGTATGTTTCCCCCTTTCGCCGGTATCACCTACTACCGCGTTAGGGCACACCTAGCACCGCTCTTTGTCATGTCTTGCGTAGTCTTGCTTATGTTTGCACTGTATTTATTGTTTCTTCCCCCTCTTCTCTCCGGTAGACTACGAGACCGACGCCGCTGCAACCCAGTACGACTACAGAGTTGACGACCTCTCCTTCTTGCCAAAGCAACCAGGCAAGCCCCCCCTTGATCACCAGATATCGCCTATTCTCATGTATACTGCTTGCCTTAGAGTAGTGTAGCATGTTACTGCTTTCCGTTGATCCTATTCTGATGCATAGCCTGACATTGTTGCTACATCTGTTGATACCTTACCTGCAATCCTAAATGCTTAGTATAGGATGCTAGTTTATCATCATTGGCCCTACATTCTTGTCAGTCTGCCTTGCTATACTATCGGGCCATGATCACTTGGGAAGTGATCACGGGTATATACTATACATACATACATACTATACAGATGGTTACTAAAGTCGGGTCAGCTCGTTGAGTACCCGCAACTGATTCCGATGTGGGGGCTGGAAGGACAGGTGGCTCCATCCCGGTAGAGGTGGGCCTGGGTTCCCGACGGCCCCCGACTGTTACTTTGTGGAGGAGCAACAGGACAGGTTGAGACCACCTAGGAGATAGGTAGGCCTGGCCCTGGTCGGCGTTCGCGGTTGCTTCATAATAACACGCTTAACAAGATCCTTGTATTTGATCTGAGTCTGGCCACTCGCCTATACGCACTAACCAACTATGCGGGAACAGTTATGGGCACTCGACGTCGTGGTATCACCAAGCCTTCGTGGCGCCGCGATCGAGTGGCGCGCCGGATTGGACCGTAAGCCCGCTCTTGTATTAAGGGGCTAGGTCTGCTTCGGCACAGACGCAACGTCTTGGTGTGCAATGGGCGATGGGCCCGCACCCTGCAGCGTAGGGATTTATACCGGCGTGCTGACCTCTCTGTTGTGCCTAGGTGGGGCTGCGACGTGTTGATCTTCCGAGGCCGGGCATGACCCAGGAAAGTGTGTCCGGCCAAATGGGATCGAGCGTGTTGGGTTACGTGGTGCACCCCTGCAGGGAAGTTTATCTATTCGAATAGCCGTGTCCCTCGGTAAAAGGACGACCTGGAGTTGTACCTTGACCTTATGACAACTAGAACCGGATACTTAATAAAACACACCCAGACAAGTTCTATAGACAACCCGGTGATCGCTTTTCCACAGGGCGACGAGGGGAGGATCGTCGGGTAGGATTATGCTATGCGATGCTACTTGGAGGACTTCAGTCTACTCTCTTCTACATGCTGCAAGACGGAGGCTGCCAGAAGCGTAGTCTTCGACATGATTAGTTATCCCCCTCTTATTCTGGCATTCTGCAGTTCAGTCCACTAATATGGCCTTTACACATATACCCATCCATATGTAGTGTAGCTCCTTGCTTGCGAGTACTTTGGATGAGTACTCACGGTTGCTTTCTCCCCCTTTTCCCCTTTCCTTTCTTTACGGTTGTCGCAACCAGATGTTTGGAGTCTAGGAGCGACGCCACCGTCGATTTACGACTCCTATCATACTGGAGGTGCCTACTACTACGCAGCAGCCTGGCGACGATGACCGAGGAGTAGTTAGGAGGATCCTGTAGGAGGCCTGCGCCTCTTCGATCTGATCCCAGTTTGTGCTAGCCTTCTTAAGGCAAACTTGTTTAACTTATGTCCGTACTCAGATATTGTTGCTTCACGACTCATCTATGATCGAGCACTTGTATTCGAGCCCTCGAGGCCCCTGGCTTGTATTATGATGCTTGTATGACTTATTTTATTTTTAGAGTTGTGTTGTGATATCTTCTCGTGAGTCCCTGATCTTGATCGTACACGTTTGCATGTATGATTAGTGTACGATTAAATCGGGGGCATCACAAGTCGGTATCAGAGCCGACTGCCTGTAGGAATCCCCTTCCCAACTCCTTGACCGAAGTAGAGTCTAGACGTTGCAAAATTTTTTACTAACTTGGCTGTGCGGCCCATGGGCCCACGTCGCCAATTGGGTGATATTAGGATCTTTTATTCCTCGACCTATACTCTAGCACTCTAATCTCTCCTCTATTCGGGTTAAATGATTTTACTAAATCTGACTCTAGGTTCTCGTAAATACTTTCTCCCGGAGAGCCCCTCACTCCGATGATGATCGCTTGTCGCACGTAAGATTCGAAGATACTCTTCGAGGTTTTTCCGAGACCCTTGTGCCCATTGACTTTACAATCTCCTACCACCGATATGCCCTTATGGATAACTACCTACAATTGTCGTTCATACCTTCATCCCCAGTTGTTCATATGCTTCATAAGATACTCTGAAATACTATCCGACCTTCTGAGCATCCTCTTCAAACTATTGCTCTGCAAATGCTTGTATGCTTACATTATGGATGCTCCCATATCACTAGCAATATTCACCAGTATCTTTTGACACTGTCATTTTGATCCTATTGATTCAACATGTGTGTGAATGCACACAATCATCGGTTGATTCTTTTAAAATTATCCTTCCAGCTGAGATGTCATTTTGAACATGATCTGCTTATCGACCCATCAAATTGTCATCGTTGTACCCCCTAAGTCTATTCAGTTTACCCATCCTTAATTAGAGCGTTTGTTTCCGATCCCTTGAATTTGAAATCATAATTCATTTGCATTGAGTTTTGAAGTATCCATTTGCTTCTATAATTCAATGCCTTCGCATTGTTTCTTCCTTTGGTTGTGTGCCAATACTCACATCAGCTTTGCTATGGACCGTCGGATCCTTTGTTGAAATATCATCCGACAGTGTCCTTCGTATACAAAACCTCGAGAAGTTCTTTTCCTGATACATAATGCCTTCAGTAAATTGTATCTTCTTGTTTTGTCATCCATGCTCTACTATCGAGCTTGTGTTAATTACTATCGAAGTTTGTAGTATATATTCCTAAGATGCCCTGGTGGGTTGAACCTACGCGTTCCCTAATCCGTGTGAACCCGAAAGATTTCATGGGTCATACTTATCTGGTATTGCACCAGGTAAAACTTTCAACAACTAATATCATTTTTATCTAGAGCAGTGAATGAATGGTCATGCATTGGAGAAGTGGGAGTCGACCTTGGACTTTGTGTTCATGCCCATGGACGCGATGTAGAACTTATCATGAAAGCTTCTCTTAAATTAAGTATTCCCTTGGTATAAGTTCATCCTATATCTGGGATCTAGCCTTCTGCAATCGTGGTTCCGACCATGTCCTCCTTTAAATACCTTTTCTCGTGCAAGTTTAAGTACTTGTCTTCTGCAGATCATTTCAAGTGTCCACCATCTACTCTTCTCTACCCTCAAGTATTACCCCCTGGTATCTTGAGATTATCTTGGAACTGCATAACTTCTTATGAGTTCTTCATCAAGTACTACATTCTCACTGATTACAATTTTTCACGGGCTTCGAGTTATTAAACACTCAAAGATACCGATAACTGAACCAAGTCCGCACTATGGTTCAACAACTCTTTAGTAAGCTTCTGTAAAAATACAAGTTTGTACCCGATCATGCCATTCCTAGCCTATTTGGCTATATCATTGTCGTGATGATTCTAACTATGCTACCTGGTCCTTATTCTCGGAGCACCAATTTGCGACGATAGCTAAGCTTACGTCGATTTTCCTCGTCATACCCTTTCACCTTAAACAACAAGCTTGAGTTTGAGTTGTGTCGTAACTATGGTTCCAATAACCTCTTGCTTCGTCATTCCTTTGACTTGATGTCATCGCTGATTGATTACATCTTCATGAAATATCTCGACAAATGTGTCGTGATCATCATCAACCTTATGAGCTCTTGCAGGATATCAACCGGATTCATGAAGAGAAATACCATCCTTGCCCTCGATGAGTTGTGTTATCATCGGCCACTTTATTGCCTTCCCTCCAACACAAACTTGTTCGTGTTTTGCGTTATACCTTAAGTTCCTTGCTACCCAGCATTGTTCTTCTTTACCTTGGAGAATTACCACCTTTTATGTCAAGAATGTCGTGGGAATTTCACCACCTCTTAAGAATTCTTGGTATAGTGATACCTCTCACCATCACCATTCTTTCAAGCTCCTCGTGTTGATTCCAACCGGGGTACCAACAAGTGAACGGTGTTGTTTGGATCCTGCACTTCTAGCAACCCTATTACTTTGAAGTTAATGGCCGGCCGTTCATTCTTAGTCTTGATTACTGAATCACCATTATGACATTGGTCGTGCAACCCAATCCATATTTCGGGCGCACCTTTCAACCAATGTTTAATTGTGTATGTTCTCCTCGAGCATACTTCCTTATATCATTTGGTCTGACAAATGTTATTTCCTTTTTCACTTAATTGTGGAAATCCATCTTTCTAAATTTTTTGATGGGTTGTCGCTGAGTCCATCAGCCACCTCCTTATCCTCTCCTTGGTTTAATGATGAACTCTTGTTTCGGAACTCACTTCCATAGATCAATTCCCAAGAATATTACAATATCATCTCGACAATTTGTGTTGCACCTTTCCTCTCAGGCATCCCGTGTCTGAGGTATCTTGACACCAATCAGATCTGAATCTCGGTCAGATATGATGGTTGGGACATATTTCCAAGAGTAATAACATTGGTCTTTATATGACCCGGTAAGGTGATATTGTGCCTAGCACACCTGGCCGGAGGAACTATGGTTATAGTTTCCTTTTTGGCAAGGTTAGTCATTCTTCCGTGAGGAAATTGTAAGACTTATTCTACAAGTTGTCCCTGATGGTCCTTTGGGTATCCAAAGTCTGATCTTTACCCAGTGACCATGTCAATGCTATCTCGAAGCATGTCTGTGGTACTCCGATTTTCAACAAGAGCATTTGAAGCACAATGCTAAATTTTCTTTATCATTTATCCTAACATTGTTTTATGGGTAATGTCATGATATTTCTCTCCCCTTTCCTAAAAGGGTTTTCCATGTTATATCCTATCATGGATATCATGCTCTACTTGTCTTTGGGAAGGATATACCCCCTGAAATATGTGTTTAATCACATTTTTCCTTTCCATTGTTCTGTTTAACTGATGATCACATTTTCCTTTCCATTGGTTTGTTTGACCTTTCTTGTGATCTATATAAACTAAGTAGTAATAATTCACTACTTATGTAAACTCTGTCAGTAAGACCCTGTTACTATTGTTGATGACATTCCGGTAACCACCGATGGACGAGACTTTGCCTATTGGTCCGCCTCGTTCCACGAGCAGGAAGATGGTTCTCTTCGTCCCTTGCCCTTAGTATCGACGTTGTTACCGACATAACTGACAGGCTATCCGCTAACACGTCTTGCCTACATGGTCATCCAAGACGTCACCGCCCTTCCTACCGTTAACCCACATGGTGGGCCCATAACCCAAAGTTCCACAGGATCGAAACCTGACTCTCCTGTACACCCCCTGTTCCGAAAGTTATTCCCCCCCCCCCCCCGCATGGACTCGTATGTAATTCATGAGCCACCTCCCGATGAGATCATCAATTCTGGCATCAGACACAATAATTATTCCGTTGCTTTGAAACACCTTTCACCTTCTGACTAGGCATTGAACGATTGCCTGGATGCTTGAAACTTCTTATTGTACCTTCGAACTACTCTCGATGTGTTTTATTTGTTCAAACTCGAGAGGTACTCATATGCTCCTTCATGGGTTAACCCCAGATTGTTTCCCTCATAAGCATTCTGTCGTAGCCGAGTTGCCCCTTACCTATTCGTAAGTACGTTGGAGTTCCCGAAGAAAAGGATGACTTCACCATGATGACCTGAAGCAGAGAAATAAAGACGTCAATGTCACGGATCGACCTCTTCGAGAAGAGCAACCAAGACCGAGAACATCTGTTAGAATTTCGTAACTAGACCTCCCCCCCTTCTCTACTTCTTAAATCTCGGGACGAGATTTCTTGTAGTGGAGGAGAATTGTGACGCCCGGATAATTAAGCTACAGTGAACCTCTGCTAATGATACCACGTCACCTCCGTTACTGTTACTAATCCCTTACTGTTACTAATCTCGCGTTAGTTTAAAACTGATTCAAAATCCAAATTCAAGAACAAGTCAAACAATTAAAGTTTTCAAAAGTCAAAACTAAAATGTTTTTATTGTGAAAAATAATTCATAAGATATATTGGTGGAGAAACCAAGTCTTTATAAAATGTTTAAATGCACTAAAGTAATTAAATCAGTAGCTAAAACCATTAATTAAATGCCTTTTATATTTTGTAAAATACCAAACTATATTATTTAGGGATGAAAATTTTGTGGTTGTGACATAATTTGTAACATAAATTTAGGTGCCATTTTGGTATTTTATTAAAACTAAAATAACTAGGAACTAAAAGAAAGCAGAAAAGAATGATTAAAAAGATAAACAAAACAAAAGAAAACAGAAAAAGAAAATAGAAGAAAGGCCCCCTGGGCCTTAGCCCAGCAGGCCACCAGGCCACCTGGCCGCCCCACCTGGCCCAACCGGCCACCCACTCCCCCCCTCACTCGCTTATCCACCCACACCCCCGAAACCCTAGCCCACAACCGCACACACCCACTCCTCCCCTTATCTCTCTTCCCCTCCCCGATCCAGATCGGGATCGGGGGAAGGAACCCCCACGGCGCCCGACCCCGCGGTCGCCACCGCGCCAGCCTCCTTCGTCGCCACCTCGTCTCGCCACCACCTCGCGGACGCCACCTCCCCGCCGGACCGCCTCGTTACCTCCCCGACCCCGAAGGCCGCCACTCGCCGCCCGAACATTGACGCTGCCCGATGCCGCCTCGCCCTCGCCGCATGACGAAGTCGCCGGAGCCACCTCGCCGGCATGCTTCCTCCTCCCCACCGGCCTGCCTCCTCTCCGCCGCCTCGTCCCCGTCGACCTCCCCGAGCCCCGCTGCCTTGACCCTATGGATCCGCGGTGAGGCCCCCGACCTCTCTTCCTCTTGCTCCTCGCGTCGTCCCGCAGTCGTGCACGCGCCGCCCTGTGCTCGTGCTCGCGGTGAGCACGCGCGCACCCGCGCGTTATCCGCGCGCCCCGTCGTGCCCCGTCGCCGCTCGTGCCACCTGCGCGTTGTCGCCCACGCCGCCGTCTCCTCCGCCCAGCCCCGTCTTGCACCCGCCTTTCCTTCTAACGGCCGCCACGCCGCACTCGCCGGGACCACGCGTGTGCCGTCCCGCTACTCGCCGCCCTGGCTGCCTCCTTATGCGCCGGGCGGCGCGCGCGTCAGCGCTCGAGGGCATCGCTGGGCTCGCCCGATGGCGCTGTGGCGCGCCAGTGAGCCCAAGACGCCAAGACGCCCGTTAGGCCCCTATGGCCCTATGACATGTGGGGTGCGCCCAAGAACGTAAGTAAGAATAAAAATAAAATTAATTAATTAATTAATAATTTAACTTAATTAATTTTGATTAATTAAATTAAACAACTAATTAAACTAATTACACATTAGTTTCCTAATTAACCTAATCTGTCAATTAGGTTAATTAAAATGTTTAATTAAAATGTGTCACCGACGGTGGGACCCATCGTCAGTTGACCATCAACCCTGCTGACTCATCGACATCAACATGACATCATGCTGATGTCATAAATCCAATTTCGAATTAAATTAAATAATTAATTAAATTCCAGAAATTAACAGAATCTTTAAAAAATCATATCTTTTAATCCGTAACTCGGATTAAATTATTTTCAACATGAAAGTTGCTTAGAATGATGAGACGAATCCGAATACATAGCCCGTTCGTCCGCCAAACATCCCTAGCATAGCGAACACACAACTTTCCCCTCCGATTCACCTGTCCGAAAACGCGAAACACCGGGGATACTTTCCCGGATGTTTCCCCCTTTCGCCGGTATCACCTACTGCCGCGTTAGGGCACACCTAGCACCGCTCTTTGTCATGTCTTGCGTCGTCTTGCTTATGTTTGCACTGTATTTATTGTTTCTTCCCCCTCTTCTGTCCGATAGACTACGAGACCGACGTCGCTGCTACCCAGTACGACAACGGAGTTGACGACCTCTCCTTCTTGCCAAAGCAACCAGGCAAGCCCCCCCCCTTGATCACCATATATTGCCTATTCCCTCTATACTGCTTGCATTAGAGTAGTGTAGAATGTTACTGCTTTCCGTTGATCCTATTCGGATGCATAGCCTGACATTGTTGCTACATCTGTTGATACCTTACCTGCAATCCTAAATGCTTAGTATAGGATGCTAGTTTATCAACATTGGCCCTACATTCTTGTCAGTCTGCCTTGCTATACTATCGGGCCGTGATCACTTGGGAGGTGATCACGGGTATATACTATACATACATACATACTATACAGATGGTTACTAGTCGGGTCAGCTCGTTGAGTACCCGCAAGTGATTCCGATGTGGGGGCTGGAAGGACAGGTGGCTCCATCCCGGTAGAGGTGGGCCTGGGTTCCCGACGGCCCCTGACTGTTACTTTGTGGAGGAGCGACAGGACAGGTTGAGACCACCTAGGAGATAGGTAGGCCTGGCCCTGGTCGGCGTTCGCGGTTGCTTCATAATAACACGCTTAACAAGATCCTTGTATTTGATCTGAGTCTGGCCACTCGCCTATACGCACTAACCAACTATGCAGGAACAGTTATGGGCAATCGATGTCGTGGTATCAGCCGAAGCCTTCGTGACGTCAGTGACTGAGTGGCGCGCGCCGGATTGGACCGTAAGCCTGCTCTTGTATTAAGGGGGCTAGGTCTGCTTTGTCACAGACGCAACGTCGCAGTGTGCAATGGGCGATGGGCCTGCACCCTGCGTAGGATTTATACCGGCGTCTTGACCTCTCTGTTGTGCCTAGGTGGGGCTGCGGCGTGTTGATCTTCCGAGGCGGGCATGACCCAGAAAGTGTGTCCGCCAAATGGGATCGGCGTGTTGGGTTACGTGGTGCACCCCTGCAGGGAAGTTTATCTATTCGAATAGCCGTGTCCCTCGGTAAAAGGACGACCTGGAGTTGTACCTTGACCTTATGACAACTAGAACCGGATACTTAATAAAACACACCCAGACAAGTTCTATAGACAACCCGGTGATCGCTTTTCCACAGGGCGACGAGGGGAGGATCGTCGGGTAGGATTATGCTATGCGATGCTACTTGGAGGACTTCAGTCTACTCTCTTCTACATGCTGCAAGACGGAGGCTGCCAGAAGCGTAGTCTTCGACATGATTAGTTATCCCCCTCTTATTCTGGCATTCCGCAGTTCACACTACTAGGAAAAGGGCTATAGATGGGATGGACACTAATGGCACACTGTACATGTGGTGCGCCATTACTAAATACTAATGGTGCACCATGTGTTGGTGCGCCGTTAGTGTACAAATACTAATGGTGCACCATATCCCACGGTGCGCCATTAGTAAAAAAAATTTAATTTTTTCGAAACTACTAATGGCGCACCGTGGGTGTAGTGCGCCATTACTAGTTGACATAGTAATGGCGCACCACACCCACCGTGCGCCATTAGTAGTTTTGAAATAAAAAAAATAGAAATTAAAAAAAAATTGTTAGTAATGGCGCACCTGTGGACAGAGCGACATTACTAGTTTTAACTAGTAATGGCGCACTGTCCACTGGTGCGCCATTACTAAGTTTTTTTCAAAAAAAATCATTTTTTTCTTTTTTTCTTTTCAAAACTAGTAATGGCGCACCGTGGGTGTGGTGCGCCATTACTAGTTTAACTAGTAATGGTGCACCACACCACGATGCGCCATTACTAACTTGGCCCAAAAGTTCCCGAATGAAACCCCCCCCCCCTCCCAAGTTGACCGCCTTTTCAGTTTAAAAAAAAAGAAAATGATAAAAATGTCAAAAAAATAAAAGAAAATAAGTTTCCCATGTGATATGTGGTCTAGTTGTTGGGAAAATTTACAAATATGAATTTCGACTTTATTTGCAAAAACTCTCCTGAAATTTGTAAAATGGCCATAACTTTTGCATACGAACTCGGATTAAAAAGTTTTTTATATGCAAAATCATCTACTCGAAAAGTTTCATCCAAATTTAACAGGCAGATCCCCGTTAAACATTTTCAAAATCCCCAAAAACCTAACAGAAAAAAGTTACGGGGCTTTCAAGATCTAGAGGGAAAAAATTCAAAAAATTTCAAACTTACTAGTGGCGCACCATGGATGTGGTGCGCCACTAGTAATAGAAAAAAATTGGTTTTGAATTTTTTGAATTGTTTTTCAAAAAATGATACGTAATATGACCGGGAAGTTTGAAATATTTTTCAAAATTTCATCATAGTCATGAACATGAACAAAGTCCTAGACATCAACAAGGTATAATAGGATTGATATGCTAGATATATCAACAAGTGCCTATGAAGTGAGCTGTTGCTGGGGTTGGATAGAACTCTGAAGTTAAGCGTGCTTGGGCTGGAGTAGTGTGAGGATGGGTGACCTTTCGGGAGGTTTGACCACGGAGTGTGATTTGACCTGAGTTTAAGCATATTGACCCGAGATTAAGCCATAGTGATTAAGAAAAAAACAAAAAAAACATTTAAAAAAATTTAGAAAATTTTTTTGAAATTTTTTTTTGAAAAAAAATGTTAGTAATGGTGGACTTCTATGTGGTGCGCCATTAGTATACCAGATACTAATGGCGCACCGTGGGCTATACTAATGGCGCACTAGTGGTGCGCCATTAGTAAAAAATACTAGTGGCGTAATACTAATGGCACACCGGTAGTGCGCCATTAGTAGGCAAAACCAGTGCGCCATTAGTAGGCCTTTTCCTAGTAGTGTCAGTCCACTAATATGGCCTTTACACATATACCCATGCATATGTAGTGTAGCTCCTTGCTTGCGAGTACTTTGGATGAGTACTCACGGTTGCTTTCTCCCCCCTTTTCCCCATTTCCTTTCTTTCTGGTTGTCGCAACCAGATGCTAGAGTCTAGGAGCCAGACGCCACCGTCGACGATGACTCCTACTGCGCTTGAGGTGCCTACTACTACGTGCAGCCTGCTGACGACGACCAGGAGTAGTTAGGAGGATCCCAGGTAGGAGGCCTGCGCCTCTTTCGATCTGTATCCCAGTTTGTGCTAGCCTTCTTAAGGCAAACTTGTTTAACTTATGTCTGTACTCAGATATTGTTGCTTCCGCTGACTCGTCTATGATCGAGCACTTGTATTCGAGCCCTCGAGGCCCCGGCTTGTATTATGATGCTTGTATGACTTATTTTATTTTTAGAGTTGTGTTGTGATATCTTCCCGTGAGTCCCTGATCTTGATCGTACATGTTTGCGTGTATGATTAGTGTACGATTAAGTCGGGAGCGTCACAAAAACCTCGGTGAAACTACTTACATATTAGGCATCAAGATCTATAGTGATAGATCGAGACACCTAATATGACTTTCACAAAGCACATACATTGACAATGTTTTTGAAGAAGTTCAAAATGGATAAGTCAAAGAAAGGGTTATTGCCCGTGTTGCAAGGTGTGAAGTCGAGTAACTCAAAGCCCGACCACGGCAGAAGATAGAGAGAGAATGAAAGTCATTCCTTATGCATCAGTGATAAGTTCTATAAAGTATGCCATGCTATGTACTATACCTTTTGTGTGCCTTGCCATTAGTTTGGCAAGGGGGTATAGTAGTGATCCAGGTGTAGATCACTGGACAACGGTCAAAATTATCCTTGGTTAACAAAGAGGACTAAGGAGATATTTCTCGGTTATGGAGGTGATAAAGAGTTTGTTGTAAAGGGTTACATCAATGCAAGCTTTGACACCGATCTAGATGACTCTGAGTCTCAATCTGGATACGTATTGAAAGTGGGAGCAATTTGCTAGAGTAGCTCCATGTAGAGCATTGTAGACATAGAAATTTGCAAAATACATACATATCTGAATATGGCAGACCCGTTGACTAAACTTCTCTCACAAGCAAAACATGATCACACCTTAGTGCTTTTTGGGTGTTAATCACATAGAGATGTGAACTAGATTATTGACTCTAGTAAACTCTTTGAGTGTTGGTCACATAGCGATGTGAACTATGGGTGTTAATCACATGGCGATGTGAACTAGATTATTGAATCTAGTGCAAGTGGGAGACTGAAGGAAATATTCCCCAGAGGCAATAACAAAGTTGTTATTTTATATTTCCTTATTCATGATAAAGGTTTATTATTCATGCTAGAAATGTATTGATTGGAAACTTAAATACATGTGTGAATACATAAACAAATACCGTGTCCCTAGTAAGCCTCTACGAGACTAGCTCGTTGATCAAAGATGGTTAAGGTTTCCTAACCATAGACATGTGTTGTCATTTCATAACGGGATCACATCATTAGGAGAGTGATGTGATGGACAAGACCCATTCGTTAGCTTAGCATATTGATCGTTCAGTTTATTGCTATTGCTTACTTAATGTCAAATACATATTCCTTCGACTATGAGATTATGCAACTCCCAGATACCGGAGGAATACCTTGTGTGCTATCAAACGTCACAATGTAACTGGGTGATCATAAAGATGCCCTACAGGTATCTCTGAAGGTGTTTGTTGAGTTGGCATAGACCGAGATTAGGATTTGTCACTCCGAGTATCAGAGAGGTATCTCTGGGCCCTATCGGTAATACACATCATAAAAAGCCTTGCAAGCAAATAACTAATGATTTAGTTATGATATGATGTATTACAAAACGAGAAAAGAGACTTGTCGATAATGAGATTGAACAAGGTATCAAGATATCGACGATCGAATCTCGGGCAAGTAACGTACCGATGGACAAAGGGAATTATGTATGTTGTCATAATAGTTCGACCGATAAATATCTTCATAGAATATGTCGGAGCCAATTTGGGCATCCAGGTTCCACTATTGGTTATTGACCGGAGAGGTGTCTCGGTCATGTCTACATAGTTCTCAAACCTGTAGGGTCCGCACGCTTAACATTCGTTGACGATATAGTGTTATATGAGTTATATGATTTGGTGACCGAATGTTGTTGTGAGTCCTGGATGAGATCACAGACATGACGAGGAGCTCCAGAATGGTCCGAAGGTAAAGATTGATATATAGGACGATGATATTCGGACTCCGAAAGAGTTTCAGTGTGCACAGGGTAGTTATCGGATCACCTGAAGGGGTTCCAGGCACCCTCGGGAAGTATATGGGCCATATGGGCCAAAAGAGGGGAGCACACCAGCCCACAAGGGTCTGGCGTGCCCCTCCCATGTCAGCCGGCCTAGGGGAGGAAAGGAAAGGGGGGATTCGGCCTCCCCCTTCCTTTCTCTCCCCCTTTCCTTTCTCCCGAAGCAAATATGGAAGGGGCACGGCCAAGGGCAGGAGCCCAAGTAGGATTCGGTCCTACTTGGGGTGCCTCTTGCCCTCTCCCCTCTACCCCACCTATATATATGTGGGAGGGGGGCTCCGCACATAACCACGACAACTACTTAGCGTGTGCGGCGCCCCCTCCACCGTTTACATGCTCGGTCATATTTTCGTAGTGCTTAGGCGAAGCCCTGCGGAGATAGCTTCACCATCACCGTCACCATGCCGTCATGCTGCCGGAACTCATCCACTACCTCACCATTTTGCTAGATCAATAAGGTGGAGGATGTCACCGAGCTAAATGTGTGCTGAATGTGGAACTGTCGTATGTTCGGTACTCGATCGGTTGGAGCGCGAAGAATTTCGACTACATCAACCATGTTAACAAACGCTTCCTCTTACGGTCTACGAGGGTACATAGAAACACTCTCCCTTCTCGTTGCTATGCATCTCCATGGATAGATCTTGCGTGTGCGTAGAATTTTGTTTTGTTTTCCATGCAATGTTTGCAAACAAGACTAATGCCCTTAAGACCATCAATAGTATATCCAATAGCGGCACGGTGCTTTCTCAGAGTTATCAATAATTTCTTTTCTTCACGCTCTGAAAGGTTAGCACTAATAATAACAGGATATATCTTCTTTTCATCGAGATAACATATTTCAAAGTATCACGTAATAGTTTAAGATTGAACACAGGATCACTTTTTGGTGGTAGAGGACCTCCAAGAGTCTCAATAGGCAAATTGTGTTTCAAACCAGGCATTTGTTTAAAGAATATCTCATCTATTTCATTCCTTTCATTCATGAACATGTCATTTTCATGGTCTAGCAAATATTGTTCTAAGGGATTAGTAGGAGGCACAACAATAGAAGCAAGACCAATAATTTCATCCTTATTAGGCAATTCTTTATCACGAGGTTGTCTACGAAATTTGGAGAAATTAAACTCATGAGACACATCTCCGAAACTTACGCTAACAATTTCTTTCTCACAATTTGTTTTAGCATTAATAGTGTTCAAGAAAGTTCTAATATAATGGGACAAAAATCACCTTGTGGGGAACCCAGAACTAGAAAATGAGTAGGGTATTTTATTTTCCCACACAAGACTTCCACATCTCTAACGATCCCACCAATGGCGAGATAGTATCTCTATTAGTAAGCTTAATAGTAACATCAATATCTTCTATTTCAGCAGGTGCAATAGCATTCATAATTTCTTGATATAAAGTAAAAGGAATTGCACTCACACTAGCACCCAAATCACATAAGCCTGATGGAAATATGCCCTAGAGGCAATAATAAAGTTATTATTTATTTCCTCATATCATGATAAATGTTTATTATTCATGCTAGAATTGTATTAACCGGAAACATAATACATGTGTGAATACATAGACAAACATAGTGTCACTAGTATGCCTCTACTTGACTAGCTCGTTAATCAAAGATGGATTAGTTTCCTAACCATAGACATGAGGTGTCATTTGATTAACGGGATCACATCATTAGGAGAATGATGTGATTGACTTGACCAATTCCGTTAGCTAAGCACTTGATCGTTTAGTATGTTGCTATTGCTTTCTTCATGACTTATACATGTTCCTATGACTATGAGATTATGCAACTCCTGTTTACCGGAGGAACACTTTGTGTGCTACCAAACGTCACAATGTAAATGGGTGATTATAAAGGTGCTCTACAGGAGTCTCCGAAGGTACTTGTTGAGTTGGCGTATTTCGAGATTAGGATTTGTCACTTCGATTGCCGGAGAGGTATCTCTGGGCCCTCTCGGTAATGCACATCACTATAAGCCTTGCAAGCAATGTGATTAATGAGTTAGTTGCGGGATGATGCATTACATAACAAGTAGAGAGACTTGCCGGTAACGAGATTGAACTAGGTATTGAGATACCGACGATCGAATCTTGGGCAAGTAACATACCGATGACAAAGGGAACAACATATGTTGTTATGCGGTTTGACCGATAAAGATCTTCATAGAATATGTGGGAACCAATATGAGCATCCAGGTTCCGCTATTGGTTATTGACCGGAGACATTTCTCGGTCAGGTCTACATAGTTCTCGAACCCGTAGGGTTCGCACGCTTAAAGTTCGGTGACGATCAGTATTATGAGTTTTTGTGTTTTGATGTACCTAAGGTAGTTCGGATTGTCGGATATGCTGACGGACATGACGAGGAGTCTTGAAATGGTCGAGACATAAAGATCGATATATTGGACGACTATGTTTGGACACCGGAAGTGTTTCGGGAGGTTTCAGACATTTACCGGAGTACCGGGGGGTTACCGGAACCCCGTGGGGAGCATATTGGGCCTAATGGGCCTTAGTGGGAGAAGAGGAGGGGCGGCTAGGGCAGCCGCGCGCCCCTCCCCCTCTAGTTAGAATTGGACAAGGAGGGGGGGCGCCCCCCTTTTTCCTTCTCCTCCTCTCTCCCTTCCCTTTCTCCTACTCCTACAAGGAAAGGAGGAGTCCTACTCCCGGTGGGAGTAGGACTCCCCCTTGGCACGCCCTCCTCCTGCCCAGCCGCCTCCCCCCTTGCTCCTTTATATATGGAGGTAGGGTGGCACCTCTAGACACACAAGTTGATCTGTTGATCTCTCCCAGCCGTGTGCGCTGCCCCCCTCCACCATATACCACCTCGGTCATATTTTAGCGGTGCTTAGGCGAAGCCCTGCATCGGTAGCAACATCATCACCAACATCACGCCGTCATGCTGACGGAACTCTCCCGTGAAGCTCTGCTGGATCGGAGTTCGTGGGACGTCATCGAGCTGAATGTGTGCTGAACTCGGAGGTGCCGTACGTTTGGTACTTGGATCGGTCGGACCGTGAAGACGTATGACTACATCAACCGCGTTGTGCTAATTCTTTCGCTTTCGGTCTACGAGGGTACGTGGACTCACTCTCCCCGCTCGTTGCTATGCATCACCATGATCTTATGTGTGCATAGAATTTTTTTGAAATTACTACGTTCCCCAACAGTGGTATCAGAGCCAGGTTTATGCGTAGATGTTATATGCACGAGTAGAACACAAGTGAGTTGTGGGCGATACAAGTCATACTGCTTACCAGCATGTCATACTTTGGTTCGGCGGTATTGTTGGATGAAGCGGCCCGGACCGACATTACACGTACGCTTATGCGAGCCTGGTTCTACCGACATGCTTTGCACACAGGTGGCTGGCGTGTGTCTGTTTCTCCAACTTTAGTTGAATCGAGTGTGGCTACGCCCGGTCCTTGTCAAGGTTAAAACAACACTAACTTGACGAAATATCGCTGTGGTTTTGATGCGTAGGTAAGAACGGTTCTTGCTCAGCCTGTAGCAGCCACGTAAAACTTGCAACAACAAAGTAGAGGACGTCTAACTTGTTTTTGCAGGGCATGCTGTGATGTGATATGGTCAAGACATGATGCTATATTTTATTATATGAGATGATCATGTTTTTGTAACCGAGTTATCAGCAACTGGTAGGAGCCATATGGTTGCCACTTTATTGTATGCAATGCAATCGCCCTGTAATTGCTTTACTTTATCACTAAGCGGTAGCAAGAGTCATCGAAGCAATAGTTGGCGAGATGACAATGATGCTACGATGGAGATCAAGGTGTTGCTCCGGTGACAATGGTGATCATGACGGTGCTTCGGAGATGGAGATCACAAGCACAAGATGATGATGGCCATATCATATCACTTATGTTGATCGCATGTGATGTTTATCCTTTATGCATCTTATTTTGCTTTGATTGATGATAGCATTATAAGATGATCTCTCACTAAGTTTCAAGGTAAAAGTGTTCTCCTTGAGTATGCACCGTTGCCAAAGTTCATCGTGCCGAGACACCACGTGATGATCGGGTGTGATAAGCTCAACGTTCATCTACAACGGGTGCAAGCCGGTTTTGCACACGCAGAATACTCGGGTTAAACTTGACGAGCCTAGCATATGCAGATATGGCCTCAGAACACTGGAGACTGAAAGGTCGAGCGTGAATCATATAGTAGATATGATCAACATAGTGATGTTCACCATTGAAAACTACTCCATCTCACGTGATGATCGGACATGGTTTAGTTGATTTGGATCACGTGATCACCTAGATGATTAGAGGGATGACTATCTAAGTGGGAGTTCTTAAGTAATATGATTAATTGAACTTTAATTTATCATGAACTTAGTCCTGATAGTATTTTGCAATTAATGTTGTAGATCAATAGCTCGTGTTGTTGCTTCCCTCTGTTTTATATGTGTTCCTAGAGAAAACTAAGTTGAAAGATGATAGTAGCAATGATGCAGACTGGGTCCATGATCTGAGGTGCATCCTCATTGCTGCACACAAGAATTATGTCCTTGATGCACCGCTAGGTGACAGACCTATTGCAGGAGCAGATGAAAAACATTATGAACATTTGGCTAGCTCAATATGATAACTACTTGATAGTTTTGTGCACCATGCTTTATGGCTTAGAACCGGGACTTCTAAAAATGTTTTTGGAACGTCACGGAGCATATGAGATGTTCCAAGAGATGCAATTGGTATTTCAGACTCATGCCCATGTCAAGAGGTATGAGACCACTGACAAGTACTTTGCCTAAAAGATGGAGGAGAATTGCTCAACTAGTGAGCATGTACAGAATGTATGGATACTACAATCGCTTCAATCAAGTAGGAGTTAATCTTCCAGATAAGATAGTGATTGACAGAGTTCTCTAGTCACCATGACCAAGTTACTGGAACTCCGTGATGAACTATAGTATGCAAGGGATGACAAAAAGGATTCCCGAGCTCTTCGTGATGCTGAAATTGACGAAGGTAGAAATCAAAGAAAGAGCATCAAGTGTTGATGATTGACAAGACCACTAGTTTCATGAAAAGGGCAAAGGGAAAGAAAGGGAACTTCAAGTAGAGTGGAAAACAAGTTATCACTCCCGTGAAGAAGCCCAAAGCTGGACCAAAGCCTGAAACTGAGTGCTTCTAGTGCAAAAGGAAATGGTAACTGGAAGCATAAATGCCCTGAATATTTGGTGGATAAGAAGGGTGGCAAAGTGAATAAGAGTATATTTGATATACAGGTTATTGATGTGTACCTTACTAGTGTTTATAGTAGCCCCTGGGTATTTTATACTTGTTCAGTAGCTAAGATTAGTAACTCGAAACAGGAGTTACATAATAAATAGAGACTAGTTGAGTGTGAAGTGACAATGTATGTTGGAAGTGGTTCCAAGATTGATATGATCATCACCGCACACTCCCTATACTTTCGGGATTAGTGTTAAACCTAAATAAATGTTATTTGGCGTTTGCATTGAGCATGAATATGATTTGATCATGTTTATTTCAATATGGTTATTCATTTAAAGTCAAAGAATAATTGTTGTTCTGTTTACATGAATAAAACCTTCGATGGTCATACACCCAATGAAAATAGTTTGTTGGATCTCGACCGTAGTGATACACATATTCATAATATTGATCCCAAGAGATGCAAAGTTGATAGTGATAGTGCAACTTATTTGTGGCACTGCCGTTTGGGTCATATCGGTGTAAAGCGCATGAAGAAACTCCATAAAGATGGATTTTTGGAATCACTTGGTTGTGAATCATTTGATGCTTGCGAACCGTGCCTTTTGGGCAAGATGACTAAAACTCCATTCTCCGGAACAATGGAACGAGCTACTGACTTGTTCGAAATAATACATACTGATGTATGAGGTGCAATGAGTGTTGATGCTCGTGGTGGGTATCATTATTTTCTGACCTTCACAGATGATTTGAGCAGATATGAGTATATCTACTTAATGAAGCACAAGTGTGAAACATTTGAAAAGTTCAAAGAATTTCAGAGTGAAGTGGAGAATCATCATAACAAGAAAATAAAGTTTCTACAATCTAAACATAGAGGAGAATACTTGAGTTACGAGTTTGGCCTTCATTTAAAAACAATGTGGAATAGTTTCACAGCTCATGCCACACAGAACACCACAACGTAATGGTGTGTCTGAACGTCGTAACCGCACTTTATTGGATATGGTGCGATCTATGATGTATCTTACTGATTTACCACTATCGTTTTGGGGTTATGCATTAGAGACAGCTGCATTCACTTATAATAGGGCACCATCAAAATCTGGTGAGATGACGCCTTATGAATTGTGGTTTGGCAAGAAACCAAAGTTGTCGTTTCTCAAAGTTTGGGGCTGCGATGCTTATGTGAAAAGTTTCAACCTAATAAGCTCAATCCCAAATCGGAGAAGTGCGTCTTCATAGAATACCCAAAGGAAACTGTTGGGTACACCTTCTATCAAAATCCGAAGGCAAGATATTCGTTGCTAAGATGGATCCTTTCTAGAGAAGGAGTTTCTCTCGAAAGAAGTGAGTGGGCGGAAAGTAGAGCTTGATAAGGTAAGTGTACCTTCTCCCGAATTGGAAAGTAGTTAATCACAAAAATCAGTTCCAATGATTCTTACACCAATTAGTGAGGAAGCTAATGATGATGATCATGAAACTTCAGATTAAGTTACTACAGAACCTCGTAAGTCTTCCAAAGTACAGTCCGGACCAGAGTGGTGCGGTAATCCTGTTCGGGAAGTAATGTTACTAAACCATGATGAACCTACGAACTATGAGGAAGTGATGATGAGCCCAGATTCTGCAAAATGGATTGATGCCATGAAATCTGATATGGGATCCATGTATGAGAACAAAGTGTGGACTTTGGTTGACATGCCCGATGATCGGCAAGCCATCGAGAATAAATGGATCTTCAAGAAGAAGACTGACGCTGATGGTAATGTTACTGTCTACAAAGCTCGACTTGTTGTGAAAGGTTTTTGACAAGTTCAAGGGGTTGACTATGATGAGACTTTCTCACCCATAGCGATGCTTAAGTCTGTCCGAATCATGTTAGCAATTGCCGCATTTTATGATTATAAAATTTGGCGAATGGATGTCAAAACTGCACTCCTGAATGGATTTCTGGAGGTACAGTTGTATATGATGCAACCAGAAGGTTTTGTCGATCCGAAAGGTGCTAACAAAGTGTGCAAGCTCTAGCGATCCATTTATGGACTGGTGCAAGCCTCTCGGAGTTGGAATAAACGCTTTGATAGCATGATCAAGGAATATGGTTTTATACATACTTTTGGAGAAGCCTGTATTTACAAGAAAATGAGTGGGAGCTCTGTAGCATTTCTGATATTATATGTGGACGACATATTGTTGATTGGAAATGATATAGAATTTCTGGATAGCATAAAAGGATACTTGAATAAAAGTTTTTCAACGAAAGACCTCGGTGAAGCTGCTTATATATTGGATATCAAGATCTATAGATATAGATCAAGGCGCTTAATTGGACTTTCACAAAGCACATACATTGATGAAGATTTGAAGAAGTTCAAAATGGATCAAGCAAAGAAAGGGTTCTTGCCTATATTGCAAGGTGTGAAATTGAGTAAGACTCAAAACCCGACCATGGCGGAAAATAGAAAGAGAATGAAAAGTCATTCCCTATGCCTCAGTCATAGATTCTATAAAGTATGCTATGCTGCATACCAGACCTATTGTATACCTTGCTCTGAGTTTGGCAAGGGAGTACAATTTTGATCTAGGAGTAGATCACTAGACAGCGTTCAAGAATATCCTTAGTAAGAACTAAGGAAATGTTTCTCGATTATGGAGGTGATAAAAGAGTTCGTCGCAGAGAGTTACATCGGTGAAAGGTTTTACGCCAATCCAGATGACTAAGTCTTAATCTGGATACATATTGAAAGTGGGAGCAATTAGCTAGAGTAGCTTCGTGTAGAGCATTGTAGACATAGAATATTTTCAAAATACATACGGCTCTGAATGTGACAGACCCGTTGACTAAACTTCTCTCACGAGCAAAACATGATCATACCTTAGTACTCTTTGGGTGTTAATCACATAGAGATGTGAACTAGATTATTAACTCTAGTAAACCCTTCGGGTGTTGGTCACATGACGATGTGAACTATGGGTGTTAATCACATACATATGTGAATATTGGTGTTAAATAACATGGTGATGTGAACTAGATTACTGACTCTAGTGCAAGTGGGAGACTGAAGGAAATATGCCCTAGAGGCAATAACAAAGTTATTATTTATTTCCTCATATCATGATAAATGTTTATTATTCATGCTAGAATTGTATTAACCGGAAACATAATACATGTGTGAATACATAGACAAACATAGTGTGACTAGTATGCCTCTACTTGACTAGCTCGTTAATCAAAGATGGCTAAGTTTCCTAACCATAGACATGAGCTGTCATTTGATTAACGGGATCACATCATTAGGAGAATGATGTGATTGACTTGACCCATTCCGTTAGCTTAGCACTTGATCATTTAGTATGTTGCTATTGCTTTCTTCATGACTTGTACATGTTCCTATGACTATGAGATTATGCAACTCCCGTTTACCGGAGGAACACTTTGTGTGCTACCAAACGTCACAACGTAACTAGGTGATTATAAAGGTACTCTACAGGTGTCTCTAAAGGTACTTGTTGAGTTGGCGTATTTCGAGATTAGGATTTGTCACTCCGATTGTCGGAGAGGTATCTCTAGGCCCTCTCGGTAATGCACATCACTATATGCCTTGCAAGCAATGTGACTAATGAGTTAGTTGCGGGATGGTGCATTACATAACGAGTAAAGAGACTTGCTGATAACGAGATTGAACTAGGTATTGAGATACCGACGTTCGAATCTCGGGCAAGTAACATACCGATGACAAAGGGATAAACGTATGTTGTTATGCGGTTTGACCGATAAAGATCTTTGTAGAATATGTGGGAACCAATATGAGCATCCAGGTTCCGCTATTGGTTATTGACCGGAGATGTGTCTCGGACATGTCTACATAGTTCTCAAACCCGTAGGGTCCGCACGCTTAAAGTTCGGTGACGATCGGTATTATGAGTTTTTGTGTTTTGATGTACCGAAGGTAGTTCGAAGTCTCGGATATAATCACGGACATGACGAGGAGTCTTGAAATGGTCGAGACGTAAAGATCGATATATTGGACGACTATGTTTGGACACCAGAAGTGTTTCGGGAGGTTTCAGACATTTACCAGAGTACCGGGGGGTTACCGGAACCCCCCGGGGAGTATAATGGGCCTAATGGGCCTTAGTGGGAGAAGGGGAGGGGCGGCCAGGGCAGCCACGCGCCCCGTCCCCCTCTAGTCCGAATTGGACAAGGAGGGTGGGGCGGGGGGCGGCGCCCCCTTTTTCCTTCTCCTCCTCTCTCCCTTCCTTCCCTTCTCCTACTCCTACAAGGAAAGGAGGAGTCCTACTCCCGGTGGGAGTAGGACTCCCCCATTGGCGCGCCCTCCTCCTGGCCGGCTGCTTTCCCCCTTGCTCCTTTATATACGGGGGTAGGGAGGCGCCTCTAGACACACAAGTTGATCTGTTGATCTCTCCCAGCTGTGTGCGGTGCCCCCCTCCACCATATTCCACCTCAGTCATATCGTAGCGGTGCTTAGGCGAAGCCCTACATCGGTAGCAACATCATCACCGTCATCACGCCGTCGTGCTGACGGAACTCTCCCGTGAAGCTCTCCTGGATCGGAGTTCGCGGGACGCCATCGAGCTGAACGTGTGCTGAACTCGGAGGTGCCGTACTTTCGGTACTTGGATCGATCGGATCATGAAGACATACGACTACATCAACCGTGTTGTGCTAACGCTTCTGCTTTCGGTCTACGAGGGTATGTCGACTCACTCTCTCTGCTCGTTGCTATGCATCACCATGATCTTGCATGTGCGTAGGAATTTGTTTGAAATTACTACGTTCCCCAACAAAGCCATGATAACAATGATCTCCTATTTTAACAGAGACAACAGGCATGCCAACAATACGTCTATGTTTATCTTTATCATCAGGTTTAGCAATTCTAGCAGCTTCATCACAGAAATAAATAACATGCCCATCAATATTATCGACCAAGAGATCTTTAACCATAGCAATACTAGGTTCAACTTTAATTTGTTCAAGGGGTGTAGGTGTTCTAGTATAACTCTTATGAAATACAAGTGAAGATTTAACATGTTCTTTTATCCAAACAGGAAAAGGTGGTTCTCAATATAAGCCTTAGGAATAACTGGATCAACATTATAAGTAATGGTTTCTTCTTCAACTTTAATGGCTTCTAATATTTTGACTTCAATGGGAGGATGATATTTAAACCACTTCTCCTTAGGAAGATCAACATGAGTAGAAAATGATTCACAAAAGAAGCTACTATCTCATAGTTAAGTCCATATTTAGTTCTAAAATTACGAAATGCATCGGTATTCATAAAAGATTTAACACAATCAAACTTAAGGTTTATACATGACTCCTTACCTTATCGAGCTCCCAATCTTCAGAGTTGCGTTTAGTTCTTTCCAAGAGACCCCATATGAATTCAATAGTCTTCATCATAGAAGAACTAGTACAAGAAGTATCGAGCATAGATTGATCATTACGAGAAAGACGAGCATAAAAATTATGAATTACAATTTCTCTTGAGAGCTCATGATTGGGGCATGAATATAACATTGACTTAAGCCTCCCCCAAGCCTGAGCGATACTTTCTCCTTCACGAGGCCAAAAATTATATATATATATATATATATATATATATATATATATTCTGATCATGATGAAGTAGATGCATATGATAAAACTTCTGATGAAATTCCATTTTCAATCGGTTGTAGTTCCAAGCTCCAATATCATCACATAGCCTATACCATGTCAATGCCTTTCCCTTCAAAGATAAAGGGAAGACCTTTTTCTTGACTTCATCCTCGGTCAAACCTACAAGGTTAAATAATCCACAAACTTCATCCACATAGATTAGATGCAAATCATGATGTAGTGTTCCATCCTAGATAAGGATTAGCTAGCAGTTTCTCTATCATACCTGAAGGAATTTCAGAATAAATATTTTCAGCTGGTGTAATAGGTTGAGGATAAAATATTTGCCCTTCCGTTCGAGGTGAAGATACCCCGAACAAGCCCCTCAAAGGATGATTTTCCATAGTGACAAGTCACAGTAAATTTCAGCACGTAATATAAATGTTTCCTTACCGAATTCCACTTACCAAAGGCGCTTCACTCCCCGGCAATGGTGCTAGAAAAGAGTCT
The DNA here is from genome assembly GCA_021437245.1 of Aegilops speltoides. NCBI lineage: Eukaryota > Viridiplantae > Streptophyta > Magnoliopsida > Poales > Poaceae > Aegilops > Aegilops speltoides. Next base: position 303,773,755 of record CM038146.1, on the reverse strand, counting down.
TGATGACCCACAAGTATAGGGTATCAATTATAGTCCTTTCTATGAGTAAGAGTGTCGAACCCAACGAGGAGCAGAAGGAAATGACAAGCGGTTTTCAGCAAGGTATTTTCTACAGGCACTGAAATTATCGGTAACAGATAATTTTTTCATAAGATAATTCGTAACGGGTAACAAGGAACAAGTGTTGCAAAGGCGCAGCAAGGTGGACCAATCCTTTTTTTAGCAAACTATAAGCCTGGACGAACTCTTATATAATGCAAAGTGCTCCCAGGACACATGGGAATTAGTGTCAAGTTAGTTTTCATCATGCTCATATGATTTGCGTACGTTACTTTGATAATTTTATATGTGGGTGGACCGGTGCTTAGGTGTTGTCCTTACTTGGACAAGCCTCCTAGTTATGAGTAACCTCTCTCGCAAGCATCCGCAACTACGAAAGAAGAATTAAGATAAATCTGACCATATCATGAAACATGTGGATCCAAATCAGCCCCTTACGAAGCAACGCATAAACTAGGGTTTATGCTTCTATCACTCTAGCAACCCATCATCTACTTATTACTTCCCAATGCCTTCCCCTAGTCCCAAATCATGGTCAAGTGTCATGTAGTCGACATTCACATAACACCACTGGAGGAAAGACAACGTACCTCTCATAAAAATATCAAACGAATACCAAATTCACATGATTACTTATAACAAGACTTCTCCCATGTCCTTAGGAAACAATGTAACTACTCAAAAAGCATGTTCATGTTCAAGATCAGAGGGGTATTGAATATCATTACGGATCTGAACATATGATCTTCCACCAAATAAACCAACTAGCATCAACTACAAGGAGTAAACAATACTACTAGCAACCCACATGTACCAATATGAGGTTTTGATACAAAGATTGAATATAAGAGATGAACTAGGGTTTGAGAGGAGATGGTGCTGGTGAAGATGTTGATGAAGATTGACCCTCCCTCGATGAGAGGATCTTTGGTGATTACGATGGCTTTGATTTCCTCCTCCCGGAAGGAAGTTTCCCTGGCAGAATCGCTCAGCCGAGCCCTAGATTGCTCATGCCGAAGTTCCGCTCACCTACCAGGAATCGAACACACGATCAGCAGCAGACGAGAACGCTTTGCTAGCTAGTCCGCCCGACAGACTTCTCTTGAGGACATACAACGCGACTTTTAAAGAAACAAACAAAAGTGGTAAAACATAAAAGAAGAAAAGAAGAACTCGCACAAATTTCACGAAAAACGAGTTTTAGTGCGATCGAACACCTAACCTCCCGTGAGAGAACAACGTCACTAGCTCAGCAATTTCTTTTTTGAAATTTTGAATCCGATTTTCTTCTCACAAAGTGAATTGTTCTTTTGAAAAAAGAATATGTTTAAGAAAACATGACAAAATTTTAAAGACACAAACATTTTTTGGGAAATCTGAAAAATAAAAAAAGGAGCAATATTGAAAACGAGAATTTATTTTGAAAGTATGAACAGCATTTTGAAAAATATGTGAAAACATTTTTGAAACAACAACAAATTTGAAATTGCGAACATAGTTTTCAAAATAGGAACATTTTATGAAAATCCAGAACATTTTCTGAATTAAGAATAAATAATGAAAATATGAACATTTTTTAATTTATGAGCAACTCTTGGAAAGGAGAATATTTTTAAAAATTACCGAACGCTTTTCAAAATTGTGAACACATTTCGATCATAAGAACATTTTTTGAAAATTCGTGACATTTTCTGAAAAAATGAACATTTTTTAAATTATGAACAAATTAACATATTTGTGATATATCTGAACATTTTCTGAAACTTTAAAGAAGTTTCATAACCAAGAACATTATTTGAAATTCCTGAACATTTTCAAAATCGTAAACACTGTCCAAATGTGCGAACACATTTGGAAAAAATTGGAACATCTTAAATAACAGAAACATTTGTTAAAAATCATGACCAATTTTTTTGACACGTAACATTTTTTAAATTCCAGAACAAAAGTTGAAAACACAATCATTTTTCGAATTTATGAATAATTTTTGAAACTATAACATTTTTGGAAACATCTAAAAAATGAGGAAATGAACATTTTTTGGTTTCTAAGAACAAGTCTTTAAAATGGAAACATATTTTGAAATTCCAACATTTTTTGAAAAAGTTGGGAAAATTTTGAATAAAAAATTCTGAGTTGAAAAGCAAGAACATTTTTAATTCCCGAATAATTTTTAAAAAATGCAAAAGTTTTTGAATTTGTGAACACTTTATGAAATCACGAACTTTTTTGAATTTTGAATGCTTTTTCAAATCACGAACATTTTTTAAAAATCGTCAACAGTTTTCGAATGATGAAACCCATTTAAAAAAAGAAAATAAAAAACGAAAAAAGAGAATGAAATGAAAAGAAAAAGAAAAGGAAACACAAAAATGAAAGAACAAAAAAACAAAAAAACATGAAAACTGAAAACAAAACAGAAAAACTGGTAAAGGAATAAAAAACCAGCCAGGGAATCTTCTAGAAAGTTCCTAGAATCGGCTGGCTATCAGTGGTAAATTGGGCCGACCCAGTTCTAGCGCTGCGGGCGTTCCCTCTATGCGTTGCGTCGACACTTTGACGCAATCAACGGTGAATAGGATTTTCCAGCAGCCGTGTCTCGATGTGCCTCCGGGCATGAGTCGTGCATAGCGTGCCGAACGGGCCACCGTGCCGGCCCGTATAGTGGGAGGGCCCTACTTGGGCCTGAGAGTGCAACACGCTTGCCTGCCCGGCATGTCCCATATACTTAGCGTGCCTGACCGGGCAGTGTCGTGCCTAGCCCGTTTAATCCAGACCGGACCGTGGCGTGCCGGGCCAACCTGTTTGGCCAGGTTTGAACGAAACCCCGCCATGTCGTCCCCTGTCTCCCCACTTCGTCGCGGCCCTCCCGAGGCCGTGCGCGGTCCGCACAAGCCCATCGGAGCCCGACCCTGTCAGAGCCGCCTCCATGCCTAGTCCCAGTCCAGCAGGAGAGGAGCTCGTCCTGATCTGGAGCTCTGTCGCCTCCCTCACGCCTCCCGTCGACCTCACCGGCCACCGGATCCCCGCCGGAGCACGAGCCACCACCTGCTGCACCAGGCACCGCCAGTCAGGACCGGTTTTTCGGCATATTAATCTCCAGAAAATGGCCCTTGTGCTCACCAGCCCCAGGATTACTATTAGCTGATGAGGAACCAACTTGATACAGAAATTCTAAGCAAAATACAAAATATGTATTACAAGGCCATTCTGGCCTGTGAGTACAACAATTGGTTTCTAGTGGTTGATGGCGGAAGCGGTTTGCGGATCATCAACGTCTATGGGACTCCATTTCCCACAGGAACAGCTGACCAGGTTAATTCCTATCTTCGCGAGGCTGCTATCACCATTGCTTAGGTTCCGGGGCTGTCATCACGTCACTCCTCTCCATGCAAGAAATCTGACCAAGACAATAGCCAGGGACAAGCCAGTGAGTACTTTGAATGTACTCGCAAACATTATGAACACGGGTATAATATAACAAATGATAATCATGCTCTGAAATGTTCTCTGATCATAACGTTAGTCATAAAATAAAATCCCTGATGCATGCAAGTAGGTTATTTATATAAAACATGAATATGCAATCAGTGAATGGAATGCACCGATCGGGTGTCTGAAGCGACGCCTCGAAAGGATAATAAATAACGAGCATGCCTCAATCGTGCGTCTGAGCGACACCACATAAAGGGCTTGTAAAGTAAATAAATGACAATATGCCACAGTCGGGCGTCTGTGCGACACCACATAAAGGGCTTATAAAGTTAATAAATGACAATATGCCACAGTCGGGCGTCTGAGCGACACCACATAAAGGGCTTATAAAGTAATTAATTAACAAGCAGGCCACAGTCGGGCGTCTCAGCGACACCACATAAAGGGCTTATAAATAATAGAAATAACAAGCATGCCACAGTCGGGCGTCTCAGCGACACCACATAAAGGGCTTATAAGGAAGCAATCACAGTGAATATCCGGGAGGTAGAACCGTCCTAGGGATACTCAATACTTCAAATAACATAAAGGGGTTAGTCCATAGTAACACTAATCATAATCATCATAAGTCACACGTCATGATCCATGTTCTAGTTTAGTAGTTTCTCCTCCGAAGACCGACACTAAGACCGACACTTGACCCATCCCAGACTGTAGTCCTTAACCATGGACACGGCTATTCAAATAGATATAAACTCTGCAGAGGGTGTACTCTTTACCCACGAGTAACGGATTCCTGTAGTCCATCGGGACTAATTTCGTCTATGGTCTTTTAATTGAAAACACACCTGACCGCACACACCAGCTTAACATACCGGTGTCAGGAATCACCCACGACACCCGGTAAGCAAAACTCTAAGTGGGGAGGCTACAACCTCGATTAGCATGGGATCACAAAATTTATACCGCACGCAAACTAGGGGGAGCTACCCCTTCGGCTACAACCGAAAACACCCATGCCCCCGGACCAGGTGGCATGCCTACCGGAGGCCTCCGGTATCTTCCACCATGGCCTCTCTGTACGGTGTGTGCTAGGAAAGGGGTTGACAATTTACTGAACCGTACCCTACCTGCGGCAGGAACAAGTGGTAGTACGAAACAAGTATGGGGGTTACTAGAACAAGACTCGATCTACGGTCGACTCAGGAGGTTTAAAAATTCCCTGCAGGATATGTATAACAAAAATATTTCAACCAACAGAATCACCACTCATTATACCTTACTATGCCATACCGGACATAACCGTCCCGACGAAGACCGGAGACAAGCTCACGCCTACCCAAGGCAGAGGCTTTCCCGGATTTCTTTCCAGCATGCATGCAAGGCATACGAGGACGATGACCATCATAAGTATATCCACTTCCAACAGCAAGGAAGTCTCTAATATGCATTCGTGCAAATGATCGCGTCACCACATAAAATAACGAGTTCTCCGTATTAAGGTGGTGTTATAATCATGTCAACCAACACAAAAAAATATTATGCCAGGGTTCAGAATGCTTGCCTTCAAGAGTATGCAAGTGGGGTGTGCCTTTGAAAGTTGACTTCTTCTTCAAAAACCTATTTTTGAAATTATTCAAATTAACACATAGTTTCAAAACAGTGCAAAAAAGTTGGCTGAATTTTTTTCAAATAAATCTTAAAATCAACTAGACTAAATTTGAGAGAGTTAGGAAAAAGAATCAACTCATTTGGAGTTTTATTTAAAAAGATATAGCCAGTCAAATTTCTGGTTTTAAATAAAACAGAAAAAGAAAAGAAAACGATTCGAATAGATACACGTCGAAGACGTACTCTGGGAATACGCCTCAACTTACGCCTGCGTGGACCAGTGCTGGGTCACTGACAGTGGGTCCCATGGGCCCACTGGTCAGGTTTGACCAGTCGCCCGCGTCTTCCCTTCCTCCTCTGTCCGAGCGGGGCGGGGCTTCCGGCGATCGCCGCCGACGAACGGCGGCTCCCCAAGGGGATCCAAGGATAGGGATAGATCCGCAGGACCAGGGCAGTCCTCCCGGTGGTCGCTAGGGTGGTAGGGGCGAAGGGAGTCGTCGGCGGTGAGCTTCGCGGCGGCCGACAGCTTCGGGTGAGTTTGGGGTTCCTGGCTCCGGTGGTTCCCGACCGTGTTTGAAAGGCTGGGCAGCTCTGCAAGGTTGAGGGGAGGAGGATGGTGGTGCTGGAAAGGTGGGAGAGGGCCTGCTCGCGACGAAATAGACCGGAGTGTGGCGGCGGCCGAACCGGCCGGAGACAGGGGAGAAGGCCTTTCCCCGACGATGGCTGGCTGTGGGGGGTGCTATGGGGGTGGCCTGAGGTCGCCTGCATGCTCGGATGAACTCGGGGGGGGGGGGGGGCTCCTTTATAGTGCATCGAGGTTGGTCCCGAGGTGGCCGGAGATAAGAACGACAGCGAACCGCCATTCTGTGCTGCAGGGCGACGTGGCGGCGGTGCGAGCTAGAGGACGGCTTGCCGATAGGATCGCACTGTTCCTAGAGGGCAGCTGGCGCGCTGGGGTGGCTCGGGCGGCGTCGTCTGGGGTAGAAGTTGTCGGGGTGGCGGTGGCAGCTTGCGGTGGTGGCGTTGTAGGGCGCCAGGAGGGGGGCCAGGCGGCCCTGCGGCGAGGGAGGAGTCGGGTGCATCGACTGGGAGAGGGGAGGGGCTAGAACGGGCGCGGGTAGGCGGCAGCGGGACGCGGCGGCTCTGGTGCACGCACGTGCAAAACGCGCGCTCTGGCCGTGCCCAGAGCACGCCCACCAGCTGTTCGGCGAAATGCTAGGGCTTGCTAGGAGGCTAGGGTGGAGCTGGGGTTTAACAGGATTAGGTTAGGGTAGTCTAGAGGCTTAGTGGACATGGTGGTTTGGCAAAACAAGTAGGTCCAGTGTGCAAACTAAAACTCATGTCAAAACTGATCATGCCCATAAGGTGTTTAACAAAATGCCAGGGGCACTTAGGCATTTCTTAGGGTGGTCAAACTTTCCAGACTAGTGCCTCTTTAGATGCAAAAGAGGGTGGTAAGGTCATTTGGACAAAACCATAAACCTGCTAGTGCAAGTTTTGCAAATCTTCAGTTTTGGACAGAAAGAAAAAGGCATGATTGCTTGCACTTAAAATCCTCCAATGGGTCCACTCTCCTGGACTTAAGGGTTTTGCATGGTGGTCTATAAGTAGGAAATAGAATCATGGGTAAAGGAGCAAGTTAAAATATGGTTGCAGTACAAATCATCAAGTTGGACCAGAATGAAAATGAGGTTGATTCACTCAAATTTTTCAAAGGACACAACTAGGTTTTTTGCATAAAGATGAATAATATACTACTACCATCATCCCATAATTTTGGTGGAAGCTTTAAAGAAAAATTTAAATAGGTTGTAGTGCAAAATGGCCAACTGGACCAGATTTGAAAATTTGGTGTAGAGCTCAAAATCTCCAATGAATAGAAGATATTTTTGCATAAAAGTGATTTAAAAACATCACATGACATCTCCAAAATTTTGTTGGAATTTTAAATAAATTTATCAAATGGTTGTAGTTCAAATAGGACCCTAAAACCATGGGAAACCATTTTTAGAGAAATAAAAGATCAGGAAAAATAATTATATAATTAATTCCTCTGATGAAAAGAAAAGTTTTCATGAGAGGGTATACAGGTCCAACAAAACATTTGGAAAGTTTTCACTTGGGGTAAAAACTCCATAATAACAGAGAAAATAATGGTTCTGAAATTAAAAGAAAATCCAGAAAATAAAAGTTTAAGTTTGTTGGCAAAATTTTAATTAACAAAACAAGGTCAAATTTTTGGGGTGTCACACCGCCGCACCCTCTCCTTCCCCGTGCTCCTTCCTTCCCGACCTCTCTCTCTCTCTCTCATTCCTCTCTCTCTCTCCCTCTCTCTCTCTCTCTCTCTCTCTCTCTCTCTCTCTCTCTCTCAGGTAACCAGGGGCCTTGTCATGGCCATGGAGCTCCAAGATTCCGCTGCCCGAGCTCGCCCTCAACCCGATCCGATCGGGAATCGATCGGATCCGCTCGTTCTTGGCAATCTCCCATGCCTCCTCGCCGGATCCACCGCACCACCGCCGCCAAGTCCATCTACTCCATCCCCGTTATCCCCTCTGGTTCGAGCAAGGGTCACTAGCACGGCCGCTCCTGCAGCATCGTGCCCCGCAGGCCCAGACGATCCGCCGTGGCCCAGCTTCGTGCCAAGGCCTGCAGCTGCAGTGCCCAAGGCCCAGCTGTGCCTCAGCCTCGCCTCCGCCTCCGTGTCAGCCAGATTTGGCCCAAAGTGAGCACCGCGCCTATCCCTCGCCCAATGCACCCAATACGATAATAGTAGCAAATTCAAAAATTGCATATGAGGATTTTCCAAAATTGTTGTTTGTTGTTTTCGGACTCATTTAAACTTGCCTAAATAGGTAGTTTACTTATGCTTCACCTCTTCCCATGTTAACCAATATTTAATATTGATTAGTACATAAACTAGAGTGAACTAAATAAGTCGAATGTGGATTTCATCAATATGCAACTCGTTGCATACTGAGCTCCACTTAATTTGTAGTATTATTTGTTTCAGTTTGCCATGACATGCCTCATTAAAATGAACATGCATCATACTTGATCGTCGATACGTCTCGAATGTATCTATAATTTTTTATTGTTCCATGCTATTATATTATTCATCTTGCATGTTTTATATGCATTATTATGCTATTTAATATCATTTTTTGGGACTAACCTATTAACCTAGTGCCCAGTGCCAGTTGCTTTTTTCCTTGTTTTTGTTTTCTATAGAAAACTAATACCAAATGGAGTCCTGATACGACTCCAACGTATCTATAATTTTTTATTGTTCCATGCTATTATATTACCCGTTTTGGATGTTTATGGGCTTTACTTTACACATTTATATCATTTTTGGGACTAACCTACTAAACGGAGGCCCAGCCCGTATTGCTTTTTTCTTGCCTATTTCAGTGTTTCGAAGAAAAGGAATATCAAACGAAGTCCAAACGGAATGAAACCTTTGGGAGTGTGATTTTTGGAACGAAAGCGATCTAGAGCACTTGGAGTGGAAGTAAAGAAACAATCGAGGCGGCCATGACCTACTGGGCCTGCCCCCTATCTCGTGGGCCCTCGGGCGTCCACCGACCTACTTCTTCCTCCTATATATACCCATGTACCCCGAAAACATCAGAAGCGACCACGAAAAACTATTTCCATCACCGTAACCTATCCGCAAGATCCCATCTTGGAGCCTTCGCCGGCGCTCCGCCAGAGGGGGAATCGATCACGGAGCGCCTCTGCATCATCTACAAGGCCTCTCCGATGAGTTGTGAGTAGTTTACCACAGACCTTCGGGTTGATAGTTATTAGCTAGATGGCTTCTTCTCCCTCTTTGAATCTCAATACCATGTTCTCCTTGATCTTCTTGGAGATCTATTCGATGTAACTCTTTTTGCGGTGTGTTTGTCGAGATCCGATGAGTTGTGGGTTTATGATCAAGTTTATCTATGAGAAATATTTGAATCTCCTCTGAATTCTTTTATGTGTGATTAAGTTATCTTTGAAAGTCTCTTCGAATTATTAGTTTGGTTTGGCCTACTAGATTGATCTTTCTTGCAATGGGAGAAGTGCTTAGCTTCGGGTTCAATCATGCGGTGTCCTTTCCCAATGACAGCAGGGGCAGCAGGGCACATATTGTATTGTTGCCATCGAGGATAAAAAGATGGGGTTTATATCATATTGCATGAGTTTATCCCTCTACATCATGTCATCTTTCTTAATGCGTTACTCTGTTCTTTATGAACTTAATACTCTAGATGCATGCTAGATAGCGGTCGTTGTGTGGAGTAATAGTAGTAGATGCAGGCAGGAGTCGGTCTACTTGTCACGAACATGATGCCTATATACATGATCATGCCTAGATAATCTCATGATTATTCACTTTTCTATCAATTGATCAACAGTAATTTGTTCACCCATTGTAATACTTATGCTATCTTGAGTGAAGCCACTAGTGAAACCTATGGTTCCCGGGTCTATTTTTTATCATATAAGCCTTCAATCTACTTTTATTTGCAATCTTTACTTTCCAATCTATATTATAAAATACCAAAAATATATTTATCTTATCATACTATCTCTATCAGATCTCACTTCCGCAGTGGCAGTGAAGGGATTGACAACCCCTTTATTGCATTTGTTGCGAGTTCTTGTTTGTTTGTGTAGGTGCGTGTGACTTTTGAGGAGCCTCCTACTGGATAGATACCTTGGTTCTCAAAAACTCAGGGAAATACTTACGCTACTATTGCTGCATCACCCTTTCCTCTTCAAGGAAAACCAACGCAAGCTCAAGATGTAGCAAGAAGGATTTCTGGCGTCGTTGTCGGGGAGGTCTTCGCTCAAGTCAAGACATACCAAGTACCCATCATAAACTCATCTCCCTCGCATTTACATTATTTGCCATTTGCCTATCGTTTTCCTCTCCCCCATTTCACCCTTGCCGTTTTATTCGCCCTCTCTTTCCCAATCTTCTCCTCTCTTTTTCACTTACCTTTTTCTATTTGCTTGTGTGTTGGATTACTTGTCGCCATGGCGCAAGATAATACCAAATTATGTGATTTCTCCAATACCAATAATAATGATTTCCTTAGTACTCCGATTGCTCCTCTTAATGATGTTGAGTCCAAACGGAATGAAATTTTTTGATGATTTTTCTCGGACAAGAAGACACCCATGAAGCTTCCGGAGGAGACCAGAAGAGGCACGAGGTGTCCACAAGCCTAGAGGCAGCGCCCTAGGGGTGGCGCCTCCAGAGCTTGTGTGCCCCCTGGAGCTCCTCCAACCCTAATCTCAGCTCTATAATTTCCAAAATATTCCTCGTATACCAAAGGGAACACCAAAAGTACTTTTCAACCGCCGCAAGTTTCTGTCCTCGTGAGATCCCATCTTGGGGACTTTTCCGGTACTCTTCCGGAGGGGGATTTGATCACAGAGGGCCTCTACATCAACCTTGCCGCCCTTTCGATGATGTGTGCGTAGTTTACCATAGACCTACAGATCCATAGCTAGCAGCTAGATGGCTTCTTCTTGCTCTTTGCTCTTCAATACAATATTCTTTTCGATGTTCTTTGATATCTATTCGATGTAATATTCTTTTGTGGTGCGTTTATTGAGATCCGATGAATTTTGGATTTATGATCAGATTATCTATGAATACTATTTGAGTCTTCTCTGAACTCTTTTATGCATGATTAAGATAGCTTTGTATTTCTCTCGGATCTATTGATTTGGTTTGGACAACTAGATTGATTTTTCTTGCAATGGGAGAGGTGTTTTGCGATGAATCACAAGTATAGGAGACCAATCGTAGTCCTTTCAATTTTTAAGACTGTCGAACCCAATGAGGAGCTGAAGGAAATGACAAGCAGTTTTCAGTAAGGTATTTTCTGCACGCACTGAAATTATCGATAACAGATAGTTTTGTGATAAGATAATTCATAACGGGTAACAAGTAACAAGTGTAGCAAAGGTGCAATAAGGTGTCCTAATCCTTTTTGTAGCAAAGGATAAGCCTGGACGAACTCCTATATAAATCAAAGCGCTCCCGAGGACACATGGGAATTACTGTCAAGTTAGTTTTCATGATGCTCATATGGTTCACATTCGTTACTTTGATAATTTGACATGTGGGTGGACCGGCGCTTGGGTGCTATCCTTACTTGGACAAGCCTCCCACTTATGATTAACCGCTCTTGCAAGCATCCGCAACTATGAAAGAAGAATTAAGATAAATCTAACCATAACATGAAACATGTGGATCTAAATCAGCCCCTTACAAAGCAACGCTTAAACTAGGTTTTAAGGTTCTGTCACTCTAGGAACCCATCATCTACTTATTACTTCCCAATGCCTTCCCCTAGGCCCAAATCATGGTGAATTGTCATGTAGTCGATGTTCACATAACACCACTAGAGGAAAGACAACATACATCTCCTCAAAATATCGAACGAATACAAAATTCACATGATTACTTATAACAAGACTTCTCCCATGTCTTCAGGAACAAACGTAACTACTCACAAAGCATGTCCATGTTGAAGATCAGAGTGGTATTGAATATCATGAAGGATCTGAACATATGATCTTCCACCAAATAAACCAACTAGCATCAACTACAAGGAGTAATCAACACTACTAGCAACCCACATGTACCAATCTGAGTTTGTGGGGCAAAGGTTGAATACAAGAGATAACCTAGGGTTTGAGAGGAGATGGTGCTAGTGAAGATTTTGATGAAGATTGACCCTCCCTCAATGAGAGGATCGTTGGTGATGACAATAGCTTCGATTTCCCACTCCGGGAGGGAAGTTTCCCCGGCAGAATAGCTCCGCCGGAGCCCTAGATTGATTCTGCCCAGGTTCCGTCTCGAGACGGCGGCGCTTTGTCCCGAAGTCTCTCTCTTGATTTTTTTAGGTCAAAATGCTTCATATAGCAGAAGATGGGAACCGGAGACCTGCCAGGGGGCCACAAGTCCTAGGGGTAGGGCACGCCCCCACGCTTGTGGCAACTTGGTGGGTCCCCCTCTGGCCTTTCTTTGCCCAATATTTTTTTATATATTCCAAAACAATCTCCATAAAGTTTTAGGACATTTGTAGTTGTGCAGAATAGGACTCTCAGATTTGCTCCTTTCCAGTCTAGAATTCCAGTTGCTGGCATTCTCCCTCTTTGTGTAAATCTTGTAAAATAAGAGAGAAAAGGCATAGGTATTGTACCATAATGTGAAATAACAGCCCATAATGCAATAAATATCCACATAAAATCATGATGCAAAATGGACATATCAACTCCCCCAATCTTAGACCTTGCTTGTCCTCAAGCGAAAGCCGAAATCTATAATCATGTCCACATGTTTAGTGATAAAGGTGTCGATAAAAATAAAATACGGACATGAGGGCATCATGGTATTCTTTGGAACAACATATTGTCATATAACTTCTTATACTAAAGTGATAAATCGTTCACAAGGTAAAAGTATGAATCGGAAAACTCTATTGAGAACTAGCGAACTATGATCTCAGTCACTGAAGCAATTGCAATTTATCATAATATCAGAAAGACTCGTCGTAAGAGCTTTTATATAGCAAGTCCGCATACTCAACCATCTTTTAGTCTTTCACAATTGCTAACACTCATGCGCTACTTATGAGATCAAAGCCTCAATCGGACACAGAAAATGATGGGGGCTTATAGTTTTGCCTCCGAACCTCTTACCTCAAGGGTAATGTCTGTTGGTGCAATATCTTCCTACCTTGTGTTTTAGAGATTGTTGACAGAAACTGGTATGGACTGATTTTTTTGCTAGTGCATAACAGAGAGAACAAGTCCATACACAACCAAAGAGAATGTTGTCTCCGGTTCTGAGTTTGAAGAGCTTCACCGAGGTACATCTGCATTGCAGAGAAGCACGAGCTATATTTGTTGAAGTACTAGAGTCGAGGTGATTGATTTAAAGAGATCGACCCCTCGAAAGTTTTCTGCTAAAGCAAAGCTTTTGGTTCGTTACTGTCGTCCGAAGAAATTGACTGCAGCGATTGAAGTCGTAGACAAAGTGAAGATGTAGTATTCATTTCGTTGTTCTTCTTTCATTCTTTCGAGTCACAGGACCTCTGTACTATTAAGAGGGGCATAGGTTCTCGATGCCTAGATCCCCCGTGATGCTTAGCAAAAACCTATGAAAGATGCAAAGAGAAATCTCTTTGTGCTCCGAGGAAATACTTGCCAGCAAGAGACTGTGATGTTCTTTGTTGCGAGAGATTTGCCTCGAACCTAGGAGTTAGCATTAATTGTTCCTCAAGTAATGTTGCCGTTGTGCTCAAATCCAACCATTGGAATCGTGTTATTCGGCCATTGGCTGATCCCGATGCCCAATTTGGTCATTTCCCATCTGGGAAGGCTGCGACTATAAATAGCTACCCCTCTCCAATGTTGTCCGTTAGTTGCTCCGCTTGATATTTCTTAGAAGATTGATTTGAGCAACCCCTATCTGAGTGATTTGAGTTTAAGATCCACCGAGAGAAAAACCAAGAGCCCAAACTTAGATAGTGGTTTAGCATCACAATAGTTCTGAGTGAGAGTTTTTGTACCTATTACTCTTGAGAGTTGCGCACTCTCTAGACTAATAGGTTTCGGCTTCGAGTGTTGAAGAGTTGTTGTCTTCACCGAGCTTGATCTTCAACAACCAAGAGTGATTATGGTTCGCGAAGGTCGACCGAAGGTTTGGAGATCGCCGACAAGGATCTATTATGAGTGAAATCAACCTGAGTCTGATCAACTTTGCGTTGAAGGAGAACTTGGTGAAGAGAGTTTATCTTCCGTGTTAAGTCATAGCCCCTCAAACCAGAAAGCCCGTTGGAAGAAGGGTGAACTGGTCTACCAAATCTCTCTGTCGCCTTCGAGCACCTCTTGTTACACCTACTCTACTGCATTTATTTCAGTAGTTATTATTCGTGCTCTATGCCGATAGATTAGTTGATCATCTCGTACTATTGTCATCATCTTGTCTACTTGATCTTCTTGTACTGTTGTCATCATCTTGCCCATAAGTGCTCTTCCAGTTCATTATCATTGCCTCTATTCTTTCATTACCATTCAGTTCTTATGATTCACTTATGAATTCATTCTATAGCATTTTGTTCAATACCCATGATGTTGTGCCTCAATTTGTTACATCTGTTTGCATGTTGCATCACTCTCATTGTGGTTAAACCTGTGATCTATCAATCTCGTACTATTGTCAATGCTTTTCTCGATGAATATACTTCTAATGAAGAGGACTGATTCGGTATATTTACTTCGATACTGGATTCCGCTTCTGTGATTGGGTTTTGTTTCAAAGCTTTTGAAAGAAAATTTGAATCTCCCATTCACCCCTCTGTTCAATATACTCTCGGTCCTAACAATTGGTATCAGAGTGGGTTCTCTCTGTCTCTGTTTATTAAAGGTCTAACATCCTAGATCCTTGCACTCTGAAAGAATTCCTATCTTCGATGCAAATGACTATCTATACAGGAAGGAATGAATGAGAATCAGAGTTCAAGCTGTCAACTATGATCTGTGGTAGATTTTGGAAGATGGATGCACCATTCAGCAACAAATCTATTTGACTTTCGATGACAAAGCAAATTTGCAGTTGGATGCTCAAGCAAAAGATATCAACTTTGGCAGTCTATCAAAAGACATTTTCTTTCGGTTCCACACGGTCAACATAGCAAAGCAAATTTGGGATGCTCTCAATAGTGCTCATGAAGATTTTGTTGCCCAATGAGATCCTCACATTCAAATGCTTCATGCTATGTTCAGTGGATTCAGAATCCTGCGTAAAGAAAGTGTAATGGAACTCACTGATCGTTTGACAAACATTGCGGAAAGACTACATCAGCGAGGAGCAACTGATATCACCGATAGAGATGTAGCCGACAAGCTTCTGAGCGCACTTGATGAATCATTTGACTCTATTGTATCTGAAATCATGCAAAGACCGGACTATGAAGAGCTGCACTATGTTGAGGTCATGACACTACTGTCAATTCATGAAGAAAAGATGGAACTGGAAAAGGCCAATCAAGAATATTCTTTGGAAAGTGAAGGAGAAATTATCTCACACTATGGCAATTCTGAAGAATAAGAGGATGTCAAAAATCAACACACCATCACTCAAGAACTTGAGATGCTCACACAAAGGCTAAGTGATATAAAAAGACACAATCAGTGTCTCATAAACAATGACGAGCATGACGCACCAGAATCATCGAGAAGAAGATTGCCTCCGAAAGATGTGAAGTGCTTTAAGTGCAAATTATACGGTCATGTCATCGCTGATTGCCCTGGTTGGGAAGGAAAACCCAGCAGTAAATGGAAATACCTTCACTGCAAATTATACGGTCAACTCATGACAAAATCTTCCAAGGATCAGGTATCTATAAAACACCAAAGATCCATGAACGAATATTCTCCAGAATATATATCCTATGCTAAGCTGTTCAAGATTGCAAAATCTCAAAATGATGAACTTGAAATGCTTGAGAGAAATCTCAGCAAAACTGAAGGATTACTGGTCGAAGATATGGAGAAGAATCAAAAGTTGATTGAAGAGCAAGATGCTTTTTTATCAACTATTGATGATCTTACCATTCGATATGACTCACTTAGAGTTGACTACGAGAGTTTGTCAAATGAGGTCCTTAACATGAATCAAGAACTTGTGTCACTAAAAGAGTCTCATAACGAGCTGGTTTTAGGGAAAGCTTCTCTCTTCACCGAGCAATCTGTTCAACTTCCTGATGGTTTTGTACCCCCATGCTTAACTTGCCTAGAACATAGCAATGCAGATTCTCACACTGAAACTTCTACTGCTATCATAAAGAATATTGCTACTACTGAAATTGGTACCACTTAGCCCTCTTCCGAGGATTTTGCTGTTATCAAGAAGAAAATTGCAGGCTAAAAGGCTTACTTGAGACTGGAATGGTAGGGAGCCTAAAAGGGCATCAAACCTTATGTGATGTGCTCAAGAAGTCCATACTACACAGGAATCCTCAGAAGGAAGGATTAGGTTTTGAAAAGAAACTCGATGTGGATGGATCCTATTGGACTCCCGAACAGTATCCTCGTACGACTTGGATTCGAGTGAAGAGTAAAACCCTCGAACCTGAAACTCTATCAGGTTATCTTTCGCCCATTCTTGTTGATACTGACGAGTTGAATGACTCAAATTGTAAACTCTTCAAACAATAGAATGGTAAGGTTTTCGCTCAATATGTTGGAACTAACTGCAGGACAGGTTGACCCAAGAAGCAAATTTGGGTAAAGAAATGCACTATCTAAAGTCTATGTGTTACTGCTAACCTGACTGTGAGAGATAACTCCCGTCGAGGAAATGGCTATCATTCTCAGCCTACTCGAATATCATTCTCGAATGATTATCACCCTGAACTGCGTCAGAGGGAGTACGTGCATACATCTTCAAATCATTATATTTATGCATCTGGAAACAACTTCAATGCCTATCCATATGATTACCATCCCAGTGCACAAGTGTCTCGCAGGATACACCGAAGAAATATTCCTAGCCAGACAAAGCAAATGAGATCGTCACCTCCCACGCAAGTGTGGGTTGTGAAGAGCAACTAATCGGTTTTTGCAGGAAATTCTCTCAGGGATATCTCATGTTTATCATAAGCCCTGAGTTCAATCTTTGTTGGTGCTTACTCTTTCTGAGTTTTCTTTCATAGTGTTTGTGTTTAACCTTCATTTGGTCTATGTTTTGAGTCAGTTTTGTTTCTAGATTTTTTTACTTGACTCTTCGTGTCATAAACATGCAAGTTGATTTGATGAATATTTCATTTCAATGTACTTGGTCGCAAATGAAATGAACTTCAATTTCTCATCTGTTTTGGCGCCTGCGCTTCCTCAAACCGTTTGACATCTAGTTATGTTATCGAGATTTTCACAGGGAACTGCTGACATGTGCCCGCGATCTCATGATCGTGATCCCGTCCCTTGCATGTGGAACGTCCTGAGTTTTTTGTCCGTAGATTTCGGAGTGCGCGGTTTCTCCCTCAGGCTATTTATACCCCCTCTCTAGGTCTCTTCTTCCTTAGTACATTCACTATTCGGCCTCAACCTCTCCTCTCGCTCTCTGTACGAGCCCGAGCTCAAAGCTGCATCAACGTCAAGCCTTGCCGTGAAACTCAGCTGGAGCTCCGTCTCCATTGGTCGCACTAGTGCAGTAACTGTTCTCTCCCATCCTGACGTAGTTGATATATTTCACCAAGTTAGGGCATTCAGATCTTAAAATGCCCTATTCCCTTCCTGTTCTAGGGCAGTTCATCCCGACACCATTTATCATGTGTTATTTTCTTGCAGTAGATCTTTTAGGATCCACTAAGTCATGACTTGTATGATTTGTAGCAGTCGCTCGTACTAGTCTCTTGGATCTAGGGTTCATTGTGCGTACATCAAAAGATTAGAGGAATTGTTATGTTGTCTTTTGGCATATTGCGATTCACTTGATGATATCTTGCAAGTGTATACCATGAATCCCTTGCTTCTTCCGAAAACTTATCTGCTTTTGAGATAAAATTCGTCTGTGCATATTTGTGACTTCTTCCCGTGCCTTCATTTGAATTTGTGTTTTTCGCTCAGGGGTGGTCATGGAAAATAGTTCTGATTAGCATTCTAGGTCCAAGGAAGAAATTTGACAGCAGCCACGGGTGGCTGACAAAGCAAAGTGGCTGAAAGAAAAATCAGCAAAGCCACCAAGAGTACCGAAGAAAAAGGGTGAATCAGAATCTGCAAAAGAAGATGATGATATTCCCTCAGCACACAGTCAGTCAGAGGACGAGCTTGTCATCGACTCCAAAACCATATTCTCTGATGGAAATCCCAAGAAGCGTGGTCACATTAGAGAGAGAAACACCGTGACTGAGATGTTTGATCTGGAAACCTAAAAAACTCCACCTGGAGTTGAAACCGCTCCAGAAAGGAACAACACTGTGCAAAAGATTCGCCGTCATTGGGCGAAGAAATGGTTCAACTATGAGAATGTCCAAAGGAAATACCAGATTCTGTTTGCATTCACTCCACCCGAGAATGATTGCATTGTAGAGGGCTGCCTAGGGCAGGATGACGAGAAAGTAAGGCCAACACCACTGATGTCGCTTGAACTACGTCGGTATTTCCCCACAAAGGAAGGGATGATGCAGCACAACTACGGTATGTATTTCCCTCGGTTATGAAACCAAGGTATCAATCTAGTAGGAGAACCAAGCAACACTATGTAAATGGTACCTGCACACAAAGAACAAATACTTGCAACCCGATGCATAAGAGGGGTTGTCAATCCCTCCACGGTAAAAAAGAAGATAAATTTGTGGTAGATTGGATAAATATATATCGATGCAACGTGAAATAAAATAAGTAATAAAAAAGTGCAGCAAGGTATTTTTGGGTTTTGGAAATATAGATCTGAAAATAAAGTGGCAAACAATAGATCAGAAAGAAAATATGATAAAGAATAGACCCGGGGGCCATAGATTTCACTAGTGGCTTCTCTCGAGAAAAATAGCATACGGTGGGTAAGCAAATTACTGTTAGGCAATTGATAGAACTTCAAATAATTATGACGATATCTAGGCAATGATCATTATATAGGCATCACGTCCAAGATTAGTAGACTGACTCCTGCCTGCATCTACTACTTTTGCTCCACACATCGACCGCTATCAGCATGCATCTAGTGTATTAAGTTCATGGAGAAACGGAGTAATGCAATAAGAACGATGACATGATGTAGACAAGATCTATTCATGTAGGAATAGATCCCATCTTGTTATCCTTAACGACACAGATCAATATGTGTCTTGCTACCCCTTCTGTCACTGGGAGAGATCACCGCACGACCGAACCCATCACAAAGCAACTCTTCCCATGGCAAGAAAAATCAATCTAGTCGGCCTAACTAAACCAAAGATTCGAAGAAGAAATACGAGGCTATTGTTGACATCGGATTTTGGCAAGGTACAAAAGGCAATTAAGATGGCATCAAGTAAAAGAGTTTTCGGCATGCAAAGTTTCAGGTCGCTGAGTGGAATAACTTTGATGTTTAACTTATCGCCATTCGACCTTATTTCGGTGGCCCAAGTTGTACTCCGAGTGACAAAATTCAACATTCCGAGTGGTTTTTGGCCGACCATGCCTTCAAGACGACCTCGGATGAAGGAGTATTCTAAATGAATTGTCTTTGTCTCGTCGAGGCAATCGATTTTGATATATAAATCATCTCAATCCGAGTTCATATGCAAAAGTTAGAGGCAATACACTGCAAGCCGAAGCTGAGTGGAAATCTGGCGCAAAGTACCAGACGCCATGTCTGATGGGTCGCGCGAGCAATTAGGCCCTTAAGAATTCCTTGAATCGAAAATCCTTCAACACGAAAAAGTTTCGTCTCGTCGAGCCGATCGATTTTGATATATAATTCGTCTCGATCCGAGGTCGTATGAGACTTGGGGAGACAAATCAAGATCAGGCTATATTTTTGGTCGAGTGAAAACTCACCGGTCGAGTGAAAGTTTACCTTTCGGGTAAAAACCTACCGATCGAGTAAAAGGTCGAGTGAAAACCTACTGATCGAGTAAAAGGTCGATTGAAAGCCTACCGATCGAGTAAAAGGTCGAGTGAAAACCTACCGATCGAGTAAAAGGTCGAGTGAAAACTTACCGATCGAGTAAAAGATCGAGTGAAAGCCTACCGATCGAGTAAAAGGTCGAGTGAAAACCTACCGATCGAGTAAAAGGTCGAGTGAAAACCTACCGATCGATTGTCTTACGACTGAAAATGTGGTCATCGTTTGTCTTCCGAGTGAAAATATAGTCATCCGAGTGAAAAGGTCCGGTCGAGTGAAAGACTCTAATATCCGAGTGGATGAGCTCAAATCCGAGTGAAACTGAACATGTGCCCAAAAGTTTATCAAGATGATCTCGGATGGAGAAGTGTTCAATACAAAAGTTGTGCGTATCGTAAAGACGGTAAACTTTTCTTTTGGAGTCATCATCATCGGAGATAGTATATGGCCTGCAAATTCAGTCTACCGCAAGACCGAGTCCGACTGGAAGGTAAAGATGACCTCGAAAAGTATTCAAGATGGCCTTATTTGAAAAAGTGATCAACATGAGAGTTGTTCGTACCGTCGAGGCGCACAAGTTTGATATTTGGGCCATCTTGATCGGAGGTCATATGGAGGCTCGGCGGCCTGCACAAGGAGGAAGACAGAAGTTGGGCCAGATTCAGACTGAATCCGAGTTGGAATAGAACTAGGACTCTAGGACGCGAATTGATGTAATTTTTCTTGTAAGGAAAGCCTAGATGAATCCTTTACTTGTACGTGAAGTCCAGCCGCCTCTTATATATGTTGGGGGTGACGGCCGATTGAACAACACACAATCGAACAAATCAATATACTACTTTTCCTGTCTATTTTTTATCTCTCCACCGTTTTTCTCTCTCGTTCTTCGCTGTTCTTCGTGTTTGGGAGCTGCGAATCCCGAGGCTATAGGGGCGAGCGAATCGACCTAGGGCAGCCCATAGCCGCCGCAATCCCTAACGGGGTCCCTCCCGGGTGCGCGGGGTTTCGGGTCTGCAAAAGCGCCACCGATCGCCTTCTTGCGATCGCTACCGCCGGTCGGGTCTCCTTCGACGTGAGCTGCGGTGCATCACCCCCGGCATCGAGGGTACACGTGACGTGTTCGTGTGTCAACACACTTTTTGGCGACTCCGCTGGGGAAGCGAAGATCAATCATCATCATCCACCATGTTCGATATTCCCAAGCCATCTAAGGTAGACGCCGATAACATCATTAAGCCCAGTCTTGATGAGATATCGGCCGATCATCGCCAAGTCTATGAGGAGTACAAGAAGGCGCGCGAGGAGAAGGACTTGCAGGAGTTCCTTGCAAAATTCAAGAAGGATCGCCAAGGCAACATCACTCCGATTGAAGAAATCAAGTTCCCTTCTCTTCAAGCCGAGCAGGTTAAACCCTCTGTAAGTACTACCTTTTCTCCTGAGCAGTGGGCTGAGATTGAAAGTCATATTGCTGATGGTAACAATCTAGTCTATCAAACTTTCATAGAAAATACTAATGCTCAGAAGAATACATCTCAATCGACTAGTGGTAATAATGGTGTAGTTGATAGTGTGCAGAACCCTAATTTGGTTTTACCTATCTCATCGGCGCCGTCAGTACCGATGACTTATTATCCTACCCAAACAAATCAGATTGTGGCTTCACCCATTAATCCTACTATGAGCATGCCAGGTTCGGTGGCAACGCCGAACCCAACCTTACCTACAGCTACAACCACTCGACCACTAGCAAATTATGGGTCGACATACCTGCCACAATTCCTACCTACAGCTAGTAACCCTACTCCTCCTATGCCAATGCCACCAGCTTCATCGTCTACTATGGATGATGGTTTAGCTAATCTTAGAGAGGAGATGGCTAAGATGCTTCGAGAGAATTTTGGAGTTGAGCTACCTCGGAATCGGATTTACCAAAAGCCATACCCCGAGTACTTTGATGCCATCCAGTGCCCTCCAGGATATAAAATTCCAGATTTTGTTAAGTTTAATGGAGAAGGCACAAAAACCACATGGGAGCATGTTAGTCAATACTTAGCACAATTGGGTGAGGCAGGCTCATCAATGAGTTGAAAGTGCGTTTATTTCCTTTGTCATTAATCGGTACCGCATTTTCATGGTTTTCTTCTTTACCACATGGTTCCATTCGAGTTTGGTCGCAGCTAGAGCAGAAATTTCATGATCACTTTTATAGCGGCGACAATGAACTCAAGTTGTCACATCTAACATCGGTTAAGCAAAAGCATGATGAATCGGTCTCCGATTACGTCAAGAGATTCGGAGAAACGAAAAACCGGTGTTTTAGTTTGGTGATAACCGAGAGAGACTTGGCAGACCTAGTGCTGAGTGGTTTGAGAACTCCCATTAGAGAAAAGCTAGAAGGCTATGAGTTCTTAAATATTAACCAAGTCTTACAAAGGGCTTTGGCTCAGGAAAGCCAAAGCAAAGATCTCAAGGAAGTGCATAGATACAAAGCCGATCGTCCAAAAATGAATATGGTGGAATATGATAGTGATCACTCGGACGATGAGGGTGATGTTTTTGCTACTGAATTTGTTTGGCCATCTAAGGCCAAACCCTTTACTTGTAATGATCTGAAACCGATTCATAAGAATCGTGATGAAGAGATGAAGTTTACTTTTAACATTGCTAAGTGTGATAGAATATTTGATGCTTTGCTGCAGGCTAAGATTATTAGAATATCTCATACTTTACCGCCGTTTGAAGAGCTGAAACGGCGTGCTTATTGCAAGTATCATAACTCATTTTCTCATGCTACTAACGATTGCAATGTTTTTCGACGACAGATACAATCGGCCATTAATGACGGACGATTGAACTTTTCTGAGATGCAAGTTGATAAACAGCCCTTTCCAATGAACACCATGGATTTAGAAGGGAAGAAGCTGCTCATTCGGCCGGAGGTAGCCGAATCTGCTAATAAAGCTAATGTCATTGTTGGTGAGCCCAGGAAAGACAAGGAGAGTGACAAGGTCTTGGGGAGACAGGTTGTGCTTGATAAGCAACCCGGTGGCAAGGAAGTGATCAAAATCACCATCAAGAATCCTACACTGGGGCAACCGCAAGTGCAAGAAAATACTAGTGTTAAATTTGTCAAGCCCAAGAGTCCGTGGTTGGCAAGTGGAAGAAGAATGAAGTTAAAGTGCAGCGCAAGCGGATCAAACCAACTTTTGATATGTTGCTGTCCAAGTATGCTAACCAGTCGGCCGGTTCTAGTTTCAATCGACCGACTCATCTGAAACGACCAAGGTCACCATCAGTTGATATGTTCAGTCGGTATACAAAACCGAGTGGACCAAGGGCGCAGTTTTCAGAAGAGCAGAGGCAATCTGTGTGGGATCGACTTGATTACTCATATAATGGCCGACTCAACATCGCTGACTATCAGTCCGCTGGTCAAAATATGCGATCGGATGGAAATTATCCGAGTGTAAGAATGCACCCAGGTGGAAGCTATCCGAGTGAAAAAATGTGGATGGGTAGATTCCATCCGACTGAGTTCCATCCGAGTGGATACCATCCGAGTGACATCAATCCGAGTGGATTCCATGCAAGTAAAAAGGTGCGTCCGAATGGAAATTTCATGCATCTAGAAAATCGAAAGGAATGGCGTGTTAAGTCACCAAGTGTTGCAGCAGTTGAGTCGGGCAAAGGCAAGGAGAAAATGGATGTCGACTCACTTATCTTGGGCACCGAAACATTCCCCATACAGCAGCCGACTGTGCATAATCACTCAACTGAGCCGATACTTTCTATCGCGCCAAAGCACTCGGCTAATGACCATGAAGCAAGCACCAGCCAGGTAAAAACGAGAGATCCTAAATACACTCAGCCAAAGTGGTGTCCTCCTGGCTAACAAAGACACGTAAGAGGAAACTACAGAGGTTAAGGAGTCAAGAGATGGCAGAGCAGAGGCCGAGAAGCAAAGGGATAAGTTGTTCAATGACACTCGCCCATGGTTCCAAAGAAACAAGTGTGGAGGCCTAAACAAATACAAGATACATCAGCTTCTACATTTATCACAGAAGTGCCTAAACCACCCAAGGAGGACGATGCGACAGCTATTACATCGTCTGTGACACTTCTTACCTCTCCTTCACTCGGACAGATTTCAGAATCGGTCGATCCACTTGAAGAAGAGGCTGATATATTGGACTATGAATCTACACTGGTTCATGAAGGTATGGATATCAATATGGTGTATTACTTACCTGCTGAGTTTCGTGCTATAGATGAGGAAGGGGAAGTTGCTCAGCTGGATTTTGGTCCTAAAAATGCAATATTTGAGAAGCCAAAAGAACTAGTAAAGCATCTGAAACCATTATATCTCAGAGGTCATATCAATGGGTCGCCGCTCACTCGGATGCTTGTTGATGGTGGCGCTGTGGTAAATCTTATGCCCTATTCGGTCTTCAAGAAATTGGGTTTGCCTGATGAAGAATTGATCAAGACCAATATGGTGCTCAACGGGTTTGAAGGCAAAGAGAAAACTGAAGCCAAAGGTGTAATGTATGTGGAGCTTATAGTCGGAAGCAAAACTTTGGCTACTGCATTCTTTGTCACTGAGATGCAAGGTAACTACAATGTTATACTAGGCCGTTATTGGGTTCATGCAAACCAGTGCGTGCCATCCACTATGCACCAGTTTTTGATTCAGTGGGTTGATGATGAAGTGGAAGTCATTCATGCGGATAACTCGGCCTGTGTTGCTTTGGCCGACGCATCGGTGGATTGACAACATCCCAATGCTACTTGCTTGACGGGGCGTGACTTATCAGAGTTTGATTTTCTCAGCGCGACCAAGAATGGTTTTGTGCCCGTGTCTTTAAAGTCGACTGAATGCAATAGGCTCCAAGGTATGATATGTTTAAATGGATCCTAATTCCAAGTGGTTACAAAACGTTTTGCAAAATATCGGTCCAAATGAGAACGATATGTATGAGTCTATTGAGGAGTTGGATGACATGGATAAACTTGGACAAGGTTTTACATCGGCCGATCCGTTAGAAGAGGTAGATATCGGAGACGGATCACCAATCGACCGACATTTATAAACAAAAATTTGAAAGCCGATTGTAAAGCTAAGTTAATCGAGCTATTGAAAGAATATGTTTGTTGCTTTTCATGGGAATATCATGAGATGCCGAGGTTGAGCCGAGAGCTAGTGGAGCATCGGTTGCCTATAAAGGCCGGTTTAGACCTTATAAACAATGGCCGAAAGTTTAATCCGAAAACATATGACCGGATCAAGGAAGAGATCGGTCGATCGCTTGAAGCTAATTTCATTCGACCTTGCGGGTATGCCGAGTGGATTTCTAACATTGTCCCAAAGGAGAAGAAGGGATCCGCAAGTTGAGGGTGTGCATTGACTTCAGAGATGTGAATAGGGCTACACCCAAAGATGAGTATCCCATGCCAATAGCCGATATGCTTATTAATGATGCTTCGGACATAAGGTTATTAGCTTTCTAGATGGTAATGCCGGATACAATCAAATTTTATGGTCAAGAGGACATGTACAAAACAGCTTTCCGATGTCCCGTTTCCTTGGTTTATTCGAGTGGACAAGGATGACATTCGGATTGAAAAATGTCAGCCACATATCAAAGGGCTATGAATTTGATTTTTCATGATTTACTCAAGGTCATACTTGAAGTTTATATTGATGATATTGTTGTCAAATCGGATGCTTTTGAATCTCACTTGGCCGATTTGCGCTTAGCTTTTGAAAGAATGAAAAGTATGGACTGAAGATGAATCCTTTGAAGTGTGCATTCGGCGTGTCACCGGCAAATTTTGGGTTTCACTATTCATGAAGATGGCATCAAATCGATCCCAAAAGATAGAGGCCATACAGAAAGTGGAGGCTCCAACATGCAAGAAAGATATGCAAAAGTTCCTTGGCAAGGTCAATTATTTGAGAAGGTTCATAGCTAATCTGTCAGGAAAGTTGATGCATTTACTCCTATCCTTCGGTTAAAGAATGATGTTGATTTCACTTGGGGGGCAAAACAGCAAGAAGCCTTTGATATGATCAAGAATTATTTGTGCACTCCTCCGGTGATGAAAGCACCCAAGCATAGAGAGCCTTTTAAACTTTATATCGCAGCAGAGGAAGGTGTTATTGGTGATGTTTTGACTCAAGATACCGAAGGAAAAGAGCATGCCATTACATATTTGAGCAGACGTTTATTGGACGCCGAGACAAGGTATACATTTATTGAAAAACTATGTCTATGCTTATATTACGCTTGCACAAAATTGAGACATTACCTAGTGCCGAGTGCTTGTGTAGTAGCTTGTCAAACCGATGTTATTAAGTACATGTTGCATAGGCCAATTCTTAGTTGTAGAATTGGCAAGTGGGCTTATGCTTTGATTGAGTATGATTTGGCTTATGAATCTCTAAAATCCATGAAAGGCCAAATTGTTGCTAATTTCATTGTTGAGCATCGGATTAATGATAAGCATGATGTTGATATGAACCTTGTTTCATTTGCCATGGAGATTGTACTTTGATGGTTCAGTTTGTAGCAATGGCCAAGGTGTTGGCATTGTTTATATATCTCCTCATGGTGCTTTTTTTGAAGCCTCATGCCGCTTAGAATATTTTTGCACAAACAATCAAGCCGAATATGAAGCATTGTTATTCGGTCTAGAGATGTTACTTGCTATAGGTGTTACACATATTGAGGCTTACGGTGATTCACATACTAGTGGTGCAGAAATATCCGAGTCTTTCAAAGTTTTGACTGAATCACTTAATGTTTATCTTGATAAATGTCTAGATATAATTTCTACTTTGGATTGTTTTAGCATTGCACATATATCTAGACATGACAAGTGGAAAGCAAATGAGTTGGCACAAGAAGCATCCGGATATCATGTTGATCATGGCATGTTTCATATCTCTCAAAGACCGATGTCTTGTCTTTGCAATATGGGAGAGGCCGAACCTGAACCCACCGATTCGCCATTAACGAAAAAATCTAGTGCAGGTGATAATTCCATTGAGAAAGCCCATTGTTGACTACTTGTGCAATCCGAGTGAAAGGGTAGAGCAGGCTGTTCGGCGATGGCTTTCAAGTATACAATGAGAGATGATGGTTTTACCGCGAACAATGATGATGTTCTTCTAAAGTGTTTGGATGAGGACCAGCAAGAGTTGCTATGGGAGAAGTACATGAAGGTATTTGTGGCACTCACCAATGGGCTCCCAAAATGAAATGGTTATTGCGACGCTACTGGGTTTTATTGGCGACTATGATTAATGATTGCTTCAGATATTATAAAGGGTGTGAAGCTTGTCAAAAGTTTGGTGATATTCAATTGGCTCCTGCTGCTATGTTACATCCTATTATCAAACCGTGGCCTTTCGGAGGTTGGGGTTTAGATTTCATTGGACAAATTCACCCGCCTTCCTCAAAAGGGCATCGGTTCAGATTGGTGGCAACTGATTATTTCACTAAATGGTCTGAAGCAGTACCTCTCAAGAACATGACACATACAGAGGTAATTCAATTCATAACCGAGCACATTATTCATAGATTCGGTATTCCTCAAACGTTAACTACAGATCAAGGTTCATCTTTTATGTCACACCAAGTTAGAGAGTTTGCCGAATCTTATAATATAAAGTTGCTCAATTCCTCTCCATATTATGCCCAAGCTAATGGACAAGCTGAGTCTAGCAATAAAATTCTAATCAAGCTCATCAAGAAGAAGATTAAGGACAATCCGAGGAGATGGCATGAGTTGTTGTCTGAAGCTTTATGGGCACACAGAATTTCAATGCATGGTGCTACGAAGGTGACTCCATATGAGCTAGTATATGGTCAGGAGGCTGTTTTACCAGTGGAGGTAAATTTGAATGCTTTGAGAATAGCCAAACAAAATGATTTATCGGCAGTAGACTTTTATAACTTAATGATGGACAATATTGATGAGGTTGCCGATAAACGCTTGGTTGCTTTGGAGTCCATAGAGAGAGATAAGTTGAGGGTAGCAAGAGCTACAATAGGAAAGTCAAGTTGAAGAATTTTCAAGTTGGTGATCTCGCTTGGAAAGTGATTCTACCGATTGGTTCAAGAGATAGAAAATTCGGAAGTGGTCTCCAAGTTGGGAAGGTCCTTTAGGATTACAAGGGTTGTTCCCGAAATTCATATTTGTGGAATCAATACAAGGGCATTGTTACCTCGAGCTCTCAACGGAAAATATTTGAAGAAGTACCACCCGAGTGTGTGGCAGGAAGCCTGAGTAGGCGATGGCCGATATACGATTATCGCCCTTAGCACAAACATGGCATATACATAATTATCACCCTGAGGAAAATAAATGGCCGATGGAGTGTTGACATCGTCCTTAGAACAAACACCGTGCATATTATTTTTCGGCGTGCAAGCTTTGACGAAAAAAAGGGGGGCATGTGTTGACATCGGATTTTGGCAAGGTACAAAAGGCAAATAAGATGGCATCAAGTAAAAGATTTTTCGGCATGCAAAGTTTCAGGTCGCTGAGTGGAATAACTTTGATGTTTAACTTATCGCCATTCGACCTTATTTCGGTGGCCGAAGTTGTACTCCGAGTGACAAAATTCAACATTCCGAGTGGTTTTTGGCTGACCATGCCTTCAAGACGACCTCAGATGAAGGAGTATTCTAAATGAATTGTCTTCGTCTCGTCGAGGCAATCGATTTTGATATATAAATCATCTCAATCCGAGTTCATAAGCAAAAGTTAGAGGCAATACACTGCAGGCCGAAGCTGAGTGGAAATCTGGCGCAAAGTACCAGACGCCATGTCTGATGGGTCGCGCGAGCAATTAGGCCCTTAAGAATTCCTTGAATCGAAAAACCTTCAACACGAAAAAGTTTCATCTCGTCGAGCCGATCGATTTTCATATATAATTCGTCTCGATCCGAGGTCGTATGTGACTTGGGGAGACAAATCAAGATCAGGCTATATTTTTGGTCGAGTGAAAACTCACCGGTCGAGTGAAAGTTTACCTTTCAGGTAAAAACCTACCGATCGAGTAAAAGGTCGAGTGAAAACCTACTGATCGAGTAAAAGGTCGAGTGAAAGCCTACCGATCGAGTGAAAGGTCGAGTGAAAACCTACCGATCGAGTAAAAGGTCGAGTGAAAACTTACCGATCGAGTAAAAGGTCGAGTGAAAACCTATCGATCGAGTAAAAGGTCGAGTGAAAACCTACCGATCGATTGTCTTCCGACTGAAAATGTGGTCATCGTTTGTCTTCCGAGTGAAAATATAGTCATCCGAGTAAAAAGGTCCGGTCGAGTGAAAGACTCTAATATCCGAGTGAAACTGAACATGTGCCCAAAAGTTTATCAAGATGATCTCGGATGGAGAAGCGTTCAATACATAAGTTGTGCGTATCGTCAAGACGGTAAACTTTGATTTTGGAGTCATCATCATCGGAGATAGTATATGGCCTGCAAATTCACTACAAGACTCGGATAATTCAGTCTACCGCAAGACCGAGTCCGACTGGAAGGTAAAGATGACCTCGAAAAGTATTCAAGATGGCCTTATTTGAAAAAGTGATCAACATGAGAGTTGTTCGTATTGTCGAAGCGCACAAGTTTGATATTTGGGCCATCTTGATCGGAGGTCATATGGAGGCTCGGCGGCCTGCACAAGGTGGAAGACAGAAGTTGGGCCAGATTCAGACTGAATCCGAGTTGGAATAGAACTAGGACTCTAGGACGCGAATTGATGTAATTTTTCTTGTAAGGAAAGCCTAGATGAATCCTTTACTTGTACGGGAAGTCCAGCCGCCTCTTATATATGTTGGGGTGACGGCCATTGAACAACACACAATCGAACAAATCAATATACTACTTTTCCCGCCTATTTTTATCTCTCCACCGTTTTCTCTCTCGTTCTTCGCTGTTCTTTGTGTTTGAGAGCTGCGAATCCCGAGGCTCTAGGGGCGAGCGATCGACCTAGGGCAGCCCATAGCCGCCGCAATCCTCGATGGGGTCCCTCCCGGTCTTGTGGGTTTCGGTTCTGCAAAGCGCCACGATCGCCTTGCGATCGCGCTGTCGGTCGGGTCTCCTTCGATGTGAGCTGCGGTGCATCACCCCCGGCGTCGAGGGTACACGTGACGTGTTCGTGTGTCAACAGCTATAAGTAATCATGCATATACGAGATCAAAAGAAGACTCAAATAACTTTCATGGATAAAATAGATCTGATCATAAACTCAAAGTTCATCGGATCCTGACAAACACACCGCAAAAAGAGTTATATCAAATAGATCGCCAAGAGACCATTGTATTGAGAATCAAAAGAGAGAGGAAGCCATCTAGCTACTAACTACGAACCCGTAGGTCTACAATGAACTACTCACGCATCATCGGAGAGGCACCAATGAGGATGATGAACCTCTCTGTGATGGTGTCTAGATTGGATCTAGTGGTTCTGGAACTTGCGGTGGCTAGAATTGTGTTTCGTCGACTCCCCTAGGGTTTTTGGATTTTCGGGGTATTCATAGAGCAAAGAGGCGGTGCGGGAGGTGTCCGAGGTGAGCACAACCCACCAGGGTGCGCCTGGGCCCCCAGGCGCGCCCAAGTGGGTTGTGCTCCTCTCGGAGCCCCCCTCTGGTACTTTTTTGGCCCAACAGATGTCTTCTAATCCAGAAAAATTCTCCAAAAAGTATTGCTGCATTTGGACTCCGTTTGGTATTGATTTTCTGCAAAGTAAAAAACAAGCAAAAAACAACAACGGGCACTGGGCACTATGTCAATAGGTTAGTCCCAAAAAATGATATAAATTTGCTATAATATGATTGTAAAACATCCAAGAATGATAATATAACAGCATGGAACAAGCAAAAATGATAGATACATCGGAGACGTATCAACCACCTCCCAACACTCATGTTGATTCCTTGAAAACCATCACCAATTTTCCCGAAGAGATTGCATAGAGGGAAAAGGCCAAGGCCAAGCATGAGGCAAGACCCGCAAAGAACACTCAAGTGGAACAGCTTAATGTTGAGTTGACTCAACAAGATGTGCAAGATAAGAAGGAAATGGCCTCTGCCAAAAAAGAAAAGAAGAAGAGGAAGTCTGTTTCTCCTCGAGCATCAAAGAAGAAGTCTGTTTCTAGGAAATCAAGGAAGGTTGCATCTGCTTCGTCCAGTGATTCTTCTAATGATAATGCTATCGAAGAAATTCCCATATATGATCAAAGAGCGCTAATTGGTAAGCCTTATCAAACTCCTTCCCCAGCAAAGATTTCACCGCCAATAAGATCTTCACCAAGGCTTGCTCCAGTCCCTTCAGATAAACCTTCGGGTTCTTATGCCCCAGTGGCAAAAGAAAGTTGATAACTGATGAAAAAGCCTCTGCTCTTGCAAAGAAGGCGAAGAAAATTATTCCCGCTTCCAAAGTGGAATATGATTTTGATATGATGTTTGACATCATTGAAGGTGCTTCTTACGATGCAAAGCCTTCTGAGCTCAGTGGTCTGGGTTTGCCCGAAGATGTTACCAAGATGGTAATGAAGCATTTCACTGAACTGAAAGGAATAACCAAGGAGCTGAATCAGGCCATGGAGGACGTTGAGAAGATGAGAAACGAAACTCGCTCTGAATCTGAAAGGAAAGATGTGAACAAGGGAATCCTTGATATCACCAAAGCCCTCACCGTGATGAGAAATAACAAGATTGAGTGGCACTCCAAGCTGAGGATGGATATTTCTCAACTCTGCGATTGTAGGAATGATGAGATTAAGCGTCAAGAAGATCTTGCTCGACACAGAGAAAAAGAAGAAAAACACCAGAGAGCTCAGGCTAGAGCCAATAAGCCAAAAGAAATCAAGGATCATCATACTCAATCTATAACTACTGATGCTCCTGTTGATACAAGTGTCCCACCGCAACAGATTCTTCCAGCCCCTCGTCACGAGGAAGAAACCGAGCAACAAGCTGAGCATATGATAGTTGTCATTCCTACTTTAGTCGAACAAGATGCTGATGTAGTGGACATATAACTAGTTAATCCTGATGAAGCAAATGTGGTGCCCGAGCAAAATGCTCCTGAAGAAATAATTGGTGAAGAGGTTGAGATGGAAAAGGCAGTCGCATCGCCTTTGAAGGAAATTCAAGATGAACCCTCCGGATCCACCAAGGAGGGTGAGAAGGTTGAGGAGGAGCAAATTGCTTCCCAAGGAAACACCCCTACGGCCTCCTCATATGGTGCTCCTACCCCGATGGGGGTTGACCCTGCTCCTGTTTCTTTGGCTTCACAGCCAGAATAGGAAGAGAAGAAACTTGAAGAGCCCATGGCTCCCGAAGAGAAAGAACACCAAGTTGTACCACCTGTGTTACCGTAGCAGATTGTAGGAGATCAAGCTGCGACTCAAGAATCTAAAAAAGTTGATGTACCATCCACAGTTGAAACCTCACTGAAAGAAAAGGCCCTTGTGCCTGAAACTGAGAAAGCCAGCGAAGAAAAATGACGATCAGTCTAGCGATCCTGTGCCATCTGCTTCAGAAAAGGCTATAAGGACTCCTTCTCCATTGAAGCCCATTGATGAGAACGCGCCAGCTTCTGAGGATATTCAGCCGATGGAAATTACTGAGGAAGAATTAAGGAAAAATCCTTAGGAATCTTTTCCACTATTTTCAGCTGAGTATGGCCCGAATGGCCCAACATTCAATGAACAACTTCATTCATCGAATCTTGCATTCTTTGGGGTGAGTCCCTATGAAGGAGAAAGGACTTCATCATCACTGAGGTTCTGGACAGAGGAACATGCAGTCTATTATGCTCGGATCTTGTTTGGCAAACACATAATTTTCAATCATAAGATGTTAAACTTTGTCAAGCTCGAAGAAATGCCCTGCTTCCACAATGCAATTGATCATATTGAACATGCTCTTCTGAAGGGATTCATGTGTTTCAATAATGGCTAGAACAAGGAAGTTATTCTTCAGTTCTATGCCACGTTTTACAGCACAGGAGAAATGGGAAATACCTCAACCTGGACGCTTGAGTGGATGGCTGGCAGAGAGAGAATGAAATGCTTAGCAGATCATTTTCAGGCCAAATAAATTTTCCTCAATGTGAATTTGAGAATGACAAAGAACACATGCTGCATTTCTGGGAAGTGTCCGATGCACAACTCCGCATCCTGATGGATCCCACCATGGTGGGCGACGAATGCATTGATGTTAATCCGAAGTTGGCTTATGATAACAAGGTGCTATTTCACATTCTGTGCAATACCATCACGCCAACGAATAGGCCAAACTCCATCAAAGGCATTGTGGGAGATGCACTTGTGGCAATATCTCAAGGGATTAAGTTTGAAAATCCCGACCTTTTCATTTGGAACCTGGCATGTGCTGCTGGCAGCCCTCAGTCATTGAAGCCCTATGCTCCTTGGATCATGTTCGCCATCGAGTAGCTTACAAATGAAAAATTCTTCTGGGCTAACATACCGAAGGTATTTATGCCACCTGTTCATGACACTCTGCGCATTGTCAAGGATAATAGGAATGGAAAAGAACCTGTTGATACTGCTGCAACTGCTTCCACGTCAGAAAATGCTCCGAAGGTTAAAGAAGACAAGATTGAAATTCCTCATGAGTAAAATCCATCACTTTATGAGATTTGCATTCACACACAAGAGACCCTGGAAAGACACATCAAGATTGAGGGAGTTCTGGACTAGGGGGTGTCCGGATAGCCGGACTATCATCGTCGGCCGGACTCCAAGACTATGAAGATACAAGATTGAAGACTTCGTCCCGTGTCCGGATGGGACTTTCCTTGGCGTGGAAGGCAAGCTTGGAAATATGGATATGTAGATCTCCTACCATTGTAACCGACTCTGTGTAACCATAGCCCTCCCCGGTGTCTATATAAACCGAAGGGTTTTAGTCCGTAGGACAACAACCATTACAACAATCATACCATAGGCTAGCTTCTAGGGTTTAGCCTCCTTGATCTCGTGGTAGATCCACTCTTGTACTACCCATATCATCAATATCAATCAAGCAGGAGTAGGGTTTTACCTCCATCGAGAGGGCCCGAACCTGGGTAAAAACATCGTGTCCCTTGTCTCCTGTTACCATCCGCCTAGACGCACAGATGTCGTGGGAAACGAGCACCTATGGGGCAGGGCCCCTTCTCGGTCCGGCAGGGAGCGGAGGGCGCACGAAGAGCAGATCAAGGCGAAGCACGCGAGGGATTTTACCCAGCTTCGGAGCTCTCCGGGGAGATAAAACTCCTACTGCTGCTTTGTGTTTGTATTGTGTTCTTGCTCAAGAGCGTGAGCGTTCGGTAGTTTCGAATGAGTCGAACCCCCTCTATGTTGCGCATGGGCCTACTTTTATAGGCTAAAAGGGTCACCGACAGGTGGCAACGCAGACAGGGGTAAAAAAAGTAAAAAGAGGGGTTGGTACAACCGCTATCTACAGTGCACCCTACCTAACTCTGACGGCAGGGGACAAGGGCATTTAATGCCCGTCTGGTCGTCCAAACAGTGCAGAAAACGACCGTTTGGGGCGCCACTGCTTGCCACGATGGCCTTCTCGTCATCTCCACTTGCCACCTCGCACTGCTTGGCTGCACAGCCGCCACGCGGCGCCATTTAACGATCTTGGGGCGACATGTCGCCGGATGCGCTGGAGCGTGGTAGCGTGAGTAGGGCTTCGCCGCTGCAAGCGCCTTGCATGATCGTTGTCTTGTCGCCCCGTAAGCTTGTCGCTCGCCGGTCTTGCCGGACGCAAGGCGCGTCGCGCAAGTTTCTTGAAATGCCTTGGTTGGCCTTCCCGCAAGCTCCTCTTGCTGGGGCTTTGTCCTTCCCGCAAGCTCCTCTTGCCGAGTCTTGTCTTCTCGGTCAAAACACTTTGTTCTTGAATGGCATCAATATGAGCTACGGAGGATCTTGGCGACGCCTCGACAAGCCTTGCCATTGGTGCTGCGATCGCCGGCACAAGTTTGGGATACTAAGGTACCCTACTTTAGTACACCGACAGGAGCCCCCGGGCCTGGGCCACACACGGTGCCGAGCGCTGTTGGGCCAGCCCCAAAACAGGGCACGGCACGCGCCCTGGGTCCATACCAAATCTAGCTCAGATCCACCGCGCCTCCCGAACGGCATGCGCCAAACGCGCATCATGGGAGAGATCGTGGGTAATTTTTAATCAAGAAAGGCGAACGCTCGCCTCCCTCTTTATAAGCAGGGAAACAGGGCCGTTCCCCCACCTTCGCCACTTGCGGTTCCTTCCTCAGAAAGCTCCGCCGCTCCCCTCCGCTTCCCAAGCCGAAAGAGAGCAGCGCTCCGCCGCCCGTCACCGCCGCCCATCGCCGCCACCCTCCTCCACCTTCCGCCATGGCTCCGAAGACCGGAAAGAGTGCAAAGTCGGCCGAGGCGCTGCGGCTTGAGGCGCTGCGCAAGGAGCGAGCACTTCCCCCCAGCTCACCCCGGGCGCTGCGGAGGAGTTCTATCTCTTCGTCGACGGAGACGCGGGCGCATCCGCGCACGCAGACACTCTCCGCCGAAGCTTCTACTTCGAAGCGGTGCCCAAAAGGGTACTACTTCTTCCCATTGTTCTTCTATTGCGGGCTCTGCCTGCCCTTTTCCGATTTCTTCTGCGACATTATGAATACATACGGGCTCCATCTCCTCGACTTCACCCCCAACGCCGTCTGACCATGGCGGTTTTCGCGCATCTTTGCGAGAACTTCGTCGGAATCTACCCCAACATAGCCCTTTTCCGCCACTATTTCATGCCCCGAGTCGAGAAAGGAGAGCCCCTGTCTAGCGGGATCGCCTGGATCTCGAGGGCCGGCAAGAAGGAGGTCTATCTGGAAGGGGAGCTCCACAGCAAGTGGGATGAGTGGAGAGCGGAGTGGTGTTGGATTGTTGACGCAGATCCGCAACCATTCACCAATTTGCGCCAAACCCGAGTGGTGCGCGGTGGCGACTGGAGCGCTCTGGCGGCGGATGATGCTAAGTTGAAGATCGCCACCACCCGGATTCTGCGACTCAAGCTTGCCGGGCTCATCAGGGGCTGCTGGCGCGACTTCCTTCGCCGCCGCCTCCGCAGAGAGGGGAGGCCCGCCTGGCTGTTCGGGGGCTCGACAGATATCATGAGGCTGCGCCCAGGCCTCAATTTTAACTTCACTATTTTGGAGTTGGACGGGATGCTCAAGGAGCTGTTCAAGCACGACCCCAACCACCCGGAGTGGTTCAGGCTGCCGCAGGGCGTCATCCCCCTGTGCAACAACTCCCAGCTCGATCGCATCCGCGCAATGATGCCGGAGTGCGACTCGCACGGGATTATCCCAACTTGGCGGGAGCCCTCCGATGACGTCGTGCGGCAATTCTTCGACGGCTTGGTGGAGGTAGCAGTCCGTGATGACGAGCAGAGGCTCCTCACCCGTGACACCACTGACGACGAGATGCGGTACATCGCCACCAGGGCAGAAGAGGCGGCGGCAGCCGCCGCCGCGGGCGAGTTTGGTTTCACGTTGGAGGAGGCAGAGGCGGCCGAGGCAGCAACCCTTGCCGACTGAGAGGACCTTGGCGGGGAGGTCGTTGGCGAGGGGGAGCCCGAAGCCGAGGCGAGCGAGCCCGCCGGGGGCGCAAGTCGCCAGCCATCTTCGAGTAGCTTGCCGCAGACGGGGCCCTCAGCGCAGCCCCCAGCTCAACCAAAGAGGCGCCTCCGCAGGACCGGAGACACATCAGGGCGGCAGACGGGCCAACAGCCGCCAGGCCATGGACACGCCCATCACCAAGCACCACCGACACGGGAGCATCTCATGCCGCGCCAGCAATTGGAGAGGGGTCTTCTCGGGCCGCCACTTCCGATCCTGCTGCAGCTCCCGCCAAGCGCCCAAGGGAGCCTACTCCTCCGCCTCGTCACGCAGAAAGGGTACCTGACTTCGACCTTTCCGCGCTCAGCTCCGACGAGGAGGAAGAAGAGAAGGAGGAGTAAGACTTTCTTCCTATTGTATTTATACTTCTTCGTTTCTTGCCATTTCTTGTCTTGTATCTGATCTGCTTCCCTCTGAACCTCATTCCATTTCAGGACTCTGGCCGAGAGAGCGGCGAAGAGGGCCAAGGTCCGCGTGGTAGTCATCGAGGATGATCCTGCTGTGACAGCAGAGGACGCATCCGAGACCACCGTGACGGACCCGACAACCTCTCCCTGGAGCAGCCCCCAGCGCAGTCCCCAGCGTAAGTATTTGTTCACTTCCTGTTGTGGGGCGCGCATGGGTGTTTTTTCCTTGTTGACATCTTGATTGTTGATTTGCTTGTGTAGGAGCAGAACAGGCCCATCAGGAACAACCAGAAGCCGCTCCTGAGGTGCTATCTGCTTCGACTACGCCGCCAAGGGGTGATTCCCCGACAAGGGAGTGTTCTCCGGCAAGGGAGCGGTCCCCGGCAAGGGACGGGACCAGTGAGCCTTCGGTGGTGGAACCCATGGTCACAGAGCCCAGCACAGGTAACCCTCCTTGTCGGAAATTTTCCCTTAGGTTCTTCTTCTTCTGGTCTTCTTTTTGTATATTTGCTTGACTTTTCCTTCCTCTTCCTGTCTTCAGATCCCCCTGCCACAGATCCGATGGAGACCGAGGCCACCGGCGAGGAGGACGCACGCGGCAACACTGATGATGCCGCCGCCACCGAGGGAGACGCCGGCGCTGACGATCCCGCCGGCGAAGAGGTCGCCAAGGCTGCTGGCGCAGGAGCTGGCGAGGGGTCCGACGATCGTACTGACGACCCCGAGGGCGCAGGAGCGCAAGGCGCTACACCGACCGCCGACCCCTCCGCCGCTGATGCAGCACCGGGCTCCGAAGAGCCCCATCCCGGCGCCTACTTGAAGGCCGGCGAAGGTGTCTTCATCAAGCTTCCCTGGGCATCGAGCTCCAGGGCGCCGGTTGAGGGAGAGGCTTTTGACGGAGAGGTGCTCGCCTCCGCTGGGCTGACAGTGGTTGACGCACCAAGCAGCAGCAGCGGCGAGTCCGAGGAGGAGCAACTGCTCCGGAAGTTGGTGTCGCTCTACCGCGCCCGGCAAGCGAAGCTGGAGTCCCGGGAAGCGCTTGTCGCGCAGGCGGGAGTTGACATAGAGAAGCATGCGGAGGAGCTCCAGAGCCGCAACCAAGAGGCCCTTCGGTCTATTGCGGAGGAGAGGGCGCAGCTTGTCGAGGCGCGGAAGGCCTTCATCCTCGAGAAGGCGAAGCCAAGAGCAACAGAGGCTTGCCGCTGAAGATCTGTCCACCCGGGAAGGTGAACTGACGCAGCGGAAAGTCAATCTGGACAGCTACGAGGAGGAGCTCGCCGCACGCGAACAATCACTTGGCGGGGCGCTCAAGGAAGAGAAGGACGCTGCCGCAGCCGCCGAGGCCGCCAAGAAGGAATTGGAGGTGAAGATGACGCAGCTGGAGGCTGATCTGAAAGGGAAGAATGAGGAGCTTGCCGCGCTCCAGCGCGAACGCGAGAAGGATGCCCTCGCTCATGGTGATCTGCAAGTCCAACTCGCCGACAAGGGCAAGGAACTGACCGCCGCCAAGGACTCAAATGCTGATCTGGAGCTGAAGCTGGCCACACTGACGGAGACGCTGGACGGTGCCAAGAAGCGAGAGGATGACTTGAAGAAAGAGATCAAGGACAACGAGGAGCTGCTAACGAGGGCCGCCGAGACTCAAAACACCTTCAGGGCTACGGTGGAACTCTGGACGGAGGGCCTCGTCAACATCGCTGCAACCATCGACGAGGAGCTGGCGCAACTGGACTTGGCGGGCTTCGGGTACTCCACTAACGAGAATCTTCAACCCAGCGCCAAGCTCACTCTATTCTTCAAGGGCGTGGCGACAGCTCTCCAGCAACTCCGGGAAAGGATCCCAAAGCAACTGGCCGACGAGTCACGCGCAATCTGCGCCAGAGTCTTGGAGAAGGTGCTGGTGAAGGTGCTCTTCTGCAATCCGAACCTCAACCTCACCAACGTTCTCAAGAAGCTGCCAGCGGGTGCTGATCTTGCAGAGCTCAAGGCCCTTGTCGCACCCATTGTGGACAAGGTGAATGAAGTCATAAGGGTCGACGGCGATCGTGTAGATTAGGCCGCCCTTTTCCTCCTTTTTCTTGCCGCTGCCAGACATGTCACGGGAACAATCCATTAGAGCGCGGCAAGTTATTATTGTAATATAACTTTATTCTGGGTAGTACTTGCTATGTTATTTCCTTTACTTGGTTCCCTCCTTTGCATGTTTTTACCCTACGCTTTTAGGGAACTTGCCGGCGCGGGCACCCTTGCGGCAAGCGCGGAGTGCGGAACATCAGCAGCCTGCTGGCGGTGTTGCCTCCGGCAAGAAACCTTGTCGAAACTAGTCGCAGCACACTTACATTGTTGAGCGGACTCGAAACAAAGTAAGGGCGCAACCAGCCACGAGTCGGTTCCTCCGCGCACAGGTTTTCCATACAAAGCACGGTCGTTCAAGGAAGATAACTTAAAAAATTTAAAACTGATTGTGCTCAAGCTTTGGCAACTTAGCTTTTCTGTCGTCTGCGTCCCGGCAAGGCTATACTTCTTTGAACGACGCCTGGTCCAGACCTTTATCCTCTCCTCACCCCCCCCACCCGGTGAACTTGTGGGCAAAGGAACCTTCTTTTTGAGAAAAAGAAAGAAGAGAAAATAAAGATATGGAGCCTTAAGGCTCGTTATTGCTTACCGGGGGCAAGTGCTACACAAAGTGTCAGATAATACATGCGAAAAAAGAAAAAGGCATGAAATTTGACAAGATGTGCGGAGCATATGATCATTATTTATGCACGGGATCTGCACCCGGCTTTGTACAAAGGGTTACATGCAACAGCGGCAAGGCTTGTACAAAAGGTGGTTGCCGGAACAGCGGGTTCCGGCAACCGCGCCTCATGGGTAAAACTTACGAAGATGCTCTATGTTCCAGGAGTTGCTCACCGGAAAGCCATCTCCAGTCTCAAGGCGGACAGCGCCGGGCCTAGTGACTCGCTTCACTCGATAAGGGCCTTCCCACTTCGGCGTCAACTTGTTGGAATTCTTGGCGGATTGAACGCGCCGAAGAACAAGGTCGCCTTCCTCGAAACTTCTGGCATTAACTTTGCGGCTATGGTAGCGACGCAAAGCTTGCTGGTAGCGAGCAGCTCGTACAGCAGCCTGAAGACGATCTTCCTCAAGGAGCAGCGCATCATCTTGCCGTAGCTTCTCTTGCTCAAGCTCATCATAAGCGAGCACCCGAGGTGATCCGTATACGAGTTCTGTGGGGAGAACTGCGTCTGCTCCGTAGACAAGAGCAAAAGGTGTCTGGCCAGTGGCTCGATTCGGCGTTGTCCTGATCGACCAAAGAACCACTGGCAGCTCATCGATCCAATTTCTTCCGCACTTGTGCAGCCTGTCGAAAGTTCTGGTCTTGAGCCCGCGCAGCACTTCAGCTTTCGCCCTCTCCGCGTGACCGTTGCTTCTCGGGTGAGCAACAGAGGCGAAGCAGATCTTGGCGCCAAGATCTTGGACGTACTGCATGAAGCTGCGGCTCGTGAACTGTGTGCCATTGTTGGTGATGATCTAGTTAGGGACTCCGAAACGGCAAACAATCAACCTGAAGAACTTGACTGCTGACTGTGCTGTCACCTTCCTCACTGCTTCCACTTCCGGCCACTTTGTAAACTTGTCGATTGCAACGTACAAGTACTCAAAGCCCCCGACAGCTCGGGGAAAGGGGCCGAGGATATCGAGCCCCCAAACCGAAAATGGCTAGGATAAAGGGATCGTCTGGAGAGCTTGAGCTGGTTGATGTATCTACTTGGAGTGGAACTGGCACGCTTCACACTTGGTTACTTGTGCAGTTCCATCCTGGAGGGCTGTTGGCCAAAAGAATCCTTGCCGGAAGGCTTTGCCGGCAAGTGCTCTTGTGCCAATGTGGTGACCACATATGCCTCCATGTATCTCCGCCAACAGCTCCTGTCCATCTTCCTGGGGAATGCACTTCAATTTCACTCCATTGAATCTTCTTCTGTACAGTATGTCATTGACAAACTGGTACATACTTGATTGCCGGGCTACTCTCTCGGCTTCTTCTTGCTCTTCGGAAGTTCTCCTGCTTGAAGGAAACGGACGATCTGTCAGGCCCATGCCGGAGCTTGTGGCTCGACGACAAGGACTAAAGGCGCAAATGCTCCTGCGGGAACATCTGCTTCCACGGCAAGAATCTGCGATTCAGCCGGAGCTTGATGTTCCCCGGCAAGCTTGCCGAGCAAAACTTGTCGGGAGCATCTGCTTCAACGAAACAAACCCTAGGGCTTGTCGGAGCAGACCGCTCCTCAGCACTCTTTGTGTTGATCTTGGGGACCTTCGACGGCGGCTTCGGGAGCTCAGCCGAAAGTAGTCACCGAAATC
Source organism: Aegilops speltoides (assembly GCA_021437245.1). Taxonomy (NCBI): domain Eukaryota; kingdom Viridiplantae; phylum Streptophyta; class Magnoliopsida; order Poales; family Poaceae; genus Aegilops; species Aegilops speltoides. The sequence continues at coordinate 303,732,586 of CM038146.1, read as the reverse complement.
AACTTCCTCTTCTTGCTCTGTCCAGCTTGATGGTGTTACGATGGTTGAGTCAGCTTGAGCACAAAGATCCCTGGTTCCATGTGCAACTTGAGGCGGCGATTTTGACAGCCATCTGCAATGTCGCTTCGAGCTCTCGAACATGTTCCATCTGCGCAGCCGCCAAAATGCTCTTCCAACTTCCTCACTTCATCAATGTAGGCCTCCATCAACGGACTCGATAATCTTTGTTCACTTGGCGGACGACAAGTCTGCGAGTCACCCCGACAATGAGCTTCTTGATCCCAAGGTCCGCCGCAATCCTAAGTCCGCAAGAAAGCCCTCATACTCTGCAGATTGTTTGTCGCTTGCTCCTTGGGAAAGTGCATCCGACCACGTACTTGAGGTGCTCTCCGTGGGTGCGATAAGTAACACACCAAGACCGGTGCCTTGCAGCGAGAAGGCACCATCAAAGTACACGATCCATTCTTTGCTTGCCTCCTTGACGGGATGCTCGCTTCGAGTTTCTTCATCGTGTTGGCGCCCACTCTGCTATGAATTCTGCCAATGCTCGGCTCGATAGTTGAAGTACTCTCAAACTTGAGGCCAAAGCTCGACAGCCCAAAGGCTCGACCGACAATCCTGCCTGTTGCTTCTAGATTCTGCAATATCCTCTTCAACGGAAAGCGAGTGACAACTGTGATCTCATGTGCTTGAAAGTAATGGCGCAGCTTCCTCGAGGCCATGAGAAGACCGAAAAGCAACTTCTGCACTCTAGAGTACCTTGACCTAGCCCCCTGTAGAAGGGAACTGACAAAATAAACTGGGCGCTGCACCATCTTCTTTTGTCTCTCTTCCTGCGGCTGCACAGATCCATCCTTGTCGGGACCAGAGCTTGTCGGGGAACCCCCCTGCTTGTCGCTGGACTCGCTTGCCGTGGTCGCTGGCTCATCATCCGCCTCCCTTTCTGCTACTAACACAGCACTAACCACTTGATTGGTTGCCGCTAGATACAACAGCAACTTCTCTTGTGGCTTAGGTGCGACAAGTATTGGAGTGGAGGACAGGTATCTCTTCAAGTCCTGCAGCGTAGCCACCGCTTCCGGAGTCCATTTCATTGGACCTGCCTTTTTCAAAATTTTGAAAATGGCAGTATGCGCTCAGCAGACTTAGAGATGAACCCATCGAGAGCAAAGAACGCAGCGGCAAGCCTTCGCACATCCTTGATGCGCTTTGGTGCTTCGATCTGCTCAATGGCCTTGATCTTCTCGGGATTGGCTTCAATCCCCCTCTGGGATACAAAGAACCCGAGAAGCTTGCCGGAAGGAACTCCAAACACGCACTTCTCGGGGTTAACCTTGAGATTGATCTTGCGCAGATTTGTGAAGGTTTCGTCCAAATCTTGGATCAAAGTTTCTTTGTCCTTGCTCTTGACCACTATGTCATCCATGTAAGCTTCTACAATTCTGTGCAACTGTGGCTCAAAAGCATGACTGACTACCCTTGCAAATGTTGAACCAACATTCTTTAGTCCGAAAGGCATCCATACAAAGCAGTACGTGCCACATGGAGTAATGAATGCAGTCTTCTCTTCATCCTCTTCTGCCATGAAGATCTGATGATATCCTAAGTATGCATCAAGAAATGAAAGCAAATCACATCCTGCCGTGGAGTCGATAACTGTAAATGCGCGGCAAGGGAAATGGATCTTTGGGACAAGCTCTATTAACATCAGTGAAGTCAATACAAAGCCTCCACTTCCCGTTCGCCTTGCGCACGACTACAGGATTGGCTAACCACGTTGGATGGAGTAATCCTCGGACAAGGCCTGCTGCTTCCAACTTCTTGATCTCTTCTGCAATGAACTCTTGGTGTTCCACCGCTTGCTTCCTAACTCTCTGCTTGACGGGCCGCTCGTGAGGACAAACGGCAAGGTGGTGCTCAATTACTTTCCTGGGAACACCGGGGATGTCAGATGGTTGCCATGCAAACAGATCGACATTCGCCCGCAGGAAAGCAACGAGCGCGCTTTCCTATTTAGGGTCAAGCGTGGCACTGATGGTGAAGGTACCACCAGTTCCGTCCTCCTTGGCGGCCACTTTCTTGGTCTTTGGTGAAGCTGTCTTTGCCTTCTTGCACTTGCCGGTGGAGCTCGATGGTGCGTCCTCGACGGTAGCGCAGCACCCCGAAGAGGTGCGCTTGCGGAGTGGGCATCGAGCTACTCTTGCCGGACTTGGTCTTCTTTCTTTCCCGGAGCTTCAGCGGCAAGTGTCTTATGCGATCTGCATGGCTGCTGCTTCCCGTATATCTTGTCGGTACAGATAAGGGCATCTTTCTTGTCGCCAGGGACAGAGATGACACTTATCGGACCAGGCATTTTCAGCACGTTGTAGGTGTAGTGAGAGGCTGCCATGAACTTGGCGAGCACCGGACGGCCGAGTATCCCATTGTAGGGCAATGGGAAATCAGCAACGTCAAAGGTGACCTTCTCGTCTCCGGTTCAGCTTCGCTGCCAAATGTCACCGGCGCAGTGATCTTCCCTTCGGCTTGCTCCTTCCCGGTTAATTCCTTGAAAGGTACCAGTCTCTTCGAGCTCATTGCCGGGATCCGAGCTTTGAGCACCGCGGAGGAGATCAGATTCAAGCCGCCCCGCCGTCCAACCAGATCTTTGTGACCTTGAGGTTGTGGATAGTTGGCTAAACCAACATCGGCAAGCACCCGACCGCAGTTATGCGATCAGGGTGATCCTCAACATCAAAGATGATGGGCATGCTGGACCACTTCAGAGGCTTGCGCGACTAACCGATGGTTCCGCTGCATTAACCTCCCGCACCCAATCGCTTGAGCTGGCGGTCGGCGAAGCAGAGAAGCACCGCCGTCGACGCACAAAACCTCTGTTGCTTTCTGAAACTCCTGTTCGTCGGCCTCATCTTCATCCATCTCTTCATCTTCGTCTTCGTTTTCGTCCTTGTCGCGGCCGCGGGGAGGCCTGTCTCCTTTCCGCTGCTTAGCCTTGCCGCGGCGCCCTCCCCGGGCGGGACACTTCTTGCCGGATCCTCCTCCACCTTCTTGGGCCTTCTCCTTGTCGCGCCGCTCGTATTCAGCTTTCTGCAGCTCAACAAGCTGCTCAACTTTCTTGCAGGCCTAGAGATCATGGCCCTTGGTGCGGTGGATCTTGCAGTACTGCTTGCCGGAGCCGTCCTGCTTGTCAGCGGCCACCACAGCCTCGCCGGAGTAACCAGCTTTGGCCTTCTCGGCGCCACCTCCGTTGCCGGACTGCTCGACAACTAGCACATCCTTGGCTTTCCTCTTTCTATTATTCCGCCTCCGGTTCTTCTTTGCCGGGGCGGCATCCTCACTGTCAGACCCTTCTGCTCCTGCATTCTCTCCGGGGAGTTTCCTCCCCTCCTCAGCATGTGCGCATTTGTCGGCCAGAGCATAGAGCTCGCTGACATCTCTGATTTCGCACATCGCCATCTCCTCCCTCATCCTGCGACTACGCACATTCTGATGGAACGCGCCGATAAGCGCAGCGGGTGGACGTGCTCGATGTTGCGTTGCACTGGCTGAATCTTTGAATGAACTTGCGCAGGGTTCTCCTTCCTTCCGGGCGAGCAGATGAAGATCGCTTCGCCATGGGGCTTGTGGTCACCGTGAAGGGGCCGACAAACCGATGGCACAGATCTGCCCATGAGGAGATGGAGTTGTCCGCAAGTGCATGAGCTAAGATCGGCGACGGGCTTGAGCACCAACGGGAAGTAGTTACGAGGATCTTCGTCGCGCCCCGGCAGCCCGCACCGCGATGGTGTAGATGCCGAGGAACTCCGACGGATGTATCCCGCCGCCGCATTTCTCGCACGCGTCGCTTGAAGTTCTTGGTACTCGCCATCGACCTGCCGCAGCTCACGAGTGAACGCAGGGCAACCTATCACAGACGGAAGTCGCTGGTTCCCCGGTGCATGCATATCAACAGTGGGCCCAGCGCTGATCCGACCGACGCGCTTCTCTTCGACGCTGGATCACGTACGAAGCGTCTTCTTGTCGCCGTTCTTGGAGAACTTGGCGCTGATCGCGATGAGCTCGCGGGTCTGACGACGCGGTGGAGTCGGTGTCGAGGTTAGCCCGGCGAGTCGGCGATCTTGGCCTTCGGGGCTGGGAGTGCACGGTGGTGGCACCCCCGCCAGTCTTGTCGCCACCGGCTTCCGCCTGGGCGTCTTGCCGGGGCTTCGACGCGCTCGGCTGCCGGGGTTTGTCGCCGTTGGCGAAGCCGATGAGGCTCTGGATGGTGATCCTCCGCCGCCGATCTTGTCTCGGGCGCCGAGGGTAGTCTAATAGCGCTTGGCTCGCCAATGCTTCTTCCGGGTTTTCGCGGCGGGGCGAACGACGCGAGGAGCGGGATATGCTCAAACTTCTAACAGTGTTAGAAGGAGCAACATCTCGTCCAGGCGACCGTGCCGCACTCGCGCCAACATGTTGGCGTGCATGTTAGCCTTGAGCGTCCCGTGATCCGCCAGCTTGGCCTTGTTCTAACGCGAGCACGGTGCTAGGAGCACCATGGCGTTGTCAATCCCGCACCTCCTGAGAGGGGTGCGGCGCATGTACGGACGCCGAAGTTTGCGGGGCCTTGTCCTTGGACCTGGTGACGATGTGAGTCCCCCGTCGGCGCCCGTTCCTCCGCCGGCGTCTACCCCACTGCCCGTTTGCTCCTGTCGCGGTGGGATCGACGCGGACGGACCAACCACCTCCGAAGCCTTCTTCTTCGGTGGCATGTCGATGAAGATGATGATGTAGCGCGCGCAAGCACCAGATCAGGTTCGCACAACCTCGACGTCCCCTACCTGGCGCACCAAAGATGTAGTGGGAAACGAGCACCTATGGGGCAGGGCCCCTTCTCGGTCCGGCAGGGAGTGGAGGGCGCACGAAGAGCAGATCGAGGCGAAGCACGCGAGGGATTTTACCCAGCTTCGGAGCTCTCCAGAGAGATAAAACTCCTACTACTGCTTTGTGTTTGTATTGTGTTCTTGCTCGAGAGCGTGAGCGTTCGGTAGTTTTGAATGAGTCGAACCCCCCTACGTTGCGCATGGGCCTCCTTTTATAGGCTAAAGGGGTCACCGACAGGTGGCAACGCAGACAGGGGTAAAAAAATTAAAAAGAGGGGTTGGTACAACCGCTATCTACAGTGCACCTTACCTAACTCTGACGGCAGGGGACAAGGGCATTTAATGCCCGTCTGGTCATCCAAACAATGCAGAAAACGACCGTTTGGGGCGCCACCGCTTGCCATGATGGCCTTCTCGTCATCTCCACTTGCCACCTCGCACCGCTTGGCTGCACAGCCGCCCGCCACATGCGCCACAAACGATACTGGGGCGACACGTCGTCGGATGCGCTTGAGCGTGGGCGCAGAGTGGTAACCGCGCAAGCGCCTTTGCATGATCGTTGTCTTGTCGCCCGTAAGCTTGTCGCTCGCCGGTCTTGCCGGACGCCTTGTGCATCGCGGCAAGTTTCTTGAAATGCCTTGGTTGGCCTTCCCGGCAAGCTCGTCTTGTCGGGGCTTTGTCCTTCCCGGCAAGCTCCTCTTGCCGGAGTCTTGTCTTCTCAGTCAAAACACATTGTTCTTGAATGGCATCAATATGAGCTACGGAGGATCTTGGCGGACGCCCGGCAAGCCTTGCCGCTGGGTGCTGCGACTGCCCGTGCACAAGTTCGGGATACTAAGGTACCCCCTACCCGAGATCCGCCGGTTTTGACACCGACATTGGTGCTTTCATTGAGAGTTCCTTTGTGTCGTCACCGATAGGCTTGATGGCTTCTTCATGCAACAACAACACCGTCCAGAGTGAGACTTTCCTCCTCGGACAGATCTTCGTGTTCGGCGGCTTTGCACTGCAGGTCAATTCACTTGGCCATCTGGAGCAGATCGAAAGCTACGCCCCTGGCCATCAGGTCAGGTTTGGAAGCCTAAACTTCACGGCCGACATCCGTGGAGACTTGATCTTCGATGGATTCGAGCCACAGCCGAGCGTGCCGTGCTGTCACGATGGGCATGATTTAGCTCTGCCGCCGGACAGTGCCCTGGAGGCCGCACACGAGTCCGCTCTAACCCATGGTTCAGAGCAGACCGCGTAGATCGAGGACAGGTGGCTGGACACCGCCTCGGGGGCTGCGACTTCAATGGCGATAGAGCTGAATGCTAACCTTGCCCCTTATAAAGCTCATGACTCCGAGGCGCCGGACTCCTTGCCGGACTCTGAACCTCCTGCGCCGCTGCCAATCGAATCCGATTGGGCGCCGATCATGGAGTTCACCGCCGCGGACATCTTTCAGCACTCACCCTTTGGCGACATCCTAAATTCGCTAAAGCATCTCTCATTATCAGGAGAGCCCTGGCCGGACTGTGGTCAGGATGGTTGGGATGCGGACGACAAAGAGATTCAAAGCCCACCCACCACCCACTTTGTAGCCACTGTCGACGATCTAACCGACATGCTAGACTACGACTCCGAAGACATCGACGGTATGGACGACAATGCCGGAGAGGATCAAGAACCTGCGCCTGCAGGACACTGGAAGACCACCTCGTCATACGACATATACATGGTGGACACCCCAAAGGATGGGGACGGCGAAGAAGCAGCGGAGGAAGATTCTTCTAAGAAACAGCCCAAGCGCCGACGTCAGCGGCGCCGCTCTAAATCCCGCCACAGTAAGAATGGAGATTCCGGCACCGGAGATAATAACACCCCAGAGAGTGCCGAAGACAACCCCCTCCAGCAAGATTCAGCACAGGAGAACGGGGATGCCAGCCCTCGAGAGAGAGCGGCAGACGAGGAGGATGACAACTACATGCCTCCCTCCGGAGACGAGGCAAGCCTCAACGACGACGAATTCTTCGTGCCAGAGGATCCCGTCGAACAAGAGCGTTTTAAACGCAGGCTTATCGCCACGGCAAATAGCCTAAAGAAAAAGCAGCAACAGCTTCATGCTGATCAAGACCTGCTGGCCGACAGATGGACCGAGGTCCTCGCGGCCGAAGAGTATGAACTCGAACGCCCCTCCAAGAGCTACCCAAAACGCAAGTTGCTCCCCCGACTAGAGGAGGAAGCATACATACCTTCATCACCAGCGCACAATACGGCAGACCGACCACCCCATGGTCACGACAGAGAGGCATCTAGGCCCTCCATCAAGACCGTACCCCGGCACCGCTCAAAAAGTACGAAGCCACGAGGGAATGCGCAGGACTTGCGGGACATATTGGAGGACAAGGCAAGACAATCCAGATCAATCTACGGATCACGTGGGCGCCCCACGACCCACGAAGACTACCGTCACGCCGGATATAACAACTCCGGCCGGGCCGAACACAGCAGACAACGCTCTCTTGAGCTACGTCGTGCTATTGCTCAATACAGAGGCGCCGCACACCCACTATGCTTCACTGACGAAGTAATGGATCATCAAATCCCTGAAGGGTTTAAACCCGTAAACATTGAATCCTATGATGGCACAACAGACCCCGCGGTTTGGATCGAAGATTATCTCCTTCATATCCATATGGCCCGCGGCGACGATCTCCACGCCATCAAATATCTCCCACTCAAGCTTAAAGGACCAGCTCGGCATTGGCTTAACAGCTTGCCCGCAGAGTCAATTGGGTGTTGGGAGGACCTGGAAGCCGCATTCCTCGACAACTTCCAGGGCACATATGTACGACCACCAGACGCCGATGACCTAATCCACATAATTCAGCAGCCAGACAAATCGGCCAGACAGTTCTGGACACGGTTCTTAACAAAGAAAATCAAATCGCCGATTGTCCGGATGCGAGAGGCCCTCGCAGCCTTCAAACATAACATCCGCGACGAATGGCTGGCCCGGCACCTAGGACAGGAAAAGCCGAAATCCATGGCAGCCCTCACATCACTCATGACCCGCTTCTGTGCGGGAGAGGACAGCTGGCTAGCTCGTAGCAACAACCTCAGCAAAAATGCTGGCAGTCTGGATACTAAGGACCACAATGGTAGGTCGCGTCGAAACAAAAACAAACGCCGCGTTAAGGGCGATACCAATGAGGATACGGCGGTCAATGCCGGATTCACAGGCTCTAAACCCGGTCAGCGGAAGAAGCCATTCAAAAGAACTACTCCGGGTCCGTCCAATTTGGACCAAATACTCGACCGCTCTTGCCAGATACATGGCACCCCCGAAAAGCCAGCTAATCACACCAATAGAGATTGTTGGGTATTCAAGCAGGCAGGCAAGTTAATTGCCAAAAACAATGACAAGGGGTTGCACAGCGACGACGAGGAGGAGACCCGCCACGAACGATAGAGGATGAAGGTTTCCCCCACAAGTGCGGACGGTAAACATGATATACGCAACCCATATACCCAAGAGGGAGCGGAAGCGTGCACTTAGGGACGTATACACGATGAAGCCACTCGCCCCAAAGTTCAATCCATGGTCCTCTTGCCCGATCACTTTCGATCGAAGGGACCACACCACCAGTATCCATCATGGTGGATTCACCGCATTGGTCTTAGACCCAATCGTCGATGGATTTCACCTCACCAGAGTCCTGATGGACGGCGGCAGCAGCCTGAACCTGCTTTATCAGGATACAGTGTGCAAGATGGGCATAGACCCCTCAAGGATTAAACCTACAAAGACAACCTTTAAAGGCGGCATACCAGGTGTTGAGGCCAATTGTACAGGCTCAGTCACACTGGAAGTCGTCTTCGGATCCCCGGATAATTGCCGAAGCGAGGAGTTAATCTTCGACATAGTCCCGTTCCGCAGTGGCTATCACGCCCTGCTCGGACGAACCGCGTTTGCAAAGTTCAACGCGGTGCTGCATTATGCATACCTTAAGCTCAAGATGCCAGGCCCTCGCGGAGTAATCACGGTTAATGGAAACACCGAACGCTCCCTCCGAACGGAGGAACACACGGCGGCTCTCGCGGCAGAAGTACAAAGCAGCCTTTTAAGGCAATTTTCGAGTCCGGCCGTTAAACGACCAGACATAGCCAAACGCGCCCGGAGTAACATCAATCAAGACCACCTGGCGCGTTCCGAGCACGCGTAGCAATGCGGCCCCAACCCCAGCACTTGCATGATTGCAAGACCAGCTCTTCGCCTACATCATTACGCTCTGAAGATACCATGGGCATAGGGGGAGGGGCACGACCACTACAGGCCTAGAGTGCGGCTTAACCACACCAGGGGCTCCCAAGTGTGTCACTCTTTTTTCTTCCTTTTTTTATTTTTTCACGGGACTCCGTTCACCAGAGGCCCTGTCCGGCAGTAGATCTGCCGAACTCACGATGCAACAGCCAGGGAGGGACACAGGCTACGATGAACACTCAGGTGGTCTCCATTACGAGCATTAAAATTTTTAAATACACCATTCTGCAGCCTACCCCTGGAGGGAGACACTTCTAATAGTCCAGCCCTTGCTTACCGCACTATTTGTAATGTTCTGCACTCATGGCAGAATCTCTTGAATAAACAATGCATCACTTTTTGTTTATAATTGCATTACCTTTTTTACATATATGTTTATTCTTGACATCTTGCACCCTTACAATTTTGGTACGGCTGAATACACCGGGGCTTGTGTTTCCCGCATTATGGTGTGATAAGTCCGAACACTTTCACAAGTGCGGCACCCCGAACTTATAGCATTATATGCATCGGCTCCGAATCATGTCTTGGGTCAATAGTTGGGTTTGCCTGGCTCCCATGTTTTGGTACCTTACGTTCCGTTCTGTCGGCTAAGGTAGCACTGGGAGAACCACTGCGATTGCGCCCCGGTTGAGCTGGGCGAGCGCCTCAGTGGAGAAAGCTAAAACTGACTGTCATGATAAGGCGAGAGACTGGTCGCTGTTCGAGAGGTCTTTTCGAGTCCCTAAAGACTTATGCCGCTTCGAGCAAGGAACCGGCTGTGTCCGGCCCAGGCGTGGATAGCGCCCCGAACTCGGTCTTCCGAATACTAGGGGCTTCGCCGAAATTTAAAATTATAGAATTCTATGGCTAAGTGAGAGTGTTCAGGCATTATAAGTCCGGTTGCCTTGTTCGTTGTGTTGAGCGCCTCCTAGATGGACCCAAAATGGGAACAAGAGTGCTCAAGTTTATCCCAACACCCCAAAGACTCGTGGCATGGAGGCTGAAGCCGACGACTTGCCATCTCTCGATTTTATAAACGGCCGCATGAAGGTAATATTTTAAATCAATAAGCGTTGCTTAGCGCATATGAACAAAGTTTTCAGCGCATGGGATAACACATTGCGAGTTTACTCAATAATTACATCTCTGGGGCACTCATCCGCAATCTTGCGGGCACCCTTCAGGACAGTCTTATAGTACATCTCGGGCGTACGATACTCCTTGCTGCGGCGGCGCGTCGATGATAAGCCTCTCAGATCCAGCCTGCCCAATGCACCTTTTGCGCGGGCAAGGGCCCGACGGGCACCTTCAATACAAAGCGGAGCGCTTGATGACCTCCACCTGGGGCACGATAAACCAGCCGCCAGACGAGGCCAAAGTAGCTCCTGTGCATGGCCTCTCCAGCCACACACCGGACTATGAGGCCCTTCATGGCCTGCTCGGCTACCTTAGGAGCTCGACCAGCTGCTTCACTGGTCGCTAGGGGCACTGGATGTCCGGCCTCAGCAGATTGAGACCGAAGACCTTCTCCGTTGAGCTCCCTCCTCGCATGTAGAATGCGGCGGCATCGTACACGCCATGAGGCAGATCTGCAACGCCTCGAGAGCTCCGAATTCGGGTAAGTAACAGGTAATTTACATTAACATGCTTGCTTTGCATGAAAAATGCCTTACCCGCCACTATTTTCTTCACATCCTCAACCTCCTGGAGGGCCTTACGGGCCTCGACCTTAGTGGCTTTGGCACTATCAAGAGCCGAGGCAAGCTCGGACTCTCGAGTCTTCGAGTCGCGCTCCAAACTCTCATGCTTTTCCATGAGAGCCTGGAGCTCTTGCCGCACCTCCGCCACCCGCGCCTCCTGCTTCTCTCGCTCCACTCGTTCCGCGGCCGCATTGCGTTCGGCCGCGGACACGGCCTCCTTTAGGGTCACCACCTCGTTCGTGGCCCCTGCAGTACCCACGTTATCCTCGTTATTTCTATTGCAACCAAAATCCTTTTCTGTAAGGTACAAATTTTAAAGTGGTGTTACTCACCTTCTTCGTCCTCGAGCTGCTTCTTGGCAAGGCCGAGCTCTTGCTCGGACCGCTCGAGGTCCTGCTTCAAAGCACCGACCTCCACAGTCAGTGCGGCAGAGGTCAGCAGCGCAGCCTGCAAACCCATATTGACATAATTTTTAGCACTCCTGCGTATATCTTTTTTAGATCCTCAATCCGGTTTTTCTTTCCGAACACCGAACCGAGCATCAGGGGCTACTGTCTATGCGGTATTACATTACATATTTTAAACTTCTTACCTCAAAGCCTGTCAGAAGGCTACTGCAGGCTTTGGTCAGCCCGCTCTTGGCGAGCTGAACCTTCTGAATCACCGCACTCATAATAGTGCGGTGTTCTTCCTCGATGGAAGCGCTGTTGAGCGCCTCCAACAAGTTGTCGGGCGCCTCCGGTTGGACTGAGGCTGCCGGTGTCACGGTCTTGCCCTTCTTGCTCAGGGGCCGCCTGCCGGACTCTCAAACCACTGCGGGTTCCGGCATAGAGTCCGGCGCAAAGTCCGGGAGGTTGCCTTGCGGCACCTCCGGAGCCTCCTCCTGATGGGTCCCCTCCTGGGATCCCACCTCGGTGTCGTCAGCACCACGAGGGGTGGAGGCTGTCGGAATGGAATCCACGTCCGACGGAGCCAAGGACCCGCTCGATGAAGCGGGAAGATCATTATCGGCCGGACTACAGGCAGTATGCAGCATTAGAAGGACACTATGTGACACAAAAGATAAATTATGAATCATTCAGGAATCCGGATACTTACGATCTTGCCGGAGGCCTGGCCCTTGAGGGCCACTCTTCGTCGCCAACATTGGCGTTGGCGGAGCTATCCGGGGGATGGGTCCTTCCCCTGTTGGACCCTTCGGCCTCCCCCGTTGGGGAAGCCTTCCTCTTCCTCTCTCCCTCCTCTGGGAGAGAGTCCTCTTTCTCCTCCTCGTCTTCGGGGGAGGAGTCCGCCTCGGAGCCATCGGACGACGAGTCTGATATCACCTGGCGCCGGGAACTTCTTCGAGTTCCCGTGGCCTTCTTCTTGGCCTTCTTTTCTGGCACCACATAAAGTGCCGGGACCAGCAGCCACTTAAAACAGGCGTCCGCTGGAGTCTTCGGAAGGGAGCCAGACAGTCTACTGTCCGGATGTCCTCTGCCGATCTGTCAAAGGCATTGGGAGTTTTAGATCCCACATAGAATTAAACTATGAAAAAAACAACTATCCCATAGAGGATAACAAAGCTTACCTCGCCGGCCGGGTGCTGAATCCGCGATCTTGATGGCGGGCGCGGGCTTCTCCGCCCTTTAACAGCACCCTCCAGCAGCTTCAGACGTCAGTGTCAAGAGCCCGCTCAGGTCCGTGCTATGCGGATCGAACTCCCACAAATTGAAGGCCCGTTGTTGGCAAGGAGAATCCGTGGACGAGCATGACTGGATCACATTGACAAGCCTAAGCTTCTTGTTCACGAGTGCAGACAGGGTGGAGTCTGTCGGCTCCTCGAACTACCCCATAGCAAGCCCTTCTCTTTCCACGAGGTGAGCTGCATAGGGATACCAGATCTAAACTCGGGGGCCACTGCCCATTTAGGGTCGCACGGCTCGGTGATGTAGAACCACCCCGATTGCCATCCCTTGATGGACTCCACGAAGGCCCCCTCGAGCCAGGTGACGTTGGGCATTTTGCCCACCATGGCGCCTCCGCACTCCGCTTGAGAGCCCTTCACCACCTTCGGCTTGACGTTGAAGGTCTTGAGCCACAAGCCGAAGTGAGGCCGAATGCAAAGGAAGGCCTCGCACACGACGATTAACGCCGAGATGTTGAGGATGAAGTTTGGCGCCAGATCATGGAAGTCTAGGCCGTAGTAGTACATGAGCCCCCGGACAAAGGGATGAAGTGGGAAGCCCAGTCCGCGGAGGAAGTGGGGAAGGAATACAACCCTCTCATGGGGCCTGGGGGTGGGGATGACCTGCCCCTCGTCGGGCAGCCGGTGCGCGATGTCGCCGAAAAGGTATCCGGCGCTGCGCAGCGTTGCGATGTGCTCCTCCGTAATGGAGGAGGCCAACCATTTGCCTCCCGCTCCAGACATGGTCGGAGAAGGTCGAGATGAGATGAGCGGACTTGGGTGCTGGAGCTCGAGTGCGCGGAGATGGATAAGCAGAGGAGGAAGAAGGCGTAGGTAAAAAGGTGGATCCTTATCCCCTTATATATGGGCGGACGAAGACTATGCGTCCCCACCGGCCTGGTAAAACTCGCTTATCTCCCAAGCGCCACCATCAATGGCGCGGTTGGGTTACCCACGTCCGTATTGATGAGAATCCCGGAATAAGGGGAACACGATCTCTGCTTCGACAAGACGTGCCAAGGAAACCGCTTCACTAAACGCGCTGAGCTGGTATAATAAAAAACAATTCAAGTAAAGGCTGGGTAGTGGCTTGATGCCATGCCGCGAAATAGGTCAGCAGATTGATCTTGTGTACATATTATTCTCTCTACGGTGGAATGTGGAATTTATTTTGCAGAGCCGGACACTATCCTGGTGTTCACAATCTTCTATGGATTATTCGGAGGGGGAACCCGCCTTGCAATGCCGAACAATATGCGCGCCAGACTCATCGTCATTGAAGCCTGGTTCAGGGGCTATTGAGAGAGTCCTGGACTAGGGGGTGTCCGGATAGCCGGACTATCATCGTCGGCCGGACTCCAAGACTATGAAGATACAAGATTGAAGACTTCGTCCCGTGTCCGGATGGGACTTTCCTTGGCGTGGAAGGCAAGCTTGGCAATACGGATATGTAGATCTCCTACCATTGTAACCGACTCTGTGTAACCCTAGCCCTCCCCGATGTCTATATAAACCAGAGGGTTTTAGTCCGTAGGACAACAACCATTACAACAATCATACCATAGGCTAGCTTCTAGGGTTTAGCCTCCTTGATCTCGTGGTAGATCCCACTCTTGTACTACCCATATCATCAATATCAATCAAGCAGGAGTAGGGTTTTACCTCCATCGAGAGGGCCCAAACTTGGGTAAAAACAACGTGTCCCTTGTCTCCTGTTACCATCCGCCTAGACGCACAGTTCGGGACCCCGACCCGAGATCCGCCGGTTTTGACACCGACAAAGATGCATAGGAAGGAAAAGGTGGAATTGATGACTGAGTTGAATCTGATTCATAATCACACTCGTCAAATTCTTCTGCATGAGAAGGATGCAAGGAAGCGATCATGGACCTTACCGAGGAAGCATTACTCTCGCAAGGATCTAGCCAAGAAGGGCCTCTTCAAGGAATATGACTACTTGGACTTGCTAGCTGTCCCGCGCATCCAAAGACAAACTCCAGTGCTCCCACAATGTTTTGCCTCAACTGATCTATTGTTTGTCAATCATGACGATGATGTTGCAGACACTGTCGGCACTCATGTTTACAAGCCGGATATCCATCAGTCCAAGTCTTGCAAGAGCAAAGCTGCAACTCCCTCTTCTTCCTCGACCATTCCGCATTTTCCCGACTCTGATTCTCTGAGTGGTTTTAATTCAGATTTATAAGATTCTCCCACGAAATAATTCCTTGTGTGTCTTCTCTTTCTTTTTTGACACTTGTTGACAAAAGGGGGAGAATTACATTGAGTGATAGCTTATCACGGTTTGCAGGGTGTTTAACTTTCTCCATTTGGTTTTCCCTCTAACAATTTGCTTCAACAACTTATCGCACCGCGTGTGGTGCTGAAACACTTGATCGTCATGTAACATTATAACCCCCTCCCGCAATATCATTTCCTTCACACTATTTATCTGCTGGTACCATTGAATATGTTTCTTCTATGAATGATTATCTTCGACAATTATCGATCTTATAGGAACACATATCTGCTTCTTGTAGAACAGAGAATCATCAAATGATGATACCATTTTGAAGTAGTACCTCAAGTACTAAATGAACCATAACTACTGGGGTTGGATACGCTCTGATTACTATCTCTCATTACCTAACCTTGCAGCAAGAAAAAGTCAGCCTATGCACAATTGCCTCATCGAAGGCTATCTATGTGACTAACAAAGTGTTTTTTCATCACCGATATCCTCTGCATCATCTATTTTTTCCGGAAACCACCTCCGAAGCATATCCACTCCGAGTAACATATCCATATTTTATCTTGCTCTGATCATATCAAATATCTAACGTGCAGGAAAACTTCATCTCATGTGGATTAAAATTGGATTATGAGAAAACCTTCATAATATACCCTGGTCCCGAATCAATCAACGCTTATCTTACTTCCAACCTTCTTCAAAGATTTTGTGACAGGAACCACCTCAGACACCGTCGAGTGCATTGAAAGAGCTCATGTATAAGATATTCAACCAACGTCACTCATCCGAAGAGAAATATCTTTCGTCCGGCTCATCAGGATATGAAACACAAATTAAGGGGGAGAATATCTTATCTTCGTAGTTATCTCTCGCCTTCTATTATTCTTCGCATTACATTCCATGTTTTGTCTATCATTCGATGTGATATGTTTTGTCAACAATCATCCAAAAAGAGCGTGATTGTTGGTGCAATATATGCCTAAATTGTGTTTTGGAGATTGTTCACAGAAATAGGTATGGACTGATTTGTTTGCTAGTGCATATTAGAGAGAAAAAGTCCATACACAACCAAAGAGAATGATGTCTCCGGTGCTGAGTTCGAAGAGATTCACCGAGGTACATCTATGTTGCAGAGAAGTAAGAGCTATATTTGTTGAAGTAGTAGGTCGAGGTGATTGATGTGAAGAGATCGACCCCTCGAAAGTTTTTTGCTAAAGCAAAGCTTTTGGTCCGGACTGTCGTGCGAAGAAATTGAATGCAGCAATGGAAGTCGAAGACAAAGTAAAGACGTAGTATTCATTTTGTTGTTCTTCTTTCATTCTTTCGAGTCATAGGACCTCTGTACTATTAAGAAGGGTACATGTTCTCAATACTTAGACCCGCTATGATGCTTAGCCAAAACATATGAAAGATGCGAGCTCTTTGTGCTCTGACGAAATACTTGCAAGCAAGAGACTGTGATCTTCTTTGCTGCGAGAGATTTGCCTCAGACCAAGGAGTTATCATTACTTGTTCCTCAAGTAATGTTACCATTGTGCTCAAATCCGACCATTGGATTCGTGTCGTTCGGCCATTGGCTGAGCCCGATATCCAATTTGGTCATTTCCCATCTGGGAAGGCTGCAGCTATAAATAGCCACCCTGCTCCAACGTTGTTCGTTGGCTGCTCCGCTTGAGATTTCTGAGAAGTTTGATTTGAGCAACCCATCTCCGAGTGATTTGAGTTTAAGATCCACCGAGAGAAAAACCAAGAGCCCAAACTTAGAAAGTGGTTTAGCATCACAGTAGTTCTGAGTGAGAGTTCTTGTACCTATAACTCTTAAGAGTTGTGCAGGTTTCAACTTCGAGTGTTAAAGAGTTGTTGTCTTCACCGAACCTAATCTTTAGCAACCAAGAGTGATTGTGGTCCGCGAAGGTCGACCGATGGTTTGGAGATCGCTGACAAGGATCTACCACGAGTGAAATGAACCTGAGTCTGATCAGCTCTGCGTTGAAGGACAACAGGGTGAAGAGAGTTTATCTTCCATGTTAAGTCACATCCCCTCCAACTAGATATAGCCCTTTGGCAGAAGGGTGAACTTGTCTACTAAATCTCTTTGTCGCCTTCGAGCACCTCCAGTTACATCTACTCTACTGCATTTCTTTCATTAGTTATTATTCATGCTCTATGCCGATAGATTAGTTGATCATCTTGTACTATTGTCAACATCTTGTCCATCATTGCTCTTCCAATTCATTATCATCACCTATATTCTTTTGTTACAATTCAGTTCTTATGATTCACTTATGAATTCGTTCTCTAGCATTTTGTTCAATACCGATCATGTTGTGCCTCATTTTGTTACATATGTTTGCATGTTGCGTCACTCTCATTGAGGTTAAACCTGTGATCTATCAAGCTCATACTGTTGTCAATGCTTTTCGCGATGAATATGCTTCTGACAAAGAGAGACTGATTTAGTATATTTCCTTCGATACTCGATTCCGCTGCTGTGATTGGGTTTCATTTCAAAGCTTTCGAAAGAAAATTTTGAATCTCCCATTCACCCCCATCTGGCCGATATACTCTCGGTCCTAACAGTGTCAACAATTATACTTTATGATAACCTACATCCGAGTGGATATATATGTCTGGATCTTTCCCCAACATATAGTGCTTGCCAAAAATAAGAAAGTGTAAAAAGGAAAGGTGAAGATCACCATGACTCTTGTATAAAGGTAGAAGGTAAAAGTAACAGATAGGCCCTTCGCGGAGGGAAGCAGAGGTTGTCATGCGCTTTCATGGTTGGATGCACAAAATTTTAATGCAAAAGAACGTCACTTTATATTGCCGCTTGTGATAAAGAACTTTATTATGCAGTTCATCGCTTTTATTTCTTCCATATCACAAGTTTGTATAAAATTTATTTTCATCACACTAAAAGATCATACATATTTAGAGAGCCATTTTTATTGCTTGCACCGATGACAACTTACTTGAAGGATCTTACTCAATCCATAGGTAGATATAGTGGACTCTTATGGCAAAACTGGGTTGATGGATATTGGAGGCACAAGTAGTATCTCTACTTGGTTCAAAAGATTTGGCTAGCATGGGATGAGAAGAAGCTCAAAATGTTGGAGGATCCATGACAATATAACTTCTATTTGGATATAAGAAAACATAACCCATTATGTTGTCTTCCTTGTCCAACATCAACTTTTAGCATATAATATTTTAATGAGTGCTCACAATCATAAAAAAATGTCCAAGATAGTGTATTTATATGCGAAACATCTCTTTCTTTATTACTTTCTATTAATTGCAACAATGACCAACACTATGTTTGTCAACCCTCAACAAATTTTATTCGTCATACTCCTTATATGTGAAGTCATCACTCTCCACAAGATCATTATATGATCCTTTTACTTGTTTTATTATTTTCTCTTCTTTTCCAAGATCAAGGCAAGAAAGCAAAGCCCTCAAGTCAAAACTACTCTTTATTATATAACTCACGGACTCGATTACATAGATAGATCACAAAGCAAAGCTGAAAGACTAGATCATACTAAAAACTTTTATTCTACTAGATGATGATAAAACCAAAAGAATCGAACTAAGATAAGCGGTGAAGGTAAAGATGTGATGGTGATACAATACGGGTACACCTCCCTCAAGCTTGGCACAAACAAAGGGGAGTTCCCATACCCATGTACTCAACTCTCCTTCAGAGGTGGTGGTGATGGGGTTGTCTTTTTCTCCAGCTTGCGTCCGAGGCTAAAATTTTCCTCCCCGAGATCCTCATTCTCCATCTCAAGCTTTAATACCCTTTTGCATATTGCCTACTTGCTTTCCCCCAGAAAACGAGATGGAATAAATTGGATGTTAGATTTGTTTCCTCTGTCAGGAAGGCTTGAACTCTTGAATTCCACTTGCATATCTCCAGGTTGAGGTAGTGGATCTTCATCATCATCGGAGTTGTCTTCCCTTGTTTTCTCCATGTCGTATTCTTCCTCCTCCTCCATAGTACAACCGTAATGCTCTACCTTCCCATAGACCTTTGGGTTTGCGATATTAATGACCCAAAAGTATAGGGGATCATTCGTAGTCCTTTCAATAAGTAAGTGTGTTGAACCCAACAAGGAGCAGAAGGAAATGACAACGGTTTTCAGCAAGGTAATGTGTGCAAGCACTAAAATTGTAGGTAACAAGTTGTTCGATAGCAAGATAATTTGTAATGAGCAAGTAATGGTAATGGTAACAAAAGTGCAGCAAGGTAGCCCAATCCTTTTGAGGCAAAGGACAGGCCAAAACAATCTTTTATGATAAGCCAAGTGTTCTTGAGGGTACATAGGAATTTCATATAGTCAATTTCATCATGTTGATTTGGTTTGTGTTCGCTACTTTGATAATTTGATATGTGGGTGGACCGGTGCTTAGGTGTTGTTCTTACTTGAACAAACCTCCTACTTATGATTAACCCCCTCGCAAGCATCCGCAACTACAAGGAAAGTATTAAGAATAAATCTAACCATATCATTAAACTATTGGATCCAAATCTGCCCCTTACGGAGTAGCGCATAAACAAGGGTTTAAGCTTCTGTCACTCTCGCAATCCATCATCTAATAACTACTCCACAATGCATTCCCTTAGGCCCTAATAAGGTGAAGTGCCATGTTGTAACACCCCGGATCCGATGCGTCGGGTGTCTTCCAGCTATTCGCCTTCGTTGCCATGTCATTTGCTTGCGTGTTGCATTTTGCCATGGCATCATCTGCATTTCATCTGCATGTTTTTGAAAACTTGCATCCGTTCGGGTTCTCCTGGTTCTCTCCGTTGTCCGTTCGGAGTCCAGACCACACTCGCACGCACCCGTCGCCCCTCTCAGACCTTGTTTCGTGAGCGGGATAAAAACGTTCTCGGGATGGACCAAGATTTGCCGAGTGGCCTTGGTATATCACCGGTAGACCGCCCGTAAAATTTTGTTCCATTTGGAGTCGTTTGATGCCCAACGGTTAACCGCGTAGCCCGAAAACCCCTCTTCTTTGCAGCCCAGCCCATCTTCACCACAGCCCATGAGCCCATCCAAACGCCCTCCATGCTCTCGGTCGTTCGATCACGATCGTGTGGGCGAAAACCGCTCCCCATTTGGAGTCTCTTAGCTCCCTCTACCTATAAATATGTGTGCCTCCCCGAAATTCTCGGTCTAAACCCTAACCATCTTCCCTCCGC
The DNA here is from genome assembly GCA_021437245.1 of Aegilops speltoides. Lineage (NCBI taxonomy): Eukaryota > Viridiplantae > Streptophyta > Magnoliopsida > Poales > Poaceae > Aegilops > Aegilops speltoides. The sequence goes on along the minus strand of CM038146.1, from coordinate 303,712,610 downwards.
GCTGCCGGACACCTCTCCCCACCGGCCGGACATGTCCGCTCCGCCCCTCACCCAATCACGCGCCGCCACGTGGCCTCTCCGCCGCCGATCACGCGCCCTGCACTGCGGCCCATGAGGCCACGGCCCGCCCGCCAGCCCATGGCTGGCCCGAGCCGTGCCCCGCGCGCCGCCGTCCGCCGCCCGACCACTCCGTCGCGCCCGTGCCTCGCCTCCCGCCTGGCGCCGCCTGCGTCTCCCCGAGCCGCTTTCGCGCCGCCGCCCGCCAACCTCCCCTCGCGCCCGCGCCTCCGCCCGCCAGCCAGCGCGCCGCCAGACTCCGCCCGCCGTCGCTCGTCCTTGCCGCCCAGCGCCGCCGCCGACCGCCTCCCATCTCCCTCACAGGCGCGCCACCATCGCCGCCTCCGGCTGGGTCTGCCGCCCCTGACCTCCCCGAAGTCGTCCCCGACCTCCTCCGACCCTCGTCGGCCTCCTCCGCGTCCTCCTCGCCGGAGAGCTCGCCGGATCTCTCGCCAACGCCGGATCCAGGGAGTGGGATGAGATCCACCACTCCCCCGATCCAAACACCTCCCCCGCCCAGGATCCCTTCTTCCCTGTTCATCCTCGTCTAGTTTTTTCGCGGGGTAAAATCTCACCAAGTCCCCAGTTTGTTGCATTATGTTGCTCTGTTCATCACATGACATCTTCTTGCATACTACTCCGTTTTGCATGCATGATTTATCAAAATGTTCACTGTGAGATTCTCTTCATTTTATACCATTGTGCAATGCTTGTTTGAGTTCATCTTGATGCCCTAATCATTGTTGCAAGAGTGCTATATGATGTTAACTGTTGTCTGTTAACAGAACTTGATGATTTGTCTCTTTCATTGCATTTTGTGTGTGCATCTTCGGAGCTTGATGTCTACATGAGTTTTGAGCTAAATCATGCCATCTTTACAGTTGTGCAATCCATGTATTTTTGTGTGCCTTGTGGTGAGTGCACCAAGCTCGTGAAGTAGGGTACCTGATGTTACTGTTTTGCTAGGCTGATTCTAATATATCATGATGCTATGTAAACCTGCTTCTACAAGTCATTCTATGCATAATCCGGAGATGTTCACTAAGTATGTTTATTTATACATGTAATGATATATCCACCCGTGCCCCTGGGTGCATTTATAGCCAGATGTAGCATGTTGTAATCTTGCTCTCAAATTGCTAAATAATGTTGCTGTCAGCCTATTGACTTTAAGTTCAGTTTTGCCATGAGCTTTGCTAGTGATCCATGCACCCTATGAAATTTATCTTGCCATTCGTAGCTTCATAAACATGTCTTCTTACTGTTGGTTGACTTCACATGCCATGTATTGCTCTGTGGTGAGTTGTACAAGCTCACCAACATGCCTACTTATCGTTGTTACTGCCATGTCTGAATCTGTCATATCATTGGCCATGTTTGCAAGGATGCTACCATCTTTTCTGTTGATCTTTGGAATTAGTTCAACAAGGGAGTTTGTTCTTTGTCTTTAGTATTATCATGTCATGCCTTTGTTTGCCATGATAAGTCCCTGTAGCATGTTGTTTGATAGCTCTAAACATTGCAACCTAATGTTAGTTCTGCCATGTCCAGTGATTTCTGCCAAGTCTGTGAACTGTTATTATTTGCAATGTTGCCATGTTCTTTTGAGCATGTTATGGTGTTTTCTGGAGATAGCTCAGTGTTCATGTTTTGTCGTACTTTACCTGGACTTCATGCACATGCCTTTTGTTTTCACATTGAGATGCTGTAGCATGTTGTTTAGATGTTTGCAAGATGCCTAGTTGCTGTTTTGGACTGATTGTTGTCATATCTTGTTTGGAGTGTATGTGTTGCACCGTTGCTCCGTTTTGAGTGTGCTCTATATGAAACTTGCTTAGATTTGCATGAAGTTTCAAATTATCATGTTGCATCCATGTTTTGAGAGTGTTTGCTTGATGTTTGTATGCATTTTGCATCAATGCCATGTTTAACTTGTTTTGCTCATATCTTCTAGGCCGTAGCTCCGAATTAAATGAACTTTATATGTAACTTGACTAGAATCTCGTGTAGATCATCTTGGTGCATATTAACTTGCTGTTTAACAACTTGAACATAAGGTTTATTCAGTTCTGGACCAATTTATAAATTTGCATATGAGGACTTACCGGAATTGTTATATGTTGTTTCCGGCCTCATTTAACCTTGCTTTGATGTGTTGTTCTTCTATGCATCATCTCTTGCCATGAGTAGCTTCATGTAGTCTTGTCTTGCATCATACTTGGTTGATCATCATGTCTTGGCTATGTGTTGTGTGTTTACCTTGTTTGCTTCTTTCCGGTTGTGCTCCTTCTTGTTAGTTCCTGTTTCGTTGCGATCGTGAGGATTCATTCGTCTACGCTTGGTTCATCTTCGTGGCTTCATCTTCTTCATGGATTTGTTTTTCTTCCTTGCGGGATTTCAGGCAAGATGACCCTCACCTTGGATCTCACTACTATCATTGCTATGCTAGTTGTTTCATTCTATCGCTTTGCCGCGCTACCTATCTCTTGTTCTTCAAGCCTCCCAATTTGCCATGTCAGCCTCTAACCTTTTTCACCCTTCCTAGCAAACCATTGTTTGGCTATGTTACCGCTTTGCTCAGCCCCTCTTATAGCGTTGCTAGTTGCAGGTGAAGTTGAAGATTGCTCCATGGCGGACAGGATTATGTTGGGATATCACAATATCTCTTATTTAATTAATGCATCTACATACTTGGTAAAGGGTGGAAGGCTAGGCCTTATGCCTGGTGTTTTGTTCCACTCTTGCCGCCCTAGTTTCCATCATACCGGTGTTATGTTCCTTGATTTTGCGTTCCTTAAGCGGCTGGGTGATTTATGGGACCCCCTTGAGAGTTTGCTTTGAATAAATCTCCTCCAGCAAGGCCCCACCTTGGTTCTACCATTTGTCTAACAACCTATTACCCTTCCCTTGGGTCGGCCAACCCAAGGGTCATCTTTATTTTAACCCCCCGGGCCAGTGCTTCTCTAAGTGTTGGTCCGAACTGGGCAGCCTGCGGAGCCACCTCGGGGCAACTTGAGGGCTGGTTTTACTCGTAGCTTGACCTATCCGGTGTGTCCTGAGAACAAGATACGTGCGACTCTTATCGGGATTGTCGACACATCGGGCGGCTTTGCTCGTCTTGTTTTACCATTGTCGAAATGTCTTGTAAACTAGTATTCCGAGACTGATCGGGTCTTCCCGGGAGAAGGAATATCCTTCGTTGACCGTCAGAGCTTGTGATGGGCTAAGTTGGGACACCCCTATAGGGAATAAACTTTCGAGAGCCGTGCCCGCGGTTATGTGGCAGATGGGAATTTGTTAACGTCCGGTTGTAGATCACTTGACACTTGACTTAATTAAAATGCAACAACCGTGTGTGTAGCCATGATGGTCTCTTTTTGGTGGATTCTGGGAAGTGAACACGATTTTTGGGTTATGTTTGACATAAGTAGGAGTTCAGGATCACTTATTGATCTTTGCTAGCTTCGCGATCGTTCCATTTGCTTCTCTTCTCGCTCTTATTTGCGTATGTTAGCCACCATATTTTGCTTAGCCGCTGCTGCAACCTCACCACTTTACCCCTTCCTTTCCCATTAAGCTTTGCTAGTCCTAATACCCATGGTAATGGGATTGCTGAGTCCTCGTGGCTCACAGATTACTACAACAATAGTTGCATGTACAGGTTATGCGATGATCTACACGCGAGAACGATGTTACTTGTTCTGGAGTTCTTCTTCTGCTTCTTCTTCAGTCAGGGGATAGGTTCCAGGTCGGCAGCCTGGGCTAGCAGGGTGGATGTTGTTTGAGTTTCTGTTCCCATTTTCATTCGTAGTCGGATGGTGCTCTTATGTATGATATTGTTGTATTCGTGTGGCATTGTATGCCTCTTGTATGTATCCCCATCCATTATGTAATGTTGATGTAATGATATCCACCTTGCAAAAGCATATCAATATGTGGTTCTATCCTTGGTGGGACCTTTGAGTGTCTTTAGGATAGTATCGCATATTGGGCGTGACAAGTTGGTATCAGAGCCTCGACCGACCATAGGAGCCCCCATTGATTGATCATGTAGTTTCACCGTTGTTGAGTCTAGAAGAAAACTGTTTTCGGAGTCTAGTTATATCAGAGAGTAGGAATTCTTTTTACTCCTCAGCCCCTTCGTCGCTCTGGTGAGGAATCTTGACATAGGTGTTTTGAGTTACTTCTCTTCCCCTTCAAATTTTTCTTTAGGTTCACGCGGTTAGTTTTCCGATCGTGGGTTCTCAGCTGTTTTCATCCGGTGCATTTCTCGTCAAGTTGATTCGACCCTCTCCGTTTTTGCAAGTTCAATCCTCAGTTGTTTTCTTTTTCCCACCCGCCCACCCCTTATTCTCCTCGGGCAGATGCATGTCAGTATCCATCCTACTCGCGCGAAGCATTTGCAGTCTTTCAACCGGTGTTTCCTCTTGAAGTTATTCATCGGTTTTTCCCCTTCCAAGTTGCCTTTGTTTTCCCGCCCTCCCACCCTCTTCTTCCCGGAGCCTGAGTCTCTTTCAAGCATCAATTTCATTCATGCGGATCCTCTTCAGTCTTTCGTAAATTATCTTAAACGGTGAATTCTCATCTTGTTTGACATTCATCATCTCTTTTTCTTCTCTGGTGGATTCAATTCAAGTTTTTCGGTGTTGATAGTATTCTTTCCCCTTGGTTATAGTGTTTCCCCTGCTCGTTCATCTCTCGCCAGTTATCCTCTCCGAGTGTTCAAGACATCTCAGGAGATTCGTCTGTGTTCGAATTAATTCGAGGTTGTCACCTCATTCAAATATTTCAATTGTTCCGGTGCATCATCTATCTGTTCAACATCCCTTTCCAACAGTGTTTTTTCTCTTTAGTGGGCCCTAACCCACAGGTATTTTCCCAGGATGTTACCTAACTCTTCTAATTCCCGTGGAGTTATTCTCAATTCTTTTCAAGTGTGACATAAGAATGGATCCCATCAGTCAGATGCCTTTCCAATATCGATTTAAAATCATTTTCTTTGTTGCCTCAACCTCTTCGCTTTTCATTCGTCCGGAGTGTCTCAACAATTTTTGGTGTTGTTTCCCGTCGTCATTGGAAGACCGAAGAAGAATTTTTCCTCTAAATCTTGCCCGTTCTCTCGATGATTCGCGGTTCTAACTTCTTGTTATCCTCTCGACTTATTCTGTTTGTCAGATATTCTTTCTTGCCCATCCGGAGTATGTCAGGAGTTGTTTTTCCATTTCTTTTCACTGGAGGCCATCATTCCAGAAGAATTCTTTGTCCTCACATTTCAGCTACCGTTATCCAATTATCCCGGTGCTTCATTCAAGTGTTCTTTAATCAACTCATGATCTCTTTATTCTTTTGCATCTAAATCCCCTCTAGCATATGGGTTCTTCTAATTCTTCCCGGTGATTCAGTCTCTTTCATCAGTCATTTTCGAATTCTTACGGTGGTTCAGTCAAGATTCTTTTTCCTTGATTATCATTTGAATCCATTCGTTCTTTCCAATCTACCGATGGTTCATGAAGACTTTCTCAAGTTTTACGCCATATACTCCTCAATCCTTTTCAAGGGGAATAAGTTGCATGCCAAATCCGGTTGTCATCAATTAAATTGGATGAGGTTAAGCATAACTTAATTCTTATTCTTACTTCATCGTCGTCAAGTAATCCCTTCCTTCAGAGTTTGTTCTTGAGAAATAAATTCTAGTTTCAAGTGTTTTCATCTTTTCTTTTTCGGAGTTCAAATTTCCTCGGCCATTTTGTTGGAACCTCCATCTAAATCACCGCAAGATTTAATCTTATTCTTTCATCCTTCATTCTATCTCATCATCCTTTTTTGTCACCGGAGTTCTTCATGGTGGTTCTTCATGATTAAATTCATTCTTCAAGAGTTCATCAAGATTTTGTAGGAGGAGTTCAAGTATCTTTTCTTCTCGCGTCTCGAAGTGCAAATAATTCTCCATTTTCTTCTGAAGTGGAGTTTTGCATTTCTTCTTTCTTCTCAGTTATTCAGACTTTTGGATGTGGTATAATTTCACCTCAAGTTTTGAGTTGTTTTTGATAAGTCCACAGCCAGCTTATTCTTTCGTTGTTGATTTTCTCAACAACTCCATTCAATCCTTCCTTCTAAGTTCTTTTGATTCAATTCATTCAATTCTCCCGGAGGCATTGCTTTGTTCATCTCGTCAAGTGCCTTCTCATTGGGTGAAGTTCATGTTCTATTTCTCCCATTTTCAGCCGGAGTGCTACCTAAATTCTTCCATTCTTATTCCTTTCATATCTTGTTCTAACCGGAGTGGTTTCATAGTTTATCTGATTCCGTGAGCTTTCGATTCTTGTCATTCTTATCGTTCCTCTCTTCTTCTCGAGTGCTCTCGATTCTTTGCTTCTTCTCTTGAGTTCTTGTTTCACCTCATCCCTTTTCCCTTCCGTCTCGGTCCTAAGATCTCGGGACGAGATCACTTGTTAGCGGAGGAGTGTTGTAACGCCCAGGATCAGATGCGCCAGGTGTCTTCCAGCTATTCTCCTTCGTTGCCATGTCATTTGCTTGCGTGTTGCATTTTGCCATGTCATCATATGCATTTCATCTGCATGTTTTTCAAAACTTGCATCCGTTCGGGTCCTCCCGGTTCTCTCCGTTGTCCGTTTGGAGTCCAGACCACACTCGCATGCACCCGTCGCCCCTCTCAGACCTTGTTTTGTGAGCGGGAGAAAAACATTCTCGGGATGGACCGAGATTTTCCAAGTGGCCTTGGTATATCACCAGTAGACCGCCCGTAAAATTTCGTTCCATTTGGAGGTCGTTTGATGCACCAACGGTTAACCACGTAGCCCGAAAACCCCTCTCTCTTTGCAGCCCAGCCCATCTTCACCACAGCCCATGAGCCCATCCAAACCCCCTCAATGCTCTCGGTCGTTCGATCACGATCGTGTGGGCGAAAACCGCTTCCCATTTGGAATGTCCTAGCTCCCTCTACCTATAAATATGTGTGCGTCCCTGAAATTCTCGGTCTAAACCCTAACCTTCTTCCCTCCGCGCTGCCAGACACCTCTCCCCACCGGTCGGACATGTCCGCGCCGCCCCTCACCCAATCGCGCGCCGCCACGTGGCATCTTCGCCGCCAGCCACCGTGCCCGCCGCCACGGGCCATGAGGCCCATGGCGGCCCCGCGCCCAAGACTGGCCCGAAACCATACCCAGCGCGCCGCCGTTCGCCGCCAGTCCGCCGCCCACGACCGCGCCGCCGCGCCCACATCTCGCCTCCCGCCCGCGCCGCCTCGGCTCCCGTCCGAAACCGCTTCGCGTCGCCGCCCGCCGGCCTCCGCCGCACCTCGTGCCTCCGCCCGCTGGCGAAACGCTGCCGGCTGACTCCGTCCCCCGCCGCTTCGTCCTTGCCGCCCGCCTCCCGTCTCCCTCGCGGCGCACCGCCATCGCCGCCTCCGGCCTCGTCGGCCCTCGCCTCCGGCCTGGTCCGCCGCCCGCGACCTCCCCGGAGTCGTCCCCGACCTCCTCCGACCCTCGTCGGCGTCCTCCTCGCCGAGAGCTCGCCGAAGCACTCGCCGGCGCCGGATCCGGGGAGTGGGATGAGATCCACCACTCCCCCGATCCAAACGCCTCCCCCGCCCTGGATCCCTTCGTCCCGGTTCATCCTCGTCCAGTTTTTCGCGGGGTAAAATCTCACCAAGTCCCCAGTTTGTTGCATTATGTTGCTCTGTTCATCACAACATATCTTCTTTCATACTGCTCCATTTTGCATGCATGATTTTTCAAAATGTTCATCGTGAGATGCTCTTCACTTTGTCCCATTGTGTTATGCTTGTTTGAGTTCATCTTGATGCCCTAATCATCGTTGCAAGAGTGCTATATGATGTTAACTACTGTCTGTTAACAGAACTTGATGATTTGTCTTTTTCATTGCATTTTGTTTGTTCATCTTAGGAGCTTGATGTCTACATGAATTTTGAGGTACATCATGCCGTCTTTGAAGTGGTGCAATGCATGTAATTTTGTGTGCCTTGTGGTGAGTGCATCAAGCTCGTGAAGTAGGGTACTTGTCGTTACTGTTTTGCTAGGCTGAATCTGCTATATCATGATGCTATTAAACCTGCTGCTACAAGTCATTCTGTGCATAATCTGGAGATCTCCACTAAGGATGTTTTGTTACATATGTAATGCTCTATCCATCCATGCCCCTGGGTGCATTTATAGCATGCTGTAGCTTGTTGTAATCTTGCTCTCAAATTGCTAAATAATGTTGCTGTTAGCCTGTTGACTTTAAGTTCAGTTTTGCCATGAGCTTTGCTAGTGATCCATGCACCCTATGAACTTTCTCTAGCCTTGCTTAGCTTCGTAAACATATCCTCTTACTGTTGGTTGACTTCACATGCCATGTATTGCTCTGTGGTGAGTTGTACAAGCTCACCAACATGCCTACTTATCGTTGTTCCTGCCATGTCTGAATCTTTCATATCATTGGCCATGTTTGCATGGATGCACCATCTTTTCTGTTGATCTTTGGAATTAGTTCAGTAAGGGAGTTCTATTCTTTGTCTTTAGTATTAGCATGTCATGCCTTTGTTTGCCATGATAAGTCCCAGTAGCATGTTGTTTGATATCTATAAACGTTGCAACCTAAGTCTGTGAACTGTTATTATTTGCAATCTAGCCATGTCCTTTTGTGCATGTTATAGTGTTTTCTGGAGATAGCTCAGTTTTCATGTTTTGTCGTGCTTTACCTGGACTTCATGCCCATGCCTTTTGTTTTCACATTGAGATGTTGTAGCATGTTGTTTAGATGTTTGCAAGATGCCTAGTTGCTGTTTTGGATAGATTGTTGTCATATCTTGTTTGTAGTGTATGTGTTGCACCGTTGCTCCGTTTTGAGTGTGCTCTATATGAAACTTGCTTAGATTTGCATGAAGTTTCAAATTATCATGTTGCATCCATGTTTTGAGGGTGTTTGCTTGATGTTTGAATTTTGCATCAATGCCATGTTTAACTTGTTTTGCTCATATCTTCTAGGCCGCAGCTCCGAATTAAATGAACTTTATATGTAACTTGACTAGAATCTCGTGTAGATCATCTTGGTGCATCTTAACTTGCTGTTTAACAACTTGAACATAAGGTTTATTCAGTTCTGGACCAATTTCTAAATTTGCATATGAGGACTTACCGGAATTGTTATATGTTGTTTCCGGCCTCATTTAACCTTGCTTTGATGTGTTGTTCTTGTATGCATCATCTCTTGCCATGAGGAGCTTCATGTAGTCTCTTCTTGCATCATACTTGGTTGCGCCTCATGTCTTGGCTATGTGTTGTGTGTTTACCTTGTTGTTTGCTTCTTTCCGGTTGTGCTCCTTCTCGTTAGTTCCTGTTTTGTTGCGATCGTGAGGATTCGTTCGTCTAAGCTTTGTTGCGATCATATGACTGGTGATCGAAGTCTTCTCATGGACTCAACCTTACGTCCATCAGACAAGAGTCACATCACATTTGCTGACACTGGTAAAAGCAAGGTATTGGGTCTAGGTAGAGTTGCAATCTCAAAGGATCAACACATGGATAAAGTGATGCTTGTTGAATCCCTTGGTTTCAACTTATTGTTTGTATCGATGCTTTGTGACTTGAACATGATTGTGCTATTCAGAAAATATCGTTGCCTTGTACTAATGGAATCTGACAAGTCTCTAGTCTTTGAAGGGTATCGGAAAGATGATCTATACATGGTAGATTTCTCAGCAGGTCCACAGCTTGCCGTATGTCTTCTTGCAAAAGCTTCAGAATGCTGGCTCTGGCATCGGAGGCTGGGGCATGCTGGCATGAGGAACTTACACACACTCTCCAAGAAGAAGCATGTCATAGGCATCGAGGGTGTCAAGTTCAAGAAGGATCATTTGTGTGGTGCTTGCGAAGCTGGAAAGATGACTAGGGCAAAGCACCCCTCGAAGACAATCATGACGACATCTCAACCCTTCGAGCTGTTACACATGGACTTATTTGGACCTACTCACTACTCTACCCTCACAACAATTGCTTGTCTCTATGGCTTCGTCATTGTTGATGACTACTCAAGATATACATGGGTGCACATAATTCTCTACAAGACTAAAGTGCAAGATGTCTTCAGACGCTTCGCCAATCGAGCCATGAACAATTATGGCGTCAAGATCAAGCATATCAGAAGTGACAACGGCACTGAGTTCAAGAACACCCGACTTGATATTTATCTGGATACAATGGGAATCACTCATGAGTTCTCTGCTCCATACACACCTCAGCAAAATGGCATCGTAGAGCGCAAGAACAGAACCCTCATTGAGATGGCCCGAACAATGCTCGACGAGTACAAGACACCAAGAAAGTTCTGGCCTGAAGCTATTGATACAGCATGTCACGTCATCAACCGTGTTTACATCCATAAGCTTCTGAACAAAACATCCTATGAGCTCCTTATTGGCAAGAAGCCAAATGTCAGCTACTTCAGAGTATTTGGAGCTAGGTGCTTGAAAGTGCGTTATATCGACTAGAGGGGGGTTGAATAGGCGATTTTTATGAAATTCTTCACTGAGGAATTTGCCGGTGAGGAAATTCCTTAGCGAAGAACTACTAGCAGCGGAATATGTACTCAGAGGTAAACATAACAGATACACACATAGTCGGCATGATGAAATGAAGACTAAGAACAGAGTACGGAAAGCGTAAACACAGGATAACAAGATGAAGACAAAGCAGTGAAGAAATTGAACGAGGAATTTGTGAAAGTCTTGATCAAAGTCTTCAAACACGATATGAACAATATGCAACATGAATGAGGAAATATATGAGTTGAGGAAATAGAACCAGTCGGTTGGTGAAGACAATGATTTGGTAAACCAGTTCCAACTCTTTGTCTCGGTTATGCGTCACAGTTGGAGCGGCTGAGTATTTAAACTTCGAGGACACAGTCCGGACACCCGATCTCGAGCCGCAACTCAGGACACCCAGTCCTCACCGTATTCTCCTTGAACTAAGACCACGCAGGCCTCGTCCAATCACTCGTGGTAAGTCTTCAGGTGACTTCCAAACCTTCACAGACTTGGTCACTCGGCAATCCACAATTCCTCTTGGATGCTCTAGACCTTGACGCCTAACCGTCTGGAAGAAGCACAGTCTTCAAAGGTAACAAGCGTCGGATCCACGCAGGATCAATTTCTTTAGTGATGCTCAATCACTTGGGGTTTTGTGGCTTTGGTTTTGGGATTTTCCTCACTTGATTATTTTCGCTCAAAGTCCTCGGAGGATGGGTTGCTCTCAAATGACAAGTGTCAAGTTCTCTCGGAGCAGCCAACCCGCTAGTGGTTGTAGGGGGCGGCTATTTATAGCCTAGGGAGCAGCCCGACATGATAAAACATAAATGCCCTTCAATGATATGACCGTTAGGTGGATAAGATATTTTGGTCCGCCGGTATGACAAAGAACGGTCGGAAATTTGACTCTCAAAGTCCTCGGGGCTATCATGTTCCTCCTTCGTAGGCAATTCGACCTGGCGAATTCCTAACTCCTCGATCGAGCAAAGTCCTCGATGAACAAAAGAACTGCGTCTCATCACGATGAATTTGACTAAAGCTGTATAAGATTTCCAATGGCTTCACTCGAAGGATTGGTAGGTGTAGGATTTTGAGTTGAGCATCGGAAATTTTTCCTTAGTATTTCCTCGACCCCTTTAACGATGACGGTGTTTCCTATGACTCAAGAAAGAAAATGAAACTACGAAAACAAAAGTCTTCACGCTTCATATTCCTCGAATGAATATCAAGTCTTCATGGTCACACCAATTTCTTCACTTTCAAAGTCTTGAAAAGTCTTGAATATCAAAGTCTTGATTGAAGAACTTCATTTTAAGGGGTCGACTTTCTCTGTAAATATCAAACTCCTCATAGACTTATAGACCTGTGTACACTCACAAACGCATCAGTTACTTAACCTATAAGTCTTCAATACACCAAAATCACTAAGGGGCACTAGATGCACTTACAATCTCCCCCTTTTTGGTGATTGATGACAACATAGGTTAAGTTTTCAACGGGGATAAACATATGAAGTGTGAATACTGATATTGAGGAATTTGATTGCAAGATATAGAAGAACTCCCCCTAGATGTGTGCATAATGAGGAATTTGCTTTTGAGGCAATGCACATTTGAAGAATTCAATCATGGAGATCTCCCCCTATATCTTGTAATTCATACACGCATTTGATATGTAATATGAAGAATTTGAAATGCATGATGAAATATGGTGCCTGATGATATTCAGCATGCGTGCAATGATATTAACGAGGAATAAGCATGCAGAATAACACATCAAAAGTATCAGAGCACAGTGCAAAGTCAGCACAATGCACCGTTCAAAAGTGTCAAGGCACCATCGGACTTAAGATTACAACTCGATCCAATAAAAGTTTCGGAAGAACGAGAGTTGTAACTTAAAAACGCCCATAGTATAAACCCACTTGAAGACTAACTCAGATTTCTCCCCCTTTGTCATCAAATGACCAAAAGGATCGAAATTGAGGACTAACGCCCCTGAAGATATTCAAGTTGATGAAGGAGCGCCAGCGTTGTCGGGGTTGTTTGTTGAAGTAGGGCCTGCCGCAGTGTCGTCTAAATCTTCATATTCATCAGTTTCACGCGATGAAGAATAAGATCTGCCACGGATCGGGAACTTTGACACTCTTGAATTTCTTGGAGGTGGTGCGGACCAGTCAAAGCTTCACGAAGACCCATAGTCTTCAATTCTTCCGGAATATACATGATTAAGAACAGCCCAAGTGCGGTTGAGGGTTTCATGAAGGTAATCTTGGTTTTCTTCACTTTGCATTATGCGTTGAGGTCATGTTGTGAAGAATTGCAGCAAATTGGCGCTTCACCCATTTCGATTGCGTTCAACCTTCTGATGAAGACTGAGGAGTAACTCACGATCAGTCATCACTCTTGGTGCAGTTGCTTGAGGCTGTTGCTTGGTTGAGGTATTTGCGGCAGTGTCATGCGTTGCAGAATCGTCATTGGTGGAGTAAGATGCAGCTTTGCAAAATTGACCATCAATGGGCGAGTGCCTTCATCAATTACAGCTGCTGCCTTGCCCTTATCATCGATGATGAAACCGGTAAACGAGGACTTCAATGGGCGGCAAGTAGCTGCCATGATTGAGTGTCGACCTTGTAGTTCGGTGAAGATCTTGCCCTTATGAATCTCATGATCCAAAGGCGCATATGGCTTCAGCTCAAAAGGTGACATTGCAACATTGGCGAGTCCTCATGAAGAAATCATGGAAGTTGACAGAACGCCATGAATGATATTGAAAAGCATGTTCTTCATGATGCCTCGACATCTTCTTCATTTGAGTCGTGGCCTTTTATGGGACTCATTGTCTTCGTCAAGATTCTATAAACAGTCCGAGGCACATCTGCAAATCCTTGACGAGGAATTTGGTTCGAGGGCTTGACACTGGCTTCGATGGCTTCATAAGCACTTGCATAAAGTGATCGGACAATTCGTGGTCATTGTAGATGCAACGTCTTGATTCATGGGGAGGATCAAGAGGAAGGACACGAAGCAATTCAGTTCTTTGGTGCCTTGTAGTGAGTATTCTCTGTCATCAATCCAATACCCATGAGTTGATATCTTGACATCTCGGTTATGTGCGGGGTGGCATAGAACGAAGAATGAGTTCTTCATTCGAATCACATATTCGGTCTGAAATTCAGCAGCCTCGCATCATGAAGAACACGAGTCTTGGCTCGAAGCACGGTAGTGATTCCATATCCACATGAGGAATATGCTCATGGTCGAAGATCTTGTCCTTGTCAAATAGCACTGAGGAATAGAAGTTTGCTTGTGTTGGAGTCCAGAAGCGTCTTTTCCTCATTCGAGCAGAGTCATATGGATTATAAGCAGTGAAGAACACGTGCTTAGAAAAGAAGTCTTCAGCCTTGAATTTTTGCTTGTTTGAGAATGGATTCTTTGGCTTGGGCAGAGGAATATCTGTGATTTGCAGCACAACCTCAGGAATCGCGATCTCGTGTTCTCGGTGAGAATTTCTGGTTCCTCTCATTGTGCGGTTTGAGGATCGGCGATGGGTTCTTGATGCTAGTGGCTGGAATTTCTTCATTTACAGATGAAGTGGGATGAGTTTCTTGAGCCCATTTGAGCAGTTGTAGCCGGGGACGGAGGAACTTGTTGAAGCGGAGTGAAGAGAGGAGTATTGGGATGCTGACTTTCCCAAAAGTCATCGTTCATCACTGGTGTAGTGCATCCAATATCCACGTCTTCGTCATCTTTTTCAATTTCCTCAACACCTGCCTCTTCAGCTGTGAACTGAGGCACGGGTGAGGAACCAACTGGGTTGAAGGGAAAGCTTCCACTTCAATTTCTTCATCAAGCTGTTCTGAGGTAGCAACAGATTGATTTTCTTCATCAGATCCGCTTGGGATCTTGTATTCTTCTCCATAAGGAACAATCTCCTTGGACGACATGGAGGAAATGGGAATGGCATCAATAGGATTTTCAATCGAGCTGGTCATTGGCTTCATTTTCTTTGCAACCGAAGAATTTGACGCAGCTGATGCCTTCCTCTTCTTCACTGCAGCTCGTTCTGCAGCCTTTGTCTTCTTCACTTCATAGGCAGAAGGAAGAATTGGAGGTGGTGTTGGTGCGGGAGGAGCTGAGGATTGTGGTACAGTTTCTTGGTATGGCTGGTGCAATTGCCTGTTTTCTTGATTCTTGAGCGCACCACTAGTGGATGCCACAGGAATTTCTTCAAAGCAATGGAATGGAGTCATCAGCCTTGGAACTTGTGTTCTCATCGGCATCTTGAAAGTCATCAGCGATCTTGGCATGTTCTTCAGCGGCTGAGCGAGTCTTCACTGAGGATTTTCTTGTTGCGATGGGGCTGCAGCAGTTGACATCTTCTTCGTCGGTTGATGAATCTCACCTTGGCTCCTTGCCATTCAGCATTATAAGCTTGAAATCCTTCTTTGAGGGCTTGGATTTCAGATTGAGCTTTGAGAAGTTCTTGAGTCAAGTTGACTAAGTTCTTCCTCGAAGCTTTTCCTTTCGACTTTTGCTCTCTTCAATTCACGAACCTTTTCAAATTTCCATTTCTCTTGAGCGATGAAATGGTTAAGCATATGACTTTGATCGAGTCGATGGCGAGATCCGGAATGGGAGTGTTTGGATCTGATGCCATAGGTCAATGAAGTCAAGGATCTTCTTCGGATCCAAAAGCGAGGCACACTTGTTCTTTTGGCTCTAGCGGCCTTGGTCGATCTGTCTCGATGATTTCTTCAAGTTCTTCATTAGAGGCTTCATCATCGAAGGCACATTGAATGCAACTGTTTCTTCTTTGGACTTGGCGAGGACCGCGTTCATTGTTGCCTTTGTCTTTAGCG
Organism: Aegilops speltoides; assembly: GCA_021437245.1. Lineage (NCBI taxonomy): Eukaryota > Viridiplantae > Streptophyta > Magnoliopsida > Poales > Poaceae > Aegilops > Aegilops speltoides. The sequence goes on along the minus strand of CM038146.1, from coordinate 303,697,143 downwards.
AGTGGGGCTGTTGAGGACATTGGTGCAGGTGAGAACTTGCCGAGACACCAAAAGCAATTGAGAAACCACGAGTCCTTTGACAAGTAGCTAGATGCACAGTGTTGAGGACTTGGAGGAGCTGCCGAGGATTTTGCATGAGCAGCAGAGCTGAGAAATTTGCCGTGAGGGCGCGGTGAGAAACTGGGCCGTGAGGGCGCTGACGGTGAAGCACTTGGCTTGCGAGCAGGCTTCTTAGGCATTGATTTCCTCGGCTTGACGGAGGGCTCAGCAGCAGCAGTAGCAGCAGCAGAATCCTCATTGAATTTCCTCACTGCCTCCTTGGCCTGTCTTGCCAATTTGGCTTGACGCCTGGACCATTCTTCAGGAAAGTCTTCACCACTCTTGATGCTAGTGGGATCAGCAACTTGGCCAGGTGCCAGTGGAGCTCTTGGGCATGGAGGGTTTAAAGCAAATTTCCTCATGTACTTGGGAGTGACATAGCGGTATTCTCTCCATTCTTGTGCCCATCTTCTTTCTATCCTCTGTATGCGCACTTTGCGCTGATTTTTGGTCTCCTTGCCAAACTTGGATTCATCAGGTGTGCAGTAGTCTTTGTATATTTCCTCGGGAATCTCAAAGGCGATCATGACTTCGGTTTCTTTCCTCCCTTCATGGTCTCTTGCCTTCGCCATTTTCTTGGTGAGAATTTGAACAATAGAGCACTCAAGAAGTATGCAGTTTTCTTGAGGAACGCTGCAAATGAGTTAAGTTGATGAGAACCTAGTGATTCAAAGAAACATGAGTACATGTGAGCAGAGTGTAGGTGCGAGGAATTTGGAGAGGTCATATCGTTCTCGGAAGATTTTTCAAAAGGAACAAGTTTTGAGAATTTGACCAGTTGAGCCTTGAGGACTTTCACTAAGCGTTTAGTCTTAGGTTCGAGTTGTCTGATTGAAAATCCGCACAATTGAGGAATCTTGAAGAAATGAATGCTTAGAGAGATAAATCAAGAGCATATAGTGTGTGAGGTGTTCATATGTGAAGATTTTAAGAGCAAAAACACCTTTGAAGATTTTCAGAAAGATTTGAAAATCAACGCGAGTAATAAAAGTGACTTTTAATTACCCAAACTGAAGAACACGACGAACAGGAGTGAACTGTAGTGAAGTTCATCACGTTAGATCTCCCACGCCCTAACTTGGCAGAGGGAGACGGCTACGGCGGCAGCGGAGTGAGGATTTCATGACCGGCGCGAATCTGACGGCGATGAGGTCGAGCGGTGAAGCTTTTCCTCACCGGCGATGGAGTAGCGGCGGCGCTAGGGTTTGAGGAGAGCTCGGCGAGAGCAGCGATCGGCGGAGTAAATGAAGTGAGGAGGGTAGGGGTATTTATAGCCACGGTGAAAAACTGTTCGCCGAAGATTTTGGGACTAACGTGCCCTGCCCTTTCTCCTTCACGCGACATGTGTCATCCACGTCTTCGTTGAGATGAGATCATGTAAGATCGTGGGTGATTAAACTAATACATCGTGGGATGCGGAGCGGTTTGGCGGTAAAACCGAAAACTTGGATAAGATTTGTTTAAAAGTTTAGTTTCGCAATTTCTTCACTGTCAAGGACCAAAGAAGACTTTGAGCAGTTTCAATCGAACGCACATGAAGAATTTGTGAATAGATTGGATTGAGTGTAGCATAGAGGGGAAGGGTCCGATCACATTCACTTAGCGAAATCGCAACTTGAAGAAATAGCAATAAGTGAATCTTGTAGAGGACATAAACTCATATATATATATATATATATAGCCAATGAAGAAAAACAGCGGAAACATTGAAGATTTTGCAAAGTTGAAGAATTTGAAAAAGCGAGGAATTTCAAAATGAGGAAAAACCCAAATTGAAGATTTTCAACTTTTGTGGTGGCGTAGCCACCAGATAAGAATGATGATTTCAGACACCGCGTACAATTGTCATAGGGTTCTGAGAATCAAATTCTTCATTAATTTCCTCACACTTAGAGTGCTATTCTTCATTGATTGAAGAAAAACGTTTCTTCATGTGTTGCACATCTAAGTCATCAATTATGCATAAGGGTTAGGATGTGTGTCCTTTTCAAAGAACATTCGAAGATTCTAAGATGTTTAGCTCACACCGCAACTTGCTAAATCTCTTCTCATCCAAGGGCTTGGTGAAGATATCAGCTAGCTGTTCTTCAGTCTTCACATGCTCGATGGAGATATCACCCTTCAACACATGATCACGAAGAAAATGATGGCGAATCTGGATGTGCTTAGTCTTGAGTCTGAACTGGGTTGTGAGCAATCTTGATGGCACTCTCATTGTCGCAGAGAGAGGCACATTCTTCACATTGCGCCATAGTCCTTGAGGTTTGCTTCATCCAAAGCGATTGAGCACAGCATGAGCCAGCAACAATGTATTCAGCTTCAGATGAGCGGTGATACGAGCCTGTTTCTTCGAGGACCAACGGACCAAAGATCGTCAGAAATGACAAGTGCGGATGTTGACTTGCGGTCCACACGATCACCAAAGCATAGTCAGTCGAATATCAATGAGATCAAAAGCGAGCCCTTGGGGTACCATAGTCCTAGTGTTGGTGTGTGAGCTAGATATCGAAGAATATGCTTCACACCTTATGGTGTGATTCCTTCGTGCAGCTTGAAATCGGGCACACATGCAAACACTAAGCATTATATCTGGCCTAGATGCACATAAGTACAATAAAGAACCAATCATGGGCGGTATACCTTGTGATCGAAATCAATACCATTTTCATCGATTGCATAGATGGCTATTTGTGGGCATAGGAATTTTGGCGCCTTTGCAATCTTGCATGCGAATTTCCTCAAGACATCTTTGAGGTATTTCTCTGAGATATGAATATGCCATTGCGCTTTCTTGGCAATTTGAAGACCTAAGAAGAATTTCAACTCTCCCATCATAGACATTTGATATTCTTCACTCATCATATAGGCAAATTCATCACTATATCGTTGGTTAGTACAGCCAAAGATAATATCATCAACATATATTTGGCACACAAACAGTTCACCATCATATGATTTAGTAAAGAGAGTAGGGTCGAGTGAACCGGGTGTGAAGCCATTCTTCACGAAGAATTCCTTCAATGTGTCATACCACGCCCGAGGGGCTTGCTTGAGGCCATAGAGGGCCTTATTGAGTCTGAAGACTTTGTCGAGTTCTTGGGATCCTCAAAACACAGGGGTTGAGCAACATATACTTCTTCCTCAAGCTTACCATTGAGGAATGCACTTTTCACATCCATTTGATATAAGATGATATCATGATGGTTAGCATAGGCAAGTAAAATGCGAATAGCCTCAAGTCTAGCAACAGTGCAAAAGTTTCATCGAAATCAATTCCTTGAACCTGTGTGTAGCCTTGAGCTACTAGTCGTGCCTTATTCCTCACCACAAGGCCATTTTCATCTTGCTTTTGCGGTAGATCCACTTTGTGCCAATGATATTATGCTTGCGAGGATCTGGGCGATTGACCAATTTCGGACATTGTTCAACTCGAACTGATGTAATTCTTCTTGCATAGCTTGAATCCACCGGCTCGAAATGCTTCATCTACCTTAGTGGGCTCTGAGATAGAGACAAAAGCATAGTGCCCACAAAAGTTAGATAAGTGTGAGGCTTTTGAGCGGGTGAGAGGACCTAGTCTTGCTGATGTCATCGATGATCTTCTCCACTTGCACTTCTTTTTGCAGCGTGGATGAGTTGGTTGTCGTTGAGGATTTTGATCAGCATTTTCTTGACACCATTTTCCTCATCATGTTCTTGGTGCATCACTCGGCGTTCTTCACGAACAGGAATGAATTCTTCAGCAGATTCTTGATGAGGAATGACATCCTCGGTTGCCTTGAGCTTGATAGCATCCTCGGTGCTGGTTCATCTAACACGAAGGTAGGTGCTCTCTTTGCGAGCCATTAGTTTCATCGAACCGCACATCTACAATGTCGACAATCTTGTGAAGAACAATGTTGAAGACTCTGTAGGTGTGCGAGTCCTTTCGTAACCAAGCATAAAACCTTCATGTGCTTTCGTGCAAATTTAGAATTGTGGTGAGGATCTCTAATCCAACATTTAGCACGAAGACTTTGAAATAACTCACATTGGGTTTCTTGTTAGTGAGGAGTTCATAGGCGGTCTTCTTGAAGAATTTGTGAAGATATACTCTGTTGATGATGTGGCGCGGTATCAATTGCATCAATCCAAAACGCCGAGGCATTTTGTATTCATCAAGCATAGTGCGAGCCATCTCAACAAGAGTTCTGTTCTTGCGCTCCACGACGCCATTCTGCTGAGGAGTATAGGGAGCAGATAATCCATGAGTAATACCAAGTTCATCAAGATAGGCATCGAGACCAGAATTCTTGAACTTAGTTCCATTGTCACTTCTGATATGCTTGATCTTCACACCAAAGTTGGTTGAAGCCCTCGAGGAAAATCGTTTGAAGACTTCCTGCACTTCATGTTTGTAAGTAACAATGTGTACCCATGTGTATCGAGAATAATCATCAACAATGACAAAACCATATAGAGATGCATCATTAGTGATTGCTGAATAATGATTTGGTCCGAAGAGGTCCATGTGAAGCAATTGAATGGACGGGTAGTGGTCATGATAGTCTTATTGGGTGCTTGGCCTTGGTCATTTTCGGCTTCACATGCTCCGCATAAGTGATCCTTGAGGAATTTGACATTCTCAATGCCAATGACATGCTTCTTCTTCGCATAGCGTGTTCAAATTCCTCATGCTGCATGACCAAGTCGTCGATGCCATAGCCAGCCTTACAAGCTTTTGCAAGTAGACACATGGCTGGTTGTGGTCCCAGTAGAAAATCAACATTATCTGGTCTCCTCTCCTAAAGCCTTGAAGACTTTGGAATTGTCGACTTCCATAATCACAACACAGCGATATTTGCCAAAGACAACAACCATATCAAGATCACAAAGCATTGAGACTGACATGAGATTGTATCCTAAGGACTCAACAAGCATGACTTTGTCCATGTGCTTATCCTTAGAGATAGCAACCTTACCAAGACCCAATACCTGACTTTTGCCTTTGTCAGCAAATATGATATGCTTCAGAGGTGACGGTGATAAAGGAGCATCCATCAATAGATTCTTGTCACCAGTCATGTGATTTGTACATCCACTATCGAGGACCCATTCAATGGTTTTGGGTTGATCATCCTGCAGATGAATTAGTATAACTTACAATCTCATATGCTTCATCAGTGAAGAATATGATATCAAGTTCATCAGATGAATTTCATCAAGCGATAAATGATATAGCAAGATGAGGGCGTGTGAAATGAAAGTTCATTTCATCATGATTCGCTGCGTCCTTTCGAGCATTTTGTCGGTCCCAAAGAAATTCTTGAGACGTTAGAGCACGTGCGGAGACTGACCCTGCAGAAGGATTAGTTCTTTTCCTCACCACCCACATCCGGAGGGGTGGCAAAGAGTTCATCATCCTGCGAGCACCATGTGAGAAAGGTGGCAAAGATGCAAAACCATTTAAGCTTAGCATAGGAGGGTTAGGGTAAGCATATGAATAAGCGAGTAATTCTTCGAGGACTTATGAACATAATGGTTTGAAGAATAATGCACATATTCATTGCCCTTTGCTCTACCCTGCGAGACAGATTTGTTAGCACGAGGATAATCATATGAGGACTTTGATCCAGTTGAGGAATTTGATCCTCGTGAAGAATTTGGTCCATATGAGGACTTGGATCCATATGAAGAATTTGTTCCATATGAAGAAATTGATCTGGGGTTCCTGTTCTTCACAGGTGGTGTCATGAGGACATTCACCTGAAGACTTTCAACACAACTTTTGGGAACCCAGATTTTCTTCATAGGAGAACCGTTCCTGCAGTTAGTGCCAACATATCTAGCAAATACTTCACCATTCTGATTTTTGAACAGTTTATAATTGGAGTCGAATGACTCATCAGAAGAATGAGGAGATTCACATGTAAAGCCAGACAAGTTAGATGGATCAACTAGAGGTCCCTTTGCAGCAACCCATGAGGTTTTGAGATCTTGTCTGGGGCTTCCAATATGTTCCATCGGCGTTGAGTTTCCTCTCAAAGGCAATACCCTCTTTCCTAGGGTTTCATTGAGGATCTGCTTTTAGCACATCACAAAGTGTCGATGCCCTTTGAGGCTTTTTACATGCTGTCATGTACAATTCCTTCAGCCCTGCATTGTCAGTGATACTAGCAAAGTCCTCAGATGAGGAATTAGTGAAAGCAGAGGCAGATGAAGAATTTGTAACATTTGAAGCATTTGAACATTCAGGTGAAGAATTTGCAGATTCACGTTCAATGCACTTTAAGCATGGAGGAACAAACTCTTCCTGAGAAGCGCTGATTTTATGAGCTAGTAATGAATCGCGCTCCTTCTGAAGATCTTCATAACATACTCTTAGCTTTTCAAGATCTGCCTTTCTTTGAATAGCTTCAAGAGAAAGCTTCTCATTGTCTTGCTTTTCTTGAAGAAATTCATAAGAAAGTTTCTCATGATCGAGACAAGAGAGTTATGATGACCTTGAAGGTTATCATACTTAGACTAAAGTCTCTGAAGATTTTCAATCGGGGCTTTAGTGCGATCCATTTCTTCACCCAACATATCATCACTTTTATCTAGCATGTTTTGAACCTTTTCAAGAGCCCGTTGTTGTTTCACAGCAATTTTAGCAAGTTTAGAGTAGCTGCGCTTTAGATCCTCATCAGATTCATTTTCACTAGAGTCAGAGGAGTTGTATTTGAGTACCTTAGCTCCTTTTGCCATGAAGCAATAGGTGGGGCGTAGCCATCATTATCTTCATATGCTTGTCGGTGGAGTCGGTTTCTTGATGTTGAAGATGGACTTGCTGACGAAAGCGATAGTAACGGCGGACTTCGCCACACGGACTCAGATTCTTGGACTCCTCCTCTTCATCATTTTCCTCAGATTCAGCTTGAGTCCATTTCCTTGCCAATGAATGCCCGAGCCTTCTTGGAGCTGCCCTTCTTGTGAGATGAAGACTTTGATGGTTTTGAAGGCGAAGATTTTGATGATTTCTTCTTCTTCTTCATATCATCGAACTCGTAGTCCTTGTATTTCTTCTTCTTCATTTCCTTTTCCCACCGAGGACAATCTTGAATATAGTGACCAGGCTTCTTGCATTTGTGGCAAAGTCTTCTCTTGTAGTCCTTTGGATGAAGAATCATTTCCTCTTGAGGATTTTCCAAAACGACCACGTCTTGTGAACTTCGGAATTTCTTCACAAGGAGAGCTAGATCTGGCTCGCTTCTTGAGGATCACCAAGGCTACTACCGTAATCCTCACATTGAGTCGACACAACCTTTGCCTTCAGGGCACGTGGTTTGCCATAGTTTGAGCCATAGAGATCTCTCTTTTCAGCAAGCTCGAACTTGTGAGTGTTAAGCCTTTCGAGGATATCAGCAGGATCAAGCGACTTGTAGTCAGCACATTCTTGTATCATCAGTCCCAGAGTATCAAATGAGGAATCAAGCGATCTCAGCAGTTTCTTCACAACTTCATGATCAGTGATGCCAGTGGCACCGAGAGCTTGAAGCTCATTTGAGATGTCAGTGAGGCGATCAAAGGTTTGTTGGACATTTTCGTTGTCGAGTCTTTTGAAGCGGTTGAAGAGATTCCGAAGAACATCAACTCGAGAGTCATGCTGAGTTGAAACTCCTTCATTTACTTTGGACAGCCTATCCCAGATAAGCTTAGCAGTTTCCAAAGCACTCACTCTTCCATACTGTCCTTTGCTCAGATGGCCACAGATGATATTCTTCACTTGAGAGTCGAGTTGTTTGAATCTCTTCACATCGGTAGCGGTCAGTGTTTCAGTGACAGCGGGGACACCATTTTCCACAACATACCAGAGATCATTATCAATTGCCTCAAGATGCATTCGCATCTTGTTCTTCCAGTAGGGGTAGTCCGTTCCATCAAAGGTAGGACACCCAGCCGAGACCTTGATCATACCAGCGGTCGACATAACTAGAACTCCAGGTGGTTAAACCAAAATCACACAGAACAAGGGAGTACCTTGCTCTGATACCAATTGAAAGTGCGTTATATCGACTAGAGGGGCGTGAATAAGCGATTTTATGAAATTCTTCACCGAGGAATTTGCGGTGAGAAATTCCTTAGCGAAGAACTACTAGCAGCGAATATGTACTCAGAGGTAAACATAACAGATACACACATAGTCAAGATGATGAAATGAAGACTAAGAACAGAGTACGGAAAGCGTAAACACAGGATAACAAGATGAAGACAAACAGACTGAAGAAATTGAACTGAGGAATTTGTGAAAGTCTTCAGTCAAAGTCTTCAAGCACATATATGAACAATATGCAACACAGAATGAGGAAATATATGAGTTGAGGAAATAGAACCAGTCAGTTGGTGAAGACAATGATTTGGTAAACCAGTTCCAACTGCTGTCTCGGTTATGCGTCTGGTTGGAGCGGCCGAGTATTTAAACTCGAGGACACACAGTCCGGACACCCGCCTCTCGAGCCGCAACTCAGGACACCCATCCTCACCGTATTCTCCTTGAACTAAGACCACGCAGGCCTCGTCCAATCACTCGTGGTAAGTCTTGGTGACTTCCAAACCTTCACAGACTTGGTCACTCGGCAATCCACAATTCCTCTTGGATGCTCTAGACCTTGACGCCTAACCGTCTGGAAGAAGCACAGTCTTCAAAGGTAACAAGCGTCGGATCCACGCAGGATCAATTTCTTCAGTGATGCTCAATCACTTGGGGTTTTGTGGCTTTGGTTTTGGGATTTTCCTCACTTGATTATTTTCGCTCAAAGTCCTCGGAGGATGGGTTGCTCTCAAATGACAAGTGTCAAGTTCTCTCGGAGCAGCCAACCCGCTAGTGGTTGTAGGGGGCGGCTATTTATAGCCTAGGGAGCAGCCCGACATGATAAGACATAAATGCCCTTCAATGATATGACCGTTAGGTGGATAAAATATTTTGGTCCGCCGGCGCGCAGCATAGCAACGGTCGGAAATTTGACTCTCAAAGTCCTCAGGGCTATCATGTTCCTCACTGTGTAGGCAATTCGACTGGCGAATTCCTAACTCCTCGATCGAGCAAAGTCCTCGATGAGCAGTAAGAACTGCGTCTACATCGATGAATTTGATCGAAGCGTATGAGATTTCAATGGCTTCACTCGAAGGGATTGGTAGGTGTAGGATTTTGAGTTGAGCATCACATGGAAATTTTTCCTTAGTATTTCCTCGACCCCTTTAACGATGCGGTGTTTCCTATGACTCAAGAAAGAAAATGAAACTACGAAAACAAAAGTCTTCACGCTTCATATTCCTCGAATGAATATCAAGTCTTCATGGTCACACCAATTTCTTCACTTTCAAAGTCTTGAAAGTCTTGAGAATATCAAAGTCTTGATTGAAGAACTTCATTTTAGGGTCGACTTTCTCTGTAAATATCAAACTCCTCATAGACTTATAGACCTGTGTACACTCACAAACGCATCAGTTACTTAACCTATAAGTCTTCAATACACCAAAATCACTAAGGGGCACTAGATGCACTTACAGTGCTGGATCAAGGATCCCCGTCACAAGTCAAAATTTGCACCTAAGGCTCACGAAGGCTTCATGCTCGGTTACGGAAAGGACTCGCACTCTTACAGAGTCTTCAACCTCTATCTCTATAAAATCGTCAAAACTGTGGATGTGCGATTTGATGAAACCAATGGTTCACAAAGAGAGCTCCTGCCAAGTACACTAGACGAAGCTCCGCCCAGCGAATCTATCAAGCTGATGGCAACTGGTGAAATCATGCCTTCTGAAGCACAGCCTGAAGAGGAACTTATCATTTCTGCACCTAACCAACCTGAAGACAATGCTCAGACTGAAGACAATCCTCCAAATGATGACAATGATCAGCAAGAGCAAGGTCTTCGTCCAGTTCATCCTCGAGTTGCAAACGAAGTACAAATTGAGAAGATAATTGATAGCATCAATGCACCTGGTCCACTTACTCGCTCAAGAGCAACACAGTTAGCAAATTTCTGTGGGCACTTTTCTTTTGTGTCAATATCAGAACCCAAGAAAGTTGCTGAAGCCTTTATGGAACCTGAATGGATACAAGCTATGCAAGAAGAACTTTAACAGTTCAAGCTGAACAATGTTTGGGCACTTGTCAAGCGTCCTGACCCTCGCAAGCAGAACATTATTGGCACAAAATGGATATACCGAAACAAGCAAGATGAGCATGGTCAAGTCGTCAGAAACAAAGCACGTCTTGTGGCTCAAGGATATACTCAAGTTGAAGGAATTGACTTCGATGAAACATTTGCTCCTGTGGCTAGGTTTGAAGCTATTCGCATACTGCTAGCCTATGCTAACCACCACAACATCTTGCTATATCAAATGGATGTGAAGAGTGCATTTCTCAATGGCAAGATTGAAGAAGAAGTATACGTCGCTCAACCACTTGGCTTTGAAGATCCAAAACATCCTGATATGGTGTACAAGCTAAACAAAGCACTTTATGGCCTCAAACAAGCTCCTCGCGCTTGGTATGATACGATCAAAGACTTCCTGAAGAGCAAAGGCTTCAAACCTGGATCCCTCGATCCCACACTCTTCACGAAGACATATGATGGTGAACTGTTTGTGTGCCAAATATATGTGGATGACATTATCTTCGGCTGCACCAACCAGAAGTATAGTGATGAGTTTGGATACATGATGCAAGAGCAATATCAGATGTCCATGATGGGTGAGCTGAAGTTCTTCCTTGGTCTTCAAATTCGCCAGCAAAGGAATGGCATCTTCATATCTCAAGAAAATACCTCAAAGATTGTCTAAAGAAGTTTGGAATGGAAGATTGCAAAGGTTACATGACGCCAATGCCTGCCAAACACCATCTGGGTCCCGACGAAAATGGTAAAGAGTTCGATCAAAAGGTATACCGCTCCATGACTGGTTCCTTACTTTACCTATGTGCATCTAGGCCAGATATTATGCTTAGTGTTTGCATGTGTGCTCGATTCCAAGCGGCACCAAAGGAATCGCATCACTTAGCTGTGAAGCGAATTCTTCGATATTTGGCTTACACCCCAACACTCGGATTATGGTATCCAAAGGGCTCAAAATTTGATCTAGTTGGATTCTCGGATGCTGATTATGCTGGTGAAAAGGTGGATCGCAAGTCTACATCGTGGCACATGTCACTTTCGGGACGATCACTTGTCTGTTGGTCTTCAAAGAAGCAGAACTGTGTATCACTCTCAACTGCTGAATCTGAATACATTGTTGCTGGATCGTGCTGCGCTCAGCTTCTATGGATGAAGCAAACTCTCAAGGACTATGGCATCAATCTGAAACAAGTACCTCTCTTCTGCGACAACGAAAGCACCATCAAGATTGCCAACAATCCAGTCCAAAGACTCGAAGACAAAGCACATTGAAATTCGTCATCACTTTCTCAGAGATCATTTCATGAAGAAAGATATTGACATCATTCACGTCAACACTGAAGAGCAACTGGCAGATATCTTCACAAAGCCCTTGGATGAGAAAAGGTTTTGCAAGTTACGGTGTGAGCTAAATATCTTGGAATCCTCAAATGTCCTGTGATCAGGCACACATCCTAACACTTATGCATGTTGATGACTTAGATGTGCAACACACGAAGTAAAGTATATCTTCAATCAATGAAGACTTACATTCTGAGTGTGAATACATTAACGTGGAATTTGACTTCGGAGCGGCACGATAATTGTGCGCCGTGTCTGGGTCTAATACTTCCTATACGGTGGGTAACACCACCACCAAATTTCTCTGTTTGAAGTGTTTCACTCATGGCGTTATTTTTTGCTATGTCTTCGCATTCGGTTTGTCTTCAATTTCAACTTATCTTCATGATTTTCTTCACTATGTTGATTTGATTGCTTTCTGATATACATACTAGTGTACTGTCCTCTACAACATTCACTTATAGCTATGTCTTCCTAGTTGAATCCTTTGAACTAAGTGAATGTGATCGGACCCTAATCTCTCTATGCTTTCTATCTCAAACTCTATCTGTCCAAATCATATACATTCTATTGAAACTGTCGAATGTCTTCTCTACGTCCTTGTCAGCAGAAGACACAGAGACAAACATTAAGTCTGTTTTAAACGATTCATCCTTATTGTTTGAAATTCGGAGAAGCCGGAACGACTATCCGACAAACCTGGCGGGCGTGGGAACGTGGGACAACTCTGAGTATGTTGCATGCTTGCCACGTGCCCCTCAGATGTGAACCGCCAGGGGCACCTGCATAATTGCGCTGTGCCGCACACTTCCTTATAAATACATGTCCCCTGCGGTAAAGAAAACCTTCTTCCACCTCTCCACCTCATAAAAATCCTAGCGCCACCGCTAGCTCTCGACGATGCCGGCGACGAAGCGCTTAGCTGCCGCGACTTCTCCGACGCCGTCCTCACGCCGGTCGCGGACATCGTCCTCTCCGCTGCCGACGTAAGTGTCCTCCGTCGCCAAGTTAGGGCACGGTGGATTGAACTGCTCGGTCTCCTATTCATCCCATCTAGCAGTTCTTCGTGTGGTAAATACAACTCTATTTTTACCATCTTTTTGATCCTCAAAGATTCATCCTATTTACCAAAATTGGTTTCTGCCTATACAATGTTAGATCTATTCTGTCTGCATCTCATACTGCCTAGTATATTCACTTAAGCTTCATATCCAGTTAGATTCCTCACTTGTACTTATTCACGGATTCGTACAAATCTGGAACCAACTCTCAACATATAAGTGTATGTCTTCGCATCATGAGGTCAATTTCTTCAAACTGATTTATCTTCAAAATCTTCTGAGAATGCATATGACCTCTTCCCTTCCTCGCATCTCTAATCTTTGTCACAGTACATGTCCGTGGGAGAATCCCTTGGTTCTCATAGTCCGCATTTGTTTGCGAAATTCTTACAAGATCACATTAACTCTCCGGCCGCCTCTGTTTGTCCAAAGAAGCGAAAGCCTTTGAAGCCTTTGAGCGTGTTGAAGCCATTCAGTTTGAAGTTCATGGCTGCGAGAGAAATCGATGAGGAAGGGTGGCGGACAGCGTCGTGGGGAACATCAAGAGATTTGCTGATGACCTCTCGAGCTTTACAAGGCAGACATCTTGAAGAGGATTATAATCAGCGCAAGACACGAATCCAATGGATTCGATGATATTGGGCTGAACAATGGTTCAAATACAAGTTCGTGACCCAGGAATACGCTGAGAAGAATGCTATCAAAAGTCCTTGGGGTGATATTCTCTATCGAGGCCTTCCACCCAAGAACAGAGCTGAAGCTATTGCACAGGGTTTCTATCCTTGTATGGTCTGTGGACCTCAGCCTGAAAATGCCGACCCATCGTCATTGCTCTGGTGTCGTGACGATAATCTCTTCAAGCGCAACTTCCAGCACGCAAATGCATCGGCCAAGGAAAACAAGAAGTCATTGGGATTAGACTTCAACCCTGGTCCCTCGATCCCGTCTTTGAAGGCTCACGTGATCACGTAACCCAATGTCATCGGTCCTTTCTACAACCTTGATGGCCTCATCACTCACATCTCGGTCCAAGGTGCCAAAGTGGATCATTCTGATGATGATGCTGACACTGATGAAGCCCCACCTCCTACTCCAAAGCCTCAGAAGCCAAAGAAGGCTAAGGCTTCAAGATCAGTGGCTCCTCCAAAAGCTTCACGTGCGAAGCCACTGGCCATTGCACCTCCTCGAAGGCGATTAGCGATCAAGATCTATCACGTATCTCCAAGAAGACGGAGAAGAAAAAGAAAATCGTCAAAAATACTGATCAGACATTGACTCCTGCTGCCATTCTGTGAGAAGAGCACATTGATCTGTCCAGCGATGAAGATCTTGCAGATGATGCTCTTGAGCAACTCATCAAGAGCAAGGAAGAAGCACATATCTTCAATGATTTGCCTCTCTTCAATGTGGCAATCATCCATAACTTCATTGATGAGTGGTTCGACACCCCAAATCTCAGCTTTGAAGATCTGCAACTTCCCATTGGCCTCAGCGTCTCCTTCAATGGCGCCATTGCTTCTGAGCTAGCTCTTGCTCAGCGCATCGTTGAACTGAAGCACAAGATCGACTATGAGAAAGCTCAGTTCAAGAAGCATGTGGCAAAGCTCAGCGTGCAAGATGTCAAAAACTTCAAGATCATGCTGCACGAGCTCAAAGAAGCCTTTCTCAAGAAGCGCGAAGAAGCTAAAGGCTCTCGTGATCGCATGAAGAGTCTGGCTGACAAGTGTGTGCAAGCCTACAATGAGGCTGAGAAGCGCAAGGCTCTTGGTCATCCTGGCATTGACCCCAGAATGGCTGCAACGAAGAAGCCATCAACTGACCAATCTGCACCTTCAAGGCAGGAAGAACCTCGCATAGTCTTCCCAAGCAGCATGACTGGCTCGAAGCCAAAGGTCAGGTCAACCGCTTCAGAACTAAAGAAGACGAGGACTGCCGAGGCTGAAGCCAGAAAAAGGAAAAATTCTGAAGCCTCTGATGCTGCTCCCTCCAAGAAGAAGCGCAATACCAAGAAGAATCGGGCTGCTCCCACAGAGCCCTTAGTTGTTGAACCTATCTCAATGGTTCGCCCTGCATCTGAACACCAAGAACGATGGATGATAGTTCATGTGCCTGCTTCCACAGAGGCTCATGAAGCTGAAGACATTCCAGCAGTTGATCCCACCGCTGCTGAAGACATTGGTCACAATGACAATGTTGAAGATGATGAAGTTCTTCCTCAGATCGAACACAACTTGGTATCATCGCCTGTTCTCACGAACAGCGAACTCATCAGCATTGGTCGTCCTCTGACGCCAATTGCTCAGGATGCATCATGGGCTGATCACCCACAACAACAAGACTCCCCGAGTACTCCCAAACAACAACAAGTCACACCACCTGTGCAAGAAGAAGAGGATGACTTTGAGGCCCAGCCAACTCCATCTCCAAAGGCGTCGCCAGCATTACGCAGGCTTCGCAAAGGACCAAGGCCTCAAGTCCCTCTTTCGAGCGTTCCAGAAGGAGAAGTGCACCACCAATCTGTTGCATGCCAAGTATTTCGAGAAACCACTCCGACTGTGAATGTCTTCGTGTCTGAAGCCAAAGCTGCTGAAGACAATCTGGCTGCATCAGCCGATGACAAACAAGAAGAAGAACATGTCCCTACTCCCCCCATTATTGAAGAAGCTGTTCCTGAAGAGAACGTGCTAGTGCCCGACCCTCCAGCTCATCAAGTGGAGGTTGAAAATCTTGAGGCTGCCACCACCAACACAAATGAAGCCAATGACGTAGTCCTGGCTGAAGCAAATGTGGAGCCTGCACCAACCAATGTGCCAGAAGCCAATGATGCAACCTGCTCTGAAGCATCATTGTGCAGCTGGACCTCTGTTGTTGCCATCGCTCTGTTCCGCCACCAAGGCCCCATACAATTGAGCAAGCATGCAACTATGGTCAGCTAATCACTGTCAAATGGCCCGTTCTGGTCCCTCCGCCTAATGCCTCTGGTCCTCAGTTTGATTATCATGTTGAGCATAGGCCTCTGGTCCCGAAACCAAAGCCAAGACTGCCAAGGTTCCTAGGTACTGCCACCTCTACAGGGTCCTTCAATGCAAATGGCTTCAAATGCCACAACACCTTCTTTGACAGAGCAAAGAACCCCTACTCAAGGCCAAGAATATCATCTGATCGTTTCTGGAGCTATCAGCAGCGAAGCTATTACTCCTGCGTTTTGTATGATCAAGGGCGCATTTTCCCTCATATGCGCCTCGACACTGAAGCCATTGCTGGACTGCCATGCTTAGAAGAAGCACTTAACTGCTTTCGTGATGCAGGCCTGCTTAGCTTTGTGACAGACAAAGAACATTGGAATGAGGAACTTTTGCTTCAATTCTATGCTACCCTCCACATTAGCGGCTACTACAGGGATACAAAGACATGGGTTCTCGAGTGGATGACAGGAAATGTTCATCATGAAGCCAAAGCTCTTGACGTCATTGAGCTTACAGGCCTACCCACTCCCGGAGAGCTATTCGAACCTGATTGTCAACTCCACCGCAATGCACTGGAGAGCATCTTCCATAAGCCAGAGCCCAACATGAGCCAGATGTTGAGCATGATGAAGCCTCTGCCACCTGATGTTGAATACCCAAAGGAGTTCTTTGTTGATGACCTCGAGTATCTGCCTCGCACAATATATCACATCATCAGGCGAACTCTATGGCCTATCAAAGGGCATTCATCATCTGCAAAACTTGAAGGAGCCATGAAGACATTGGTCTTTTACATCCTCAATGGCATCATCTTCAATACACAAGAATTCTTCATCCGGCAACTGGTTGCGTCTGTATCTGACCTTTTTGGCCTGAAATTCTATGCTCCATGGGCCATGCGCCTCATCAAGCTACACTCTACTATCAACTATCAGCCCTCTGCTCGCAATCATCTGATCTTTCTACCAGAGGTTGATATGTCAGTTGAAGCCATATACCCTGAGCCTGCCAAGAAACCTCTTTGTCTTGAAAATGCTGATCACCAAAGCTTCACTCAACCCATGGAAGGATTCCAAGTAGTAACTCGTGTCTATCCAATGGCTGGGAACACTCGTCTGCCTCACCGTGCGCAAACTGAAGCTATTGAGAGCACAATTGCCCAAAGGCCTAAGAAGCGCTCTCGCGTCCTAAATGACCGAGAACTTCTTGTGGCACTGCATCAGAAACAAGACAAGCATCACTTCTGGCTCAAGCGACAGATGCAAAGCCTCTTGGTGTACGTCAATCGCATTCGAAATCTTGCCACCAAGAATGCTTTTGTCACTCACAAGACCTGTCGGCAATCATGGAAGAGTTTGACACTGCTCAGTGCTGAAGCAGATCTTCAAGACGATGGCTTCACTGAAAGATTCAAGTTTGACTCCACTCCTCCATGGAATGCTGTCCTATGTCGAACTCCACCCCTTGAAGACTCTGACTATTCTTCCTCCGCGGCAACGGTGAATGCCAAAGTGATCGATGATGAAGACGATGCTACTTCACCGCCCCTACTTACGCGCGACGACCTTGCACCAAGTTAAATGCTGCGCCGCCAAACAACAACGACAACCTTGCTGCTTCACCTACTCCTCATGGGAACGAGTAGATGTTCTATGTCTTCAAACCTTTTTGGTCCTTACTGACAAAAGGGGGAGAAGCATATGAGTTTGATAGTCTTCAAGCGGGTTCATATGGGCGGTCGCTTTATATTTTGCCTAGTGTTCACAACTCTCGCTTTTGATACATTTGGTTCTTTGAGTTGTAACACTTAAACTCGATGGTCGTCTGCTACTTATTTGCTTTTCTGTGATGCGATGATAAATTCCGCATGTGCGATGATAACTTCCGCACTTAGATCATTCTGCAGACGTCGATTTTTCATTATGCATGTCGTTCTCTTAGTTATATCATTTCATGCATGATGAATTATCTTCATAAGTTGAAGAGGATCTCCACAAGTACAACCTGCCATGTGCATTTGCATTCCAAAAGCAAATTAATTATATGCACATCTTCAGGGGGAGCCTGTGCCACTTATGTAGACAATACCCTATCCTTTACAATTTCACATATTTTATCCCCGTTGAAAACTTCAACCAGTTTGTCATCAATCACCAAAAAGGGGGAGATTGTAAGTGCATCTAGTGCCACCCCTAGTTGGTTTTGGAGTATTGACGACAAATTTGGTTGAGGGACTAATGCGTTTGTGAGAATTGCAGGATAACGCAGGTAGTGTCCCTCATTGATTCGGTTTACCTACCAGAGATGACCCCTAAAAATGTATGAAGACATTGACGACAATGGTGGTATGTGAAGATATTCATATTGAAGACTGTGACATGAGAAGACATTGAGTGAAGACTATGGAGCCTTGAAGATCGTGTCGTTTCGTTGTTTCCTTTTTCTTCTTTGTTGAGTCATAGGAACCACCGTACTGTTAAGTGGGGTCCAAGTGAACAAAGTCAGAATGACTGAAGTGATGCTCAACCCAAATCCTATGTCTTCGAGCGAAGACAATGAGAGCAAATCTTATCCAGAACTGGATGAGTCAGCTTTGCTTGTAGCCCAAGTAAAGTTGTCGTGTGTGTTTGAAATCTGACCATTGGAACACGTGTCAGTTCCTTAGTGACCCAGGGTCATTTCGGACATATCAGGTCGGGTTGCCTAGTGGCTATAAATAGCCCACCCCCTACACCATAAATTGGTGGCTGCTCAGAGTTAGTGCACGACTTTTGTCGTTTGAGAGCAACCCACCTCGAAGCCTTTGAGAGAGAGAAATCCTTGCGAGGACAAAGCCCAAACACACAGAGCCAAAGAGTGTTAGGCATCACTGAAGTCTTTCTGTCTGCGTGACCTGAAGACTTATTACACTTGAGGACTGTGAATCCTCCAGCCGGTTAGGCATCGTGTTCTGAGCATCCAAGATTCATTGTGGATCGCCGGTGAACGAAGTCTGTGAAGGTTCGGAAGTCTACATTGAAGACTTACCAGAGTGATTGGGCGAGGACTGTGTGTCCTTAGCTCAAGGGGAATAAGGTGAAGACGCGGTCTTCTGAGTTGAATCTCAGCCTCCCTAACAGACGTCACGCTTGTCACAAAGAATCGAACTGGTCCAACAAATCCCGTGTCTTCAACAAGTGGCTGGTTCTATCCTCTCCCTCCCTTTACTTTGTGTTTGTCTTCGTGAAGTCATTGCCTGTTTGTCGTACCTATTTGACTTCATTGCTTGACTACTGTCGTTGGTTGGCTTCATACTATCTTCCATCCTGATCCTTA
Source organism: Aegilops speltoides (assembly GCA_021437245.1). Lineage (NCBI taxonomy): Eukaryota > Viridiplantae > Streptophyta > Magnoliopsida > Poales > Poaceae > Aegilops > Aegilops speltoides. The sequence continues at coordinate 303,678,225 of CM038146.1, read as the reverse complement.
CTACTAAGCTGCTATTAGTCTTGTACTTTCACATTATCGCATACTTGACTATGGTTTGCTTGTTGTAGTTTATCTTCCGCTGCATATCAATTAGGTCATTTCTATTGTTTGTCTTCGGAACTTCCACGTTTTGAAGACTTTCATAAAAATCGCCTATTCACCCCCCCCTCTAGTCGATAACTAGCACTTTCATCAGCCCCTCTTATAGCGTTGCTAGTTGCAGGTGAAGTTGAAGATTGCTCCATGGTGGACAGGATTATGATGGGATATCACAATATCTCTTATTTAATTAATGCATCTATATACTTGGTAAAGGGTGGAAGGCTCGGCCTTATGCCTGGTATTTTGTTCGACTCTTGCCGCCCTAGTTTCCGTCATACCGGTGTTATGTTCCTTGATTTTGCGTTCCTTACGCAGTTGGGTGATTTATGGGACCCCCTTGACAGTTCGCTTTGAATAAAACACCTCCAGCAAGGCCCAACCTTGGTTTTACCATTTGCCTAACAACCTATTACCCATACCTTGGGTCGGCCAACCCAAGGGTCATCTTTATTTTAACCCCCCCGGGCCAGTGCTTCTCTAAGTGTTGGTCCGAACCGGGCAGCCTGCGGGGCCACCTCGGGGCAACTTGAGGGCTGGTTTTACTCGAAGCTTGACCTATCCGGTGTGTCCTGAGAACGAGATACGTGCGACTCCTATCGGGATTGTCGACACATCAGGCGGCTTTGCTGATCTTGTTTTACAATTGTCGAAATGTCTTGTAAACCAGGATTTCGAGACTGATCGGGTCTTCCAGGGAGAAGGAATATCCTTCATTGACCGTGAGAGCTTGTGATGGGCTAAGTTGGGACACCCCTGCAGGGTATAAACTTTCAAGAGCCGTGCCCGCGGTTATGTGGCAGATGAGAATTTGTTAATGTCCGGTTGTAGATAACTTGACACTTGACTTAATTAAAACGCATCAACCGTGTGTGTAGCCATGATGGTCTCTTTTCGGCGGAGTCCGGGAAGTGAACACGGTTTTTGGGTTTTGTTTGACGTAAGTAGGAGTTCAGGATCACTTCTTGATCTTTGCTAACTTCACGACCGTTCCGTTTGCTTCTCTTCTCGCTCTTATTTGCGTATGTTAGCCACCATATTTTGCTTAGCCGCTGCTGCAACCTCACCACTTTACCCCTTCCTTTCCCGTTAAGCTTTGCTAGTCCCGATACCCATGGTAATGGGATTGCTGAGTCCTCGTGGCTCACAGATTACCACAACAACAGTTGCAGGTACAGGTTATGCGTTGATCTTGACGCGACAGTGATGTTACTTGTTTTGGAGTTCTTCTTCTGCTTCTTCTTCAGTCAGGGGATAGGTTCCAGGTCGGCAGCCTGGGCTAGCAGGGTGGATGTCGTTTGAGTTTCTATTCCCATTTTCATCTGTAGTCGGATGGTGCTCTTATGTATGATATTGGTGTATTCGTGTGGCATTGTATGCCTCTTGTCTGGATCCCCATCCATTATATAATGTTGATGTAATGATATCCACCTTGCAAAAGCGTATCAATATGCGGTTCTATCCTTGGTGGGACCTTCGAGTCTCTTTAGGATAGTATCGCATATTGGGCGTGACACATGTAGTTAACGTTCACATGACACCACTAAGGGAATCACAACATACGTTCCATCAAAATATCGAATAAATATCAAGTTCACATGATTACTTGCAACAAGATTTCTCCCGTGACCTCAAGAACAAAAGTAACTACTCGCAAATGATAATCATGCTCATGATCACAGGGGTATTAAATAGAATAATGGATCTGAACATATAATTTTCCACCAAATAATTCATATACTAATCAACACTACTAGTTACCCACAAGCACCAATCTAATGTTCTGGTACAAAGATTGAACACAAGAGATGAACTAGGGTTTGAGAGGACTTGGTGCTGTTGGAGATGTTGATGGAGATTTCCTTCCCCAAGATGGGAGAGTTGTTGGTGATGATGATGACGATGATTTCGCCCTCCGGGAGAGAAGTTCCCCTGGAGAAATCGCTCCGTTGGAGGGCAAAAGTGCTCCTGCCCAAGTTCCACCTCAAGACGGCGGTACTTCTTCCCTAAAGTCCACTCCTGATTTTCTCTAGGTCAAAATGACATATATATATATACCAGAAGATGGGCACCGGAGGTGGGCCGAGGAGGGCACAACCCACCAGGGCACGCCTGGGCTCCCTTGGACGCCCAGGTGGGTTCTGCCCATCTGGCGGGCCCCCTCTGGTGATTATTTTCTCCAATAATTCTGAAGTTTCAGCTCATTTGGAGTTGTGCAGAATAGGTGGCCTGATGTAGCTTTTTCAGGTCCAGAATTCCAGCTGTCGGTATTCTCCCTCTTTGTGTGAACCTTGCATATTATGAGTGAAAAGGCATTACAATTATTCCAAAAGGCATTATTATGCATAAAAACATTATAAATAACAGCAGTAAAACATGATGCAAAATGGATGTATCAACTCCCCCAAGCGTAGACCTTGTTTGTCCTTAAGCGAAAACCGAAATCAAAAAACATGTCCACATGCTTAGAGAGAGAGAGGTGTTGATAAAAACGAATACGGACAAGCATCATGTATATTATTATACCAGCAACAAGCTTTAACATAAACTTTATCATAAAACTTTTATCATAAAAATTCTATCATATAACTTCTCATGAATAAGTAACAATTCATCACAACATCGAAGTATAAAGCATAACTCTACTGAAAACTAACAAACTATGTTCTTAGTCAACTTTGCAACTACAATTCATCATCTTTTCATGGAAGGGTCACGTATCGGAGCCTTTTGGCAAGTCCACATACTCAACTATCACATAGTCTTCTATGATTGCTAACACTCACCACATACATGTGAGCAAAAAGTTTCAACCAGACACATGGAAAGATAGGGGCTTATAGTTTCGCCTCCCAATGTATTCACCTCAAAGGTGATGTCAACAATAATAACTCATGCCACCCATATCCAACTGGATATATGTTCCTAGATCTTTCCTCACCGCATGATGCGTGCCAAAAGAGAAAATACAAAGAATAGAGGGAAATACTTTGAATCTTGCATAAAAGTAAATACATAAAAGTAAAAGATAGGCCCTTCGCAGAGGGAAGAAGAGGTTGTCGTGCGCTTTTTATTTGTATGCTCAATCTCTTAGTGCAAAAGAACGTCGCGTTATATTGCCCCTTATGATAGCAACCTTTATTATGCAGTTTATCACTTTTATTCTTTGCCATCACAAGTTCGTACAACACTTAGTTTTCTCTTACACTAAATGATCCAACACTTTTATAAGCATTTTTATTACCTTATTGCACCGATGAAAACTTACTTGAAGGATCTTACTCAATCCATAGGTAGGTATGGTGGACTCTCAAAACAAGATGTGGGTTTAAGGGTTTTGGGATGCACAAGTAGTATCTCCACTTAGTGCAGAATTTTTTGCTAGCAAAGATGGAGGGCAAGCACCACATGTTAATGGATCGATGACAATATAACTTCTATGTGAATATGAACAAACATAAATCATTACGTTGTCTTCCTTGTCCAATGTCAACAATTTTGGTATATAATATTTTGATGGGGGCTCACAATCACAAAAGATGTCCAATATAGTATATTTGCATGTGCATCTTCTCTTCTCTTATTAGTTCTTTCAGGAATTGCAGCATTGACCAATGCTATGTTTGTAAATCTCCAATAAAATTTTCTACTTATACTCTTCCTTATGTGACATCATTACTTACCATAAGGTTAGCATATGATCTTTTCATTCATTTCCTTTCTTTTTATTGAACATGGAAGTAAAGAAAAGAAAACTCAAAGTAAACTTTGTTATAAATCTCGCACACGATTACAAGGATAGATCACTAAGCAAACACTCGAAAAGAAAGGACCGAACTAAACTTTTATTCATCTAAAGCAAAAGATAAGTACGGAGCAAACTAAGATAAGTAAATGTAAAAGATAATGGAGGTGATACGATATCGGGGCACCTCCCCCAAGCTTCAAGCCCAGGGGAGTGCCAATACCCGATACTCAAGTCTCCTTTGGTGATGAACACGGTGGTGGTGGTGATGAAGTGGTAGCAATCTTATCCTTCTGGCCCAAAAGATGCTCCAATCTATGGATGATTCTCGAGAGGGCGATGATGTGCTCTTGCAATAGAATATTTTCACGAGTACGATATTTATTTTGCACACGAACCGTTTCAATGATCCAGAAAGCTACAATCTCAGTGGGGGTAAGATGATCGTAGTAAGGTTTAAGGATATCTTATTCTTCCTGCTCCGCACACAAGGCTTGCTCAACCACCGGCGCTTGATCTCCAGTAGCTTCCTTGCTCGTGTCCCCTTTGGAGGCTTCTTTGGGTTCTTCTCTCTTCAATTCAACCTTCATCAACCAAAGCATCCTCTTCTACATTGTTGGAGGAGGGAGTACACATGATGCCTGGCTTAACGGATCTGACAGAAAACATCAACAAAGAAGAACAGAAGATTTCTCCGTGATACGGTGGTTAGTAGGTTCACGGGGTATATAAAGACTTTTTTATCTTGGGAAACAAGCAAACGGAAGAAAAACGGAGTCCGGAACGTACCCGTGGTGGGTAAAACCCACCTGGGCGCACCTGGCTTGGCGTGCCCTAGTGTCTTGTGCCCACTAGGGTTACCTTCTGTCGGTGCAACAAACCCTGGGTCCGTTGTCCTGACTGTGCACAGGCACGAGATCAAGATTGAAGCACGAACCCTAGAAAGAGTACAAGAAACCAAGAGATTCGAAGGACCAAGAAGCATATCAGAGGGACCAAGACCAAGCCAGAAAAGCAAGATATCATCGAGAGGGAGGCCTCCTTTGCCGGGCAGGTGAGCCTGGCAAGGGACGAGGCCGCCCCAAAAGAAGATGACCAAGGCGTCCCGGCAGGGCCTGCTGGGACCTGCGAAGGCTAAATCACCTCACAAACCACTCCACCATGACTCACGTCGTCGATCATTGCGGTGTCAAGCCGTAGAGTGATTAAGTGGCAACCATTCTCCATATGGCAGCCTCCCCTACAGAAAAAACCCACAGATGACACCTATCCCGCGGCATGTCAAACAAGCAGACGTGGAGTTGGCAAGATAGCCTGGCAAGCCTTGTCGGGCAACCAATGATGTGACGTTGAGCGGTGTATTAAATGCGCACTGTGAGCCCACAAAGTTAGGTATGGTAGCACTGCATGCTCTCATATCGATGCATAATGACTACTTTGCCATTGTGGTGACCCCTTGATCTATAAAAGGAGGCTCTTGGCAACCATAGACGGTTAAAAGGTTGGATAACTCACACCCCCATACGCGCGTAGTCGTTGCTGCCCCGAGGCAACCCTTGCCGGGAAAGTGTACTACGCTCCACCACGACATTTCCACCATTAATCCACCGAAAGCAGGAGTAGGGTTTTACGCCTCGCGGCGGCCCGAACCTGGGAAATCTGCCCGTGTGATCGTGCTGCCTCACATTTGTCTGCTCTTTGTGCAATGCGACGTCCCCCTGCCGAACCAGCAAAGGGCCTCCTGGTCCGATAGGTGGCCGTGGTTTCCCGCGATATCTTTGGCACGCCAGGTATGAGGATCACTTGCACGAACCTGAAGACGTGAGTAGCGCGTCACCTTCGTTGCCATCTCCATCTTCGACGACGCCATTGATCATGGCGCCTAAGAAGAAACCAACTTCTTCGGCTCATCCATCGACCTTGAAGGCTCCGCCGCCTACGACCTCCAATGCTGCGGGGTGCGCGGAGACGCACGAGGACGCAGACGCTATTGGGGATGTGGTCGGAGCAGGCGGCACCGCCACCACTTCCCCCGTGGCCGACGCAGGAGCAGTAGGCACCGGAGGAGAGCAACACCAAAAACACCTCATGGCCATGATCCGCTCACCGACGGGCACAGCCGCAGTGATGGCGCTCGGTCTGGGGCGAACCGCCGCCCTCCGGCCGCCCTTGTCACAAGCGCGACCGCGACGCGTGCGCTTTCCCCCGGGCGAGTCGACCAGGCTCCTGCACCCAACGTAGCGACTGGCCCTCGAGTGCCTTCACCGCATCACCCTGCCATCTAGGTGGTGTCGCTGCAACAGCGAGGGCACGGTGCTGCCACCGCTGGCACTCTCAGGAGCTGAGCAATGGCGCGATCGACTTCATCCTCATCCATGCCAAGTACAACCTCGGAGGCCATGGCACGGGCTCAGCTGCTGTTGAGGTTTCCACCGATGGCCGAGTAGATGGACGAATGGCGTGCCACCATCCAAAGTCTGCTCGGTTTGCTGAAGCTGGGGGCTCACGGTGAGCTGACCTGCCACGGCCTCCCCAAGCGACAACAACGGCTCATGCTGCTGCCCGTATGGAGGGGGCCATCCCCATGGTGTTGTCCCTGCCATGGCAGCCAGCACGAGCGCAACCAAATCAAGACCCCGACGACGTCTCGATGGCCTTCTCTGACCCTCAAGCACATCTAGGACAACGACAAACCCCGGAGGATAGGCGGAGAAGAGACGCGTGCGTCATCGAGCAGCGCCGCGACGACCTCCGCCAGACCGACAGGTGCAACGGCCCTTACGTCGACGAGCCCACGCTCGATGTTGGCGGGTGCCTACCTTTCGAGGTTGGCTGCCCTACCTTTACCCGTGATCTGCGGCAAGTCCGTTGGCCGTCCGTTCACACGTTGAAGCCAGAGATGCCTGAGAAGTACGATGGAAGGCTGAACCCAATAAAGTTCCTGAGCATCTACACCATCGCTGTTGAGGCTGCCGGGGGAAGAGATGAGAAGGTGTTTGCCATCTACTTCCCCTTGGCCCTCAAGTCCAATGTGAGGTCTTGGCCGATGCACCTGCCGGAGAACTCCATTTCGTCATGGGCAGACATGTGCCACTAGTTCATCGATGCCTTCACTGGTGGCCACCAGGAGCCGGGCCGGGCCATCGACCTGCAGCTTCTCCAATAGAAGTGTGACGCCCCCGATTCAATCCTACACTAATCATGCACACAAACGTGTACGATCAAGATCAGGGACTCACGGGAAGATATCACAACACAACCCTAAAAGTAAAATATGTCATACAAGCATCATATTACAAGCCAGGGGCCTCGAGGGCTCGAATACAAGTGCTCGACATAAACGAGTCAGCGGAAGCAACAATATCTGAGTACAGACATAAGTTAAACAAGTTTCCATAAGATTGCTAGCACAAACTGAGATACAGATCAAAAGAGGCGCAGGCCTCCTGCCTGGGATCCTCCTAACTACTCCTGGTCGTCGTCGCCAGCCTACACGTAGTAGTAGGCACCTCCAGTGTAGTAGTCATCGTCGACGGTGGCGTCTGGCTCTTGGGCTCCAATGTTTGGTTGCGGCATCCGAGAAGAAGAGGAAAACAGGGGAAAAGAGGGAGCAAAGCAAACGTGGGCACTCATCCAAAGTACTCGCAAGCAAGGATCTACACTACATATGCATGGGTATATGTGTAAAGAGGCAATATCGGTGGACTGAACTGCAGAATGCCAGAATAATAGGGGGATAGCTAGTCCTATTGAAGACTACGCTTCTGGTAGCCTCCATCTTGCAGCATGTAGAAGAGAGTAGATTGAAGTCCTCCAAGTAGTGTCGCATAGCATAATCCTACCCGACGATCCTTCCCTCGTCGCCCTGTGGGAAAGCGATCACCGGGTTGCCTCTGGAACTTGTCTGGATGTGTTTTATTAAGTATTCGATTCTAGTTGTCATAAGGTCAAGGTACAACTCCGGGTCGTCCTTTTACCGAGGGACACGGCTATTCGAATAGATAAACTTCCTTGCAGGGGTGCACCACATAACCCAACACGCTTGATCCCCTTTGGCCGCACACACTTTCCTGGGTCATGCACGACCTCGGAAGATCAACACGTCGCAGCCCCACCTAGGCACATCAGAGAGGTCAGCATGCCGGTCTAAATCCTATGCGCGCAGGGGTCTGGGCCCATCGCCCATTGCACACCTGCACGTTGCGTACGTGGCCGGTGAGCAGACCTAGCAACCTCCATTACAAAGGAAGTTGCGTTACGCGGTCCAACCCGCCGCGCCGCCGCCGCTGATGTCAAGAAGGCTTGGCCGATACCACGACGCCGAGTGCCCATAATTGTTCCCTGCCAGAGTTGGTTAGTGCATATAGGCGGTGGCCACACTCGATCAAATACCAAGATCTCGTTATGTGTTATTGTGGAGTAATCATGATGCCGACCAGGCCAGGCCCACCTCTCTCCTAGGTGGTCTCAACCCGCCCTGTCGCTCCACCACAAAGTAACAGCTTAAATGGGGCCATCGGGAACCCAGCCCACCTCTACCGTGATGGAGCCACCGTCCTTCCAGCCCCTTATTCAATCACTTATGGTACTCAACGAGCTGACCCGACTTTAGTCACCATCTCAGATAGTATATGTATGTATAGTATATACCCATGATCACCTCCCGAGTGATCCTGGCCCGATAGTATAGCAAGGCAGACTGACAAGAATGTAGGGCCAATGATGATAAACTAGCATCCTATACTAAGCATTTAGGATTGCGGGTAAGGTATCAATGACTATAGCAACAATGACAGGCTATGCAACAGAATAGGAGTAATCGAACAGTAACATGCTACACTACTCTAATGCAAGCAGTAGAGAGAAGAATAGGCGATAGATGGTGATCACAGGGGAGGCTAGCCTGGTTGCTCTGGCAAGAAGGAGGGGTCGTCAACTCCGTAGTCAAACTAGGCAGCACTAGCGTCGGTCTCGTAGTCTATCGGAGAGAAGAGGGGGAAGAAACAGTAAATACAATGCAAACAAAAGCATGACGATGCATGACATGACAATGAGCGGTGTTAGGTGTGCCCTAACGCGGTAGTAGGTGATACCGGCGAAAGGGGGAAACATCCGGGAAAGTATCACCCGTGTTTCGCATTTTCGGACAGGTGAACCGAAGGGGGAAAGTTGCAGGTTCACTATGCTAGGGACGCGTGGCGGATGAACGAGCTGCGTTCTGGATTCGCCTCGTCGTTCTGAGCAACTTTCATGTACAAAGTTTTTCCATCTGAGCTACGGTTTATTTTATATTAGGCTAAAAAGTTTTAAATCATTTTTAGAATTTGTTTAATTAATTTAGTTCAACATTATCCAGAACAGTGCATGCTAACGTCATCATGATGTCAGCAGTCAACAGAGGTGTTGACTAGGTCGCTGACGTGTGGGACCCACCGGGACCCACATGACATACTCTATTTTGGTTAACTAGGTTCTAGCTAATCTAATTACTATTTAATTAAAATAACTAGTTAATTAGATTAATTAAACAGGACTAATTAACTTAATTAATTCACTAATTAATTAATTAATAATTTTATTAATTAATTTTTCATTTTTTTTTTATTTTAAATGTTCTAAGGGGCGTGCGCTCCGGCTGTCATAGGCCTGGGGGGCCTTAGCGGGCGCGCAGGGATACGGGCGCGGACGCCAGCCCGATTGGGCGCACGCCCAGGGGCACCGTGGCGGACGAGGCCAGCGAGGCTGGGCGGTCACCGGAGGTGGACGCCGGCGGGAGAGCAAGCAGGACGGCGCCGAAGTGGGGCTGCATGGACGAGGCCGGAGCTCGACCGAAGCGAGCTCATGGCAGCGGGAGTGAGCAGGGCGGTGGCGGTGCAGTGCAAGGTCGGCGGTGGCCGAACGCGGCCATGGTGGGCGCGCGCGCAGACGAGGCGGGTGAGGCCAGATTGGGGAGGAGGCCACGGCCCCGGGGCGGTAGCGGGCGCGGGACGACGGGCACGGCCGGTCGGTGCAGCGCGTGGCCGAAGCGCGCGAGGCGCGGCGATGGTCACGGGGCGAGGGAGTGCGAGGAGAGGGGGCGGGAGCCCGGGGCCTCACCGGGGTTCACAGGGTCAAGGGCAGCGAGGCTTGCGGAAGACGATGGGGACGACGTGCGTAGGGGGAGGCAGGCCGGTGGGGAGGACGAAGCAGGCCGGCGAGGGAGCTCCGGTGTTGGGGCGGCGAGGTCCAGGGCGACGGGGCGACTTCGGGCGAGGTGGCGGGATGACGGCGACGTCGGGGCGATCCGGCGAGGGGCGGTCGAAGCGGGGTCGAGGCGGCAATGGCAGGGCGGCGCCAGTGACGACGAGAGGCGTCGGCGCGCCAGGGTCGGGGGCATCGGCGTTGGGTGCCTCCGATCAAGATCCAGGGGGATCACCCGCAAAAAAAAGATCCAGGGTGATCGGGGGGAGTGGGCGGAGAATGGGGGAAGGTGGGGGTAGTGGGCTAGGGTTTCGGGTGCGTGGGGGTTATACAGCCGGGATGGGCTGGCTGGGCCGCGTGGGTGGTCAGCTGGGCCTGTTGGCCCTGTTGGCCGGGGGGGTCCTCTTTTGTTTTTTTGAATTATCTTTTACCTTTTTATTTATTTTCTTTTCTGTTTTTTTTTAACTTCCAATTTATTTTAACTCTATTACGATAATTAACTAACGCCTAAATTAGTGTTGTAAATTATGCCTATGCCATAAAAAGTTTGACTACCAAATAAATTAGTTTAGGTTTTATAAAATACAAAAGTCATTTATTTAATCGTTTTAGACACTGCGTTAATTACGTTTGAGCATTTAAACAAGTTTTTAAAAATGTGGTTTCTCCACCATTATTACCCATGAACTATTGAACACGTTTAGAGCATTTTAGTTTTAATGTTTGGAAACTTTTATTGTTTGGCTTAAATTCAAATTTGAATTTCAATCGGGTTTGAACTAATGCGAGATTAACAAAAGTAACCATGGTGACGTGGCATCATTAACGTGGGATTACTGTAGCCTAATTATCGGGCGTCACAATTCTCCCCACTACAAGAAATCTCGTCCCGAGATTTAAGCGGTGGAGTAAGGGGGGAAGGTGCTGGTAGCAAAAAAAAACCTAACAAGTCTTCTCTGTCTTGGCTGCCCTTTCGAAGAGGTTGATCCCTTTCGTTGATGTCTTCATTTCTGTGCTTCAAATCACCATGATCAAGTCGTCATCCTTTCTCCGGGATCTCCATCGTACTTACGTAAAATGATAAGGGGTAACTTGAAAGAACGGAACTCTGCACGGTTGCTTATCCGGTAGATAACATTAGGGAAGGTGGCGAAAAGTAACCCTCGAATTGAAACTTAAGAAATTATCGAGAGCAAAGTAAGAAGGTGCAAAGTAGAAGTTTCAAGCGCATAGGCAATTGTTCCTTGAATGATACGAAATGTGAAAGGGGTTCAGAGCAATGGGAATAAGTATTGTGTCTGATACCAGAATAGATCACTAGGAAGGTGGCTCACGAATTACCTACGAAACCAAGAGCAAGGGAAAACTTTGTCAACAAGGTGTATAGTTGAGTCAGGTTTCGATCCTGTGAAACTGTGGGTTATGGGCCCACCATGTGGTCTAAAAGTAGGAAGGTTGGTGACATCTTGCACGATCATGTAAGCAAGGTATGTCAGAGGATAGTCTGTCGGTTATGTTGGCAACAACATCGGTACCAAGGGCGAGGGACGAAAAGAACATTTTCCTGCTCGTTAGGACGAGGCAGACCAATAGGCAAAGTTCTCGTCCATCAGTGGTTACCGGAATGTCGTCAACAATAGTAACAGGGTCTTACTGATAGAGTTGTACACCGAGGTGTTTACATAAGCAGGAGAATATTACTGCTTAGATCATATAGATCACAAGAAACGTTAAAACAACCAATGGAAAGGAAAATTTGATTAACATATTAAACAGAGCAATGGAAAGGAAAATGTGTTTAAACACATATTTCAAGGGTATATCCTTCCCAAGGACAAGCAGAGCATGATATCCATGACAGGATATAATGTATAAAGCTCTTTAGGTATGGGAGAGAGTTTTCATGACATTACCCATACAGCGGTGTTTGGATAATTGAGCAGGAAACATTTAGCATTGGGCTTCAAATGTTCCTGTTGAAAATCGAAGTACCATAGACATGCTTCGAGATAGCATTGACATGGTCAACAGGTGAAGATCAAACTTTGGAAACAAAAAGGATCCATCAGAAACAACTTATAGAATAAGTCTTACAATTTGCTCATGGAAGAATGACTAACCTTGCCAAAAAGGAAACTATAACAATAGGTCCTCCGGCCAGGGGTGCTAGGCATGACATCACCTTACCGGGTCATATAAATACCAATGTTATAACTCTTGGAAATATGTTCCAACCATCATATCTGACCGAGATTCAGATCTGATTGGTGTCAGGATACCTCAGACTCAGGATCCTGAGATAAAAGGTGCGACACGAATTAACGAGATCACATCATAAGATTCTCGGGAAATGAACTATGGATGCGAGTTCCGAAACAAGAGTTCATCAGTAAACCAAGGAAAGGATGATGAGGTGGTTGATGGACTCAGCGACAAATCATCAAGATTTCCAAAGGATGGATTCCACAATTATGTGAACAAGGAGATAACATTTGCCAGATCAAATGGTATAATGATGCATGCTCGAGGAAAACCTACACAATTAAAAATTGGTTGAAAGATGCACCAATAATATGGGCTTAGGTAGCATGATCAATGTTTAGAATGGTGATTCAATTATCAAAAGACTTAGAATGAAACTATCGCCCATTCACTTCAAAGCAAAAGGGTTGCTAGAAGTTTTGAATTCACATGTCATAGCTCAATTGTCGGTATTGCAGTTAAAAACAACACAGGGACCAAGGAATGAATGGAGATGGCGAGAAGTGTTATTATATCAAGAATTCTTAAGAGGTGGTGAAATTCTCACCATATTCTTGACAAAAAGAGATGGTAATACTCCAAGGTAAAACAGAACATGAGCTAGATAGCGAGGAGCTCAAGGTATAACACAAAACAGGAACAAGTTTGTGTTGAACGAAAGGCAATAAAGTGGTCGATGATAACACATATCACCGAGAGCAAAGGGTGGTATTTCTCATCAAGAATTCGATAGATATCTTGGAAGAGCTCGGAATGCTGATGATGATCATGACACATGTGTCGAGAGATCTCAGGAAGATGTAGTCAATCGACGATGACATCAAGTTGAAGGAATGATGAAGCGAAAGGTTATTGGAATCATGGGTACGACACAAACTCGAAATCAAGTTTTTTGTTCAAGGAGAAATGATATGACAAGGAAGATCGACGTAAGATTAGCTCACCATCGATATTTGTGCTCCAGGAAGAACCAGATAGCACAGTTAAATTTAGCACGATAATGATGTAGCCGATAAGGCTAGGTATGACATGATGGAGTGTTAAACTTGTAAGCAATGAACATTACTAAGAGTGTCGAATCGTAGTGTGGACTCGATTCACTATTCGGTGTTCTCGGTTGATGACAACCCAAAACACATGGAGTGACTATGATAGGGAAAGGTATTACTCCGGCACAAATTCATAAGATGTAGTGCAATGGCATGATATTCTTGAGATACCTGGGAGATAATACTCGAAGGCATATCAAATTAAAGGTTGAAGTGGGGTGTATTGATCTATAGAAGACAAGCACTTTTACTTGTCTGAGAAATGGAATCAAAGGAAGAAATTATGGTTGGAACCACGATTGCAAAGGATCAATTCACAGATCCAGATGATATTTTCAAGGAAATAGTTATTATTGCAAGAAGCTTCCATGATAGGATCTACATCGTGTCCATGGGCATTGACACAAAGGTTCAAGGTCGACTCCCACTTCGTCAATGCATAACCTTCCATTCACCTCTCGTATTTCAAAAATGACATTAGTTGTTGAAAGTTTTACCTGGTGCAATACAAGATAAGTATGACCCGTGAAATCTTTCGGGTTCACATAGATTAGGGAACGCGTAGGTTCAACCCATCAAGGCATCTTAGGAACATATACCACAAACTTCAGGAGTAAATAACACAAGCTCGAAAGCAGAGCATGGTTGGTCAATCAGAGGATAGGATCTACCAATGGAGAAAGAACTTCCAAAGTGATTGAATATGAAGGACGATATCGGATAAAATCCAACAAAAGATCTCGTGGTCCTCAAGGGATCTAAGGTGAGCATCGGTACTCAACCAGAGGAAGAAACAATGCAAGGAGATCAGACTATAGAATCAACTGACTAACTCAAAGCTCAATGCAAAAGAATTATGATTTCCGATCAAGGGATCAGAAGCAAATGCTCTGATTAAGGATGGATAAGTTGCGTAGACTTAGGGGTACAACCGATGGTAATCTGATTGGTCGAGAACCAGCTCATGTTTAAAATGATGTCTGAGCCGGAAGGATGAATTCTGGGTTGGATTGATGATTGCGAGCATTCACAAACATATTGAATCAAAGACTCATAATGACAGTCACAAATGATGCTCATGAATATTGCTAGGCATATGTAAATTAACCATAATGCAAGTATACAAGTATTTGTAGAGCAATAGTTGGCAATGGATTATCAGAAGATCGGATAGGATTTCAAAGTAGCTTGTGGATCACATAATCAACTAGGAATGAACAAATCCTTGATGAGTGTGAGGAATTATCCGTAGATGTATTAAAGCAGAAATGGAGTTGTAAGGCAGCAGGCATGATGGATCCTCGGGATATTGGAATGTTTTAGGGAATCTGGTAACAACAAGAGCAATTGGGGATGAAGGTATGAACGACAAATGCATGTAGCTATCCATAACGATTTATCGGTGGTTGGGATTGTAATGGCAAAGGGCACAAGGGTGTCGGGTAAACATCGGAGAGTATCATCGGAATCATTCGGTGCAGCAAGAAATCATTTGGAGTGAGGGTCTCCCCGGGGGGAAGTAATTACGAGAACCTAGAGTTAGAGTTAGCAAAATCATTTAACTCGAATAGAAGAGAGATCAGAGTCCCAGAGTAAAGATCGAGGAGTAAAAGCTCCTAATACCACCCAATGGCGACGTGGGCCCGTAAGGCACACAACAATGTTAGTAAAAGTTTTGAAGTGACTAGACTCGACTTCGGCCAAGGAGTGTGGAAGGGGGATTCCTACAGGCAGTCGGCTCTGATACCAACTTGTGACGCCCCCGATTCAATCGTACACTAATAATGCACGCAAACGTGTACGGTCAAGATCAGGGACTCACGGGAAGATATCACAACACAACTCTAAAAGTAAAATATGTCATACAAGCATCATATTACAAGCCAGGGGCCTCGAGGGCTCGAATACAACTGCTCGACATAAACGAGTCAGCGGAAGCAACAATATCTGAGTACAGACATAAGTTAAACAAGTTGCCTTAATATTGCTAGCACAAACTGAGATACATAACAAAAGAGGCGCATGCCTCCTTCCTGGGATCCTACTAACTACTCCTGGTCGTCGTCAGCAGCCTGCACGTAGTAGTAGGCACCTCCAGTGTAGTAATCGTCGTCGACGGTGGCGTTTGGCTCCTGGGCTCGAACGTCTGGTTGCGGCATCTGAGAAGAAGAGGAAAATGGTGGAAAAGAGGGAGCAAAGCAACCGTGAGTACTCATCCAAAGTACTCGCAAGCAAGGATCTACACTACATATGCATTGGTATATGTGTAAAGAGGCAATATAGGTGCACTGAACTGCATAATGCCAGAACAATAGGGGGATAGCTAGTCCTATCGAAGACTACGCTTCTGGCAACCTCCATCTTGCAGCATGTAGAAGAGAGTAGATTGAAGTCCTCCAAGTAGCATCACATAGCATAATCCTACCCAGCGATCCACCCCTCGTCGCCCTGTGGGAAAGCGATCACCCGGTTGTCTCTGGAACTTGTCTGGATGTGTTTTATTAAGTATCCGGTTCTAGTTGTCATAAGGTCAAGGTACAACTCCGGGTCGTCCTTTTACCGAGGGACACGGTTATTCGAATAGATAAACTTCCCTGTAGGGGTGCACCACATAACCCAACACGCACGATCCCCTTTGGCCGGACACCCTGGGTCAGCACGCCGGTCTAAATCCTATGCGCGCAGGGGTCTTGGCCCATCGCCCATTGCACACCTGCACATTGCATACGCGGCCGGTGAGCAGACCTAGCAACCTCCATTACAAAGGAAGTTGCTTTACACGGTCCAACCCGGCGAGCGCCGCTCAGTCGCTGACGTCAAGAAGGCTTCGGCTGATACCACGACGTCGAGTGCCCATAACTGTTCCCGCGTAGTTGGCTAGTGCGTATAGGCCAGTGCCCAGACTCAGATCAAATACCAAGATATCGTTAAGTGTGTTATTATGGAGTAATCATGACGCCGACCAGGCAAGGCCAACCTCTCCTAGGTGGTCTCAACCTGCCTGCTGCCTCCGCCACAAAGTAATCGAGGACCGCCGGGAACCCAAGCCCACCTCTACGGGATGGAGCCACCTGTCCTTCCAAATTTCTTATCTCGAATCACTTGCGGGTACTCAACGAGCTTACCCGACTTTTAGTCACCATCTCAGATAGTATATGTATGTATAGTATATACCGTGATCACCTCCCGAGTGATCACGGCCCGATAGTATAGCAAAGCGGTCGACAAGAATGTTGGGCCAATGATGATAAACTAGCATCCTATACTAAGCATTTAGGATTGCGGGTAAGGTATCAATGATCTGTAGCAACAATGACAAAGCTATGCAATGTAATAGGAGTAATCGAACAAGAATATGCTACACTACTCTAATGCAAGCGAGAGAAAAGAATAGGCGATATCCGGTGATCAAAGGGGCTTGCCTGGTTGCTCCGCAAGAAGGAGGGTCGTTAACTCCGTAGTCGAACTGGGCAGCAGCAGCGTCGGTCTCGTAGTCTACCGGAGAGAAGAGGGGGAAGAAACAGTAAATACAATGCAAACAAAAGCATGACGATGCATGACATGACAATGAGCGGCGTTAGGTGTGCCCTAACATGGTAGTAGGTGATGCCGGTGAAAGGGGGAAACATCCGGGAAAGTATCCTCGGTGTTTCGCGTTTTCGGACAGGTGAGCCGGAGGGGGAAAGTTGCAGGTTCACTATGCTAGGGACGCGTGGCGGACGAATGGGCTGCGTTCTGGATTCGTTTTTAGAATTTATTTAATTAATTTAGTTCAACATTATCTGTAGCGATTGCATGCCGACGCCATCATGACATCGCAGTCAATGAGGTGTTGACTAGGTCGACGCAGGGACCCACCAAAGATACTCTATTTAGGTTAACTAGGTTCTAGCTAATCTAATTACTATTTAATTAAACTAACTAGCTAACTAGATTAATTAAACATGATTAATTAACTTAATTAATTAATTAATTAATAATTTTATTAATTATTTTTTATTTTTATATTTATTTATTTTAAATGTTCTCAGGGACGTGGGCCCCCGCTGTCATAGGCCTGGGGGCCTTAGCGGGCGCGCGGGGATACGGGCGTTGACGCCAGCCCGATTCGGCGCACGCCCAGGGGTGCCATGGCGGACGAGGCCAGTGAGGCCGGGCGGTCACCGGAGGGGGACGCCGGCGGGAGAGCAAGCACGACGGCGCCGAAGTGGGGCTGCGCGGATGAGGCCGGAGCTCGACCGGAGCGAGCTCATGGCGGCGGGAGTGAGCAGGGCGGTGGCGGTGCAAAGAGAGGTCGGCGGTGGCGAACGCTGCCACGACGGCGCGCAAGCAGACGAGGTGGGTGAGGCCAGCACGGGAGGAGGCCACGGCCCGGGTGGTAGCGGCGCGGACGACGGGCACGGCCGGACGGTGCAGCACGTGGCCAGGGCGCGGCCCGCCCACGGTGAGCGTAGAGCCAAAGCGCGCGAGGCGCGACGATGGTCGCGGGGCAAGGGAGTGCGAGGAGAGGGGGCGGGAGCCCGGGGCCTCACCGGGGTTCGCAGGGTCAAGGGCAGCGTGGCTTGCGGAGGACGAAGGGGACGACATGCGTAGGGGAGGCAGGCCGGTGGGGAGGAGGAAGCAGGCCGGCGAGGGAGCTCCGGTGATGGGGCGGCGAGGTCTAGGGCGACGGGGCGACTTCGGGCGAGGTGGCGGGATGACGGCGACGTCGGGGCGATCCGGCGAGGGGCGGTCGAGGCAGGGTCGAGGCGGCGATGGCAGGGTGGCGCCGGTGACGACGAGAGGTGTCGGCGCGCCGGGGTAGGGGCATCGGCGTTGGGTGCCTCCGATCCAGATCCTGGGTTATCGGGAGGAGTGGGGGGAGAATGGGGGAGGGTGGGGGTAGTGGGCTAGGGTTTCGTGTGCGTGGGGTTATACACCGGATGGGCTGGTGGGCAAGGTAGGCCAACTGGGCTGTTGGCCCGCTTGGCGGGGGTCCTCTTTTTTTTTGAATTATCTTTTACCTTTTTATTTATTTTCTTTCCTGTTTTCTTTTTTTACTTCCAATTTATTTTAACTCTATTAAGATAATTAACTAGCGCCAAAATTAGTGTTGTAAATTATGCCTCTGCCATAAAAAGTTTGACTACTAAATAAATTTGTTTAGAATTTTATAAAATACAAAAGTCATTTATTTAATCGTTTTAGACACTGCGTTAATTACTTTTGAGAATTTAAACAAGTTTTTAAAAATGTGGTTTCTCCACCATTATTACCCATGAACTATTAAACACGTTTAGAGCATTTTAGTTTTAATGTTTGGAAACTTTGATTGTTTGGCTTAAATTCAAATTTGAATTTTGAATCGGGTTTGAACTAACGCGAGATTAACAACTGTAACCATGGTGATGTGGCATCATTAACGAGGGATTACTATAGCCTAATTATCCGGGCGTCACAAGAAGGAAGGAGAAACCCGCTGTAAGTATTTACGGAGATTCTGCAAAGTTCGTAGAAATATTCCAAATATCCATCAGACAGCTGTGATAGTGCCTTCCAATCCAATGTGCGCAACCGGCGGATTCGTTCTAAGATGAACGTGCGGTTTCCCAAGACTGTGAAGGAGCTCTACACATTAGTGGATAAGTGTGCTCGAATGGAGGAGGGAAGAAAGTTGCCCGGAGAGGAAGATTGCATCAATCTTGATTCAGAGGATAATGATGAATTAACCAGTCAGAAGAAGAGCAAGAAGCGTAGTAAGAAGCGGGGGGATAAGGCAGTGATGTGACGCCCGGATACTTACGCTACAGTGATCCCCGCTAATGATGCCACGTCACCTCGGTTACTTCAGGATAAACTCGCTAGTTCAAACCTAGTTCAATTTCAAATTTAAAATCGAGGCAAACAATAAAAGTTTTAAAATATTAAACAAAAATGTTCTGTGTGACCAATATTGCTAAAGTAATTACATTGAAGAAAGCATAATTTTACAAAGTGCCTAAGTGTTTTAAACTAAATAAAACAGAAAAGAAAAGAAATAAAAGAAAATAAAAAGCAAAGCAAAAATAAAACAAAACAGAACCCCCACTGGCCTCGACCCACCGGGTCAAGAATCCAGCCAGCCGGCCCACCCGCCTCCCTTAACCCTCCCGATCCACACCAAACCCTAGCCCTATCCCTCGTCTCCCACTTCGATCTGGATCGGGATCCACCTGACGCCGCCTCATGAGACCCCAGCCTGCCCCCCGCGCCGCCACCGACCTCACCTCCTCCCGGCCCGCCCACTGGACCGGCCTCTGGGACCGATTCGCCTCGACTGTCAGTGCTCGCACCACCTCGCCGTTGAGTCCGCCTTGTCGCCGCCGACCACGCCGGGCGCCGCCCCATCACTAACTCCTCCCAAGCTCACTCAGACACCGCAGGCCCAAAGTGAGCCACCACCTCCCTTCTCCTCCGCCTCTCATAGCATCTCTCCCATCGCCACCGTCTGAATGCGCCCGACCATGTCACTCTGCTACTGCCGCTACCAAAGATGTGTGTCACGACTTTCGCCAGCGCCAAGAACCTCCCGTGGCCGTGTTCGAGTTCGCTCTCCTCGCCGCTTCCACTCCTCCGCGCCTGCGCCGACGCACTCACAGCACCCAAATACCAGGTTTACTCACGCTGCTCCGCAGCTCAGACGGCCTGCCGCCCTCCGCTCGCCACAAGACTCGCTCACCACTCGCTCGCCTGCGCTCTCATGGGCGAAGGCCAGACAGCGCCAGAGCGCCTGCTAACTCCAAGACGCCTAATGGTCTTATGACAAACGGCCCAAATTTCAAAACGTTTTAAGAAAAATAAAAATAAAAATGAATTAATAAAATTTATAATTAAGTAAGTAATTAATTAATTAATTAATTAGTACTAATTAATTAATCTAATTAACTAGTTAATTTAATTAAGTAGTAATTAGATTAGTTAAACCCTAATTAGACTAAATAGCCTATGACCATGGGACCCACATGTCAGTTGACTACCAACCCTCGTTGATCACCGACATCAGATGACGTCATGCTGATGTCATAAATACATTTTCAATTAAATTAAATAATTAATTAAATTCCGTAAATTATTAAAATCTTTAGAAAATCATATCTTTTAACCGTGAACTCGGATTAAATTATTTTCAACATGAAAGTTGCTCGTAACGAGGAGATTAATCCGGATACGCAGCCCGCTCGTCCGCCACACGCCCCTAGCATAGTGAACCTGCAACATTTCACCTCCGGTTCATCTCGTCTCAAAACACGGAACACCGGGGATACTTTCTGATGTTTCCTTCACCGGTATCACCTCATACCGCTTAGAACACGCCTAGCTCGCTTGTTGTACCGTTATGCACTTGCTTGCTATGTATTTACTGCTTCTCCCCTCTTCTCTCCGTAGACCCGTGGATTTATGCCGATGCCCTCTGGGTCGATTACGCCACCGACGACCCCTACTTGTTCACAAGAACTGTGCAAGCCCCCTTGATCACCAGATATCGCCTATTCTCCTCTATACCGCTTGCATTAGAGTAGTGTAGCATGTTACCGCTCCGCTGATCCTATTCTCGATGCATAGCCCCGACATTGTTGCTACATCTGCTGATACCTTACCCGCAATCCTAAATGCTTAGTATAGATGCTAGTTTATCATCATTGGCCCTACATTCTTTTCACCTACCTTGTTATACTATTGGGCCGTGATCACTCGGGAGATGAGCACGGTATATACTATACATACATACATACTACAGATGGTGACTAAAGTCGGGTCCGCTCAAGAGTACCCGCGAGTGATTCACTTGATTAGGGCTGAAAGGACCTTTGTCCCAACGGCCCTCTGGTGGATCTTTGTATGGAGCGACAGGATAGGTTGAGACCACCTAGGCGAGAGGTAGGCCTGGCCCTGATCGGTGTCCGCGGTTGCTTCATAATAACACGCTTAACGAGATCTTGGTATTTGATCTGAGTCTGGCCATTTGGTCTATACGCACTAACCATCTACGTGGGAGTAGTTATGGGTATCCCGTGTCGTGGTATCGCCGAAGCCTTCTTGACGCCGCCGATCGAGTGGCGCGCGCCGGATTGACCGAACCCCACTAGGCTAGGTCTGCTGCCGCTGCTTCGCAACGTGTGTGTGTGCTGGGCGATGGGCCTGCACTTCGCACCATAGGAGTTAGACCGGCGGTCGACCTCTCTGCAGTGCCTAGGTGGGGCTGCGACGTGTTGATCTCCCGAGGCCGGGCATGACCCAGAAAGTGTGTCCGCCAAATGGGATCGAGCGTGTTGGGTTATGTGGTGCACCCCGCAGGAAGTTTATCTATTCGAATAGCCGTGTCCCTCGGTAAAAGGACGACCGGAGTTGTACCTTGACCTTATGACAACTAGAACCGGATACTTAATAAAACACACCCTTCCAAGTGCGCGATACAACCCGGTGATCGCTTCTCTAACAGGCGACGAGGAGAGGATTGCGGTAGGATTATGCTATACGATGCTACCGGAGATGCTACTTGGAGATGCTACTTGGAGATGCTACTTGAGGACTTCAATCTACTCTCTTCTACATGTCAGCAAGATGGAGGCCGTCGAAGTTTAGTCTTCGCCAGATTAGCTATCCCCTCTTATTCTCGCATTCTGCAGCCTAGTCCACCGATATGGCCCTTTACACATATACCCATGCATATGTAGTGTAGTTCTTGCTTTAAGTAGTACTTTGGATGAGTACTCACGGTTGCTTTCTCCCCTTTCCCTTTTCCTTTCTTTTCTGGTCGCCGCAACCAGATGCCGGAGCCCAGAGCGACGCCACTGCCGATGATTTACTATCAAGACCGGAGGTGCCTACTACTACGCGCAGCCCGCGAACCATTTACCGTGAGTAGTTAGAGGATCCAGCAGAGGCCCGCGCTTCTTCGATCTCAGATCCCGCTTTGTGCTAGCCATCTTATGGCAACTTGTTTAACTTATGTCTCAGATCAGATATTGTTGCTTCACGACTGCCTATGATCGAGCACTTGTATTCGAGCCCTCGAGGCCCCGGCTTGTAATATGATGCTTGTATGACTTATTTATGTTTTTAGAGTTGTGTTGTGATATCTTCCCGTGAGTCCCTGATCTTGATCGTACACGTTTGCGTGCATGATTAGTGTACGATTGAATCGGGGGCGTCACAAGTGATGATGTTGAAGGATTGGGCACCCCTAGTACTGGCAAGATCGCCGAGGCTGAGTCCCCCGGCATGGAGACTGCCATGTGCACTGATTGCCGGGAAGCTGCGGCTGCCGAGAAGGTCGGGAAGGGTGATGGGCTGTACTGCAAGATCCATCGGACCAAGGGCCACGACCTTCAAGAGTGCTATCAGGTTGAGCAGTTGGTCAAGAGAT
The DNA here is from genome assembly GCA_021437245.1 of Aegilops speltoides. Lineage (NCBI taxonomy): Eukaryota > Viridiplantae > Streptophyta > Magnoliopsida > Poales > Poaceae > Aegilops > Aegilops speltoides. The sequence continues at coordinate 303,655,505 of CM038146.1, read as the reverse complement.
AGAGAGCTGAGTATGAGAAGTGTGGACAAAGGTCAGAATGCCGCTGGCGGTGAAGCAAATTGCCCCGGCAAACCCTTTCGGAGCAAAGGAAAACCCGCCAGGGGTCAGGTGAAGGATGCCTGTGATGATGAGAGTGATGGAGGGGATGAGGAAGAAACTAGTGAGCAAGAGCTGAAGGCCTACATGTCCTCTGTGCCTACCTTGGTTACTCCCAAACCACAGGAGCCGATGTTGCTATACTTAGCGGTAACCAACCAAGTGGTCAGTGCAGCCTTGGTAGCACAACGAGAAGTGGATGAGTTAGAGAGTGAGCAGAGACCAGTAGAGTCAGATAAGGATTAGGACAGCAGTGAGCACGACAACGAGGGCAACCCCAAGGACGTGGCGGGGAAGAAAGTGGTGCAACGCCCAGTGTACTTCGTCAGCTCCTTGTTACAGGGGGCTAGATTGAGGTACGCTAGCGTGCAAAAGTTGACCTTTGGTCTCATCATGGCCTCAAGGAAACCGTGACACTACTTCCAAGCCCATGAGATCACGGTTGTCACTCGTTTCCGTTGCAACGGATACTCCGAAACTCCGAGGCCACCGGCAGAATAGTGGAATGGGCTTTGGAGCTGTCCAGCTTTGGTTTGAAGTCTGAAAGCACATCAACTATCCAGAGCAGGCGTTGGCAGAGTTTATTGCAGAATGGACGCCAACCCCTGATGAGGAAGTGATAGAGACAGTTATCCCCAGCAAGGAATCGCTCCAAGAATGGATTATGTATTTTGATGGTGCTTTTTCCCTACAAGTTACAGAGGCTGGTGTGCTTCTTGTCGCCCCCTCCGGGGAGCACTTGAAGTACATCGTCCAAAGGCATTTTTGCCCGGGAAGAAGCAACCAACAATACATCAGAGTATGAAGGCTCCTTGTCAGGCTCAGGATTGCAGCAAAATTGGGAATTAAGAAGTTGATCATTCGAGGAGATTCACAGCTGGTGGTGGGACAAGCCAACAAGGATTACCAAAGTCCATTGGTGGAGGCTTACGTCGAGGAAGTGAGAAGATTGGAGGAGCACTTTGACGGATTGCAAAGAGAGCATGTACCCTTTGCGGAAAATAGCATAACTGATCATCTATCAAAGTGTGGTGTCCAAAAGCTTCATGTGGAACCAGGAACTTTTGTTCTCCGTCTTACTCAGCCCTCCGTATCCCCAGCAACAATGGCCCGGAAGAGGAGAAAGTTGGACACAGGTAAGCCTCTTCCGGTAGAGCCGTCCGCTCCTAGCAAAGACCCTGCCGGAAACAACTCCTCGCAGCCTGTCGGACCACCCCCTCCAGCCGGGCCCATGGACACCGCGTACGAGGCATGTGCTCCCGCAGCACAGGAGGTGCCGTTAGTTCTCGTTGCCGAGCCCCAGGCTCCAGCTTGAGCAAGGCACATTGTCCACTTCCTCAAAACCGGAGAGCTTCTCGACGACTAATACGAAGCTGAAAAGTAGTCCGGAGGGCAAGTACGTATTAGTTTGTCGATGACACTCTGTACAGAAGGAGGCCCAACAGTGTGAAATTGAAGTGCTTCTGCCGGGAAGAAGGAAAAGAACTACTGGCTGAGATACACAAAGGAATGTGCATCTCCCACATTGGATCAAGGGCATTAGTTGGGAAAGCATTCCGGCAAGGATTCTATTGGCCCACAGCCCTCCAAGATGTGGTCGAGCTAGTCACCAAGTGTGAAGCCTACCAGTTCCATTGAAAATCCACCTGCCTGCCCAAGCTCTTCAGACAATCCCTCTATCATGGCCATTTTCGGTCTGGGGGCTCGATATCCTCGGCCCCTTCCCCTGAGCAATCGGGGCTTTGAATTCTTGTTCATTGCCATTAACAAGTTTACAAAGTGGCCGGAAGTGACTACCGTGAGAAAGGTGATTGGTCAGTCAACTATCAAGTTCTTGAAAGATCTGGTGTGTTGTTTTGGAGTTCCGGCAAGGATCATCACTAACAACGACAGCCAGTTCCGAGCCGCGCCTTCATGCAATATGTTCATGCCCTCGGATGCAAGATCTCATTCGCCTCTATGTCATACCCCCGGGGCAATGTGTCGGATATTGGGTTCCGGCAAAACCCTTAAGGTTCGAACTCTGGGGTGCACGCGATGATCTTCCCCCTATAAATCCATGTCCCAACGCCTCGTCGTGAATTTAGGCTACACGATGAACACAAGGGACACAAGGTTTGTACTAGTTCGGGCCACTGTTGTGGTGTAATACCCTACTCTAGTTTGTGTTGTGGTGGATTGCCTCAGGGGCTGATGATGAACAGTACAGAGGAAGAACAGCCTCGCGAGAGGTGTTCTTGAGCTGGTGTGGTGTTCTGCTTGGGAAGGATTCAATTGTCCTTGGATGAGATGATCCCCTCTACTTTGGTGACTAGCCCTATATATAGAGGCCCTGGTCCTCTTCCCAATTATTGAGCGAGAAGGGAGCCAACAACGGCCATTTTGAAGGGGAACAGCCAGTACAAGTTATCCTGACTAAAGTTGGTCTTCGACCGCCAAAGGCACTGGCGATGACGCCGCCTTTGGGCTCCACGGTGACCTCCGCCCCATCGCTCTGCTGGTCTTGGTCTCGCAGCAATCAAGTGGTAATCTTTGCTTGATGCCTCGGTACTCGGCCAAGGCTTGCCCTTTGCACCAAAGAGGAACGAGACACTTGCAGCCGGGCGCCCACCGCTTTGATCGTTATGGCTTGCGCCATGAGCACCTCGCGAGGTACCCCTGCCTTGATCTCTCCGCCTCGCGAGCCTGCCTCGATGAGGCCGCCCCGAGGAAGCCTTTGCGTCGTCCGCCTGGCGAGGCTTCGCTCCTCGTGAGGGTCTTGTGCTTGCGTTGATGTAGACGGGCCGTGACTGGGCCTCTCGCTGAGCCACGCCGCAGAGCCGGCAGCAAGTCTGGGACCCCATTCCTAGAACGCCGACAAGAGCCCCGGCCCAAGGCGCTTCGGACTTGGCTTAGCAAATTGGCGGTGTGCGTGAGCGCCGCAGCCCCAACAGCTGTGGGTTTTGGTCGCCGCGTGGCGGTTGATTGGACGTGGGCGTCTCCGCTTCCCCACGCTACCTCGGCAAGTGCCCGTCTGACAAAAGGCTGGCATGGGTTAGGCTTACCTTCATTGCTCTCATTCGCCTTTCTCCAGATCCCCTTTCTTGCTCTTGCCCTCCTGCTTCCAAAATCTCCAGATCCGCCCCATCCTTTCTCCTCCAGCGAGCAATGCCGCCCCGCAAGACTGCGGCCGAGGCTCCACCGGCCTGGTACTCGCCGGCTCTGGATCCCCCCAACATGACGAGAAGAATCTCGCCCTCACGCGCCTGATGACGGCGGCGCAGGGCAGCGAGATGGGGGAGACTGCGCTCCGAGACGGCTACACCCAGCCGGAGGACAAGGGGAGCACCAACTATCCCTTCTTCATGAGCGCCGTCATCGCCGGCTGGTGCCTCCTTTCTCCGAGTTCTTCTATCCTGTCCTCCACCATTACAAGCTGCATGGTCTGCATCTTCATCCCAACTCTGTTCTCCTTCTGTCGATTTTCGCCTAGTACTGCGAGGTGCACGTTGGGTGATGCCTTCCGTGGCCTTGCTGCGCGACTTCTTCTCCCTTCGAGTCACTGGCACCCATACCTCGGCGTGCGCTGGCTTTGTTGCGTACTCCAAAGCCAATGCGATCTCGAAGGCTGGGAAGAGGGTCGATGGCTTCCGGAGCAAGTGGGTCATGCTGGATGCCGGATGCATCCACTCTCGGCTAGAGCTGCCCATGGAGCAGCCCCAGGCTGATGAGGCGTGGACCCTTGTGACACTTGACAACCGGCGAGCGAAGCTGGTGCTGGAGAAGTTGAACGCCAACCTGAGGCCGGGCAACATGAAGGCGGTGAAGCTGACCGGGGCAACGCTCCTGAGGGAGTTCCTGGCACATCGGGTGGCTCCACTTCAGGCGCACTCACGCCTGTTATGGAGGCTCGGAGATGCGGATGCCGATCTCCGCCTGAACTCGGAGGCCCTGGCTGATGAAGATCTGACCGCAGCTCTCCGCTTCCTGGTTGGGGAGGATGTGGAAGGTCGGGAGGGAGCTCCTGTCCCCTTGTTCCTTCGCGACGACTGGGAACAGGTGGTGAATGCCATGCCCACCTTCAGTGGGAGCGGCCTGGTGCCGGAGGTGCCTCCTGAGGGCCAGGAGGCGGCGGCGCCGGTGGAGTTGTCCTCCGATGATTCCCACGGAGGAGAGGAGGAAGACGAGAAAGAGGAGGAGCGTGACTCGGAGGCAACCACTGAGGAGACGATGGAGACTTCCCCTTGGCGCAGGGCCAACTCCTCAGTTCCATGTGGACGACGGCGAGGCTGACACTAGGCGAGGGGGAGAGGACCCGCCCGTGATCCCGAAGAAGGAAAGGTCGGGGCTGATCTCCCGAGGGTCTACTCCGGCTCCGGTACTGCCCAAAGCTAGCTCCAGCCCTTCTAGTGCGCCCTCCTCTGCTGCCGGACCTCCCGAGGCTGCGCCCCGCAAGAGGCTCTCGGGCTTTAAGCTCGGCGGGAGGCCATTGGAGCTCGCCGCGACTAACCAGTAAGTACTCGAACTCTGCTTTGCTCTTGTTTTTGATGTCAGGGCTTGACATCCTCTGTTGCTTGGGTAGGCTTCCGCCTGCCGCGAAGAGGCTAAAGGGGGACACGGTGGCTCCGTTTGGGGCAAGCTCGTCTGTTGTGGCCACGCCTTCGCCTGCGGGAAGGGGAGGCAGTGGAGCTTGCACCTCCCCTGTCCGGTCATCCTGGCGAGGCCAGGAGGGACGCTCTGTCGAGGGGCCAGCCCACGTGGCCCCGCTGACTTTGGAGGCACCGGTAATTGAAGCTGTCACCGAGGTTGCCAAGGCTCAGGAGGTCCCAGCCTCCCAGGCTGTGATTACGCGACCGTCTTCTCCTCCTGCTCATCTGGTCCCTGACTCCACTACTTCCTCCATCGCCTTGGACCATGCTGCTGCTAAGCTAGGTCAGCTGCGAGAAGATCTCCAGGGCGCCGACCCCCGCCTAGTGGCTGGGCGCCTGTAGCTGAGTTCTGGCTGGGCTCACTCCGACGCCTCCGTCCTAGCGGCACTGAGCCAGGCTGTGGCGACTTCCGAGGAGGAGAAGCAAGTCGCGACCCAGGCCATAGCCGCTCGCGATGCGGCATTGAAGGATGCTTCAACTGTCGAGGGCCGCTGCAAGGCGCTGGAGGACGAGCTGCAAGGCCTGCGTGATGAGCTCGCCAAGGAGGTTCACGCCCGCCAGGCAAAGGAAGAAGAGATGATGGCTCGGGAGGCCGCCATCGGGGACCATGACGCCGTGCTGTCCGCTGATTGCAGCCGGTTGAAGACACTAGAGCAGAAGCTGAAGGCGGAGAGGGCTGAGCTGGACGCCAAGGCGAAGGTATTGGCCTAGCATCGCGCGGCCTTTGCGTATTGCGAGGTGAGATCTCGCAGGGTGCTGAAGTTACTTTATGATGATGGTCTGGAGAAGCCGCTGGCCGGAGCCATGGACGGCCCCGCCAAGCTGCTTCCCTTCCTGGTCAGAGCGCTTAAGGAGGTCGTGACCGGCATCGGCCCCATGGCCGAGGTTGAAGCTCGCGTCCTTTCCTCCGCAGCGCTGACGCGGATCCTCAGCCACGTCTACCTTTGCAACCCCGACGCCAACCTTGATGATCTGCTAGAGCCTGTGGATGCCGAGCGCTCCGCCGCTGCTGCTGAGGCTGTGAAGGGCTGAGCGGAGGCCTTGCTGGCGAAGTTCCGCGCCTTCGCCACTGCACCCAAGGCAGGTGCTGCTGGTTCCGCAGCCTCGGGAGGTGGAGCTGACAAGCGCGACCCCGCCACGAGTGACGGCGCTGCTCAAGGGTGATCCCCTCGTGGCCTCTTTCTTGCTTCTACTCCTACAACATGCACCATGCCTCATGGAGGCGTTTAAACTTGTGTCTGGTATCGTGAGGACAATTTATGGTTTGTAATATTTGCTTCTGAATTTGCGAGATTTTGCTGTTTCCTTCCTATTTGCTTTGTGTTCTACGTCAGCAGGGCCCGGCCCCGCGCATACCTCAGCCGCCGTTTGCCCCGACCAGATCACCAGGATGGGACCAAGGAGTGAGGGGCTACATGGCAAGTTAGGCTCCTGAGTCGCGATGCTCAGGAGTCCCCCTTGACATCCAAACAGCAAATAGGGAGGGGGTGTAGGAGTATATCTGTCGTTCTACGTCGGCAGGGCCCGGCCCCGCGCATACCTCAACCGACGTTAGCCATTCGGAACTAAGGTGTGAGGGGCTACGTAACCAGTTAGGCTCCTGAGTAGCGATGCTCAGGAGTCCCCTTTGACACGCAAACGGTCTTCATACCTTGGCTCCGCTCGGGGAGGGGCGCGCGATGACCAGGTCTGAGGGACCTGGCTGGGTGGCGGCGCTGGGCGTGACTGGCGCAGCCTCAGGTTCAGCCTCGCGTGGCGCTCCCGAGGGGAGGCTTGCGATGGGGCCAGACACTGAGCTCTGGGCTCCCTGAGGTTGATACATCCGTGAGTCGCCCTCAGTTGTTCATCACTAGCATGGAGCATAGCGCTTCCGTACGTGTATGGGATAGCCGCTGCTTGGCAGTGTCGTCAGCCAGTGCGGAGCATGGTGCTTCCACTAGTATGTGGGAGGGGGGCCCCCTCTGGGAGGAGCCCCCGGGGCATGTACAGCCCCGCCTTGACACGTGGCCGGCATGCTAGGGCTAGACAAGGTGTATCTTGGCACTCGTGAGCCAGCGCGGGACTCACGAGGCCCTACCTCAAGGCGGGTTGCGCCCGACCTTGAGCCTTGGGTGGCTGAGTGTTCCTGCAGGGTGGTTAGATGCAAATGCTCTACATCCTCAGGTCCCGTCCCTCAAGCAAGCTCAGCCGCTGCTGGTATGCCAGGTCGCGATGCTGAGGACAAGGCCAGGGGGTGAGGGCTAGAGAGCCAGTAGGAGCCCCTGAGTCGCGATGCTCAGCCCCCCCTTTAACGTGCAAGCGGTTTGCATGAGGAAGAAAAAGGGGCCGCGATAGGCGAGAGATGATGATCATAGGCAGGTTAAGCATGAAAAGCAAATTGACTTAGGTAACTGCAGGAAGGATACATGCCACTAGGACAGACCCACGCGACCTGGGAATAATGCAGCCCTGAGGGCGCTCCCAGCTGAAATGCAACTCGAAAGATGTCACTTGATACCATTGTAGAGCTGGTGTTGAGGTAGCCGATGATGCGCGGTAAAGAAGCCAATCATCACGAGCCATCAAATCCCTGAGCCTCGGGAGGCTCTGGGGGGTCCGAGCGGCTCCCCAAGGACCATCTCCATCTCCGCCAGGACCGCGTGGTGCCTGGCCTCCCGAGCCTCCAGAATGCTTTGCATTAGGCCCTGGTGAGCACCAACTGTGTTCGGCAGGCCGAAAGGCATGCAAACATAGCTGTGTGGTGGACCCTCGTAGCGTCCCACGCGCGAAGGCCAGGAACGCTCCTGAGATGCAGCTCAGTTGAGCCCTGGGTAGTCGATGCAGACGCGCAGCCCGCCATCCTCGCCTAGATGGGGGCTATGCCGGGTGGGCCGCGTACGCCGCGCATAACTCTTGATTCCTGCAGCTCCTGAATGACCTTGGTGATGAACTCCTGAGGGTTGGGCCCTCCTTGCCTCATGCCTTCCTGAGGGAAACGTGTCGCGAAGCACGCCTCCAAGTGGTGCCCGAGCGCCTCTCTCGTGATCTTGGCAAAGTCTGAGGCCCTCCAGCAGAGAGCCCTCGAGCCTTGCCCGAGGAGGGCGCCGGGCGTGCCTTCCTATGCAACGGAGGGAGGCGCCCCTTGGACGGGCGCAGATCCCGGCGCGGCGCTTCCGGGGATGCCTGCCTCCTGAGGCCTTGAGCTGGGTGATGTCTTCTTCTTCTTGGGAACTGCCTCGAGAGGGTTCCCGCCCTTGCTGTCTGGGTCCTCGACTAATGCAGCTTGGAAGGCACGCTCGCCAAAGCACACCGCATCTTTCTCTTCGCAGGGGACTGTGATGACTCCGCCACTTCCCGGCATCTTGAGGACATTGTAGCCATGGTGAGTAACCGCCATGAACTTTGCCAGGGCTAGATACCCGAGGATGGCATTGTATGCCAGGCGAATGTGGGCACTGTCGAAGTCGATGAGCTCCGTGCGGTAGTTCTTGCATTGCCTGAAGGTGACAGGGAGGCGAACCTGCCCTATCGGAGTGGTGGAGCCGTCAGTGACTCCTAAGAAAGGCTTGGTTCGCTGAAGCTGATCATATGGGACTTGGAGATTGTTGAACGTCTCGACGGATAGAATGTTGAGCCCTGCACCACCGTCGATGAGGGTCCTGGTAACTTGCACATTGCCGATGACTGGGGAACAAAGCATTGGGAGGACACCGGTTGTAGCCAAACACTTGAGCTGATCCGCTGAGCTGAACGTGATGGCGCACGTGGACCACCTAAGAGGGCGCGTGGCCTCGAGCTTGGGGAGGACTGCATTCACCTCACGAGCAAACTGCTTGAAGATGCACTGAGAGGCTGGGGCCTGGGCATCGCCCAGGATGCAAGCGATAGCACGTGGCTCCTAGAAGCCCCCAGCCCCCTCGTCCTGATGATGGTCGTCATTCCCTCTTGGCGGTGGTGGAAGAGGAAGAAGGCCTGCGTTGCCCTGCGGGTGATCCTCGCGAGGCTGATCCCTCCAAGCCCCCTCGCGAGGCTGGTCCTGCCAGCAATCCTCACGAGGTCGGTCACGCCACTCCTGGCGAGGGCCTCGGTCGTCCCATCGTCCTCCACCTCTTCCTCCTCCTCGGTCGTAGCCCCGATGTTTGCACTAGGGGCGTCGACCGATGCGTCCTTCTCGAACGGCCCTGAGCTCTTGGCATTCATTGGTGTTGTGGGTGTGGAGGTCGTGGTAGGCGCAGTATCGGCTGCCCTTGGATGACTCCGGCTGGTCCCTGACGTGCTTCGTGTCTGGTTCTGCTGCGAGCAAAGCGGCTCCTTTGCGCTTCACGTCCTTGGCCTTGGCTTTCTTCTCTTCTAGGCCAGCAGCTGGAAGCTCGAGAAGGGAGAGGCGCCCCTCCTCAACCCTTGCGCACTTGGTCTCCAGGCTGAACAACTCCAGAGACGTGCACAGATCCTCGTGGATAGCTAGCTCCTCCTTCATGTTGATGTTGTGGACGCTGACAGAGAACGCCGAGATGATGGCCTCCTCGGTCACCTTGGGAATCTTGAGGTGAGCGCTATTGAAGCACTGGATGTACTTCTACAAGGTCTCCCTAGGTTGCTGCTTGATGCGGCACAGGTCACCCATGACTGGTGGACGGTCGGAGTGCCCTGGAAGTTGGCGATGAAGCGGGTGTGCATCTCATCCCAAGAGGAGATCGTGCCGGGAGGCAGGTTTAGGTGCCAGGTGCGGGCACCATCCTTGAGAGCCATGGGATACCAGTTCGCCATTACCTTTTTGTCTCCGTTGACCGCTTTGATGCCCAGCTCATAGGGCTGTAGGAACTCCACAGGGTCAGCAGTTTCGTCATAGCGAGGAGGCAGATCCGGCTTGAACTTGCCTGGCCAAGCAACACTGCGTAGCTCGGTGGTGAAGGCACGGCAGCCTGCGGTGGCCACCGGAGCCCTTTGTAGATGCGGGGCTTGCTCCTGGAGATTCTCGTGCACCGTCGCCACGGGCAGCGCGGGATCTTGACATGCTGGCGCAGGGATGTGATCTTGACGTGCTGGAGCGGGGAGCACGCGAGCGCCTTCTTGGGGATGAGGGATTTCTTGGCAGCTCCTTTCTTGTCGCGCGGGCACTGGACGCGGTGGGTCTCGTCTAGGGGCCGCGTGCCTTGGAGCCAGGGAACCTTCTTGGGGAGGAGGTGGCGGAGGCACCACCTGAGCTGCATCACACATTGAGGACGGAGGGCGAGGCAGCGAGAGGGACGGCTCAAGGGAGCCCCCTGCAGCACTGACGAGCTCGGTGATGCGAGCGAGCCACTCCTCGTAGAGATCGTTGACTGGGCGGTAGAGCAGGAGCTCACGTGCTAGGAGCACCGCGGCGACAAACCAGCTGGAGTCAGCGACGGAGTGGCGGTGCGGCCTTCCCGCCGCACCGAGGGATGCAGCGATGACGCTTGCTGCTCGTTCCCCGCCGGGCCGGTGGCGGCGTTGGCGGCAGGCGACGGAGAACGATGGGGATGCCCACCGACGGGAGCCGTCTGGGCGACTGATAACCCACAAGTGTAGGGGATCGCAACAGCTTTCGAGGGTAAAGTATTCAACCCAAATTTATTGATTCGACACAAGGGGAGCCAAACAATATTCTTGAGTATTAGCAGTTGAGTTGTCAATTCAACCACGCCTGGATAACTTAGTATCTCCAGCAAAGTATTTAGTAGCAAAAGTGGTATGATAATAAAGGTAACGCTATCAAGAGTAAAGATAATTGTTTTTGTGTTTTTGTAGTAGTTGTAACAGTAGCAACGGAATAGTAAATAAGCGAAGAACAATATATGAAAACTCGTAGGCAATGGATCAGTGATGGATAATTATGCCGGATGCGATTCCTCATGTAATAGCTATAACATAGGGTGACACGGAACTAGCTCAAATTCATCAAGGTAATGTAGGCATGTATTCCGTAAATAGTCATACGTGCTTATGGAAAAGAACTTGCATGACATCTTTTGTCCTACCCTCCCGTGGCAGTAGGGTCCTAGCGAAAACTAAGGGATATTAAGGCCTCCTTTTAATAGAGAACCGGAACAAAGCATTAGCACATAGTGAATACATGAACTCCTCAAACTACGGTCATCACCGAGAACTATCCCGATTATTGTCACTTCGGGGTTGTCGGATCATAACACATAATAGGTGACTATAGACTTGCAAGATAGGATCAAGAACACACATATATTCATGAAAACATAATAGGTTCAGATCTGAAATAATGGCACTCGGCCCTAGTGACAAGCATTAAGCATAGCAAAGTCATAGCAACATCAATCTCGTAACATAGTGGATACTAGGATCAAACCCTAACAAAACTAACTTGATTACATGGTAAATCTCATCCAACCCATCACCGTCCAGCAAGCCTACGATGGAATTACTCACACACGGTGGTGAGCATCATGAAATTGGTGATGGAGGATGGTTGATGATGACGACGGCGACAAATCCCCCTCTCCGGAGCCCCGAACGGACTCCAGATCAGCCCTCCCGAGAGAGATTAGGGCTTGGCGGCGGCTCCGTGTCGTAAACCGCGATGAAATTTTTTCCTTGATTTTTTTCTCACCGAACATGAATATATGGAGTTGGAGTTGAGGTCGGTGGAGGTCTAGGGGGCCCACGAGATAGGTGGGCACGCCCTATAGGGGGGGGGGCGCCCACCTGTCTCGTGGACAGGCCCTGGGCCCCCTAGTGTATTTCTTTCGCCCAGAAATTCTTATTAATTCCAAAAAGTGCCACCGTGGATTTTCAGGACATTCTGAGAACTTTTCTTTTCTACACATAAAACAACATCATGGCAGTTCTGCTGAAAACAGCGTCAGTCCGGGTTAGTTTCATTCAAATCATGCAAGTTAGAGTCCAAAACAAGGGCAAAAGTGTTTGGAAAAGTAGATACGTTGAGACGATCAACTCCCCAAGCTTAAACCTTTGCTTGTCCTCAAGCAATTCAGTTGATAAACCGAAAGTGATAAAGAAAAACTTTTACAAACTCTGTTTGCTCTTGTTGTAAGCCAAAGATTCAAGTTTCAAAGAAATATTATGAACTAACCATACTCACAATAACACTTACGTCTCACAATTACTCATATCAATAGCATAATCAGCTAGCGAGCCATAATAATAAAACTCGGGTGACAACACTTTCTCAAAATAATCATAACATGATATAACAAAATGGTATCTCGCTAGCCCTTTCTGAGACCGCAAAACATAAATGCAGAGCACCTTTAAAGATCAAGGACTGACTAAACATTGTAATTCATGGTAAAAGAGATCCAATCAAGTCATACCCAATATAAACCAACAATAATGAATGCAAATGACAGTGTGCTCTCCAGCGGGTGCTTCTAATAAGAAGGGTGATGACTCAACATAAAAGTAAATAGATAGGCCCTTCGTAGAGGGAAGCATGGATTTGTAGAGGTGCCAGAGCTCGATATTAAAATAGAGATTGAATAACATTTTGAGCGGCATACTTTCGCTGTCAACGCAACAACTATGAGATGGCTGTATCTTCCATACTACATGCATTATAGGCAGTTCCCAAACAGAATGGTAAAAGTTTATACTCCCCCAACCACCAACAAGCATCAATCCATGGCTTGCTCGAAACAAGGAGTGCGTCCAACTAACAACAGCCCTGGGGGAGTTTTGTTTAATTATTTTGATTTGCTTTGATCTTTTTGGATCATGGGATTGGGCATCCCGGTTACCGGCACTTCCTCGTGAATGAGGAACGGAGTCCACTCCTCTTGAGAATAACCCACCTAGCATGGAAGATATAGGCAGCCCTACTTGTAACATGAGCTGCTCGAGCATACAAAACAGGATTTCATTTGATGGTTTGGAGTTTGGCACATACAAAATTACTTGGAACGATAGGTAAATACCGCATATAGGAAGGTATAGTGGACTCATATGGAACAACTTTGGAGTTTAAGGAGTTTGGATGCACACGCAGTATTCCTGCTTAGTACAGGTGAAGGCTAGCAAAAGACTGGGAAGCGACCAACTGAGAGAGCGACAACAGTCATAAGCATGCATTAGAATTAATTCACCCCGAGTACAAGCATGAGTAGGATATAATCCACCATGAACATAAATATCATCAAGGCTATGTTGATTTCTTTCAACTACATGCGTGAACATGTACCAAGTTGAGTCACTCAATACATTCAAAGGAGGATACCATCCCATCATACCACATCATAATCATTCTAATAGCATGTTGGCACGCAAGGTAAACCATTATAACTCATAGCTAATCAAGCATGGCACAAGCAACTATAATCCCTAAATGTCATTGCAAATATGTTTACTTCATAATAAGCTGACTCAGAAACGATGAACTCACCATATTTACAAAGACAAGAGAGGTCGAGTTCATACTAGCTTTTCTCATCCCAATAAGTTCATCATATATCGTCATTATTGCATTTCACTTGCACGACCGAATGATGTGTATAATAATAAGAGTGCACGTGCATTGGACTAAGCTGGAATCTGCAAGCATTTAGCTCAAAAGAGAAGCCAAGTAATGTGGGATCTAAATTAAATAAACAATGATGCATATGAGAGCCACTAAGCATTTTCAATATAGTCCTCTCGACCCCCAAAGGAAAGAAAAAAAATAAAACTATTTACACGGGAAAGCTCCCAACAAGTAAGAAGAAGAACTAGAAATCTTTTTGGGTTTTCATTTTAATTTCTACTACAAGCAAGGAAATTAAACTAACTAATTTTTTGGTTTTTTCTTAAGGTTTATCAAACACACAAGAAGAAAACTAGAAAAAGAAATTTAAACTAGTGTGGATAATACAATGAAAGAGTATGAGCACCGACGACTAGTGTGTGAACATGAATGTAAAGTCGGTGAGAAATACGTACTCCCCCAAGCTTAGGCTTTTGGCCTAAGTTGGTCTAGTACCGAGGACCGCCTGGCTGATATCCATAAGTGAAACTGGGGTCATACTGAGCTGCAGCGGCAACCTCCTCCTGAGCTGCAGCGTGTTGGCGAGCTGCCTCCGCTCCCCTCTCGTATTTAGCTGCTTCCTCCCTGGTGACAACATATCTTCCTTTTGCCTGAGAATCAAAAAGGTAGGGAGCAGGAAGAGTAACAAGGACGATGTTGCGTCTGTCATAGATTAGTTGATAATGGAGGAATTGCTCATTCCTCTCAAGAAATTGATGATTGAACATAGCTTCTTTATCCAAATAAACAGGAGGTAAAATCATACCCCCCCCCCCCTCTCGTGGGGCTATATTAAGATAATTAGCCACACGGGTTGCATAAATTTCTCCAAATAAATCTCCCTTTCTACTATTATTCTGCAACCTACGTGCAACTATTGCCCCCAAGTTATAACCTTTATAACCTGAAACAGCACTCTTGAGGACACACTGATCAGGGACACACATGTGACATGCTTCATCTCTACCATTAATGCATCTACCAATAAAGAGAGCAAAATAATGTAAAGTAGGAAAATGAATGCTCCCTATGGTAGCTTGTGCTATGTCCCTAGATTCTCCCACAGTAATACTAGCAAGAAAATCTCTAAATTCAGATTTGCGAGGATGATTAATATTACCCCATCAAGGAGTTTGCAAGCAGCCAGAAATCCTCTAAATCCATGGTATAAGATTTATCATAAATATCAAACATGACACTAGGAGAATTACGCGCACAGTTATATTGGAACCTCCGCACAAAGGAATCAGTCGATTGATAGTACTGAGGACACTTATCTTGTAAGAAGTCCTCCAGCTCGGCATTACGCACATATGCGTCAAATTCCTCCTTGAAGCCTGCTTCGACCATAAAATCATCGGATGGCCACTCACAAGCTCGTACATCCACGTCCCTCGGCAGTTCAACATCTTGCTCATGTATAGCAATCCTTGGCCCTTTCTTTGTCGAGGAACCACCTTGGTACATTCTTCTAAGCATAATTATTTTTCTGAAAATTTCTGAAATTTTAGTAACTTCAAAATAAAAGTGAATAAAACTAAACAAGATTGGTAGCAACTACTCCTACAAGTGCCTAGAGCCTATATCATGCATTAGAATTGCTAGTGACCTCATAAATTTAACATGCAAGCTCAAGAACATGGTCACCTATGCAGCAAAAATTTGCAATGAATAAAGCACTAGAACAAAAACTAATTGGACCAATGGAGGAGTCACATACCAAGCAACAATCTCCCAAAGCAGTTTTGTTAATGGAGCTTTGAGCAAGGAGATCGAAAATAGCAGCAAAATGAGCTAGAACTCGTGCTTGAGCTGGATGGGGATTTTTTTGGGTAGAAGATGAAGTGCGTGGGTGCTGGCATAAGTGGAGGGGGGCCACCAGGGGCCCACGAGACAGGGGGGTGCACCCAGGTGGGGTGGGCGCGCCCTCCACTCTCGTGGCCTGGTGCTTGCCCCTCCTGCAGTGATTTCAGTGCCTAAAATCCTCAAATATTCCATAAAAAATCATACTAAATTTGCTGGGCATTTGGAGCACTTTTATTTTCGGACTGTTTTTTAATGCACGGATAATTTAGAAAACAGACGGATAATAGTATTTTTGCTTTATTTATTCTAAATAACAGAAAGTAAAAAGTGGGTACAGAAGGTTGTGCCTTCTAGTTTCATCCATCTCGTGATCATCAAATGAATTCACTAACAAGGTTGATCAAGTCTTGTTAACAAACTCATTCCGAATAACATGGAACCGGAGGAATTTCGAATAACACTAAGTTACCTCAACGGGGATATGAAAATCCCCAACGATAAGAATATCATACTTTTTCTTGATAGTAGGGAGAGGAAATTTGAAACCTCCAATAATAATAGTTGGAGCTTTTCCAATAGAATTAATGCTATGAACTTGAGATTGTTTCCTCGGAAAGTGTACCGTATGCTCATTACCATTAACATGAAAAGTGACATTGCCTTTGTTGCAATCAATAACAGCCCCTGCGGTATTAAGAAAAGGTCTACCAAGGATAATAGACATACTATCGTCCTCGAGAATATCAAGAATAACAAAGTCCGTTAAGATAGTGACATTTGCAACCACAACAGCCACATCCTCACAAATACCGACAGATATAGCAGTTGATTTATCAGCCATTGGCAAAGATATTTCAGTAGGTGACAACTTATTCAATTCAAGTCTACGATATAAAGAGAGAGGCATAACACTAACACCGGCTCCAAGATCACATAAAGCAGTTCTAACATAATTTCTCTTAATAGAGCATGGTATAGTTGGTACACCGGGATCTCCAAGTTTCTTTGGTATTCCACCCTTAAAAGTGTAATTAGCAAGCATGGTGGAAATTTCAGCTTCCGGTATCTTTCTTTTATTTGTAATGATATCCTTCATATACTTAGCATAAGGATTTACTTTGAGCATATCAGGTAAGCGCATACGTAAGAAAATAGGTCTAATCATTTCGGCAAAGCGCTCAAAATCCTCATCATCCTTTGTTTTGGATGGTTTAGGAGGAAAGGGAATGGGTTTCTGAACCCATGGTTCTCTTTCTTTACCGTGCTTCCTAGCAACAAAATATCTCTTATCATAACGTTGATTCTTTGATTGTGGGTTATCAAGATCAACAGCAGGTTCAATCTCTACGTCATTGTTTTTGCTAGGTTGAGCGTCAACATGAATATTATCATTAACATTATCACTAGGTTCATGTTCATCACCTGATTGTGTTTTAGCATCAGAAATAGAAATATCATTAGGATTCTCAGGTGTGTCTACAGTAGGTTCACTAGAAGCATGCAAAGTTCCATCGTTTTTCTTTTTCTTCTTTTTAGAAGAACTAGGTGCCTCTAAATTATTTCTCTGAGAATCTTGCTCGATTCTCTTAGGGTGGCCTTCAGGATACTAAGGTTCCTGAGTCATTCTACCAGTTCTAGTAGCCACTCTAACAGCAAAGTCATTTTTATTATTTAATTCATCAAGCAAATCATTTTGAGCTTTAAGTACTTGCTCAGCTTGAGTAGCAACCATAGAAGCATATTTGCTGACGAGGTGAAGTTCACCCTTAACTCTAGCTATATTATCGCCTACGCGTCCTATCTCGAAAGCATTATTCTTTAACTCTCTACCAACATAAGCATTAAAAATTTCTTGTCTAGCCATAAAGTCATCAAATTCATCTAAGCATGGGCTATGAAATTTAGTAGAGGGGATTTCAACTTTATCATATCTACAGAGAGAATTTACCTTTACTACCTGTGTCGGGTTATCAAGACAATATGGTTCTTCAACAGACGGTATATTAAGACAATGTATTTCTTCAATAGGTGGTAAATTCTTAACATCTTCGGCTTTAATACCTTTTTATTTCATTGACTTCTTTGCCTCTTGCATATCTTCAAGACTGAGAAATAAAACACCTCTCTTCTTCGGAGTGGGTTTAGGAATAGGCTCAGGAGTTGGCTCAATTGGTTCAGGAATTACTTCAGGAATTGGCTCGGGAAGAGTCCAATTATTTTCATTAGTCAACATATTATTCAATAGTATTTCAGCTTCGTCGACTATTCTTTCCCTGAAAACACAACCATCACAACTATCCAAGTAGTCCTGGGAAGCATCGGTTAGTCCATTATAAAATATATCAAGTATTTCATTTTTCTTGAGAGGATGATCAGGCAAAGCATTAAGTAACCGGAGAAGCCTCCCCCAAGCTTGTGGGAGACTCTCTTCTTTGATTTGCACAAAATTATCCCGCAAGGGAGCTTGTTTCTTATGAGCAGGGAAATATTTAGCAGAGAAGTAATAAATCATATCCTGGGGACTACGCACACAACCAGGAGCAAGAGAATTATACCAAGTCTTAGCATCACCCTTTAATGAGAATGGAAATATCTTAAGGATATAAAAATAGCGAGACTTCTCCATCAATAGTAAACAGGGTGGCTATATCATTCAACTTGGTAAGATGTGCCACAACAGTTCAGATTCAAGGCCATAGAAAGGATCAGATTCAACTAAAGTAATAATCTCAGGATCAACAGAGAATTCATAATCCTTATCAGTAACACAAATAGGTGAAGTAGCAAAAGCAGGGTCAGGTTTCATTCTAGCATTAAGAGACTGCTGCTTCCATTTAGCTAATAATTTCTTAAGATCATATCTATCATTGCAAGCAAAGATTTCTCTAGGAGCTTCTTCATTCATAACATAAACCTTAGGAACAACAGGTAATACATAATCATTGGGAGAACCTTCATCATCACTATCATCAATAATAGCATCTTCAATAATTTCATCCCCCCTAACTCTAGCAAGTTGTTCATCAAGAAATTCACCTAATGGCAAAGTAGTATCACGCATAGAAGTAGTTTCATCATGCATAACAGAAGTGGCATCATCAATAACATGCCACATATCAAAATTCATAGCAGTAGCAGGTTTAGGTGTCGCAAGCTTACTAATAACAGAAGGAGAATCTAGCGCAGAGCTAGATGGCAGTTCCTTACCTCCCCTCGTAGTTGAGGGCAAAATAGTAGTTCGATCGTCTTTCAAGTTCTTCATAGTGATCAACAGATATAAATCCCAAGTGACTCGTGAGAATAGAGCTATGCTCCCGGCAACGGTGCGTAAATTAGTCTTGATAACCCACAAGTGTAGGGGATTGCAACAGCTTTCGAGGGTAAAGTATTCTACCCAAATTTATTGATTCGACACAAGGGGAGCCAAAGAATATTCTTGAGTATTAGCAGTTGAGTTGTCAATTCAACCACACCTGGATAACTTAGTATCTACAGCAAAGTATTTAGTAGCAAAAGTGGTATGATAATAAAGGTAACGGTAGCAAAAGTAAAGATAATTGTTTTTGTGTTTTTGTAGTAGTTGTAACAGTAGCACGGAATAGTAAATAAGCGAAGAACAATATATGAAAAGCTCGTAGGCAATGGATCAGTGATGGATAATTATGCCAGATGTGATTCCTCATGTAATAGCTATAACATAGGGTGACACAGAACTAGCTCCAATTCATCAATGTAATGTAGGCATGTATTCCGTAAATAGTCATACGTGCTTATGGAAAAGAACTTGCATGACATCTTTTGTCCTGCCCTCCCGTGGCAGCGGGGTCCTAGCGGAAACTAAGGGATATTAAGGCCTCTTTTTAATAGAGAACCGGAACAAAGCATTAGCACATAGTGAATACATGATCTCCTAAACTACGGGCATCACCGAGGAGTATCCCGATTATTGTCACTTCGGGGTTGTCGGATCATAACACATAATAGGTGACTATAGACTTGCAAGATAGGATCAAGAACACACATATATTCATGAAAACATAGTAGGTTCAGATCTGAAATCATGGCACTCGGGCCCTAGTGACAAGCATTAAGCATAGCAAAGTCATAGCAACATCAATCTCAGAACATAGTGGATACTAGGGATGAAACCCTAACAAAACTAACTTGATTACATGGTAAATCTCATCCAAACCATCACCGTCTAGCAAGCCTACGATGGAATTACTCACGCACGGCGGTGAGCATCATGAAATTGGTGATGGAGGATGGTTGATGATGACGTAGGCGATGAATCCCCCTCTTCGGAGCCCCGAACGGACTCCAGATCAGCCCTCCCGAGAGAGACTAGGGCTTGGCGGCGGCTCCGTGTCGTAAAACGCGATAAAACTTTTTCCTTGATTTTTTTCTCCCCGAATGTGAATATATGGAGTTGGAGTTGAGGTCGGTGGAGGTCCAGGGGGCCCGCGAGATAGGGGGCGCGCCCTACAGGGGGGGGTGCACCCCCCTGTCTCGTGGACAGGCCCTGGGCCCCCTGGTGTATTTCTTTCGCCCAGAAATTGTTATTAATTCCAAAAATTGCCTCCGTAGATTTTCAGGACATTCCGAGAACTTTTCTTTTCTACACATAAAACAATATCATGGCAGTTCTGCTGAAAACAGCGTCAGTCTGGGTTAGTTTCATTCAAATTATGCAAGTTAGAGTCCAGAACAAGGGCAAAAGTGTTTGGAAAAGTAGATACGTTGGAGACGTATTAGCAACGCGAGCGGCAAGAGAAGCCCTACGCTCGGCGTGAGCTCGGCGAGCGTCAGCCATGGATGCGATGAACCCCTACCTGGCGTGCCCCTACCTGGCGCACCCCTACCTGGCACGCCAAATGTCGGATATCGGGTTCCGGCAAAAACCTTAAGGTTCGAACTCTGGGGTGCACGCGAAGATCTTCCCCCTACCGATCCACATCCCAATGCCTTGCCGTGAAACTAAGCTACACGATGAACACAAGGGACACAAGGTTTATACTAGTTCGGGCCACCGTTGTGGTGTAATACCCTACTCGAGTTTGTGGTGTGGTGGATTGCCTCAGGGGCTGATGATGAACAGTACAAAGGAAGAACAGCCTCGCGAGAGGTGTTCTTGAGCTGGTGCGGTGTTCTGCTTGGGAAGGATTCGATCGTCCCTGGATGAGATGATCCCCTCTACTATGGTGACTAGCCCTATATATAGAGGCCCTGGTCCTCTTCCCAAATATTGAGTGGGAAGGGAGCCAATGACGACCATTTTGAAGGGGAACAACTAGTACAAGTTATCCTGACTAAAGTTGGTCTTCGACCGCCAAAGGCACTCCCGATGACACCGTCTTGGGCTCCACGGTGACCTCCGTCCTGCCGCTCTGCTGGTCTTGGTCTTGTTGCACTGAAATGGTAATCTTTGCTTGATGCCTCAGTACTCCGCGCCTGCGCTTGCCCCCTTTGCACCAAAGAGGAAACGAGGACACTACGCAGGCTGGCGCCCGCCTGGCTTTGATCGCCATGGCTTGCGTCATGAGAACCTCGCGAGGTACCCCTTCCTTGATCTCTCCGCCTCCTCGTGAGACTGCCTGGTGAGGCCATCCCTGAGGAAGCCTTGCATTGTCCGCCCCGCGAGGCTTGGCTCCTCGCGAGGGTCTTGAGTTTGGGTTGATGTAGACGGGCCGTACTGGGCCTCTGCTTGAGCCACGCCGCAGGCAGGCAAGTTTGGGGACCCTTGTTCCCAGAACGCTGACACAATGGACAAGCGGGGAGGGCGAACGCTGAAGTGCTGCGTGGACTCAAGACAAGAACCTTTGATATGCTGTAGAAGCATGACAGGCGGTGGGTCGAGGAGCTGCCGGTAGTTCTCCGGTCCCTCAGAACGACATCAAACCTAATTACCAGGCAGACTCCCTTCTCCCAGGTCTACGGGGCAGAAGCAGTTGTCCCCATGATACTCATTTACGGGTCGCCTCGAGTGCTTGCCTTTGATGAAGTAGTGCAAGATGAACACCGGTGTGACGACGCTGTTCTACTCGAGGAGAACCGTCTCCGAGCTACTACGCGTGTTGCACGCTATCAGCAAGCCTCGCGTTGCTATCATAGCCGCAGGGGTCAGGCACGGTGTTTTGAGGAAGGTGACCTTGTCCTTAGGCGCGTTCAGTCTGCCAAGGGTACAAACAAGTTGTCACCAAAGTGGGAAGGCCCTTACCGGGTAGTACGAGTCACCAGACCTGGCGCAGTCCGTGTGGAAACCAGAGATGGCACTCAGTTACAAAACTCATGGAATATTGAGCATCTCCGCAAGTTCTACCCATAAGGCACGGCTGTCGGGCCCTGCCCGGCAGCCACCCATTCGTACAGGCCTTGCCTCAGCCGCATGTAACCCCTTGTAGAAAGCCGAGGCAATGACCCCGTACAAGAGAAAACGAAGAAGCACTGTAGGGGGGCCCCCAACCTAGACTGCATGCATGCATGAGCATTCCAAGATCACTGCATAAGCATTACATGAGCATCTGCATATGCATATAGATAGGATTGCATCCTGGATTCATTCTCATCCGCATGAAGCTGCAGGTTCTCACTGTGAACTTGGATTCGACAAGGAGTTGAGAAGATTGCCCGGCACTACGATCCCCGGCAAGCCAATCAAATAAGTTCTACCTCTTGTCCATTCGTGTTCCGTAAGCTATAACTTATGCATTAGAAAACCTCACCACTCCTTTTAAACTTAGGTGCTCCCATACCTGACTAAACGTTGCTTCGGTTAGAATAGTCGCAGTGGCCTTTGGTGAAAGGAAGTTGGTGGGGGGGCTAGTCCCTTTGTCTGTAACCCGGCAGATGTGGCTCTCCGGCAGACAAAAAGGGTGCCGGCAAGATAGCCAGCCAGGAAAAACTCGTTTATTTACATTGAAGTGGCATCTCACCTCTGCATGGACATATACATGCACGGGTTCCCGGCAAGGTTTATCTTTTTCATTAACATGCTGATACAAGTACTAGTATTACAGAACACAAACATGGACTTAAGAGATTACATTATTTGAACTAAAATTTGGCAAGTGCCTACAAGTTTAAGATTGAAAAAAACATAAGTGCCCCGTAATGCCTTTGCCCCTATCCATCTTCTGTACGACGAGGTCGAAGAGGCAGGAGGCGGGCGCAGCCGGAATCCGGCGCCTCCCCAGGATCAGGACGACACCACTCCCCTGCAAGGAGGAAGAAATCAGAGGGCAGGCGTGGATGGTGATGCTACCGGAGGATCAGATAGGGGGGGCACGGAGTTACCGGCAAACACGACTCGTTGAAATGGTTGCCCCCGTTCTTGACGCATCATGGGTTGCTGCCGCCGTCCTCATCATTACCACCTGAAGACGCCGGCGCGGCAGCCACGCCGGACACCATGTTCTCTGGGTCCTCCCACAGAGAGCATGGTCCTCCCTAGAAGCCCTAGCGTTATAAGTCACTGCGTGTCCCAGGGACGTATGAGAGAGCAAGAAGCTCTCCTGCTCGGCGAGGAGATGACGCCTAGGAGGAGTCAGATTCGCCTGCACCGATGACGAATCTCTTCCACGACTCCTCTCCGACACCACGGATGGAAGAAGAATGGGGAGCGACCGACTACCACACATTGTGCCCACTGTCGGTGTCAAAACCAGTGGATCTCGGGTAGGGGGTCCCAAACTGTGTGTCTAAGGCTGATGGTAACAGGAGGTGGGGGACACAATGTTTACCCAGGTTCGGGCCCTCTCGATGGAGGTAATACCCTACTTCCTGCTTGATTGATCTTGATTATATGAGTATTACAAGAGTTGATCTACCACGAGATCGTAGAGGCTAAACCCTAGAAGCTAGCCTATGATTATGATTGTTGTTGTCCTACGGACTAAGCCCTCCGGTTTATATAGACACTGGAGGGGGCTAGGGTTACACAGAGTCGGTTACAGAGAAGGAGATCTACATATCTGGATTGTCAAGCTTGCCTTCCATGCAAAGGAGGGTCCCACCCGGATACGGGACAAAGTCTTCAATCTTGTATCTTCAAAGTCCACCAGTCCGGCCAAAGTATATAGTCCAGCTGTCTGAGGATCCCCTAATCTAGGACTCCCTCAGTAGCCCCTGAACCAGGCTTTAATGACGATGAGTTCGGCGTGCAGATTGTCTTTGGCATTGCAAGGCGGGTTCTTCTCCAAAATCCCTAAGTACCTGTTGTAATGAGCTGTGTCCGGCTTCCCATTAATGTTGCACTCCTCGGCTTCTGTATTTTAATAATGGCAATCTCCACGTGTCGAGCGAATGCGAGAAGTCGGGGCATTTTTACTTTTGCCACCCTGACCACGTTAGTAAATCATCTATTAAAGAGACGGGGATCCTCAGATCCAAATCGCAACATCTTCCCCCAGCGAGTATCCATCAGTGCACGCCTGCAAAAAGTCATTCCATCATGGCCGGCTGCCGCAGCTCCTCCTCTCGCTCATGCAACGCTAAGCCAGGTGATTGGGAGAAGTGTTCTATCCCCCACAGTCGATTGGTGGAGTTGCAGACCCAGGGGTTTCTCCCGCCTGCATACATGGTCCCCGTCCGCGCCGGACTAGCCACTTATAATGGCGGGGAGCAAGTAGAGAGTTTTCCCAACCCATCCGGGGGGAGCGGGTATGCCTTGTCCCTTAGTTGCTCTGGGGACTCGGATTTCCAATCCATCTGTTCCTCTGCGGGCTCCTGGAGTTCTACGGCCTCCAGCTGCATAACTTCACTCCTGCCTCCATACTACACATCGCGGGCTATGTGGCCCTTTGTGAGCTATTTCTAGGTTGCGAAGCTCATTTCGAGCTATGGAAGAGGCTATTCTGCCACGTACCCCGCACTCAGGTGGGGTCAATATATCAAGTGGGCGGAGCCGAAGTATGGCGCATCACCGGGACCGGATACCTGTCCGGTGCTCCGAAGAAGACATCCGAAGACTGGCCTTCGGAGTGGTTTTATATGGAGGATGTCCCTCTTCCGGACCCTATTCGGATGGGCCTTCCCGAGTTTGCTAATGCCCCGTTGAAGAAACGCCACAGCTGGCGCCCCCGGAGCCCCCAGGAGGAAGATAACAGAGAGGTCCTTTACCTGATGGGCAGGATAAAAACGCTGGCCAAATCAGGACTGACAATAATCGAGGTTACGGCAAT
The DNA here is from genome assembly GCA_021437245.1 of Aegilops speltoides. Taxonomy (NCBI): domain Eukaryota; kingdom Viridiplantae; phylum Streptophyta; class Magnoliopsida; order Poales; family Poaceae; genus Aegilops; species Aegilops speltoides. The sequence continues at coordinate 303,631,311 of CM038146.1, read as the reverse complement.
ATGTATCATGCGGGGGGTGCAGCCACATCAGTATCGGGGGAAACCCATGTGGCACTTCAATGGAGAAGACGATGCCACCCATTGCGGTCGTAAAGGTCTCGACTCCGCCATTGCTCGGGCGTAAATACTGTCCGATTTGTACAAAGGAGAAGAAGAGGAGTTCATTCGTATTAAGCCACGGGATGGATTCTCCATGTACAATCATGGTGAGCTGCTGTCTTTTACTCCCCGTCCTTCTCGCATTCTTCATCACAAATACTTACCTTGCTAATTCATAGTAGGAACTGCGAAAAGCTGTGAGGGAGGTCCACAACCCGTCTCCATAGCCAAAGGACCCCGACCGGGTACTCGACCCCGGACTCGAAAAAGATCCAGACGTATTTGTGGAGCTCATTGACAGGACGTTCTATCAGCTAAGCTGTGATGGTGCCTTGGTGGCCATCATAGCCGATTATCCGGGCCTACTCCCTGCATCACATGTAAGTAAAACCGGAGTCCCAACTTCCAAGAAGGATCCCTTGTTTACACCTCACCCACCGCACATGTATTGCGTCTTACAGGGAAGTCCATCAGGGCGCCGTGCCGAACCCGCGGTGACTTTTCAACAAGGGGCACCGAAGCCGTGTAGGCTCAAAAGGAAGGCGGTCAGGACCGAGACACCATCGCAGAGGTATGATTAAAAACCTGCTCCGTGAGTATCATCTTTAAAATATAATAATGTCCGTGGTTCCCGGCAAAAAAACGCTCGCCGGACTGTGTCTAGAGAGCCTGCCGGCCACGCCTCCACCAGTCGGACTCCAGGGCCGGACTTAGGGGCAGAGGCTAATGCGGGGACAACGCTGGATGGTCCTGCTACAGAGGATGCGGATAGACTGTCCGCTACAAATTCCGAAGTGGAGAGCGCCATGAATCACAGGCGTCGCCAGGCCGTACTCCGCCACCCTAGTTTCTCCGAAGAGGCGTTCAATGCCTTCAACTCACGAGATGCGTACATCCGAGCTGCTCAAGATGGCCTTGACAGAGCCACAGACCAGTATGTAAAGGATATACGGGTAACAAAATCTGTTAATTATGTATATCCGTAGCCCCTGAGACTTGAAACAGTTGGCACAACTGATTTAAGGACCATTGTATGCATAGGTTCTTATGGAAAAGAATACCCAGTTATCTCAAGAGCTAGAGGAGTGCAAAGCCCAGCTACGGTCCGCAGTTGCCGGAATGGAGGAGTCCAAGAAGGACTCATTTTGTAATACTTGTCTTGATCGAAAAGAATGTAATGACATGTACCAGTTAGTATTCAGCATGCATGCAAATCTAACAATAGATTCCGCAGACAATCCCGGAGGTAATCCGGAGATCGTACCGGGGGATGAGCAACATGCTCAACGACAGCTAGAGGCTGGAGCGCGCGTGCTTACACGGGTTATTCGGGAGAAAAATGAACTTCATTATGCCCATACCCGGCTGGGCGTTGAACTAAAAGATGTTCGAGCCCAACTTGCTGACTCCGTGAAGGAGAATAAGAGGCTTCGACGCAACATTTTTAGTAAGTGCGTGAAAGAACCATTATAAATCTCGGCAAAGAAACGGGCTAATAGAGTTATGTCTGTAGGTATGCTGACAGGTTGTCCTGAAGAGGAGATGCCCGGATCTACAGGCGATCTTCTGCAAGAGCTCTCCCAACTGCATGAACAAGTTCGGCAGGTGATGCTGGGTATTGCCCAGGCCTTGTGGCCATCCGCCTCCCTGCCAGGAGGCATGCGGGAGCTTGTAGAGATGCTCAAGGGAGCGCGGTGGCGCTTTCGGTTATGGAAGATATCGGCCTGCCGACAAGGTGCAAGGGAAGCCTGAGCCATGGTGAAGACGCGATACGACAAGGCTAACCCGAACCACATGGCCGAGGTCGGACCTGTAGGGTCGGATGGGAAAGAGATCCCCGTTAGTCTGGTATATGACCAGGTAGGTTTAGCCGAAAAGTATTCCCAACATGATTGTAGGTTAGACAACCTGTTGGATTGTATAGAAGAAGAATTTAGTCAGTCTGAGTGACTGTGTACTTCACATGACATATTTTGTCCCTAGCCGGATTGTAAATTATTTGTCATATCGGACCATTTCGCTTCAACCTCCGGACCCAACAGTCCGGAGTGTATCTGAATACCCTCTCAGTTATGTAAAAACCGTGGTATGCGTGGAAACTAGGCGTAGGGGTCATAAGTGCTTGAACAGACAAGTACCCAACTAGCTATGTTATATTACATGGATAGTAAGAAACATCTTCCAGGGAGAATAGTTCCGTTAAGGGTTCCTTTCCCTGGGTACGCATGCATTAATGTGCATGTCTGAACTGCGAAAAGAGACGCAGGATATAAACATCTTGGGGCGTGTATTGCAATAGGTAAGAAACATCTTTTGTTTGCCGACCGAATATTCCCTTAAGAACGCTAGCTTTCGGCTTCACCCAGTCTGAGGTACACATCCGGCTGACCCGGCAATAACAATCGCAGAGGTGCTCCCCTTATGCCCTAGTCGAACTAACGGGAACGTAGGGCATAAACACAGGAGCCAGGCAACCCAGCTTGGCCAAACTTTAAGTCATATTGATGCATATAATGGCGAAAAAAGGTACATATGGAAAAGTGATGCATATGTGGAGGGCATAAAGCCCGAGAGATAATTATATTAAGCTTTTGTATAAGAAGCCCCTAGGTATAATGAGCACGCATGGCGCGTCAAGATTGTGTAGTCAAGACACACGTTAAGCTTTTAAGTCCATAAAGAAATAGGAAGAAAGAAAGAAAGAAAGCGGCTATATAAAAAAGGCGGAGGTAAGGAGACGAACTCAGAGTCCGGCACTAGGCGTAGAATCGTCGGAGTCTGGCCGCGTTCCATGGGTTTGGCTCGAGTCGATTGTCAGATGCGTCACGCAGACGGTACGCTCCTCCAGTGAGAACTTTATCAGTGATGAAGGGACCCTCCCACTTGGGCTTGAGCTTGTCCTTTTTCTTCTCCTGTAGGCGTAGAACGAGTTCGCCAATGTTATAAGTTTTGGCCCGTACTTCTCTGCTTTGATACCTTCGAGCCTGCTACTGATAGAATGCGGAGCGGGCTTTTGCGACGTCACGCTCCTCCTCCAGGGCATCTAGACTGTCCTGCCGGTCAAGCTCGGCTTCTTTCTCTTCGTACATGCACACTCGAGGTGAGTCATGAATGATGTCGCAGGGTAATACCGTCTCTACGCCGTACACCTTAAAGAACGGTGCGTATACGGTAGTGCGATTCGGCGTGGTCCGCAGCCCCCATAATATGGAGTCGAGCTCCTCAACCTAGTGCGTATCTGATTCCTTCAAGGATTGCACTAGTCTGGGTTTGATGCCGCTCATAATAAGACCATTTACTCGTTCGACTTGACCATTTGTTTGGGGGTGATAGACGGAGGCATAATCGAGCTTAATGCCCATGTTGCCGGACCAAGTTTTCATCTCATCGGCTATGAAGTTGGAGCCGTTATCAGTGATGATGCTGTGGGGGACATCATAACGGTGTTCGACCCCGAATATGAAGTCTATCACTGGTCCGGACTCGTCCGTTTTAACTGGTTTGGCTTCTATCCATTTGGTGAATTTATCCACCATGACCAACAAGTATCTTTTCTTATGGCTTCCTCCTTTAAGGGGTCCAACCATATCGAGCCCCCAGACCGCAAAGGGCCAGGTTATGGGGATTGCTTGGAGAGCGGTGGGTGGCATATGGCTTTCATTTGCAAAAAGCTGGCAACCGACGCAATGTTGGACGAGGTCCTGTGCGTCTGCTCGGGCTGTAGGCCAGTAGAAACCTGTACGGAAGGCCTTGCTTACAAGGGCCCGAGCTGCGGCGTGGTGGCCGCTGAGTCCAGCATGAATTTCTGCCAAAAGCTGCCGTCGTTCCTCTTCAGAGATGCACCTTTGGAGTTCTCCTGTAGCGCTTTTCTTATAAAGCTCTCCCTCGCGAACCTTGTAGGCTTTAGAGTGTCGCACAATGCAACGTGCCTCATTTTGGTCCTCAGGGAGTTCTTGCCTATTTAGGTAGGCTAAGAAGGGTTCTGTCCACGGGGCAATAATAGCCATAATTGCGTGGGCCGAAGGTGTTATTTCGGTGGCAGAGCCTCCGATTATGTCGGAGTGTTTGGGATCTGGGGTTGTGTTCGGATCCGGACTGGTATTGCCGGTCTCCCCTTCCCACCCACGGATGGCTTGAACAGCCTTTCCAAGAAGATGATAGGTGGGATGGGGTCGCGTTTAGCGCCGATGCGGGCGAGGATATCCGCCGCTTGATTGTTCTCTCGGACCACATGGTGGAATTCGATCCCTTGAACCGAGCTGAAATTTTGAGGATGACATTATGGTAAGCCGCCATTTTTGGGTCCTTGGCGTCAAAGTCTCCATTTATTTGAGATATTGCAAGGTTCGAATCCCCACGCACTTCTAGGCGTTGAATGCACATGGAGACTGCCATCTGAAGGCCATGCAACAGAGCCTCATATTCGGCTGCATTGTTGGAGTCTGTGTATAATATTTGGAGTATGTGTTGGACTGTATCTCTGGTGGGGGACATTATGACAACGCCTGCCCCCAGAACAGCCAGCATCTTAGAGCTGTCAAAGTGCATGATCCAATTGGAGTACGCGCCGTACTCTTTAGGGAGTTCGGCTTCTGTCCATTCGGCGACGAAGTCAGCCAATACTTGCGACTTAATGGCTCTTCATGGTTTGTATGTTATATAGAACGGGAGGAGCTCGATAGCCCATTTAGCAATCCGACCCATGGCATCGCGGTTATTTATTATATCGTTGAGTGGTACTTCAGAGGCCACCGTGATTGAACACTCTTGAAAGTAGTGTCGTAGTTTCCGGGATGCCATGAAGACTGCGTAAGCTATCTTTTGATAATGTTGGTACCCTGATTTGCATGGAGTGAGGACAGTGGATACGTAGTATACCGGCTTTTGAAGTGGGAACTTATGTCCGTCCGTCTCTCGTTCAACGACAAGTACTGCGCTTACAACCTGGTGTGTTGCAGCTATATACAACAGCATGGGTTTGTCGATATTTGGCGCAGCCAGGATTGGATTGCTGGCCAAGAGGGCCTTTATTTCTTCCAGTCCGGCCATGGCCGTGTCCTTCCACTCGAAGTGTTCGGTGCATCGAAGAAGGCGATAAAGAGGTAGTGCCTTTTCTCCCAATCGGGAGATAAAGCGGCTTAGGGCATCCACGCATCCAATCAATTTCTGGATTTGCTTGAGGTCTGTTGGGGTAGCCAACTGTGACAGAGCTCGGATTTTATTCAGATTTGCTTCAATTCCTCTATTGGAAATGATGAAGCCCAAGAGCTTTCTAGCGGGCACGCCGAAAACGCATTTTTCCAGATTGAGCTTGATGTCATATGTTCAGAGATTGTCGAACATAAGCCTCAAGTCATCTATTAAAGATTCGTCGTGTCTTGTTTTGATGACCACATCGTCTACGTATGCCTCCACTATTTTGCCGATTTGTGTTTCCAGGCATGTTTGAATCATGTGCTGATAGGTTGCACCGGCGTTTTTGATCCCGAAAGGCATGGTGTTAAAACAGAAGGGGCCGTATGGAGTGATGAATGCCGTTGCAGCTTGATCGGATTCCGCCATCTTGATTTGATGGTATCCGGAGTATGCGTCGAGGAAGCACAATGAGTCGTGTCCTACGGTAGCGTCGATAATTTGATCGATGCGGGGGAGGGGGAAGGGATCCTTGGGGCAAGCCTTATTGAGGTCCTTGAAATCGACACATAGGCGCCAGGATTTGTCCTTCTTTGGTACCATCACAAGGTTTGCTAGCCAGTCCGGATGTTTTATTTCTCTAATGAATCCGGCCTCGAGTAACTTGGCTAGATCCTCTCCCATGGCCTGTCGCTTAGGTTATGAAAAACTCCGAAGAGTCTGCTTGACTGGCTTGTATCCCTTTAGTATGTTTAGGCTATGCTCGACCAGCCTGCGTGGGATTCCTGGCATGTCTGGAGGATGCCAGGCGAAGATGTCCCAATTCTCGCGCAAGAACTCCCGCAGTGCAGCGTCTATTGTGGGGTTCAGCTGTGCCCCGATGGATGCTGTTTTTGTAGGGTCCGTTGGGTGGACCAGGAATTTGACTATTTTGTTCGTTGGTTTGAAAGGGGTGGACTTGGGTCGTTTGTCGAGTATCACGTCGTCCCCGTCCTTTGTGGGCCTTGTGTGATTAGTTTTTCGGCGCGAGGGCGGATAATCCCTCAAGGGCGGTCGCGGTGGTTTTATTTTTGACGCGGAGTGCTATATCCGGATCACTAGCTAGAGTGATGATTCCATTGGGCCCGGGCATCTTGAACTTCATGTACCCATAATGGGGTATAGCTTGGAAGCTCGTGAATGCATCCCGTCCTAAAAGTGCGTGGTATTCGCTACTGAACGGGGCCACTTGGAATGTGCTTTCTTCGGACCTATAATTCTCCGGCGTGCCGAATACCACATCTAGTGTGATTTTTTCTGCACATCGTGCCTCTCGAATAGGGATGATTCCTCTGAAGGTCGTGCTGCTTTGCTCGATGCGGCTCTTGTCTATATACATTTTATTAAGAGTTTCCTCGTAGATGAGGTTTAATCCGCTTCCACCGTCCATGAGCAGTTTAGTAAGCCGGAAGCCGTCCACAATTGGACTAAGGACCAAAGCGGCTGATGCTCGAACTGTTCGGAATTGTGGTTCTTCACTGGCGTTGAAGGTTATGGCCGTATCGTTCCATGGATTTATTGTTGCAACGTTTTAGAATTCGGCGAGGCTGTGGAGTACTCGCTTGCGCCTATTATTTGAGGCGAATGTCTTGAAAATTGTTAATAATGTATTGTTATTTTCGGTGGGATGATGCTCTGCATTATTGTTGATGAGGAGATCCTCGCTGCTCTTGGACACCTGCTGGAGTATCCAACATGCTCTAAGGCTGTGTGTTGGTATGGTATCCGGTGTGCTGTGAATTTTGCATGGCCCATTGAGCCATCCCTCCAATACGGTTCCATGCCTTGTAGTGGGCTTTGGTTTCTTTGTAATTGGATCGGGTGACTTGCGAGAGTGCACCCTTTTAGTTCGGACGAGGGGTTTAGTGAGAGCCGGAGGATCCCAGATTTTTTTGGGTATTCAAGGCGCTTTCCATCACACAGTACTTCTATACTATGGCGCCAAGTCAGCGAAGTGTGCTATGTCACGGCAACTTATGGCGTTGAGGATTCCCTTGTCCGTGCAATTTTTGCAAAAGAATGAGATTGCGTCTTCCTCGCGATAGTCCTTAACTTGCTCATTACAAGGAGCAATCTGGCCTAGAGGTGATGTACTGTCTCTTGGGGCTCTTGTCTAATGTGGGAAAGATCACTTGTATCTGGGTGGGTGGGTAGATTTAAGTCCAAACCCTAACCCGATCTGAGACCCAGGGCAGAGGAGCTTCCGAGCTTGGCAGCTCGGGCTCCGGGATGTTGCCCAATTTTTCTGGCCCGCTGTCCGATTCTAGGTTCGGAGCCTGGGCCATGTCCTCCCGTAGACGGGTATCCGGCTCAGAGAGCTCGGGAATCCGGACATAGTTCATCCTCGAAATAGAGGAAGAATTGCTGCATTGCTCCTCCACCACCACTATCTGATGGGTGACCGACGGAGAGTTAATCTCCCTTTGGTCGGGTTTAAGCTAGATTCAATCATAGTCCGTAGCGAATCCCAGAGCGGCGATGCGATCCAAGAGCTCGTTCAGGGAGGAGAGCTCCATTGGATCCATCTACTCGGTGAATTCCGAGCTGACGTGGAGGCTGCTTTTGATGACCTGAGAAGTCATTGTCGGCGCGACGGCCGAACTGGCGGTCATGACGAAGCTGCCTAGTCGGAGAGTTTGGCCTACAGCCAGGGCTCCCCCAGAGGTGATGTTGTCCTCGACAACAAGGCAAGCCATCAAGCCTCACCGTGACGGCACAGTGGAACTCTCAATGAAAGCACCAATGTTGGTGTCAAAACCGGAGGATCTCGGGTAGGGGGTCCCGAACTGTGCGTCTAAGGCTGATGGTAACAGGAGGCAGGGGACACAATGTTTACCCAGGTTCGGGCCCTCTCGATGGAGGTAATACCCTACTTCCTGCTTGATTGATCTTGATGATATGAGTATTAAAAAAGTTGATCTACCACGAGATCGTAGAGGCTAAACCCTAGAAGCTAGCCTATGATTATGATTGTTGTTGTCCTACGGACTAAGCCCTCCATTTATATAGACACTAGTGGGGGCCAGGGTTACACAGAGTCGGTTACAGAGAAGGAAATCTACATATACGGATTGCCAAGCTTGCCTTCCATGCAAAGGAGAGTCCCACCCGGATACGAGACGAAGTCTTTAATCTTGTATCTTCATAGTCCACCAGTCCGGCCAAAGTATATAGTCCGGCTGTCCAAGGACCCCCAAATCCAGGACTCCCTCACCCACCTCGGGTCGCGACATGGTGTCGTTCACATCCCCTCCCACTAAAGTCAAGGCCACAGGCGGCCGACGGCGAGCACACCAAAGTCGCCACCCCTGGTGTTGTCACGGCGCCGCCTGAGCCTCCCTTTCGAACTCGGGAGAGGCTTCAAGATGGAGCCAGGGGGCTGACCCCAGGCTCTCCTCTTCAACATGACCACCAGCAGCAGAAGACGGAGTAGAAAAAGAATGCGAGAATGGATGACTCCACCCCTCATACACCCTCCTTTTATAGGAGGGTCGGGGAGGGAAGCCGCTCCCTCAATAGGCGATCATCGTCCTCCTCCGCCAATTCGAGACGACCGGGCCCTCACCTTGACGCTCTCCCGTGCCACGCGCCTCCGTTACCTACCCCACGCGATGCATGCAGTATACGTGGCTAAGTATAATGTGACGTCCGGATATTTAAGCTACAGTGAACCTCCGCTAATGATGCCACGTCACCTCGATTACTGTTGCTAATCTCGCGTTAGTTCGAAGCCGATACAAATTCAAATTCGAAATAAAGCCAAACATCAAAAGTTTTCAAAAGTTAAAACAAAAATGTTCGGGAGGTGCCATAATTTGCATATGTAAATATGGTGCAATAAACACATTTTTATAAAATGCCTAGATATTTTATAGAGGATGGAAACAAAAAAACAATTAAATAAAAAGAAAATTAGAACCTAACTAAACAAAAAAAAGCCTGGTCCCTTCCCCCCCACTAGGCCTCGGCGCAGCTGGCCATCGGGCCAACCAGGCTGGCCCACCCGGTCAAACCCTATCCCACCGACACCCCACTCCCCCACTCGCTCGCTTCTCCCTCTTCCCCCCTCTCCTCTCGATCCCATCTGGATCGGGGAGGGGCCCGACCCCGTCGACCGCCGTCGCCCCGATTCTACCTCGCCGGCGCGCCCGTGCCCGAGGAACTGCCGCCTCCCCGCCGGACAGGCCGTCCTCGACCTCCTCCTCGCTGACCCCCCTCTCCCTCGCCCCCTCAGCCCGATCTGGATCGGGAGGGGGCCGGCCCAACGTCGCCGGCGCCCTCGACAACACCGCCGCTCGCCGTCCCTGGAACCACCTCGATGCCACGCCTCATCGTCCGATGCCGTCCGAAGCTACTCCACCTCGCCAACATCGCCGGACCGCCGTCGTCCCCGTCCTCCTCGAGCTCGCTGCCACTCCCCTACACCGTCCGTGAGCACTTCCCTCTCTTCCCGTCCCCGTTGCTCATTCCGGCCGTCGACGTTGCCGCACATGCGCTGACCGGCCCCTACCCGTTGCCCGCCTCCAACCGCACGCCCGCGACCACCTCGCCGCATGGCCGTGGCCGTCGCCCAGGTGTGTCCGGCGCCAGCGCCTGATTCCCGCGATCGCCATGCCCCTACCTCACCCCCACGCCCCTCCCTGCCTGGCCTTCACACCCCCTGGCATCGCAGCTCCGGCTAGTCCCGCTCGAGCGCCCACGGCTCCGGTCCCCTCCACCCCGCCGTCCTGTTTCGGCCGGCGCTCGTGTGGCCCCTGGCCGCCGGCGCCTGCGCCTAGCTCTCCCTCGCTGCCTGGGTGGGCTACACCCACACCTCCGTTTCACCAGCGCTTGCTACCTGCTAACCCTGCCAGATAGGCCCTTGTGTTTATGACACGTAGGGCCCGCCTGAAAAAAAGAATTATAAAATAATAAAAAAACAAAAACAGAAAATAATAAAAAATATATTAATTAGTTAATTAATTAACCCTGATTAATTAACCTAATTAGTTAATTAACACACTAATATCTCACTGACTAATGGGGCCCACACTTAACTAATCCTAATTAGTTTAAAACAAACCCTATTTCACCTCTGTCTCAATGACAGGTGGGTCCCACTGGACCCACGGGCAAGGTTTGACTCTGGTCAGCTGGTTTGACCTGCTGACATCGTGGTGATGTCATGCTGACATCAACTTTCACTGTTCTGGATAATGTTAGAATTAAATAATTAAATAAATTCTAGAAATGATTAAATCTTTTAAAATTAATACAAAATAAATCGTAGCTCGGATGAAAAAACTTTCTACATGAAAGTTGCTCAGAACGACGAGACGAATCCGGATACGCAGCCCGTTCGTCCGCCACACCTCCCTAGCATAGCAAACATGCAAATTTCCCCCTCCGGTTCACCTGTCCGAAAACGCGAAACACCGGGGATACTTTCCCGGATGTTTCCCCCTTTCGCCGGTATCACCTATTACCGCGTTAGGGCACACCTAGCACCGCTCATTGTCTTGTCATGCATTGTCATGCTTATGTTTGCATTGTATTTACTGTTTCTTCCCCCTCTTCTCTTCGGTAGACTACGAGACCGACGCTGTTGCTGCCCAGTTCGACTACGAAGTTGAAGACCCCTCCTTGCTAGAGCAACCAGGCAAGCCCCCCCTTTGATCACCAGATATCGCCTATTCTTCTCTCTACTGCTTGCATCAGAGTAGTGTAGCATGTTACTGTTCGGTTACTCCTATTCTGTTGCATAGCCTGTGATTGTTGCTATAGTCATTGATACCTTACCCGCAATCCTAAATGTTTAGTATAGGATGCTAGTTTATCACCATTGGCCCTACATTCTTGTCAGTCTGCCTTGCTATACTATTGGGTCGTGATCACTCGGGAGGTGATCACGGGTATATACTATACATATATACATACTACAGATGGTGACTAAAGTCGGGTCCGCTCGAAGAGTACCATGAGTGATTCACGCAGTTGGGGCTGAAAGGACCTTTGTCGATGGCCCTCTGTGTGGATCTTTGTGGCGGAGCGACAGGCGAGTTGAGACCACCTAGGCGAGAGGTGGGCTGGCCTGGTCGGCCTGCGGTTGCTTCATAATAACACGCTTAACGAGATCTTGGTATTTGATCTGAGTCCGCCATTTGGTCTATATGCACTAACCAAGCTGCGTGGGAAAGATATGGGCACTTTCGACATCGTGGTATCGGCGAAGCCTTCTAGGCGTCGGCGGCGGCGCCAGATTGGACCGCGTGAACGTGACTTCCTTTGTAATGGAGGTTGCTAAGTCTGCTTCGGTCGCCCTACTTAGCGTGCCGCGTGTGCAATGGGTAATGGGCCTGACCCTGCGCCATAGGAGTTAGACCGGCGTCTTGACCTCTCTGTTAGGCCTAGGTGGGGCTGCGGCGTGTTGATCTTCCGAGGCGGGCATGACCGAGAAAGTGTGTCCGGCCAAATGGGATTGGCGTGTTGGGTTATGTGGTGCACCCCTGCAGGGAAGTTAATCTATTCGAATAGCCGTGTCCCTCGGTAAAAGGACGACCCGGAGTTGTACCTTGACCTTATGACAACAAGAACTGGATACTTAATAAAATACACCCAGGTAAGTTCCACAGACAACCCGGTGATCGCTTTTCCACAGGGCGACGAGGGAAGGATCGCCGGGTAGGATTATGCTATGCGATGCTACTTGGAGGACTTCAATCTACTCTCTTCTTCATCTTTGCAAGGCGGAGGCTGCGAGCGTAGTCTTCGATAGGATTAGCTATCCCCTCTTATTACGGCATTCTGATTCACCACCGATATGGCCCTTCACACATATACCCATGCATATGTAATGTAGCTCCTTGCTTGCGAGTACTTTGGATGAGTACTCACGGTTGCTTTTCTTCCTATTTTCCCCCTTTCCCTTCTACCTGGTTGTCGCAACCAGATGATGGAGCCCGGGAGCCAGATGCCTCCGTCGACGACGACTATTACTACACTGGAGGTGCCTACTACTACATGCAGGCCGCTAACGACGACCAGGAGTAGTTTAGGAGGATCCCAGGCAGGAGGCCTGCGCCTCTTTCGATCTGTATCCCAGTTTGTGCTAGCCTTCTTAAGGCAAACCTGTTTAACTTATGTCTGTACTCAGATATTGTTGCTTCCGCTGACTCGTCTATGATCGAGCACTTGTATTCGAGCCCTCGAGGCCCCTGGCTTGTATTATGATGCTTGTATGACTTATTTATGTTTTTAGAGTTGTGTTGTGATATCTTCCCGTGAGTCCCTGATCTTGATCGTACACGTTTGCGTGCATGATTAGTGTATGATTGAATTGGGGGCGTCACAAATAAGGGCATGGTGTGAAGAGTGAATTGGCAGTTTCTACCCCATGCATTAAACTCATTCACGGGCCGTTACTGGAGCGGTCTGATACGTCCATTTTGCATCATGTTTTTCTACTGTTATTTATGTTGTTTTATTGTATAATAATTCTTTTTGGAGTAATTTTAATGCCTTTTCTCTCATAAGATGCAAGGTATACACAAAGGGGGATTCTAGCAGATGGAAATCTGGACCTGAAATAGCTACGTCAAGCTACCTATTATGCACAACTCCAAATGAGCTGAAACTTCATGAGGATTTTTTATGGAATAAATAAGAATTTTTGGACACCAGGTGGGCACAACCCACCTGGGCGCGCCAGGGAGCCCAGGCGCACCCTGGTGGGTTGTGCTCACCCAGGCCCACCTCCGGTGCCCATCTTCTAGTATATAAGTCATTTTGACCTAGAAAAAAAATGAGGATAGGACTTTTGGGACTAAGCGCCGCCGTCTCAAGGCGGAACTTGGGCAGGAGCACTTTTGCCCACCGGCGGAGCGATTCTGCCAGGGGAAGTGCCCTCCCTGAGGGGGAAATCATCATCATCGTCATCACCTACAACTCTCCCATCAAGGGGAGGGCTATATTCATCAACATCTTCAACAACACCAACTCCTCTCAAACCCAAGTTCATCTCTTGTGTTCAATCTTTGTACCGGAACTATAGATTGGTGCTTGTGGGTGACTAGTAGTAGTTGATTACTATATGGTTTATTTGGTGGAAGATTATATTTTCATATCCATTATGCTATTTAATACCCCTCTGATCTTGAGCATGATTATCATTTGTGAGTAGTTACTTTTATTCTTGAGGTCACAGGAGGAATCATGTTGCAAGTAATCATGTGAACTTGATATGTGTTCGATATTTTGATGATATATGTATGTTGTGATTAACTTAGTGGTGTCATGTGAATGTCCACTACATGACACTTCACCATATTTGGGCCTAAGGGAATGCATTGTGGAGTAGTTATTAGATGATGGGTTGCCAGAGTGATAGAAGCTTAAAACCTAGTTTATGCGCTATTCCGTAAGGGACCGATTGGATCTAAAAATTTAATGCTATGGTTAGAATTTATTCTTAATAATTTTATCATAGTTGCAGATGCTTGCAAGAGGGTTAATCGTAAGTAGGAGGATTGTTCAAGTAAGAACAACACCTAAGCACCGGTCCACCCACATACCAAATTATCAAAGTAGCAAAGGCGAATTATGCCAACATGATGAAAGTGACTAGATGAATCTCGTGTACCCTCAAGAACACTTTGCTTATCATAAGAGACCGTTTTGGCCTGTCCGTTGCCTGAAAAGGATTGGGCTACCTTGCTCCACTTTTTTTACTAGTATCGTTACTTGCTCGTTACAAATTATCTTGCTATCAAACTACTCCGCTACTTACAATTTTAGCACTTGCAGACATTACCTTGCTGAAAACCACTTGTAATTTCCTTCTGCTCCTCTTTGGGTTCGACACTCTTACTTATCAAGAAGGCTACAATTGACCCCATGTACTTGTGGGTCATCACGGCCCCGCCACCATTGGCTTTACACGACATGCGGGGAAACCCGAAACTGGCCCGAAATCAAGACTAATGAAGAAGCAGAGAAGGTCTCGGCAGTGCGCTCGGGGAAGACCCGGGTGCTTCTGTCGGTGCAACAAACCCTGGGTTTGTTGTCCTGACTGTGCAAATGCATGGGGTCAAGATTAAAGCACCAACCCAAGACAGAGTACAAGAAACCAAGAGATTCGAAGGACAAACAAGCAGATCAGAGGGACCAAGACCAAGCCAGAGAAGCAAGATATCATCGATAGAGAGGCCTCCTTTGCCGGGTAGGCGAGCTCGACAAGGGACGAGGCCGCCCCCTGAAGAAGATGACCAAGGTGTCCCGGCAGGGCCTGCCGAGACTTGTGAAGGCTAAATCACCTCACCAACCACTCCACCATGACTCACGTCATCGATCAGTGCAGTGTCAAGCCGCAGAGTGATTAAGTGGCAGCCATTCGCCAGATGCCAGCCTCTCCCTAGAGGAAAAACCCATAGATGACACCCGTCCTATGGCGTGTCAAACAAGCAGACATGGAGCTAGCAAGGTAGCCTTGCAAGCCTTGCCGGGCAACCAACGATGTGAGGTTGAGCGGTGTATTAAATGCGCACTGTCAGCCCACAGAGTTAGGTATGATAGCACCGTTTGCTATCATATCAATGCATAATGACTACTTTGCCATTTTGGTGACCCTTTGATCTATAAAAGGAGTCCCTTGGCAATCGTAGATGGTTAGAAGGTTGGATAGCTCACACCCCCATATGCGCGTAGTCGCTACCGCCCTGAGGCAACCCTTGTCGGGCAAGTGTACTGCACTCCACCACCACACTTCAACCATCAATCCACCAAAAGCAGGAGTAGGGTTTTACGCCTCGCGGCGGCCCGAACCTGGGTAAATCTGCCCGTGTGATCTCTGTCGTGCTGCCTCAAGTTCGTCTGCTCTTTGTGCAACACGACGTCCCCCTGCGGAACCAGCAAGGGGCCTCCTGGTCCCATAGGTGGTCGTGGTTTCCCACGACACCTTCCTAGCTATTTCTTATTTTCCTAGTTTTTATTATATTCCAAAACTGATAGATAATATTTTTGCAGATTTTTTGGAGTCCGTTTACTTACCGTATCATGAACCTCCTCTTTTTTCATGATTCTGGAGTATTCCAGAAGGTTTCCTTTTTGTGTTCTTTTGGATAATATTGCTTTCAACATTAATGGGCATACATGAGATATAATGTTTTATTCTTTTCCCGTGACAACCTTCGGGTTAGTACACTTGGCATTATTTATTTTGATGGCTCCAGATCGATAAAACGCCTCGATAACATACGGTCCTTCCCATTTGGAGAGAAGTTTGCCTGCAAAGAATCTGAAACGAGAGTTGTACAAACGAACATAATCTCCAACTTTAAACTCAAGCTTTTGGATTCTCTTATCATGCCATATTTTCACTTTTTCTTTAAATAACTTGGCATTTCGTAGGCTTGGGTTCTCCATTCATCTAGTGAACTAATATCAAATAACCTCTTTTCACCAGCAAGTTTGAAATCATAGTTGAGTTCTCAAATTTTGCAACATGCTTTATGTTCTAACTCAGGAGGCAAATGACAAGCTTTTCCATAAACCATTTTATAAGGAGCACTACAAAAAAAGACACATCCATGACATTTTGGGCCGAACGAAACATTTTTCTGTCATACTTATGACACTTCTATGACGATAGTTGTGACAAAACCCGGTATCATCATAGATGTGGTGGGATCCTACTTCTATGACAAAAAATCATGACAGAAAATGGGCTTTTCGTCCTGGGCAGGCTGGAGACGTAGCTGCATGACATTCTTTGGGCCGTCCATGACGGAAAAAACCGTGGTAGAAGCGAGGGCGAGGAAAATTTCGGGGAGTTCCCGATTAAAGTGGGCGGTCGGGGGCAAGTGATGCGCATTTCTCTCGTACACATACGCGCGTGTGTGCGAGGCGTTGGCTCTTACTGAACCCGAGAAAGGCGTTGGGCTCTAACTAAACTTGAGCGATTGCATTGTAGGCTACGCTACATCTTGAACTGGCGATCGATCGATGGTCATTAGCGAACCCGATCGACCGATTCGCCGCTATTGCTGCTAATCGAAGCGATCGATGCTGCCTGGGATGGATGAGCGGTGGCGTTGGGGGTGGATGAGCGATGGCGGTGGCGCCTCTCGATGAACAGGACCCGATCGATCGAGCGGTTGGGGCTGGATGAACAGGACCCGTGGAGGGCTGGATGAATAGGGCGACCCGTGTAGGGCTGGATGAATAGTAGACGGTGGAGGGTGCCCGTTGAGGGTTGGTTGAGCGATGGCGGTGGAGTAGAGGCGCGGTGCGGGCTGGATGAACAGGAGCCCGTGGAGGCTGGAGGAGGTCGACGGTAGCCCGTGGAGGCTAGAGGAGGTCGACGGTGGAGATGAACAGTATCCCGTGGAGTCCCGTTTTGCGGTACGCCACACCCCTCCCAATGAACAGGACCCCCGTTTTGACCGTAGCGCTCCAACACAAGTCCGTTTTGTCCGTTTTGCGGTACGCCACACCTGTCCCGATCAACATGACCCCCGTTTCGACCGTAGGAGGTCCGTTTCCTCCGTTTTGCGGTACGCCACACCCCTCCCGATGAACAGGATCCCATTTCGAACGTGGCCGGTCGAACACAAGGCCGTTTCCTCCGTTCTGCGGTACGCCAGGCCTCGTTTTCATCTCCTGTTCCGTCCAAGCCCTCCCGATGAACACGACGACGCATTCCGTTCCGACCCAGCCGGTTGGCTCCCCATGAACACGACGACGATGTTGTTTCTCCGTTCCGACCCAGCCATGTACACGAGCCCTGGCCGTACGTATGCGCGAGGGGTTCGAGACCGTATTTTCTTTCTTGCACACTGGCCGCTGTAGGTACATGTACATGCTACATGCGTGCCTCTACTATGACACATGCGCGCATCTACATCGACCAGTATGTACGTACACGTTCACGACCAGAATGACAACACTACGTACACTTCGACCAGGTGGGTCCCGACTGTCAGGCACTTCCTTGCGTGCGGAGATGTAGCTGGTGGGTCCCAGCAGTCAGGGGGCGAATAATTTTTTTCCGGACGCACTTCCTTGCGTGCAAAGATGTAGCTGGTGGGTCCCAGCAGTCAGGGGGTGAATCATTTTTTTGGACGCACTTCCTTACGTGCGAAGATGTAGCTGGTGGGTCCCAGCAGTCAGGGGGGTGAATCGATTTTTTTCCGGACGCACTTCCTTGCGTGGGTAGATGTAGCTGGTGGGTCCCAGCAGTCAGGGGGAACATTTTTTTGCGAAATACAGTGGCCCATCCAGTGGGTCCCCGCTGTCAGGTGGAGGTATCATTATTTTCAGCGTAATAAGGAGGCACTTCCTTGCTGTGGCCGTGGACCCAGTATCGACCTCTCCACGTCTGATCCACGTCCGATGGAAATCGTTCCTTGACCGCGTTAACCAAGCAGCGCCGAGAGCACCACGGCGGTGGGCGATGGCGAGCCTAGGAAGGGACAGCGGGCCGGGAAGACGCGGCGGTGGAAGCTTGCGCGAGGGGAGTACAAGGGTTCACCGGTTCACCTGCAGTGAGGCTGCCATCGCCTGCGAGGCCTAGCCGGTGGGGGAATAGTAGGCGGTGAGGCCTCCGCAGCAACATAGCCCGACCACGGAGGCGGGAGCATGCGGCACGACCGGCGCTGCTTTGGGTGGTGGAGCAAGAAGACCAGAGGTTGAAGAAGCACTACGGCCGTTGGATGGACATCGTCACGGTCCTTTGGAGCTAGAATCGTTCATATTGACTAAACTTGACAAAGGCCCCCATCGATCAACTTAGTAGGCCCATTAAGTCGGTCTCCCACCATGGTGGGTCCCAGCTAGCGAGGGAGTATTCATTTTTTGTGTAATAAGGAGGCACTTCGGTGGGTCGTCTTGACAACAGGGGGAATATTTTTTTCGTGAAATGCGGTGGCCCGTCCGGTGGGTCCCAGCAGTCAGGGGGGAACGTTTTTTTCACGAAATAAGGTTGCCCGTCCGGTGGGTCCCTGCTTTCAGGTGGAGGAATAATTATTTTGCGTGTAATAAGGAGGCACTTCCTTGCGGCTGCCTGGACCCAGCTATCAGCCTCTCCACGTACAGTACTCTTCCGATGGAAGTCGGTCATTGACCACGTTGACCACGCGCGCCGAGAGCACTAGGGCCGTGGACGAAGGCGAAGCCTAGGAAGGGGACGATGCGAAGTCGGGGAAGACGCAGCAGTGGAAGCCCGCGCAGAGAGGAGTACAAGGGTTCACTGGTTCGGCTACGGTGTGAGGCTGCCGTCGCCGCAGAATAACAGGGGCTGTGGGTGAGTAGAGGGATGTACTGGCCAGCGGTGGGAGTAGTACGGGGCGGTGAGGCCTCCGCGGCATCAAAGCCGGCCACGGGAGGCAGGAGCACGTGGCCCGACCGGCGCTGCTTTGGGTGGCTGGAGCAAGAAGACCAGAGGTTGAAGAAGCACTACGGCCGTTGGATGGACATCGTACGGTCACTGGAGCTAGAATCGTTCATATTGACTAAACTTGACAAAGGCCCCCATCCCAGTCAACTTAGTAGGCCCACAAGTCAGTCTCCCACCATGGTGGGTCCCAGCTAGCAGGGGGAGTATTCATTTTTTTTGTGTAATAAGGAGGCACTTCCGGTGGGTCCGTGCTGACAACGGGGAATATTTTTTTCGTGAAATGCGGTGGCCCGTCCGGTGGGTCCCAGCAGTCAGGGGGGAACGTTTTTTTCACGAAATAAGGTTGCCCGTCCGGTGGGTCCCTGCTGTCAGGTGGAGGACTAATTATTTTGCGTGTAATAAGGAGGCACTTCCTTGCGGCCGCCTGGACCCAGCTATCAGCCTCTCCACGTACAGTACTCTTCCGATGGAAGTCGGTCATTGACCACGTTGACCACGCGCCGAGAGCACGGGGCCGTGGGCGAAGCGAAACCTAGGAAGGGGCGATCTTGAAGTCGGGAAAACGCAGCGATGGAAGCCAGCGAGAGAGGAGTACAAGGGTTCACTGGTTCGGCTACGGTGTGAGGCTGCCGTCGCCCTTGAATAACGAGGGCTGTGGGTGAGTAGAGGATGGCACGGCCAGCGGTGGGAGTAATCTGGGCGGTGAGGCCTCCGCGGCATCAAAGCCGGCCACGGGAGGCAGGAGCACGTGGCCCGACCGGCGCTGCTTTGGGCGGCTGGAGCATGAAGACCAGAGGTTGAAGAAGCACTATGGCCGTTGGATGGACATCGTACGATCACTGCAGCTAGAATCGTTTATATTGACTAAGTTGACAAAGCCCTTGATACGCGTCAACTTAGTAGGCCCACAACTCGGACTTGGCAGAGAACATATAGCCCATTTGCGATTTGTAATAATGTACAACCCATTTTTTTAATTCTAATAGAATTTACTATAGCCCATTTATAGTTTGTTAAAAGTACAACCCAACTTCTAGCTAGGACAACGATTGATAATTTCAAACAACAGCTCAAAACTGAATTCAAAAAAAATTCCCACATTTTGATGGGATCCGAAATATATTTATCCGAAATTTTTAGTCAGGTTAAATATAATTTCAATACAATCCACCGCCGCCCGCCCGCCGGCGGACGCCGCCCGCCGCCCTTGAACCCCGCCCGCCGCCCACTCCTGCCATGGGGCCCCCGCGCCAGCGAAGCTCTGCCGCCGGACCCGCCGCCCTGCGACCTCGCCGCCCGGCCACCCGAGGCTGCGCGCGCCCTGCCCCTCCCCGGTGACGAGGGCCTCGCACCCGCCTCTCGGTGCCATCGCCCATGGCGCCCCAAGCGCGCGCGCCGGCGGCTGCCATCAACCTCCGCCGCCCGGCGACCTTCCTCCCGCCGCCGGTCGCGCCCGCCGCTGCTCGCCGTGCCTCTCCTACGCCATCTGCGCCGCCCGGCTTCCACTCTGCCGGCCAGCGCCCTGGCCGCTGCCGCCTCCTCCTGTCGCGGGCCACGCCTCCCCGCCGTGCTCATCGTCGCCAGAGCTTGCGGAGCTCGCCGGAGCTCTCTCCGACCGAATCCACTCAGGGTGGATCAGATCCACCCACCCATCCATCCAAAAGCGCCTCCGCCGTCCCGATCCGCTCCGTCCCGGATCCCTCCATCCCGCGTTGACTTTCGTGGAGGTAAAAATCCACCGTCCCCAGATCTGTAACATTTTCATGCCCTGTTCAACATGCTATATCTCTTCATCCGTAGATCCGTTTTGCATGTATAATATATCGAAATATTCATTGTGAGATGATATTCATTTTGTTCCATTGTGCCATGCTTGTTTGACTCCATCTTGATGCCATTATCATCGTTGAAAGAGTGCATGTTGATGTTAACCTGTTGAAACTGTTATAAATTGTTGTTTTATCTTTTTCAGTGCATTTTGTGTATGCGTCCTATGAGCTTGATGTCTACATGACTGTTGAGCTACATCATGTCATATTTACAGTGGTGCAATCCATGTATTTTTTTGAGTCTTGTAGTGAGTGCATCGAGCTCCTGAAGTAGGGTACTTGCTGTTGCTGTTTTGCTGGGCTGAATCTGCTATATCATGATGCTATGTAAATCTGCTGCTACAAGTCATTCTATGCATAATCTGGAGATGTTCACTAAGGATGTTTTGTCGTACATGTCATTCTCTATCCATCCATGTCCTTGGTTGCATTTATAGCCTGCTGTAACTTGCTGTTATCTTGCTCCAAACTTGCTAAATAATGTTGCTGTCAGCCTGATTAACGTTAAGTTCAGTTTTGCCATGTGCTTTGCTAGTGATCCATGTACCCTATGAACTTGCTCTTGCCATGATTAGCTTCACAAACATGTATTCTTACGGCTGATAACCTTGTCATGCCATGTATTTCTCTGTGGTGAGTTGTACAAGCTCACAAACATGCCTACTTATCGTTGTTCCTGCCATGTCTGAATCTGTCATATCATTTGCCATGTTTGCATGGATGCTACTAGGTTTTCTGTTGATCTTTGGAATTAGTTCAGTAAGGGAGTTTTGTTCTTTGTCTTTAGTATTAGCATGCCATGCCTTGGTTTGCCATGTTAAGTTCTTGTAGCATGTCGTTTGATAGCTCTAAACATTGCAACCTGATGTTATATCTGCTAAGTCTGTAAACTGTTATTATTTGCAATTTTGCCATGTCCTTTTGAGCATGTTCTAGTGATTTCTGGAGATAGCTCATTGTTCATGTTTTTTCATGATTTACCAGTTCTTCATGCCCATGCCTTTTGTTCTTATGTTGAGGTACTGTAGCATATTGTTTTGAAGCTTGCTAGATGCATAGTTGCTGTTTTGGACAGCTTGTCCTTTAAACTTGTATAGAGTGTATGTGTTGAACCGTTGCTCCGTTTTGAGTGTGCTCTATATGAAACTTGCTTGATTTTGCATGAAGATTCATATTATCATGTTACATCCATGTTTTGAGAGTGTTTTTTTGATGTTTTTATGCATTTTGCATCAATGTCATGTTTAACTTGTTTTGCTCATATCTTTTAGGCCGTAGCTCCGAACTAATTGAACTTTATATTTAACTTGACTAGAATTTCGTGTAGATCATCTTTGTGCATCTTAACTTGCTGTTTAACAACATGAACATAATGTTTGTTCAGATCTGGACCAACTTCAAAACTTGCATATGAGGACTTACCGAATTAGTTCTATGTTGTTTCCGGCCTCATTTAAACTTGCGTTGATGAGTTGTTCTTGTTTGCATCATCTCTTGCCATGAGTAACCTCATCTAGCTTTGCCATGCATCATGCTTGGTTGTGCATCATGTCTTGTCTATGTGTGGTGTGTTTACCATGTTCTGTGCTTCTTCTCGATAGTTACCGTTTCGTTGCGATAGTGAGGATTCGTTCGTTTAGGCTTGGTTCGTCTTCGTGGCTTCATCTTCTTCATGGACTCGTTCTTCTTCCTAGCGGGATTTCAAGCAAGATGACCGCTACCTTGGATCTCACTACTATCATTGCTATGCTAGTTGCTTCGTTCTATCGCTTTGCTACGCTACCTATCACTTGTTCTTCAAGCCTCCCAATTTTCCATGTCAGCCTCTAACCTTTTAAACCCTTCCTAGCAAGCCGTTGTTTGGCTATGTTACCGCTTTTGCTCAGCCCCTCTTATAGCGTTGTTAGTTGCAGGTGAAGTTGAAGATTGCTCCTGGGTGGACAGGATTATGTTGGGATATCACAATATCTCTTATTTAATTAATGCATCTATATACTTGGTAAAGGGTGGAAAGATCGGCCTTGTGCCTGGTGTGTTGTTCCACTCTTGCCGCCCTAGTTTCCGTCATACCGGTGTTATGTTCCCGGATTTTGCGTTCCTTACGCGGTTGGGTGATTTATGGGACCCCCTTGACGGTTTGCTTTGAATAAAACTCCTCGGCAAAGAAGGCCCAACCTTGGTTTTACCATTTGCCTCACCGCCACCTATACCCTTCCCTTGGGTCGGCCAACCCGAGGGTCATCTTTATTTTAGCCCCCGGGCTAGTGCTTCTCTAAGTCTTGGTCGAACCGAAGCGATGTCCGGCGCCCCGTGGCAACGAGGTCTATGCCAACCCGACGTCTGGCTCATCCGGTGTGCCCTGAGAACGAGATATGTGCAGCTCCTATTGGGATTTGTCGGCACATCCGGGCGGCTTTGCTAGTCTTGTTTTACCATTGTCGAAATGTCTTGTAAACCGGGATTCCGAGACTGATCGGGTCTTCGTGGGAGAAGGAATATCCTTCGTTGACCGTGAGAACTTGTGATGGGCTAAGTTGGGACACCCCTGCAGGGTATTATCTTTCGAAAGCCGTGCCCGCGGTTATGTGGCAGATGGGAATTTGTTAATGTCCGGTTGTAGATAACTTGACACCAGATCCCAATTAAAACGCATCTACCGTGTGTGTAGCCGTGATGGTCTCTTTTCGGCGGAGTACGGGAAGTGAACACGGTTTTGGGTTATGTTTGACGTAAGTAGGAGTTCAGGATCACCTCTTGATCATTGCTAGCTACACGACCGTTCCGTTTGCTCTCTTCTCGCTCTTATTTGCGTATGTTAGCCACCATATATGCTTAGTCGCTGCTGCAACCTCACCATTTTACCCCTTCCTTTCCCATTAAGCTTTGCTAGTCTTGTTACCCATGGTAATGGGATTGCTGAGTCCTCGTCGCTCACAGATTAATACAACAACAGTTGCAGGTGCAGGTTATGCGATGATCATGACGTGAGAGTGTTGCTTTCTTGTTTTGGAGTTCTTCTTCTGCTTCTTCTTCGATCAGGGGATAGGTTCCAGGTCGGCAGCCTGGGCTAGCAGGGTGGATGTCATTTGAGTTCCTATTTGTGTTTCATCCGTAGTCGAATGGTGCTCTCTTGTAAGATGATGTTGTATTCGTGTGGCATTGTATGCCTTTTGTATGTATCCCCTTCTATTATGTAATGTTGATGTAATGATATCCACCTTGCAAAAGCGTCTTCAAGATGCGCTTGTATCCTTGGTGGGACCTTCGAGTTCCTTTAGGATAGGGTAGTATCTTGGGCGTGACAGGCGGGGTGTCGGTTTGCTCAATGGCGGTCCCACATGAAAGTGAAAATGCTAGGAAACATGCCTTCCCTAAGCTATGTGTCGTGCCGGACGGGCCGTGGAGTACTCCCGATCCCGGGCGTGTGGGGGTGCGACGCGAACGCGGCAGGTCTTTTCCTTTTACTAGAAATGTTCCCGTGCATTGCGACGGATCCAAAGTAGTAGAATAGTAGTATTTGTTCACAAACTTGAAAGAAATCACTCTTGTTTTGATATACTCCTAATATATTACTCCCTCTGTACCTAAACATTTGTCTTTTCAGAGATTTCAAATGGACTATCACATACGGATTATATAGACATATTCTAGTGTTTCTAGCAAGATGCCCGCGCATTGCACGAAGTTGATGGAAAAGGTAAGCACAACTTATAAATTTATGGATGGAGTACTAGTTATAGTGATGCATATAATTAAGCAACGGGATCGCACATGTCAGTATTGACTGGAACGAGAATGCAACAGCACAATAAGAATTAAGGCCACGATGATGTGATTGTAGTGGTGGTTACAGAAGGAAAGAAGAAAGATGGATCCATGAACGTATGACCTCCTCCTCCTCAACTTAGTGCGCCGGGCCACCGACCGGCGGCTAAGGAGCGGCGGCTTTTGTGGCTAGGTCGAGGTGCTTCTCAGCAAAGGCATCCAAGGCTTCCAGCCGGTTGAGGAAGGCTAATGTCGTAGCTTCCTCACTGGCCTTGTAGATACCTATGTACACGATTTGCTCGTACACATGGATGTGTAGGTCAACAATTCTTGCAGGGCGAGGCGCCTCACGGCGAGCGCGATCTCCAGGTGGACATTCTTTGTGGCGTCGGCGGGCAGTCGCAGGGCCACCAGGCCGATTAGGGTGGTAGGCAATGAGGAGCCCGGGCGCGCGGGCTGGAGGAGTACGGCGATGTCATCCGCGAGCTTCTTGAGGACGGTGAACTTGTTGCTGGTGGCAACGATCATCTGGTCCAACTGAGAGTCGTAGTTGGCGTCGACGGCGGCCATCCACCATCCGGTCTCCAACACCATCTCGAGACGATCCTCGGCGCCATGCCGCAGGCCGGCATCGTGGACCATCTGGCACAGCCGCTGGCCGCTCACGCGCATCGCTGCCATGGGTCTAAAGTGAGCTCTTTTGCGCTTAGTGTAGGTGCTTAGGCAAATGCTTAGGTGTGTACGATGTGGTAGATGCATTGGAATGGAGGGGCGCCTTTATATGAGGGTAATGAGGGCAAACTGTGTTGCATTCACATCGTGCAACCTCTTTTCCTGGACCTCCTCCCATTACTTCCCTCATGCATTAATTGAAGGAGGATGCATTAGCCGTTCAACATTTCGGGAACCGCTATTCCCTCCCTCGTCTGCATTAAAGCCATATCGGGAGCTGTGCCTCCTGCTGTCAAATCGAATACTCCCTCCGTCTAGGTGAGTATTAAGGCATCTTACGAAAACCAAATAGTAAACACATAGGCGTGGTGCATTAACTCTCACATTGTTTCTTAGTTTTTGACATAAATAGAGGAATCAACCAATAAGAGATGTGGGGCTTGTATGCTTTTAATGACTTGAGACTATCAAACATGACATGCAAGTGGTCGGTTAGATTTGCATAATGATATTAATAAGGGAGTACCTAGAACTCATCTAGATGAGATATAATTTGGTCTCATTCACATTGAAAACTAGAACAAATAAAACCCACGTCAGCACACACGCATCTTATAGCATCACATCCAATGGCTATAAAAGATGAATGAGACCAAATTATATCTCATCTAGATGAGTTCTAGCAAAACTTTATTAATAATACTTAGTACTCCTGCGCCATATATCATATGTTAGTATCATGTAGTACTTTATTTATTGCCATGTATGACACATAGTACTCAACTCTCTCTCTCTTTCTTCATTTAATTCTATGACACCTCATCATAATTGCTAAGGCTAGTACCATTACAACCAGCCTTAGCAAATACTACCTCCGTCCAGGTTTATTGATCCTCCTTGTATTTCGTGCCAAATTTTGACCATAGATTAAACTAAAAAAATGTTCACGCATGTCATAAAAAATTATTTCTTTGAAAACTTATATTCAAATACGAATCCAACTATATAAGTTTTGTTGACATGCATTAATATTTTGTTAGTTAAATCTTTAGTCAAAATTTGGCACAAACTACAAAGGGGGCCAATAAACTAGGACGGAGGTAGTACTAAACATTAAGTTCTCTCGTTTTCCTCTCCACCTTGGTCACCTAGATGGAGGGAGTATACTGTGCGGGCTTTTCCTGTGCGGTAGGCAGGGCAGTTCCGCCTAGTCAGTTCTGCCCCGTGATTTGACTTGCCATTATCATTTTAACTGCGGCACTACGACCGGCGTGAGTCTCCTGATTCCTGACCACCTCCATATAGGTGCCTCTCCCAATGCTCCACCATGTAGTAGAGGCTGGCTCTTGCATGAGAGCCCACTTCTCCACTTTTTCCTTGCCTCTCTTTCCTCCACATATGCAAAAATGCCATGTAAAGCGCATTATTGTACTTACTTGCTCCTACAGGTGCTAAGCTTGCCACATAGGCATAAAGTCTGATGTGGCAAGTTAATCGAGAAGAGAGAGACTAGTTTGGTGACCCAAGGAAGAAACGGTGCTAAGCGCGTGTACCTAGGTGAAAAGACAATTTTGAGTCTATAGATAATTAAGTGAAGCAAACTTAGCAACAAAAAACTAATAAGCACACCATTTCATTGGAAGAGGTTACTCCTTGGCAAATGCAATAAATACTAGTAATCCTTGTGTCCCGTAATATAAGAATGTTTTTGGCACTACACTAGTGTAAAAAACGTTCTTATATTATGGGACGGAGGGATTACGAAGAAAGAGATAGAGAGAAGTAAAAAAACAAATACACTTATAGCCAACCTTATAGCTAACCTTGTTGTAGTATTAGTGACTAAGTGATGACTATGTATGTCACACCCTAGCTAGTTCATGCATTAGAGTGTTGCATCGTGTCTATTTGTTTCAACAGAAACTTGAAATGGGATTGCCAGAACCCCCAGCCCCCTCTGAAACAACTAGGGTTTACTAAAAATATTTTCGATGAACCTGAAATGCCCTTCTAAAATGTCCATCATTTTTGTCTTGGTCCAGAAGCTTTGCCAAAAGTGGTGCACATTTTCCTAGGTCATCCTAAGGTCATTGAATTAAATCATAGCTATTTGAATTTGGGCATTTTAAATAACTAAAATATTTCAAATGTCCAAATATCTCAAACTAAAATGTTTCATGTTGGAAATAATCCAACAATGGACTAGGATTAGTTTGGTGAATTTTAGAATCTTTACGGTATTTTAAATAACTCAACAAAGCTGCAGAAAAATAGAAAAAAAAAAAAGCAGAACACAAACTAACTTACAGGCGGCCCACAGCAGCCGCCCAGCCCACCAGCCACGCCAATGCTGCCCGCCTCGCCCAGCCAGGCAGGCAGGTGCTCGACGCCGGAGCAGGAGCTCGCCACGCAGCACCCTGCCTCCCTGCCTCACCTCCTCGCCGCCCCGCTCACCTGGACGACCTCCACGTTGCGCCCCCGACGCCCTGGACACCTCACTCCTCCCCCTGTCCCCTCCTCGCTCTCCCCGCCATGGCCGACGCCACCGCAGCTGCACCGTCGCCGTAGTCGCGCTCTCCGTCGTCCTCGCGCCGCTCCGACCTGTCCAGAAGCTCCGCCGCCCTCCTCTTCTTCGAGCTAGCCGAGCCCCGAGCGCTCGCTCGCTCTACAACGCTCCCCGAGCTCTTCGTCAACCTTCGGCCGCCGGAGATCCCCTTCGACCTCACCGCCGCACCAGCTCGTCCCCGATCATGACGTTCGCTTCCCGAGACCGCATGAGCTCAGCTACCTTCCCATCTTCTCCGTTCTCCTCTTCGTGCACCACAGCAAGTGAACAAGCTCACCGCACCCACCGCCATGAGCACGTCGCCGCGTGTCTCCGGCTAACCAGCGCCACCCCACCATGTCCAATGGCCTCACCGCAACCCCAGGAGGCCAACGCACTACCGCACGTACCTCACGGTGCCCCGTAGCTCGTTTTGCACTTCCACCCGAGCTCCGGCGCCGCCAAACACGTCGCCGGCGTCGTTTCCGGCGACCTCGAGGCCAACTACCACCACCAATAGATGCGGGTTGCCTCCCGCATCACGTAGATAGGCTCCGCCGCTCGTTTGGTCGCTTGCGCGCGATTCTGCACTTTCCTCCGCCGCACGGAATGGTCGCCGCCGGCGAAACTCCGGCGAGTCGACGTGGCTGTCATTAGCAACTAAACCCACCAGTTAAAACCCACCTAGGTCACTGACAATGGGCCCTAGGGCCACGTCAAACCCCGCGCGGGTTTGACCGGGATTAGTCCCTGTGTCACGGCGTGTGGTCCCCACATCGTCGAGTTTGACCAACCAGCGGGGTTGACTCACGACGCAAGCATGACACAGTCTTGGACGCATTAACTAATTTCTTCGAATTATTTCTATACAGAAAATCCGAAAATAGTTCAAACTTCAAAATTCATATAAAATCAACCATAGCTCCAAATGAGACAAATTATATATGCAAAATGATCAGAAAAATCCAATCTATCCATCTGTACTGGTTTCATGCATGTTTACAGAAGCTAACCCACTGTTTATCACAGAACAAGTTTAAACACTTTAAATGATCATATATGAGTTTGAATTTTGAATCTTTGGTTCAAATTGGTTCAAACCCATCTGATCTTAGTTGCATTAGCCCAAAGCACTCATTTTGCCATGTCTCATTGCATGCATCATATTGTTGCATCTTGTTTGGTAATGCTTGTGTATCGGTGTTCTGCGGCGGGTTACGGCCCCGAGGAGTACCGTGATAACCTGACGAAGAACAATACCGTGTAACGACCGTCGAACAAGCAACCAACCATTTGATCATATCGATAAAATCCCATGTTCTTGCTCCTGCTCTCGTTCTTCGCATTAAGACAACGCGATTCAAACTGCTTTGTGTGCTGCGGTAGTTGAACCCATTTCCTCTGCATGACTGTCATTGCCACAAGAACTAGATGAAACCCACTAGCATGTGTAGGAGTTGATTGAGCCTTGTGATTGTGTTGTTCCTACCTTGCTATGCCTGCTATGCTTAGAGTCGTGTCGTCCGGTTCATCGGGATGATGGCTAGAGTGAAATGATCAAGTCGATCGAGAGTAAGGTGTTGAACACGATTTGGTAAAGGTATCGATGAAAGGCCATGTAGGAGTACATGGTGGGTTGTTTCATTGAGGCCGTCCTTAAACCTCGAGATCTGTATGTGTGATTTAAGATTCAGCTACTACCATGCATTGGGCCCAAACCAATGGACCCTCTCGACTTCTTATCCACCCTAGTCTTGGTCCGGAGTTGCAAGTAGTTTCGGTGTTTGTAGCCCATCTTGGAGGCCGTGGACAGCGCTGACCGTAGGGGTGGGCTGTGATCACGTAGGTACGTGGCACGGTGTACCGGATGCCCGTTTGGTATCTCGGGAACCCTGTTCACATCGTTTGGGGCTGTGAGCGAGACTTCGGCCGGAACTCCTCATAGATGAAACCCAAATAGGCGATAAACCTGGACTAGAGGCTTAGGTGTCTAGGTAGGTCGTGGCCGACACCCACGTTGGGCTTCCGCTTGAAGGTTGCCGAGTACATGTCGTGTAAACGGCGATAAGTGGTGAGAGCGTGTATGAAGAAGTACACCCCTGCAGGGTTAACATCATCTATTCGAATAGCCGCGTCCGCGGTAAAGGACTACTTGGTTGCCTATACAGTTCATAGACAAGTAAATGGATACTACTAAAAGCCTCAAGATAAGCGTGAGTGCCGAGGATGGCTTCTCCGTAGGAAGACGGGGTTGGATCCTCGGTGGTGTATTGAAATGATGAGTAGTGGACTCGAGTGCGCAAAACTATTTCAAGTTGGTGTCTCGTAGGATAGTTTAGCCATGAGTCAAAGCTGGCTTGCTGCAATAACCCCACCAACCCTTCTTGATAATATGCATGTATGTAGGGTCCGATGTAAGTCTTCTTTGAGTACCTTTGTACTCATGTTGCTTTAATTTACATTTTTAGAAGATGCCTCAAACCCTTCCGACGGGTTCTTCGTGAGACGTTGACATCGATGAGTAGGCTAAGGCCCGTGGTGATCTGAGCAAGAGAAGGACCATGTAGTATAGCTAGGCTTACCCAAGCCTCTTTTATTTTACTAGTTATGCGTACTCGGACAAAACACTTCATTGTGGCTTGTATGCTTGTATGACTTGTATGTGGGTCGTGTGACCCGTACTTGTGTGTATGTTATGAATGGCTCTCTGAGCCTTTAAATAAAATACTTGTGTCGTAGAGTCATGTTGTGATGCCTTGTTGTATTTGCACATATCGAGCATATTGTGTGTATGATTGAAATGCTTGGTATGTGTGGGATCGACTATCTAGTTGTTTATCTTTAGTAGCCTCTCTTACGGAAATGTCTCCTAGTGTCTCCACCGAGCCATGGTAGCTTGCTACTGCTCCGGACACTTAGGCTGGCCGGCATGTGTCCTTCTTCGCTCTCGTGTCTGTCCCTTCGGGAAATGTCACGCGTTGAGTACGGAGTCCCGTTAGCCCGCTTCAGCCCGGTTCACCGAGTCTGCTAGCCCAGCGCCACAGCCCGAACTTACTTGCTGTTGACCGACACGTTCGATCTTTGGGTCATGGATGCTGTCCTGTAAGTCTGTGCCACTTTGGGTTTACGACTAGCCATGTCAGCCGGGCTCTTTTTCATATGGATGCTAGCGACACTATCATATCGTGTGCCAAAAGGCGCAAACGGTCCCGGCTAAGGTAAGGCGACACCGTTGGGATACCGTGCGTGAGGCCGCAAAGTGATATGATGTGTTACTGAGCTAGATCGATGTGACGTTGAGTCGGGTCCCGACAGCGTTGGCATCGAGCCGGACTGCTGTGTAGGTTCTCCAAGCCAAACCGGTCGATGTTGAGTCTAGAAATGCTTTAGTTATATGTAGGGAATTGATTGTGGGATGGTACGTAAGGCTCTTTTTACTCCTTTATCTCATGATATTCGATCCGAGTCACCCATTCTTCCATCGGGGTTAAGGATTAGGACCTCTTCTCTCTATTAGGCTCACGTGTTACTAATCAGTAGTACCTTGTAGGTTTGATGGTTACAAGCCTGGTTCAGTTTTACTATCCTGTTATGTTACTAAATTGGACCACAGAAGCGCCGTGTGTGGGTGCCTAATACTGCCCTGCCACCCAGATTCACACCGAGGCCATCCTTCCAGCGCCTCGCCCAGATTCAAGAAGATGCACCAGCTAGGCCCTATGGTGGACCAACCAACAACGCTCTCACGTGCCAGCCCGTGGCGTGCTTCAAGTGTGGGGAATCAGGCCACTACATGCGCGATTGTCCTCGGACCAACCCCAACCAGCCTGCAAGAGCTGTTGGCATGGCAACCAGCAGGAAAGGTGTTCCATGCCAAGCCGGCCACCACTGCACGTGGCCATGTTAATTGTGTCTCAGCTGAAGAGGCCCAAGAGGATCCCAACGTCGTGCTCGGTACGCTTCTTGTTAATTGCCACCCGGCTTCCGTTCTTTTCGATACTGGAGCATCTCATTCATTCATATCCGAAAACTATGCTCGTTTGCACAACACTGCATTCAGTGATATGCCCACCTCCATGGTAATTCAAACCCCGGGATCTAAATGGCAAACTTCTAGAGTAAGCCATGGTAATGAAATTCAAGTCGACAGACTTGTTTTCCTTGCATCGTTGATAGCTCTCAAATCTTCGGATATAAATATCATCTTGGGTATGGACTGGATGTCGGCCCATCATGCTAAGATTGATTGTTTCTCTAGGACTGTTCAACTTACGCACCCCTCGGGAAAGATAGTCAATGTCTTGACCCGAATATCTAAGCGTCAATTATATTCTCTTAATGCCAGTCCCTTGCCAGACCTCGAAGACGTTCCGGTAGTCCGTGACTTTCCGGATGTCTTTCCAGAAGAATTGCCAGGTGTTCCACCTGACCGAGATGTTGAATTTGTGATAGATCTCATTCCAGGAACTGTCCCAATTTCTAGGAGACCCTATAAGATGGCACCCCTAGAACTAGCCGAACTTAAGAAACAACTCGATGAGGCCTTGAATAAAGGTTTCATCCGTCCTAGTTCATCTCCTTGGGCTTGCCCCGTCCTCCTCGTCAAGAAGAAGGATGGTACGGATCGGATGGTTGTAGACTATCGACCCGTCAACTTGGTCACAATTAAGAACAAGTATCCGCTCCCCAGGATCAACGATCTGTATGATCAGCTCGCAGGATCCTCAGTCTTCTCTAAGATGGATTTGAGGTTAGGCTACCATCAAATCAAAATTCGAAACGGGGACATTCCTAAAACGGCTTTTGTTACTCGTTACGGCCAATATGAGTACACCGTCATGTCCTTCGGTCTAACCAACGCCCCAGCCACGTTCTCCCGGTTAATGAACTCAATCTTCATGGAGTATTTGGATAAATTAAATAGTGGTTTACCTCGATGACATACTCATCTATTCCAAGAACGAGGAAGAACATGCCGAACATCTAAGGCTAGTGTTGATGAAACTTCGAGAGCATCGCCTTTATGCCAAATTCTCCAAGTGTGAATTCTGGTTGCCAGAAGTGACCTATCTAGGACATGTAATTTCTGGTAAAGGTATTGCTGTAAACCCCGAGCGAGTTCAAGCCGTCCTTAATTGGACTCCACCTGAATCGGTCAAGCAAGTTCGGAGCTTCCTTGGCTTAGCGAGCTATTGTCGCCGCTTACGAGAACTTCTCCAAAGTTGCTAAACCTCTAACTGAACTCCTCAAGAAGGATAAAAAGTTCGAGTGGACTCCACAATGTGAGCACAGTTTCCAGGAACTGAAAAGACGTTTAACTTCTGCTCCCGTGTTGGTACCCCCAGATTTCTCTAAGGACTTTGTTATCTATTGCGACGCCTCGCGACAAGGACTAGGCTGTATTCTCATGCAAGATCAACACGTAATTGCTTATGGTTCACGGCAATTACACCCACATGAGGAAAACTACCCTACTCATGATTTAGAGCTTGCAGCTGTAGTCTATGCACTCAAAACCTGGCGACATTACCTTCTTGGTAATCGTTATAAACCTACACCGATCACCAAAGTCTGAAATATATATTTACCCAACCAGATTTGAATCTCAGGCAAAGACGTTGGGTCGAGTTGATTTCAGATTTCGACTTAGGGATAACTTATACCCCCGGAAAAGCCAACGTCATGGCTGATGCACTAAGTCGTAAATCTTATTGCAACAACCTAATGTTGCAACAAAGTCAACCACTTCTCCACGAGGAATTTCGAAGCTCAACCTTCACATTGTTCCTCGAGGGTTCCTTTCCACCTTGGTGGCGAAACCTTCCCTTACGGATCAGATCATCAAAGCCCAAAAGGTAGATCCGGGAATTTCTCGCATCAAAAGAAACATCAAGAAAGGAGTCGCGGATTGTTTCTCCATTGATGATCAAGGAGTCGTATACTTCGAAACCCGTCTAGTGGTTCCTAAGGTGCGAAACCTGCGGCGATTGATCCTTAAGGAAGCTCATGAATCTCCTCTCACCATTCATCCCGGTGGCACTAAAATGTATCAGGACCTACGCCAGAGGTTCTGGTGGACTAGGATGAAGAGAGACATTGCTCAATATGTTGCTAACTGCGACGTCTGCCGTCGTGTAAAAGCAGAGCATCAGCGGCTCTTGGCACCCTTCAACCTTTAGCTATTCCTGAATGGAAATGGGATAAAATTAGTATGGATTTCATCACTTTGGTTTTCCCGGGACCAAGAGAGGAATAACGCTATCTTTAATCGTTATCGACCGCCTTTCCAAAGTAGCCCATTTCTTACCTGTTCATGAGTATAACCGCTAGTCAGCTAGCAGACTTGTACGTATCCCTAATAGTGTCCTTCATGGTGTTCCATTGAAATAAACTTCGGATAGAGGAAGTCTCTTCACCTCTCGATTTTGGGAAAGTTTCCAAAACGCTATGGGAACCCATCTTACCTTTAGCACTGCTGCTCCACCCTCAATCAAGTGGTCAAGTGGAACGTGTCAACCAAATCCTAGAAGACATGCTTGAGCTTGGTTATCTCATTCGAATGGATTGGGAGAAATGCCTTCCATTTGCGAATTTGCTTATAACAACAGCTATCAATCTAGCTTGGGCAAAGCACCTTTTGAAGTTCTCTATGGGCGAAGGTGTCGAACACCTCTTAACTGGTCGAAACCGGGAAAGACAATTCTTTGGCCGGATATGATCCAGAGGCGTAAGAACAAGTCCGCATCGTTAGTGAAAAGTTGAAAACAGCCCAATCTCGTCAAAAGAGTCAATATGACCGAAAACATAAGGCTATGACTTACGAGGTTGACGAGAAGGCTTACCTTGGGTTACCCTCCAAGGAACCCATCGTTTGATATCAAAGGCAAGTTGGCTCCTCGCTACATTGGACCCTTTCGCATTCTTGCCAAGCGAGGAGAAGTTGCCTACCAATTGGAACTACCTCCGCATCTCTCCAAAGTCCACGACGTCTTCCACGTTTCTCAACTCGGCGTTGCTTCTCGGATCCTATCCGTGGAGTGGACCACAAAACGCTTGATCTCCAAGATAATCTCACATATCGAGAATACCTGTTCGTATCCTCGATCAAGCCGAGCGTACTACTCGACGGCATAATATCAAGTTTCTCAAGGTTCAATGGTGGCATCATTACGAGAAAGAAGCCACTTGGGAAAGGGAGGATCGTCTTCGACTTGAGTACCCGCCCTCTTTCCGGAGGAACCTAAATCTCGGGGCGAGATTCTTTTGAGTGGGGTGAGTTGTCACACCTAGCTAGTTCATGCATTAGAGTGTTGCATCATGTCTATTTGTTTCAACAAAACTTGAAATGGGATTGCGTAACCCCAGACCCCTCTGAAACAACTAGGGTTTACTAAAAATATTTTCGATGAACTGAAATGCCCTTCTAAAATGTCCATCATTTTTGTCTTGGTCCAGAAGCTTTGCCAAAAGTGGTGCACATTTTCCTAGGTCATCCTAAGGTCATTGAATTAAATCATAGCTATTTGAATTTGGGCATTTTAAATAACTAAAATATTTCAAATGTCCAAATATCTCAAACTAAAATGTTTCATGTTGGAAATAATCCAACAATGGACTAGGATTAGTTTGGTGAATTTTAGAATCTTTCTGGTATTTTAAATAACTCAACAAAGCTGCAGAAAAATAGAAAAAAACAAAAACAGAACACAAACTAACTTACCTGGCGGCCCACCGGCCGGCCCAGCCCACCACACCACGCCAGACTGCCGCCTCGCCCCAGCCAGGCGGCAGTGCTCGACGCCGAGCAGAGCTCGCCACGCAGCACCCCTGCCTCCTCGCCTCACCTCCTCGCCGCCCGCTCACTGGGCGACCTCCACGTTGCGCCCCGACGCCCTGGACACCTCACTCCTCCCCCTGTCCCCCTCCCTCGCTCTCCCCGCCATGGCCGACGCCACCGCAGCTGCACCGTCGCCGTAGTCGCGCTCTCCGTCGTCCTCGTGCCGCTCCGACCTGTCCAGAAGCTCCGCCGCCCTCCTCTTCTTCGAGCTAGCCGAGCCCCGAGCGCTCGCTCGCTCTACAACGCTCCCCGAGCTCTTCGTCAACCTTCGGCCGCCGGAGATCCCCTTCGACCTCACCGCCGCACCAGCTCGTCCCCGACCGCGACGTTCGCTTCCCGAGACCGCAGTGAGCTCAGCTACCTTCCCATCTTCTCCGTTCTCCTCTTCGTGCACCACGCAAGTGAGCGGCTCACCGCACCCACCGCCGCGAGCACGTCGCCGGCGTGTCTCCGGCTAACCAACGGCCACCCCACCATGTCCAATGGCCTCACCGCAACCCCAGGAGGCCAACGCACTACCGCACGTACCTCACGGTGCCCCGTAGCTCGTTTTGCACTTCCACCCGAGCTCGGCGCCGCCAAACACGTCGCCGGCGTCGTTTCCGGCGACCTCGAGGCCAACTACCACCACCAATAGATGCGGGTTGCCTCCCGCATCACGTAGATAGGCTCCGCCGCTCGTTTGGTCGCCTGCGCGCGATTCTGCACTTTCCTCCGCCGCACGGAATGGTCGCCGCCGGCGAAACTCCGGCGAGTCGACGTGGCTGTCATTAGCAACTAAACCCACCAGTTAAAACCCACCTAGGTCATCGCACAAGGCCCTAGGGCCACGTCAAACCCGTCGCCAGCTGGTTTGACCGGATTAATCCTGTGTCATCGACGTGTGGTCCCCACATCGTCGAGTTTGACCCAGCCAGCGGGGTTGACTCTTGACGCAAGCATGACACAAGTCTTGGCGCATTAACTAATTTCTTCGAATTATTTCTATACGGAAAATCCAGAAAATAGTTCAAACTTCAAAAATTCATATAAAATCAACCATAGCTCCAAATGAGACAAATTATATATGCAAAATGATCAGAAAAATCCAATCTATCCATCTGTACTGGTTTCATGCATGTTTACAGAAGCTAACCCACTGTTTATCACAGAACAAGTTTAAACACTTTAAATGATCATATATGAGTTTGAATTTTGAATCTTTGGTTCAAATTGGTTCAAACCCATCTGATCTTAGTTGCATTAGCCCAAAGCACTCATTTTGCCATGTCTCATTGCATGCATCATATTGTTGCATCTTGTTTGGTAATGCTTGTGTATCGGTGTTCTGCGGCGGGTTACGCCCCGAGGAGTACCGTGATAACCTGACGAAGAACAATACCCGTGTAACGACCCGTCGAACAAGCAACCAACCATTTGATCATATCGATAAAATCCCATGTTCTTGCTCCTGCTCTCGTTTACTTGCATTAAGACAACGCGATTCAAACTGCTTTGTGTCTGCGGTAGTTGAACCCATTTCCTCTGCATGACCTGTCATTGCCACAGTAACTAGATGAAACCCACTAGCATGTGTAGGAGTTGATTGAGCCTTGTGATTGTGTTGTTCCTACCTTGCTATGCCTGCTATGCTTAGAGTCGTGTCAGGTCTGGTTCATCGGGATGATGGCTAGAGTGAAATGATCAAGTCGGTACGAGAGTAAGGTGTTGAACACGATTTGGTAAAGGTATCGATGAAAGGCCATGTAGGAGTACATGGTGGGTTGTTTCATTGAGGCCGTCCTTAAGCACTGAGATCTGTATGTGTGATTTAAGATTCAGCTACTACCATGCATTGGGCCCGAAACCAATGGACCCTCTCGACTTCTTATCCACCCTAGTCTTCGGTCCAGGAGTTGCAAGTAGTTTCTGGTGTTTGTAGCCTCATCGGAGGCCGTGGACAGCGCCGACCGTAGGGGTGGGCTGTGATCTGGTAGGTACGTGGCACGGTGTACCGGATGCCCGTTTGGTATCTCGGGAACCCTGTTCACATCGTTTGGGGCTGTGAGCGAGACTTCGGCCGGAACTCCTCATAGATGAAACCCAAATAGGCGATAAACCTGGACTAGAGGCTTAGGTGTCTAGGTAGGTCGTGGCCGACACCCACGTTGGGCTTCCGCTTGAAGGTTGCCGAGTACATGTCGTGTAAACGGCGATAAGTGGTGAGAGCGTGTATGAAGAAGTACACCCTGCAGGTTAACATCATCTATTGAATAGCGCGTCATGATAAAGGACTACTTGGTTGCCTATACGGTTCATAGACAAGTAAATGGATACTACTAAAAGCCTCAAGATAAGCGTGAGTGCGAGGATGGCTTCTCCGTAGGAAGGCGGGGTTGGATCCTCGGTGGTGTATTGAAATGATGAGTAGTGGACTCGAGTCAAAAACTATTTCAAGTTGGTGTCTCGTAGGATAGTTTAGCCATGAGTCAAAGCTGGCTGCTGCAATAACCCCACCAACCCTTCTTGATAATATGCATGTATGTAGGGTCGATGTAAGTCTTCTTGAGTACCTTTGTACTCATGTTGCTTTAATTTACATTTTTAGAAGATGCCTCAAACCCTTCCGACGGGTTCTTCGTGAGCGTTGACATCGATGAGTAGGCTAAGGCCGGTGGTGATCTGAGCAAGAGAAGGACCATGTAGTATAGCTAGGCTTACCCAAGCCTCTTTTATTTTACTAGTTATGCGTACTCGGACAAAACACTTCATTGTGGCTTGTATGCTTGTATGACTTGTATGTGGGTCGTGTGACCCGTACTTGTGTGTATGTTATGAATGGCTCTCTGAGCCTTTAAATAAAGTACTTGTGTCGAGAGTCATGTTGTGATGCCTTGTTGTATTTGCACATATCGAGCATATTGTGTGTATGATTGAAATGCTTGGTATGTGTGGGATCGACTATCTAGTTGTTTATCTTTAGTAGCCTCTCTTACCGGAAATGTCTCCTAGTGTCTCCACCGAGCCATGGTAGCTTGCTACTGCTCCGAACACTTAGGCTGGCCGGCATGTGTCCTTCTTCGTTCTGTATCTGTCCCTTCGGGAAATGTCACGCGTGAGTACCGGAGTCCTGTTAGCCCGCTACAGCCCGGTTCACGAGTCTGCTAGCCCAGCCTTCAGCCGGAACTTACTTGCTGTTGACCGACACGTTCGATCTTTGGGTCATGGATGCTGTCCTGTAAGTCTGTGCCACTTTGGGTTTACGACTAGCCATGTCAGCCGGGCTCTTTTTCATATGGATGCTAGCGACACTATCATATCGTGTGCCAAAAGGCTAAACGGTCCCGGCTAAGGTAAGGCGACACCGTTGGGATACCGTGCGTGAGGCCGCAAAGTGATATGATGTGTTACAGGCTAGATCGATGTGACGTTGAGTCGGGGTCCTGACAATGTATGACATGCCAACATCAGATAGCCTAACGCACCGTGTTAAATCTCCAAGGGCGCGACTGTGCTTGCGACGCGACGGTCGTGGTAGGTGCGACCATGATACGGGCTGCTGGCAGCCCTTGGATCTGAGATCAAACGGTCGCATGCTAAATTGCTGAAAATTTGCAGAATAACCCTCCAGGATAGGATATTCACCCATAGGTCTAGAATCAAGCCATGCAATCGTTCGATCACAGATTCAAGGGCTCTCGGAAGCCCGTATCATGGGAGAATGGAAAGCCACTACCCTCCCATTCAAACGTTGGCAGTTCGCTCCTACTCGTCCCCGCACGTCCTTTAATACTACGGCGGTTCGCTCCTAGTTGTCCCGTCCTTTTCACATTACGGCAGTTCCACTAATCCTAACCCTCCTCCCAAATCCATGGCGTCCCAAATCTCCATGATCGGCGGTGAGTACAAGGTTAGAACCATCACCGACAATTTAGTTCGACGTCATCTACACCCGATCTTCTGCGACGGTGAAAGGATGCCTTTCTCGCTTCAGACGCATGTTCGAAAACTCAGATGATGAGTGGGTCGCTGGGCGAGATGTTGAGTACACCATAGTCCTGGGACGAGAGAAGGATCTAAAGGACGAAGATAGGAAGAAGCCCGCCGTGATCCAGGTTTGCGTGCATGACTTATGCTTGGTCTACCAAATATGCCATGCCGACGTTGAATGCCTAGATTTTAAGTACTTCCTCGAGAGCAACCTAGTCAAATTTGTTACTATAGACTTTGGTAACGACGAAGAAGTCCTGGGTCAGATAGGCCTCGTTGTAAGCAACACCTTCGACTTCTAGAAGAATCGGCTGGTGTCCTCTCGTCAGCCTTCAATGCTGACCCTGGCAGGAACCATGGTTCATCCTTCGTACGGTAAACTGGAGAAACCTCCATACATGTTTCATCGTTATGCATGGAAGCGGAATGTACTAGATATAGACCACATCCACTACGCTGCAATGGATGGCTACCTTTGTTTCAATATCTACAAGGGTTGGATGAAGAGCAAGAGGCAAGTGTGCGGTTCAAGCAAAGAAGTATTGGCAAATTGGAAGAGGGACAAGGACGATGTCGAGGACGTGGACAAGGACTCCGAGTAAGGTGGCGGTGTCGTTGCTCATGGTAGTTCTAATGCAGTGTCTACCGGAGCAGTTGCAAAGTTTAATTTCAGGTGTGCTTAGTTTAATTTGAGGGGTGTGTTGTGCTGAGCCCCCAGCAGAACTATGTTATGTTTCTTCTCGTTACTTTAACTCTTCAGTATGTACATACTAGTATTTCTTACATTTCGTATTTTAGTTGGTATAGTACTACCACTCGTTTCTTCACATTATATAAGTACAATATATATGGCCAACATCATATAGCCAGTAGTATAGTTGTCAAAGAATTTCAGGGTGCTTAGTTTTGTCAAAGAATTCCAGGGTGCTTAGTTTTACTTGAGGGGTGGGTTGTGCACTTGTGCTGGACACCAATATTGTGACAAGCCTTTTTAATAATACTATATGCATAATTTGGTGACGAGCGCTCTCTATATGTACCACCTTTTTTTATTTCAAGTTTTGCTCCATGGCGCAATCCATCGATACTACTACTGTACAAAGGTGGAGTATATACATTTTTTAAAAGGCTAGAGGGCGGGGCAGTCTAGCTCGGTCGGTTTCACGAGAGGCGAGGGCCTTTGTGATTTGACGGCTCATAACTGCGGTCAAATCGAATAGTACTGCGCCGCCCGCTGCACGCCCGACGCCTCCATTAAACCACTCCATTAAACCCGCATGCAAACCGAGAATCCTACTCCGGCCACACATCCGTTCATTAGCGGG
This sequence comes from Aegilops speltoides, assembly GCA_021437245.1. Lineage (NCBI taxonomy): Eukaryota > Viridiplantae > Streptophyta > Magnoliopsida > Poales > Poaceae > Aegilops > Aegilops speltoides. The sequence goes on along the minus strand of CM038146.1, from coordinate 303,590,729 downwards.
CCTGAATTAAACGCAACACCGGTCGAGGTCCTCCCGTCCGCCCTCAGTTTAAACAAGGCCAGACGCCGACCAAGCTCCTACCGTCCGCCCTCTATTTACACGAGGCCAGACAGACAGCGGGCAAGAATCGCACCCCTCCACCGCTCCCCCATATCCTCCTTCACCATTTTCTCCACTCTTCCGATCGCTTCCGATGAGCCGTTCTCCGGCATATTACCCGGCTGGGTGGCCTGCCGAGCCCTCCGGATACAGGTGAGGCCGCTCAGTGCTTCACCAATCTCGCTTGGCCCGACGGAGCCAGTTGCCGTCCCAAGCAGGCGCGTGGTTCAGCAACTCATCGCTCCAGTTCAGCTTGATGAGGAGTGGTGAGTTGCTCCACACCGGCACGGCGGCGAGTACGCTGATACGGGCATCGTCACTGCCGCGTCGTACCGCGCCTCCAGTGTCTGTGGTGGCCGCGCCTCCCGTGTCTGTGGCCGTGCCTCCCGTTCCTGCGGCAGCGCCATGCAGGCAGAGACAGAAACCGGGTGCATGGAGAGCGACGAGTCAGTGGCCACCTTCTCCGTGTCCGCCGTCATCATCGAGGAGTAGTAGAACACGGGAGGCCGCCACCACTTGGGACCCATGAAGGCCACCGCCAAGGCGACGACTGCGCATTCGGGTGGTTTCTTTGCTGCTTCGTCTCTTCCGAGGACCTTCATCGTCCCTGCAAGTGTCTGACGGACATGAGGAAGACAAAGGGATCCGCGGGCGGCCATTTAGATTATGTACTCCCTCTGTAGCTGGCGGGAAATATTTGTTCTAAGAATGGATAAATTGTATGTATCTATAACTAAAATAAGTCTAGATCCATCCATTTCTAGGACAAGTATTTCCGGATGGAGGAAGTATTAATTATACAAGAGAGCCGGATTGGCACTGCTCAGTTCATGTAAATGTAATGAAATCCATCATGTCTGTATGAAGATCCGGCTTTTTTTTATAAGAAATCCTTCATGCTTATATGAAATCAGTCCGTGTTTGCGTGAATTTCATCTGGTTGGTTAGAGTTGTAAAAATGTATGCCGCTGGCGTTTGATGTCGTCCTCCGTGGAGGAAGCGAGAGGAAATTTGCCAGCTGCTGTTGGAGATGCTCTTTATGGTGGAAATAATAGTGACATCCAATCCATTTGAGTTAATTGCCTATATGATTATCCATCTATAAAAAGTTAATTGCATGTACAGTGTACACGTGACTTGCAGGGTGGCTACAACTTCGTACAGAAAGTTAAAAAGAAACAAGTCCATCCTTAATCTTGCATTCTAAGTACTCTGTGGGTTCCACTTTCAGTACAGTAGCGAAAGAAGTATATATTAAATAAGTAATATGTAATATAGAAATCTAAAGTTAAAAGACAGAATTCAAACTCATTTCATCGCGTTGCGAGCATCCGGCGCTAACCAGCCCAACACATTTTTGTTGTAGACCATGCTGGAGATATATCTCCATGTCTACTCTTATACTCCATTCATTCCTAAATATTTGTCTTTTTCAGATTTCAAATGGACTACCACATACGGATGTGTATGTAGACATATTTTGGAGTGTAGATTCACTCATTTTGCTCCGTATGTCTTTTCAGGAAGGGGTCAAATTTGTCCTTGATTTATTTATGAGGTATCCAGATGGCACTGCACCGCCAAGAAAAGAGGGTAACATCAAAATTATGGACTACTTTTTTGAGTATATTGGTAAGGTCCGGTCATAGTCACTTGTTGAAATCTCTAAAAAGACAAATACTCCCTTCGTCCGGAAATACTTGTCATCAAAATGGATAAAAGGAAATGTATCTAGACGTATTTTAGTTTTAGATACATCTCTTTTTATCCATTTTGATGACAAGTATTTTCGGACGGAGGGAGTATTTAGGAACGGAGGGAGTAGAAAACAGAGTTGGTGATGATGGTGTGCGTGCCATCCTGCAATATAGGCCGTCGGATTTATATCTAACAGATAGGAAAGAAACTATGACAATTTTGCAAAAATATACCCACACGTCTCTCCACGTTCGCAAATAAGGCCTTCCCTCATTCAGCCTTTTCTCTCACAAGATAAACTACTCATACAAATGCATCTTGATGTTCCATGCAACGCACGGGCAGCTAGCTAATTTCTTTTAAAATAGTTGTTGCGATAATTGGGTTGAAGTGATATATTTTATGTCTGCCCCGAATGATTTCAGATTCACTAGTAGTAACAAAGAAAAGGTTGCCTTGGTAATTAACAGAAAACAGGGTGAAGACTATCACATGAGGCTGGTAAAAACAAGGCACACTGGTTCAAAGATCATCGTCTCTCTACAAATGTCTTGCGCGCCGAAGTCTAGATATCGAGGGGGCTACCGAGCGAGGCACCAAGACACAATGTTTGAGAGAGAAACCAATTGAAAGATTATGATCAGATCAAGTAGTGACCCTTCTGCTATCATTGTTGGGGGAGGGGGAGGGAGAGAAAGACGTATCGAGAGTGTGCGCGGTAGGCACAGAGGCACAACTAGCGATTGTGTGTGTGTGTGTGTGTGTGTGTGTTTGAAAGAGGAGTAGAGATTATTATCAAGATCGATGTGCCACCCAACTCCTTAGGTGCCGGGTAGTGTGTGTCTGTGTGTGTGTATGTTTGAGAGAGAAGCCAGTCGATAGATTAGTATCAAGATCGAGGTGTCACCCTACTCCTTCGGTGTTGGGAAGTGTGGGTGTGTGGATGTGTGTGTGTGGGGGGGGGGCAGTGACACTCACATATCTCTACTCTTATAAAAAACAAAGTTGGTGATGATGTTGTTCCTGCCATCCTGCAATATAGGCCATTCGATTTATATCCGACGGATAGGAAGGAAACTATGGCAATTTTGCAAAAAGATACACACACCCCTCTCCGCATTTGCAAATAAGGCATTCCCTCATTCATCCTTTTCTCCCTCAACATAAACTTCTCATACAAATGCATCTTGATGTTCCGTGCAACGCATGGGCATCTTGCTAGTAGGGAGAAGGAGTTTGTGTGACACATATCTAGCTATATTAAGGGATAGGTAGATAGCATTTGTGCGAGGCATACTTAAAGCCTCACGAAGATAAACAAACGGTGTGTGTGCATGCAAGTGCCGGAAAAAAGAAGCGAGAAACAATGTGTGTGCGTGCGTGTGTGTGTGTGTGTGTATGTGTGTGTGTGTGTGAGAGAGAGAGAGAGAGAGAGAGAAATCTCAAAACAAAAGATGCTCTGTTGGAATCCCATTGTATGTATTCATATGGTTCCGGAACTCGAGTTAACCTTAGGCATATGTGTGAGAGACATTATTATACTTTGAGACATTAGTGGCTGTGGGTGGGCAGAATTAAAGGGGTGGGCGTGTTAGACAGAGAGAGCGTATGTGTTTTTGTGTGAGAGACTTGTAGGATGGGGTAGAAAGACGAATTTAAACCTGACGGAGGGCGAGAAATACATGAAGTGCATGTGTGATATTCCGGTGCCCATGGGAAATGAGATATGTATGCGTGTGAGAGAGATTGCAAAATTCATTCACGTATCACTATCGAGCGATCGTGGACGTGCATCGCTTGAACATAAGTCAATATCTACTTCGTATCATGGCCAAAGGTACAATATCGATTCAACGCTATAAAGATTGGACACTCACATATCACATTTTTTTCTATTTAAATAAACCTTTTCAGTTGTGCATGCCAAAGTTACAGTGATGTTTCTTCAAACAACCAATGTAGCTATCATGTACATGCACCATTGTTACTCTTGCATTCAATTTCATTAGTCTTGGATGATTTAAGTTTCAATTTTGATGTAATATATGTAATATTCATATATGAATTCAACAAGTACGCACTTTATGAAATGGAGGCTATGTAATCATATGAGGTAACACTTTTAAGTAGCAGACTACAATATCCATTTCTTTTTGTGCGCCTCTACACTAACACGTCCATGCATTATGTTTAAAGTAAATAACCAATGGCACTAAATTATCTATTTACATGAGAAATACATAGGCTGAGCGTTTGATCCCTTTTTTTGTGAACGCGCCACTACACCCGTACAACTGGCCGCGCCCGTGTGAACGTCCAAGTTATCGGCGCATCATCCCGAGTTATTGTCTTTTTTTGGAGTGGACTTCACACCAGTTATTAACTGCTGACGCGTGCCCCGTGTACACAGTCTAGCATGACCTTCCTGCTAGCACGGTCCAAAATTAGTTGAAACTGGTTACAAACGATCCCGCGGGCGGCAAAATGTCTAGCCTCCTTCTAAAATTTCCGCCACCTTAGTCTTTAGCATGCGAAATTCCCCTTTTGTCCTTAGTGCACAGAGACCAACAGTTACAATACCGCCCTCATCTACATGATAGGTTGGGGCTGCTTTGGTAACTTCCGGTTCCCCCCACTACACGGCACCCCCATTTCCTCTCCCCTCCCACAAAAACGACTAACTCCACAGCACCAGAGCATCTTACATCACGCCATCTGTACTTCATCTCCCTTTCTCCCCTCCCCTCTCGAAACCCTAGACTGCTCATCCACCGGCGTACCATAGCCCATTCATCGCCAACAAGGCCCACCTCGCCGGATCTGCTTCATGGCCGCATCTACCCCTCCCACCTCCCCTAGAAACAAGTAGACTGCTCATCCACCACTATACCACAGCCCATTCAGTGCCGTCCTTGTCCACGACGCCGGATCTGCTTCGCCGGTACTCTCGTCAACCGCCGCGTATCTCCAGCGGCTCATTCGAACTCCCCACCGGAGACGCTTCGTCCACACAGAGCCGCCCCACCGACGCCCCCGTCGATGACCTTTGATCCTCTTTGCCGACACCTTCCTCAACCCTACCGGAGCCGCTTCGCCGACACCTTCCTCAACCCTACCGGAGCCGCTTCGCCGACACCATCGTCTACCCTACCGGAGTAGCTTCGCCTATACCATTCTCAACCCTACCGGGGCCGCTTTGCCAACTCACAAGTCCACGACCTTAGATCCGCTTCCTCGCACCCTCATCCAACCTACCGGAGCAGCTTCTGACGCCCCGTCCACGGCCGCAGATCCGCATCGTCGACACCATCCTTAACCCAGCCACCGGAGCAGCTTTTGACGCCCCGTCCACGGCCGCAGATCCGCATCGTCGACACCATCCTTAACCCAACAACTGGAGCAGCTTCTGACGCCCCGTCCACGGCTGCAGATCCGCGTCATCAACACCATCCTTAACCCAACCACCGGAGCAGCTTCACCTACGCCCTCATCCACGGCCATAGATCTGCTTCACCCACACCGTAGTCCACCCTATTGGAGCCTCTCCACAAACACCCTACTCAACGGTTCTAGATCTCCTTACTGGACCCCGACAGCTAGTGCAGCGTCATCACCTTTGATGTTTCTAACATGATTCCCACCATCTAGAGAGATGCCAAGCACCTGCCACAGCCTAGGTACTTGCCACCTTTAAACCCGTCCAGCATCACTTGCCCGATGTACTTCAAATACACTAACCAGTTGTTGTTACCTGTTATGGAGCTGGCAAAAACTACAAGAACAATGTTTCTTCTGGATCTAACAGCGTGGCCAACCAAGATCCTAGACTGAGGCATTGCTATGATCTTGTAAGTGCGCCTCTCTCTCTTGTACTGTTCTTTGCCTGCCAGCGTGCTTTGCTAGGATTTTTGACCAGTAATCCCTTTGTGTAGACAATGATTTCTACTACTGGCTGTTAAATTAGATATGTAGATGTCATACATGATACTACCTCGTACCTCCGTTCCTAAATATAGGTCTTTCTAGAGATTCCACTATAGGCTACATACGGAGCAAAATGAGTGAATCTACACTCGAAAATGCATCTATATACATCTGTATGTGGTCCATACTGGAATCTCTACCAAGACATATATTTAGGAATAGGGGCAGTACATTACACAAAATCGTAGGTGGCATGTAGGAATTGCATTGCACTACATTAGGCTCCCTTAGAGTGCCTGCTAGTCCAGCATACAGAGTCATGGCTAGTTTATGGTACGCACACAATCATTAATTGGTGGTTTAAATATGCGCAAGGGATATGCAATGTAGTATCATGTAGAGATGTCTGAAATTAGCCATGTCAACTTGCAGATAGGGTTACACAATGAAAAAGTACAAGATGTATGTGGCAATTTCATGGAATATCGCAAAAAAAAGGAGAGGCAGCGGTGAGCCTATACAGTGTGCTATGGTACGTCACTCCTCCATTGCAATCATCGTGACATGTTATTTGTATGTCAGTTCTATTAGCCAAGTTTCTTAGGGACAGTTATTACGAGTTATCCTAAGAAAATAAGCACCTGTGAATATAAGCTCCATGTAATAAGCCAGCTAGTTCTTTTCATTGTGTTTTCAGCTTATCTTTGGTATGATTAGTGGAAAGTCTAGATTGCATTATATATTTTTCATTCTGATGCCCATATGAAAATTAATTTGACTTGCAAACATCACAAATTGAACCCAGTGCAGTAATTAATATGATAGGAAAATAGACCATCACTATTTGCTCAAATGCAAATACAAAGATACCATCTACTTGGCACAATCTACTTTGGTCAATGTTTTCCATAGAGATCCCATTGCCTAATTTAAACGAAGAACGCATGATCCACATTTAAATGAAGAACAATTATTTATTGAAATTTGATGGTCCAAGTGGCTAGTTATTATCATATAGCAGCACCACCTGAAAGCATCATATATAAGCAGCAGCAGCTCATAGCAACTCATCATACAACAGCAGCAGTCTGCAATTCATGATATACCACCAGCAGCTCAAAGCAATTCATCATATAGCAGCAGCAGGAGCAGCTCATAGAAATTCATCATATAGTAGCAGCAGGAGCAGCTCATAGAAATTCATCATATAGCAGCAGTAGGAGCAGCTCATAGCAATTCATCATATAGCAGCAGCAGGAGCAGCTTATAGCAACTCATCATATAGCAGCAGCAGCAACTCATAGCAATTCATCATATAGCAGCAGCAGCTCATAGCAATTCATCATATAGCAGCAGCAGCAACTCATAGCAATTCATCATATAGCAGCAGCAGCTCATAGCAATTCATCATATAGCAGTAGCAGCTCATAGCAATTCATCATATAGCAACAGCAGGAGCAGCTCATAGCAATGCATCATATAGCAGCAGCAGAAGCAGCTCATAGCAATTCTTCGTATAGTGGATCAGAATGAAAATTTGGCAAAAAATCAGAGGAGATCCTCACCTTGTTGGATGAGCTCATCCTTCAACAGCACCTCAAGGCCATGGCCTGGGAGGAAGGGAGGGGGAATAAGGTGCCTTCTACCGCAGTGTGGCATCAGCCGTAGTTGTGCAGCGCCTGCTGGAGTAGTGCATTGGACGAACCACAGTGGAGCAGCTGCTAGAGACCATGAGATTGAGGGGCGACGCTAGAGGGAGGAGTAGCCAGGGAGATTTGCCCCTACCCGCCAGCCATGTATCCTAGCTAGACATAGCATCGTCGAGGACCAGGCCAGATGGGACCAGTGGCGACGACTCGCTGGAGGAACCCTAATGTTGAGGGCGGGGATCAAGGTAGAGGAAAGGAGAGAGAGATGCAAGCGGGCGTAGGCAATGAACGCTTGCTGTTTGTTTTACTTGAGGGTCGTGTGACACGGGCGTCAGCAGTTGCATTTTGAGTGTAATATAGGCAGACAACAGAGTCATTTCACTATTCCCCTTCCCTTCAATTTTTAGTGAGGTTCTACCCGAAACACCCCCCTCCAAAGCGAAATTAGTTAAGCCCAAGCCCATAACTCAAAAGTGACTTCTTTACATCTTTTATGGCTTATTTTGACAATAGGCCCTGAAAAGGCGGAATCGAACTGGCCCTTAACCTGCAATTCAATTGTGCGTGCAATGATGAATCACTCTTGCCTGCTATCTGTACATTTAGGCATCATCATACATGGCATAACCTAATACATGTGCATTCCATTGTAGAATCTAGAATATGCAATGTTTATGTTAGTTCATACGTAGCACATGATGTTTAAATGCCCCTTAAATCTGGTCAGTCAAGTGATGGTCTTTAAGCCTCCTTCTTTGCTTCTTTTCTTGATATGTAAGATTTGCTCACACATCTGTTCAATTGCTTGTTTGCATCAGCCAGCCATACTAGGACTGTTTGCTTTGATTACGTGATGTTCTTGACCTAACACTCTAACAGAGCTTGTCAATGATTTAAACACTAAGGGCTGCTGTAGTGGGGCCTTGTCTAACTCATAGGTGACATAAAGGTTTGGATGTACACTAAAGTAGGCTCTCCAAGAGTACCTGGAGATCCAGTTCGAAGGTATGCCTAGTTTTTACATAGTGCAGACATAGTCAATGCTCATTTCATTGTGTGCAAGTGCAAGAGATGCAGCATGTTTCATTATGTGGTGTTGTTTTATTATAATCTCATCCTTTTTTGTTCAGAGACTGGAAAGTATGCATATTAATCTTCCAAGGAGACGAGTAACTAGTTTGTGCCACCTTGCAGAGGGGGTGCAATGAAGATAAGATTGAGGATTTCCAAGTACAAGATGTTAGGAAGGAGCCTTGCAAGAGAAGTAGGAGCTGCGGTGTGCCTCTTCAACCTGCTAAGGTAAGTCACTGTATGCAACTCAACAGTTCAATTCCTTGTTTGTTTCAGGCAGAGTTAATTTGCTCTTTTCAATTGCTTTATTTGTCCTCAGTTAATGAGATGCCCAAATAATCATGCCTGATGTTGGGTACTTGTATAACTATTAGTTGACATAATTAAAGGCCTTACCATTTGATTACTCTGCCGAAGTGTGCCTGAAGCTTTGAAGTCTATTAACCAACTATTATTGCATGAGGCTCACAATCTAGTTTATACTACGCTAATGATTGCATAGTTTTGCCTGCTGTAGTATGTTTGTATGAAACCCTCTGCTGTTCATTGTGCTCCCTAAGACTTTAATTGAGCTACATAATGGCCAACTGCTTGCTTACTTATACGCAACGTGCTGTCTAAATTTGTAACTTGTCTGTGTTTTCGATTGGGCCCCAACATCATGCTCCTCTGGTGAGCTAAGAGGGATTTCTGAATGCAGGTTGCACAGACTATCTTTTTATAATTTTTAAAATATCACCTGCTTATGCTTCATGATGTGTAACATTATTGTTAGTCCTGTTTTTCCATGTAGTACAAAATAGTGTCTTGCTCGCTTCACTGTTGTAACTATATTTTTTCCCTACTCATGTGTAGTTACATAAACATTTCAGGATGAAGTGACATCAACACAAAGATCTGCGAGCAGTGCGGCATGGCCGTTACCTAATAATTATGGATTGGAATTGGAATGTCCTGATGTTCTCGAGCATCAACTAGAGGTGGCAAGACAACGTGTACATGATTGTCACCGTATAATCAACAAGTTGAGACTGGACATGCAGGTATTAGATGCAGGAGTCAAAAAATGAAACAAGACATTGAGGTAACCACGAAGGAATTGGAGATTTTGCAGACTGAAATTTGTGCTATCTGAATCCGGCCAATCCTATTTTTTGAAGAGATTATAGTTCAAATGGAGTTAAGTTGATGCACGTCCATGATGTATGAGCTGTACTTGCCCAATGTATGTAATTTGCTATTTGTGTATGCTTTATTATCACCTGTGCCGAACCATAATGCCGAGTGGGTATAATCGGCTGTAATTTCTTTATTGTATAGTGTAGGATTGTTCTACGCGTCTATGCCTTGGTCTCTTTGTTGTATAGTGTATGTTTTTTAGAGGTGATAGTATTGAGTAGAATAATTCTTTGAATATGCTATGTCGTTCAAACGGGGGCCAACTCGCCCAAACGTTGTAGTGACCATGGCCGTCCACGGGCCGTACGGTCCATGGGCCATGTACGAGTCGTCGGATCCATGGGCCTTTAATGGGCCGTCGGATCCATGGGCCTTCAGTGGGCTGTCGGATCCATGGGCCTTCAGTGGGCCTTCGGATCCATGGGCCTTCAGTGGGCCATCGGATCCATGGGCCTTCTACGTATCGTAGGATCCATGGGCCTTGTATGGGCCGACTTATTTATGGGTCTTGTACGGGCCTTTAATGGGCCGTAGACGGGCTAGAGTGGAAATGGTACTTTTTATGGGCTGACTATAACGGACCGTTAATAGGCCGTATTTGGTGATGCTATGAAAATGGCCCAACAGATTAACGGTCCACAAATGGGCCTACTGTAATGACGGGCTGAATTTGGCCCACAAGCAGAAAATGACAGTAACGGGCCGTAAGTAACCGAATGCTGCAAATGAGCCCAAGAATAAATGGGCCCTAAGAAGGCAAAAAGATAACTTGGGCTGGAAACGGCCAGTATCACCATGGGCCGTTAATGGGTGTAAAGTGATACACTGTTCATTACAGGCCAATTTCTCCATGGGCCGTTGTCGGTGTACTAGAGTAGGGGTACCCTAGTATCCCGAACTTGTGCACGGGCAGTCGCAGCCCCCCGCGGCAAGGCTTGCCGGGTGACCGCCAAGGTCCTCCATGGTTCCTATTGGAGCCATTCAAGAACAAAGTGTTCAAGCCAAGGAGACAAGACCCCGGCAAGAGGAGCTTGCCGGGAAGGCCAACCAAGGCATCTCAGGAACTTGCCGCGACGCCACGCAGCGTCCGGCAAGGCCCGCAAGCGACAAGCTTCCGGCGCGACAAGACAACGATCATGGCAAGGCGCTTGTCATGAAAGCCACCACTGACTCGCTACCAAAGACATCCACCAACGTGTCGCCTGGGCCTTTTCAAAGGCGTGGCAAGAGGTCAGTGCAGCCAGCGGTGCGAGTGTGGCAAGCGACGCCGACAAGATTGCCATCGTGGCAAGCGGTGGCGCCCGACGGTCCCTTTCGCACCGTTTGGGTGACACAGACGGCATTTAATGCCTTTGTCCCCTACCGCCGTGGTTAGGTATGATACACTGCACAAGTAGTTGTACCAACCGCAACACTTTTTCCATTTTTACCCTTGCCTTACGCCGCCACTGTCGGTGACCCTTGCGCATATAAAAGGAGGGCCATGCGCAACGAGAGGGGGTTCAAAAGGTTCGCCGAAAACACTCACGCCGGTCTCGTTAGCAGCTAGTGTGTACTGTAGCACTCAGCGCTTCCGAGCAAGAACTCAATACAATCAGACATGCAGCAGTAGGAGTATTATCTCTCCGGAGAGCTCCGAAGCTGGGTAAACCGCTCGTGTGCTTTGCCTCGATCCGCTCTTCGCGCGATCTCCACCCCCCGCCGAACCGAAAGGGGCCCGGTCCGCCGGCCCCATAGGTGTCCATGGGTCAGCTCTCCTACGACATCTTTGGCGCGCCAGGTAGGGGGCGTCGAGGTTGTGTGAACCCGATCCGGCATTCACACGAGCTAGATCTTCATCATCTTCATCGACATGCCACCGAAGAAGAAGGCTTCGGAGGTGGCCGCTCCGTCCACGTCGATCCCACCACCACCGGAGCAAACAGGTGGTGGGGTAGACGCCGGCGGAAGAACGGGCGTCAATGATGGAGCTCACGATGCTGCTAGGTCCAAGGACAAGGCTGCACAGACTTCGGCGTCCGTACATGCACCGCGCCCATCTCAGGAGGCGCGGGACCGACAACGTCATGGTACTCGTGGTACCATACGTTCGTTGGACCAAGATCGAGCTGGTGGATCTCGGGCCGCTCAAGACCAGCATGCACGCCAACATGTTGGCACGAGCAAGACGCGGTCGCCTGGACGGGATACTGCTCCTTCTAACGTAGTTAGAAGTCCGAGCATATCCCGCTCCTCGCACCGTTCGCCACTGCCACCCACCACTCCAGCAGAAGCTTTGGCACGAGCTCAACTTCTCCTGGATTACCCTCCAACGGCGGACAAGATCGACGAATGGAGGGCCACCATTCAGAGTCTCATCGGCTTCGCCAACGGCGACACTCCACGGAAACCGAGTACATCACAGCCGCGGCAAGATTGCTAGGCACGAGCCGATGGCAACAAAGCCGGTGGGGGTGCAACCACCATGCACTCTCCACCCAGAAGGCCAAGATCGCCGACTCGTCGGATCCACGACAACGACTCCACCGCGTCGTCAGATCCACGAGCTCGTCGCGATCAGCGCCAAGTTCTTCAGGAATGACAGCAAGAAGATGCTCGTACTCGCATCGAGCGTCGAAGAGAAGCGCGGCGTCAATCGGACCAGTGCGCTGGGCCCACTGTCGACATGCATGCACCAGGGGAACCAGGCGACTTGCCGTACGCGGTAGGTTGCCCTGCGTTCACTTGTGAGCTGCGGCAAGTCCAGTGGCCCAGCACGAAGAATTTCAAGCCAGACGTACCAGAGAAGTACGACCGCAAGTCGCATCCGTCGGAGTTCCTCAGCATCTACACCATCGTGGTGCAAGCTGCTGGGGGGCGGGACGACAAGATCCTTGCCAACTACTTCCCACTGGTACTCAAGCCCAATGTCAGGTCCTGGCTCATGCAATTGCCGGACAACTCCATATCCTCCTGGGCGGATCTATGCCATCAGTTTGTCGGCGCCTTTACAGGCAGCCACAAGCCTCATGGCCAAGAGAGCGACCTTCATCTGCTTGCCCAGAAGGAAGGAGAGTTCCTGCGCAAGTACATCCAGAGGTTCACCCTGTGCAGCACAACATCCCAGATGTCCACCCTGCCGCGGTCATCAGCGCGTTCCATCAGAACGTGCGAAACCGCATGATGCGGGAGGAGATGGCGATGTGCAAGATCAGAGACGTCAGTGAGCTGTATGCCCTGGCCGACAAGTGTGCACGTGCGGAAGAAGGGAGGAAACTCCCCGGAGAGAATACAGGAGCAGGAGGATCTGACAGCGAGGATGCTGCCCCGGCAAGGAAAAACCGGCGGCGGAACAACAGGAAGAAGAAAGGCGAAGATGTGCTAGTCGTTGAGCAGTCCGGCAACGAAGGTGGTGCCAAGAACGCTGTGGCGGCCGCCGACAAGCAAGACGTCACCGACAAGTAGTACTGCAAGATCCACCGCACCAAGGGCCATGACCTCCAGAGCTGCAAGAAAGTCGAGCAACTTGTTGAGCAGCTGAAGGCTGAATACGAGCGACGCGACAAGGAGAAAGCCCAAGAAGGTACTGGAGGATCCGGCAAGAAACGTCCCGGCCGAGGAGGACGCCGCGGCAAGGCCAAGCAGCGGCAAGGAGACAGACCTCCCCGCGGCCGCGACAAGGATGAAGACGACGACGACGATGAAGATATGGATGATGACGGGACCAGCGAAAGCAGGAGTTCCGAAAGCCACAGAGGTCCTGTGGCGCTGACGGCGGTGCTTCTCAGATACCTCACACCGCCAGCTCAAGGAGTGGGTGCGGGAAGTCAATGCGCGTAACCACCCGCCGAGTCACGCAAGCCTCGAAATGGTCCAAAGACGCCTACCATCTTTGATATTGAGGACCACCCCGATCGCATAATCGCGGTCGGGTGCTTGCCGATGTTGGTTTCAGCAACTATCCGCAACCTCAAGGTCACTAAGATGCTAGTTGACGGCGGGGCCGGCTTGAACCTGATCTCCTCCGTGGTACTCGAAACTCCAGATCCTCGACAATGAAGCTCAAGAGACCGCACATTCCAAGGAATCAATCCGGGAAGGAGCAAGCCGAAGGGAAAGATCACGTTGCCGGTGACATTTGGTAGCGAGTTGAACTTCAGGACTGAGAGGGTCACTTTTGACGTTGCTGACTTTCGATTGCCTTACAATGGGATACTCGGCCGTCCAACACTCGCCAAATTTATGGCAGCCTCTCACTATGCATACAACATGCTGAAGATGCCAGGCCCGATAAGTGTCATCTCTGTCCCGGGCGACAAGAAGGATGCTCTTATCTGCGCCGACAAGATCTACCAGGAAGCGGCAGCCGCAACAGAGCGCAAGTCACTTGCCGCTGAAGCTCCTCGGGGGAAGAAGAAGACCAAGTCCGGCAAGAGCTCTGATGCCCACTCCGGCAAGCGCACCTCTTCGGACTGCTGCGCTACTGTCGAGGACGCACCATCGAGCTCCACCGGCATGTGTAAGAAGACAATGACAGCTTCACCAGAGACCAAGAAGGTGTCCGCCAAGGAGGACGGCACTGGTGGTACCTTCACCATCAGTTCCACTCTCGACCCTAAATAGGAAAGCGCGCTCGTTGCTTTCCGGGCGAACGTCGACGTGTTTGCATGGCAACCGTCCCGACATCCCCGTGTTCCTGTGAAAGTAATCGAGCACCATCTTGCCGCCTGTCCTCATCGCGCGCCCGCCAAGCGTAAGGTCGAGAAACAAGCAAAGGAGCGCCAAGAACTCATAGCGTAAGAAATCAAGAAATTGGAAGCAGCAGGCCTTGTCGAGGAGTGCTCCATCCTACGTGGTTGGCCAATCCTGTAGTCGTGCGCAAGGCAAACGGGAAATGGAGGCTTTGTATTGACTTTACCGATGTTAATAAAGCTTGTCCCAAAGACCCATTTCCCTTGCCGCGCATTGACCAGATTGTTGACTCCACGGCCGGATGTGACTTGCTTTCATTTCTTGACGCATATTCAGGATACCATCAGATCTTCATGGCAGAAGAGGATGAGGAGAAGACCGCATTCATCACTCCATGTGGCACATACTGTTTCATACGGATGCCTTTCGGTTTAAAGAATGCTGGTTCAACATTTGCAAGGGTAGTCCATCACGCTTTTGAGCCACAAATGCACAGAAATGTGGAAGCCTACATGGATGACATAGTGGTCAAGAGCAAGGACAGAGCAACTCTGATTCAGGATTTAGACGAGACCTTTGTAAATCTGCGCAAGATCAACCTCAAGCTTAACCCGAGAAGTGTGTGTTTGGAGTCCCTCCGCAAGCTTCTCGGTTCTTCGTGTCTCAATGGGAATTGAGGCCAACCCGACAAGATCAAGGCCATTGAGCAGATAGAAGCACCAAGCGCCAAAGATGTACGAAGACTTGCGGTTGCGTGGCTGCTCTCGGCGAGTTTATCTCTAAGTCTGCTGAAGGCTATACGCCGCTTTTCAAAATATTGAAAAAGGCAGGTCCAATGAAATGGACTCCGGAAGCGAAGGCTGCGCTGCAGGACTTAAAGAGATACTTGTCCTCCACTCCAACACTTGTCACACCTAAGCCACAAGAGAAGTTGCTGCTGTATCTAGCGGCAACTAATCAAGTGGTTAGTGCTGCGTTAGTAGCGGAGAGGGAGGCGGATGATGAGCCAGCAACCACGGCAGATGCATCTAGCGACAAGCAGGGGGCTTCACCGACAAGCTCTGGCCCCGACGAGGATGGATCTGCGCAGGCGCATAAGAAGATACAGAAGAGAATGGTGCAGCGCCAGCTTTACTTTGTCGGCCCCTTCTGCAGGGGCTAGGTCAAGGTACTGGTGTGCAAAATTGCTTTTCGCCTTCTCATGGCCTCGAGAAAGCTGCGCCATTACTTCCAAGCACATAAGATCACAGCTTGTCACTGCTTTTCCGTCAAGAGGATACTGCAGAATCCGAAGCAACAGCAGGATTGTCGAGTGGGCACTGGACTGCCAAGCTTTGGCCTCAAGTTTGAGAGTACTTCAACTATCCAGAGCAGAGCATTGGGAGAATTCATAGCAGAGTGGACGCCAACACCAGTTGAAGAAATTCCAGAAACGAGCATCCTCGTCAAGGAAGCAAGAAAAGAGTGGCTGATGTACTTTGATGGTGCCTTCTCGCTGCAAGGCGCTGGTGCGGGCGTGCTACTTGTTGCGCCCACCGGAGAGCACCTCAAGTACGTCGTCCAGATGAACTTTCCCAAGGAGCAAGCAACAAACAATACCGCAGAGTATGAAGGTTTGCTTGTCGGTCTCAGGATCGCAGTAGACCTTGGGATCAAGAAACTCATTGTTAGGGGTGACTCGCAGCTTGTCGTCCGCCAAGTGAACAAGAATTATCAAAGTCCATTGATGGAAGCTTATGTTGATGAAGTGAGAAAGTTAGAAGAGCACTTTGATGGCCTACAGATGGAACATGTTCCAAGAGCTCAGAACGACATTGCCGATGGCCTGTCAAAGTGCGCTGCACTTAAGTTACCTGTGGAACCAGGGATCTTTGTGCTCAAACTGACTCAACCGTCTGTAACGCCATCAACTGGACAGAGCAAGAAGAGGAAGTTGATTTCTGGTGACTACTTTCCGGCAGAGCTCCCCGAAGCCGCCGCCAAGAAGGTCCCCAGGATCAACACCAAGGATGCTGAGGAGCAGTCTGCTCCGGCAAACCTAGGGTTTGTTTCGTTGAAGCAGACACTCCCAACAAGTTTTGCTCCGGCAAGCTTGCCGGGGAACATCAAGCTCCGGCTGAGCCACAGGTTCTCGCCGTAGAAGCGGATGTTCCCGCAATAGTATATGTGCCTTTAGTCCTTGTTGTCGAGCCGCAAGCTCCAGCACGGGCACAGCAGATTGTCCGTTTCCTTCAGACAGGAGAACTTCCCGAAGAGCAAGAAGAAGCAGAAAGAGTAGCCCGGCAGTCAAGTATGTAACAGTTTGTCGACAGCATACTGTACAGAAGAAGGCTCAACAGTGTGAAATTGAAGTGTATTCACCGGGAAGATGGAAAAAAGCTGTTGGCAGAGATACATGGAGGCATATGTGGTCACCACATTGGCGCAAGAGCACTTGCCGGCAAAGCATTCCGGCAAGGTTTCTTTTGGCCGATAGCCCTCCAGGATGCAAGTGCACAAGTAACCAAGTGTGAAGCGTGCCAGTTCCATTCCAAGCAGATACACCAGCCAGCTCAAGCTCTCTAGACGATTCCTTTATCCTGGCCATTTTCGGTCTGGGGGCTCGACATCCTCGGCCCCTTTCCCCGAGCTGTCGGGGGCTTTGAGTACTTGTACGCTGTAATCGACAAGTTCACAAAGTGGCCGGAAGTGGAAGCAAGGAGGAAGGTGATAGCACGCTTAGCGCCAAGTTCTTCGGTCGATTGTTTGTTGCTTCGATCCCTAACAGATCATCACCGACAACAACATGCAATTCACGAGCCGCACCTTCATGCAAGACGCCCAAGATCTTGGCGCCAAGATCGCTTCGCTTCGCTGCTCATCCGAGAAGCAACGGTCAAGCGGAGAGGGCAATGCTGAAGTGCTGCGCTGGCTCAAGACCAGGACTTTCGGCGAGCTGCGCATGTGCGAAAGAACTGGATTGAGGAGCTGCGGTGGTTCTTTGGTCGATCAGACGACGCCAAATCGAGCCATCGCCGGACACCTTCGCTCTAGTCTATGGAGCAGAGGCAGTTCTCCCCACGGAACTCGTATACGGGTCACCTCGAGTGCTCTCTTATGATGAGCTTGAGCAAGAGCAGCTGCGGCAAGATGATGCGTTGCTCCTTGAGGAAGACCGTCTTCAGGCTGCTGTACGAGCTGCCCGATACCAGCAAGCTTTGCGTCGCTACCGTAGCTGCAAAGTTAACGCCAGAAGTCTCGAGGAAGGCGACCTTGTTCTTTGGCGTGTTCAGTCCGCCAAGAATTCCAGCAAGTTGATGCCAAAGTGAGAAGGCCCTTACCGGGTGAAACGAGTCACTAGGCCTGGCGCTATCCGCCTTGAGACCGAAGATGGCTTTCCGGTGAGCAACTCCTGGAACATTGAGCATCTTCGTAAGTTTTACCCGTGAGGTGCGGTTGCCGGAACCTGTTCCGGCAACCACCTTTTGTACAAGTCTTGCCGCTGTTGCATGTAATCCTTTGTACAAAGCCGGGCGCAGACCCCGTGCATAAATAAAGCTCGTGTGCTCCGCACATCTTGTCAATTTCATGCTTTCTATTTTTTGCATGTGTTATCTGACACTTTGTGCAGCACCTACCCCCGGTAAGCAATAACAAGCCATAAGGCTCCATATCTTTATTTTCTCTTCTTTCTTTTTCTCAACGAAAGAAAGGTTCCCTCGCCCACAAGTTTGCCGGGGGGAAGGAGAAGATAATGGTGTGGACCAGGCGTCGTTCAAGAAAGTTTCGCCTTACCAGGACGCAAACGACAGAAAAGCTAAGTTGCCAAAGTTTGAGCAATCAATTTTAAAAAATTTAAGTTATCTTCCTCGAACGACCATGCTTTGTATGGAAAACCTGTGCGCGGAAGAACCAACTCGTAGCTAGTTGCGCCCTTACTTTGTTTCGAGTCCGCTCAACAACTTAAGTGAGCTGCGACTAGTTGCGACAAGGTTTCTTGCCGGTAGCAGCACCGCCAGCAGGCCACTGACGTCCCGCACTCAGCGCTCGTGGCTAAGGTGCCTGCACCGGCAAGTTCCCTAAAAGCGTGGGGCAAAAACAAACAAAGGAAAGAGTCGAGTAAAGGAAATAACATAGCAATCGATACCCAAAATAGAGTTATATTATAGGATAGCTTGTCGCAGCTCTAATAAATTGTTCTCGTAACATGACCAGCAGCGACAAGAAAAGGAGAAAACAGGCGGCCTAATTTATGCGATCGCCATGAACCCTCTTGACCTCGTTCACCTTGTCCACAATGGGTGCGACAAGGGCCTTGAGCGCTTCCAGATCAGCATTCGGCGGCAGCTTCTTAAGGACATTGGTGAGGTTGAGGCCCGGGTTGCGGAAGGCCACCTTCACCAACACTTTTTGAAGAACTCCCGCGCAGATCTTGCGCGACTCGTCGGCCAGCTGCTTTGGGATCCTTTCCTGGAGTCGCTGGAGGGCCGTCACCACGCCTTTGAAGAACAAGGTGAGCTTGGCACTGGGTTGGAGGTTTTCATTGGAGGAATACCCGAAATCCTCCATCCCCAGCTGCGCCAGCTCCCTGTCGATGGCTGCGGCAACATCCACGAGACCCTCTGTCCAGTGCTCCACATTCTCCCTGAAGGTGTTCTAGGTGGCGGCAGCACTCGCCAGCAGCGCCTCGTTGTCCTTGATCTCCTTCTTCAAGGCCACCTCCTGCTCCCTGGCGCCGTCCAGCGTCTTGGTCAGAGTGGCCAGCTTTAGCTCAAGATCTGCGTTGGAGTTCTTGGCGGCGCTAAGCTCCTTGCCCTTCTCGACGAGACTACCCTGCAGCTCGCCAAGGGTGTAGGCGTCCTTCTCGCGCTCGTGCTTGAGTGCGGCAAGCTCTTCGCCCCTCGCCTTGAGATTGGCCTCCAGCTGCGCCACCTTCGCCTCCAGCTCCTTCTTGGCGACCTCGGCAGCTGCGGCAGCATCTTCTGCTTCCTTGAGGGCCCCGCCAAATGTTTGCTCGCACGCAGCAAGCTCCTCCTCATGGCTGTCAAGGTTAACCTTCTGCTGCGCCAACTCGCCTTCCCGTGCAAACAACTCCTCGGCGGCAAGCCGCTGTTGCTCTTCAGCTTCGGCCTTCTCGAGTAGGAAGGCTTTCTGCGCCTCGGCGAGTTGCGCCCGCTCCTCTGCAATAGACCGGAGGGCTTCCTGGTTGCGACCCCGGAGCTCCTCCGCGTACTTCTCGATGTCCACTCCCGCCTTCGCGACAAGCGCTTCTCGGGATTCCAGCTTGGCTGCCGAAGGGGTAGAGGACACCAGCTTCGCAGCAGCTGCTCCTCCTCAGACTCGCCGCTGCTGCTGCTCGGCGCGTCAACCAGCGTCAGCCCAGCGGAAGCGAGCACCTCTCCATCAAAGGTTTCTCCTTTGACCGGCGCCCTGGAGCTTGATGCCCAGGGGAGCTTGATGAAGACGCCATCGCCGGGCTTCAGATAGGCGCCGGGCTGGGGCTCTTCGGAGCCTGGCGCTGCGGCAGTGGCGGAGGGATCGGCGGTCGGCATAGCGCCTTGCGCTCCTGCGGTCTCAGACCGCGGTCGATCGCCGATCCTCGCCACCTCTGCGGCGGCAGCCTTGGCGGCCTCTTCGCCGGCGGGATCCTCAGCGCCAGCTGCTTCTTCGGTAGCAGCGGCGTCGTTGGTGTTGCCACGCGCGTTCTCCTCGCCGGCAACCTCGGTCTCCATCGGCTCCGTGACAGGTGGATCTGAAGGCCAGAAGAGGGAGAAAAGTCAAGCAAATATTCAAAAAGAAAATCAGAAGAAGAAGAACCCAAGGGAAGTTTTCAAGCAAGAGGATTACCTGTGCTGGGCTCTATAGTCACGGTCTCCATCACCGGGGGGTTGCTGGTGCTGTCCCTTGCCAGAGAACTCTCCCTTGCCGGAGAGCGCTCCCTTGCTGGAGAACGCTCCCTTGCCGGGGAATCCTCCCTTGGCGGTGTAGTCGAAGCAGATGGCATGTCGGGGACGGGTTCCGAGCGCTCCTAATAAAGCTGCTCTGCTCCTACACAAATCAAGAGTCAGATATCAGCAAAGAAGAGCACTCGTGCGCACCTAACAGCGGAAAGTAAACCATATACTTACGCTGGGGGCTGCGCTGGGGGCTGCTTTGGGGAATGATTGCCGGGTCTGGCAAGGTGGTCTCGGGCGCACCCCCTGCTGTCGCGGTGGGTTCGTCCTCGATGACAATCACCGGGACCTTGGCTCTCTTCGCCGCTCTCTGGGCCAGAGTCCTAAAAAGGAGTGGGTTCAGAGTAAAGCAAATCAGATACAAGACAAAACAGCAAGAATTGAAGAACTACAAGTACGGCAAAGAATCTTACTCTTCTTCTTCCTCGTGGAGCTGAGCGTGGAGAGGTCGAAGTCCGGCCCACCTTCGGCGCGACGAGGCGGAGGAGTGGGTTCCCTTGACCGCTTGGCGGGGGCAGCGGCAGGAGCAGAAGCGGCGGTCCGAGAGGACCCCGCTCCAGTTGCCGCAGCGGCGTAAGGCGCTCCCGCGGCATCAGTACTTGCCACGGTAGAGCGTGTCGCACGGCGCGGCGGCTGTTGACCCCTCTGCTGCCCTGCTACGTCCCCAACCTTGCGGAGACGCCTCCTTGGTGGAGCTGGGGGCTCTGCTTGCGGCGGGCTATCTGAAGATGGGGAGGAAGAGGAGTCGGACTCCGACGAGCCGCTCGCACCCTCGGCAGGCTCGCTCGCCTCGGCTTCAGGCTCGGCAAGATCTCCCTCGCCGGCAAGCCACTCTCGCTCGGCAAGTCTTGCCGCTTCTGCTGCCTCTGCCTCCTCCACGGTGAATCCAAACTCACCCACGGCAGCGACTGCCGCCGCCTCTTCCGCCTTAGAGGCGATGCGCTGCATTTCCGCATCGGTGGTGTCGCGGGTGAGGCTCTTCTGTTCACCGGAGCAGACCGTCACTTCTACAAGGCCGTCGAAGAACTCCTGCACAACGTCGTCCGCAGGCTCTTGCCAAGTTGGGACAATTCCATGCGAATCGCACAGCGGCATCATTGCACGGATGCGGTCGAGCGAGGAATTGTTGCACAGGAGAACGACGCCCTTCGGCAACCTGAACCATTCAGGATTTGAGGGTCGTGCTTGAACAATTCCTTGAGCATCGCGTCCAGCTCCAGGACGGTGAAGTCGAAGTTGAGGCCCGGGCGCAGCCTCATGATGTCTGCCGCACCCCCGAACTCCCAGGCGGGTCTCCTCCTCTCCTGCAGGGGAGCGATGCGGCGGCGAAGGAAATCTGCGCCAACGGCGCCTACAGTGAGCCTGGCAAGCCTGAGGCGTAGGATCCTGGTGATGGCAATCTTTAGCCTATCATCTTCGGGGGCCACGCTGCTCCAATCGTTGCTGCCATCGGGCTTGCACCATTGGGAATGCGGCTGCGGGTTCTCCTCGACAATCCAGCACCATTCTGCTCTCCACTCCTCCCACTTGCCGTGGAGCTCGCCCTCCAGATAGGCTTCCTTCTTGCCGGCTCTCGAGATCCAGGCGATTCCGCCGGATAAGGGCTCCCCTCTCTCAACACGGGGCATAAAGAAGTGGCGGAAAAGAGCTACATTTGGATGGACTCCGACAAAGTTTTCGTAGAGATGTGCGAAAACTGCCATGGTCAGAACGGCATTGGGGGTGAAGTCAAGGAGGTGGTACCCTTAGGTGTTCATAATATCGCAGAAGAATTCAGAGAAAGGCGGGCAGAGCCCGCAGTTGAAGAACAACGCGAAGAAGGGATATCCATTCTGAGCCCGTTCCGAAGCGGCGGTGGAGAGTACCTTCGTGCGCGTATGCGCTCGCGTCTCCGTCGACCAGAAGAGGTAGTAGTACTCCCTCAGCTCCTTCGCGGCGAGCTGGGGGGGGGGGAGGTTGTCCGCTCCCTTCGCAGCGCCGCGAGCCGCTGCGCCTCGGTCGTCTTCACGGCCTTCCCCTTGCCGGTTTTCGGAGCCATGGCGGAGGTGATGGGGGAGATCGACGGCGTTGGTGGTGCTGGTGGCGATGGGGGGCGGAGCGCTGCTCTCTTTCAGAAGGAGGGAGCGGGGGAAGTTTGTGAGATTGGAACAACAACGGGCGAGGTGGACGAACTGCCCCTGTTTCCCCTGCTTATAAAGAGGGAGGGGGCAGACGTTCTGTTGTTCCGAATAAAGAAACCACCCATGATATCTCCCACGACGCAGCATTCAACGCGTGCCATTAGGGGAGGGCGCGGTGGATATGGAGCAAGATCCGGCGTAACCCAGGCCGCGCGTGCCCGTGCCCTGTTTTGGGCCTGGCCCAACAGCGCTCGGCACCGTGTGTGGCCCAGGCCCCGGGGCTCCTGTCGGTGTACTAGAGTAGGGGTACCCTAGTATCCCGAACTTGTGCACGGGCAGTCGCAGCCCCCCGCGGCAAGGCTTGTCGGGTGACCGCCAAGGTCCTCCGTGGTTCCTATTGGAGCCATTCAAGAACAAAGTGTTCAAGCCAAGGAGACAAGACACCGGCAAGAGGAGCTTGCCAGGAAGGCCAACCAAGGCATCTCAAGGAACTTGCCACGACGCGCCACGCGTCCCGGCAAGGCCCGGCGAGCGAAAAGCTTCCGGGCGCGACAAGACAACGACCGCGGCAAGGCGCTTGCCACGGCAAGCCAACACTCTGTACCCGCGCTCCAGCGCATCCACCAACGTGTCTCCCTGGGGCCTTTTCAGGTGCGCGTGGCAAGAGGCTGTGCAGCCAGCGGTGCGAGGTGGCAAGCGACGCTGACAAGATTGCCATCGTGGCAAGTGGTGGCGCCCCTGACGATCCCTTTCTACACTGTTTGGGCGACACAGACGGGCATTTAATGCCTTTGTCCCCTGCCGTCAGGGTTAGGTATGATACACTGTATAAGTAGTTGTACCAACCGCAACACTTTTTCCATTTTTACCCTTGCCTACGTTGCCACCTGTCGGTGACCCCTTGAGCATATAAAAGGAGGGCCATGCGCAACATAGAGGGGGGTTCAAAAGGTTCGAAGCCAGAAAACACTCACGCTCGGTCTCGTTAGCAGCTAGTGTGTACTGTAGCACTCAGCGCTTCCGAGCAAGAACTCAATACAATCAGACATGCAGCAGTAGGAGTATTATCTCTCCGGAGAGCTCCGAAGCTGGGTAAACCGCTCATGTGCTTCGCCTCGATCCGCTCTTCGTGCGATCTCCGCCCCCCGCCGAACCGAAAGGGGCTCGGTCCGCCGGCCCCATAGGTGTCCGTGGGTCAGCTCTCCCACGACAGCCGTCAATCGGCCAAGAGTTACAAAGGGCCTCATATGGCTGAAAGACCTCATGGGCCATACATGGGCCAGAAGTGAAAATGGGCTGCAATCATATTGGATGGCCCAGATGACGCTACTGGGCCTAATTCGAATAGGGCTTAACGGGCCTTGGGTTAGCGAGCCGTGAATGGGCTATATGCGAACATGCCGTTAACAGGCTTTCCATGGGCCGTCCCGCCACCTTTTGACCAAGTTAAATGGGCCGGCCTTTTCACAGGAATGGTCCTTTGTTGGGCCGTGCCACGTGTCGACGTATCATAGGCGCCTTCTGTCCAATGAGTGGATGACATCGGTCCCAATGATGAGCCGACACGTGTTTCCTCCAGCCAATGATGATTTTACACATGGAAAATCCCCATTGGTCGGGGCTGTTAACGGGTTATCAGATCCAAAACCCGACCCGATAGCTTAGCGGCGTTCCGTTACGGTGGATGCCACGTGTTGGTCACCCTTGACGAAAGCACTTCTGTAATGCGCGATTTATCGTCATGGAAGTGGACACTTCCGTGATGATAATTTTTGTAATGTCATGGAACACTTCTACGATAGCACAGGTATGACTATCTTGATTCTATCATAAAATCATCATGGATGTACATGCATGACAAAAAACGTGACCTACTGTGACAAACACGTATCATCACGGAAGTGTATTTTTTTTTGTAGTGGAGACATACCCATAGGATTTTTATATGTTGTTCTATAAGCCCAAAGTGCATCTTATAATTTCTTAGACCAATTCTTTCGGGACATATTCACAGTTTTTTGTAATATTAACTTCATTTCTCTATTGCTAACTTCAACTTGACCACTAGACTGAGGATGATAGGGTGATGCAATTCTATGGTTGACATCATATTTAGCAAGCATTTTACGGAAAGCACCATGAATAAAATGTGAACCACCATCAGTCATTTAATATCTAGGGACTCCAAACCTTGGGAAAATGGCTTCCTTAAGCATTTTAATAGAGGTGTTGTGATCATCACTACTGGTTGGAATAGCTTCTACCCACTTAGTAACATAATCAACAACAACCAAAATATGTGTATACCCATTAGAGGAAGGAAAAGGTCCCATGTAATCAAAACCCCAAACATCAAGTGGTTCGACAGCAAGAGAATAATTCATAGACATTTCCCGACGCTTACCAATATTGCCAATTCTTTGACATTCATCACAAGATAAAACAAACTTACGGGCATCCTTGAAGAGAGTAGGCAAATAAAAACTAGATTGCAATACCTTGTGAGCAGTTCTATCTCCCGCATGATGCCCTCCATAAGCTTTGAGTGACATTTCGTAGGATTTTTCCCTGTTCATGATCAGGTACACAACGTCTAATAATACCATCTACTCCTTTATAAACATGTGGATCATCCCAAAAGTAATTAAATCATAGCAAATTTTTTTATTTTGTTGGTATGTGAAGCTAGGTGGTATATATTTAGCAAAAATATAATTAGCATAGTCAGCATACCAAGGAGTGTTATGTGAAACATTTATTGCAGCTAATTGTTCATCAAGAAAACTATCACTAATAGGTTGTCATCAAGAATATTTTCTAGCCTAGACAAGTTATCGGCCACGGGGTTCTCAGCTCCCATTCCATCAGTGATATGTAAGTCAAATTCTTGTAGCACGAGAACTCACCTAATGATTCTAGGTTTAGCATCTTTCTTTTTTGTAAGATATTTTATAGCAGCATGGTCGGTGTGAACAGGAACTTTAGAATCAGCAATGTAAGATCTAAATTTATCACAAGCAAACACAACTGCTAAAAATTCTTTTTTAGTAGTAGCATAATTGCGTTGGGAACTGTTTAGAGTTTACTAGCATAATGAATAGCATTTAGTTTCTTATCAACTCTTTGTCCTAGAACAACACCAACGACATAATCACTAGCATCACACATAATTTCAAAAGGCAAGTTCCAATCAGGTGGTTGAACAACAAGTGTAGAAATTAAGGCTTTCTTAAGTGTTTCAAAGGCTTTTGCACAGTCATCATCAAAAACAAATGGAACATCCTTTTGTAAAAGATTTGTAAGAGGCCTAGAATTTTAGATAAGTCTTTAATAAACTTCCTATAGAAGCCAGAATAACCGAGGAAACTACGAATACCTTTGATATCTTTAGGACATGGCATTTTCTCAATTGCGTCAACTTTAGCTTTTCCACCTCGTTCAGAAATTTTATGTCCCAAGACAATACATTCATTAACCATAAAGTGGCACTCCTCCCAATTCAATACAAGATTAGTTTTCTCACATCTTTGCAAAACTCGATCTAGATTGCTTAAGAAATCATCAAAAGATGTTTCGTAAATGGAAAAATCATCCATGAAAACCTCAACAATCTCTTCACAAAAATCAAAGAATATAGCAGTGATACATCATTGAAAGGTAGCAGGTGCATTGCATAAACCAAAAGGCATTCGTCTATAAGCATAAGTTCCAAAAGGACATGTAAAGGTAGTTTTCTCTTGATCAGGTTGTGAGACAGGTACTTGAGAAAAACCAGAATATCCATCAAGGAAACAAAAATGTGTGTGCTTTGACAATCTTTCTAACATTTGATCAATAAAAGGCAAAGGCTAATGATCTTTCCTAGTGGCTTTATTTAATTTTCTAAAATCGATTACCATTCTATAACCAGTGACAATTCTTTGTGGAATAAGTTCATTCTTATCATTAGGAGCAACAGTAATACCTCCCATTTTAGGGACACAATGAATGGGACTTACCCATCTACTAGCATCTATAGGATAGATTATACCTACTTCTAGAAGCTTCATTATTTCAGTTCTTACCACTTCTTTTAATTTAGGATTTAGACGTCGTGGGTGATCAACAACGGGTTTAGCATCAGGTTCCATCTTAGTTTTGTGATGACGGAGAGTGGGACTAATGCCCTTTAAATCATCAAGAGTATATCCAATGTCAGCTCGGTGCTTCTTCAGAACCTTCAATAATCTTTCTTCTTAATGCTCTAAAAGGTTAGCACTAATAATAACAAGTATATATTTTTGTCAGCAAGATAAGCATATTTCGAACTGTCTGGCAATTGTTTCAATTCAATCACATGATCACCTTTAGGCGGAGGAGGACCTCCTAGAGTTTCAACAGACAAATTGTGTTTAAGCAGAGGTCATTGTTCAAAGAATTTTTTATCTATTTCATTTGTTTCATGCAGATGCATATCATTTTCATGGTCTAGCAAATATTGTTCTAGTGGATCAGTATGAGGCACGGAAATAGAAGCAAGACCAATTATTTCATCCTTACTAGGCAACTCTTTCTTATGATGCTTTCTACTAAACTTGGAAAAATTAAACTCATGAGACTCATCACCAAAACTTACACCGACGGTTTGTTTCTCACAATCTATTTTAGCATTAATGGTGTTCAAGATACCAAAGATAATGGGACAAAAGTCATCTTCTGGGGAACCAGGAACAAGAAAATCAGTAGGATATTTTATTTTCCACACAAGACTTCAACATCCCTAACAATCCCAAGTGGTGTGATGGTGTCTCTATTAGCAAGTTTAATAGTAACATCTTCTATTTTAGCGGGTACTATATAATTCATAATTTTTTGATATAAGGTAAAAGTAATAGCACTCACGCTAGCACCTAAATCACATAACCGTGATAACAGTGATCTCCTATTTTGACCGAGACAATTGGCATGCCAACAACTGGTCTATGTTTATCTTTTTCATCGGGTTTGGCAATTCTAGCAGCTTCATCACAGAAGTAAATAACATGCCCCTCTATATTTTCTACCAGGAGATCTTTAACCATAGCAACACTAGGTTCAACCTTGATTTGTTTAGCAGGCTTGGGTGCTTTAATATAGCTTTTATTGACCACAATTGAAACTCTATCATGTTCCTTAATCCTACCAGAAAAATGTGTTTTTTCAATATAAGCAGTAGGAACTACTCGATAAACCTTATAGATAATAGTTTCATCTTTAGCTATTACCAGTTCTTTAATTTCTTCTTTAATAGGTGGGTGATATTTAAACAACTTCTTCGTAGGGAGATCAACATGAGTAGCAAATGATTCACAAAAGGAGGCTAATATCTCAGAGTCAAGTCCATATTTAGTTCTATACTTTTGAAAAGCATCGGTATTCATAAAAGATTTAACACAATCATACTTAAGCTTAATACCTGACTCCTTACCTTTTTCAAGTTCCCAATCTTTAGAGTTGCATTTAATTCTTTCCAAAAGATCCCACCTAAATTCAATAGTCTTCTTCATAAAGAAACCAGTACAAGAAGTATCAAGCATGGATTGATCATCATGAGAAAGCCGAGCATAAAAATTCTGAATAATAATTTCTCTTGAGAGCTCATGATTGGGGAATGAATATAACATTGACTTAAGCCTCCCCTAAGATAGAGCGATACTTTCTCCTTCACAAGGCCAACAATTATATATATATATATATAATTCCGATCACGATGAAGTAGATGCATAGGATAATAATTTTGGTGAAATTCCAATTTCAGTCGATTCCAATTCCAAGATCCAATATCATTGCATAGCCTACACAATGCTAATGCTTTTCCCTTCAAAGATAATGGGAAAACTTTCTTCTTAGCTTCATCTTCGGGTAAACCTGCAAGCTTAAATAATCCACAAATTTCATCCACGTATATCAAGTGCATATCAGGATGTTCGGTTCCATCTCCTTGTTAAGGATTAGCTAGCAGTTGTTCTATCATACCCGAAGGAATTTCATAACCAAAATTTTAAGTAGGTGCAGTAGGTTGAGGGGTAATTAATTATGGTTTCAATCGAGGTGAAGATACCCTGAACAAACCCCTCAAAGGATTGTTCTCCATAGTAACAAGTGACAATAAATTTCAGCACATAGTAATAATTTTTCCTTACCGATTCCCACTTACCAAGAGCACTTCACTCCTCGGCAACAACACCAGAAAAGAGCCTTGATGACCCACAAGTATATGGTATCAACCATAGTCCTTTAGATAAGTAAGAGTGTCTAACCCAACGAGGAGCAGAAGGAAATGACAAGCGGTTTTCAGCAAGGTAATCTTTGCATGCACTGAAATTGTAGGTAACAAGTTGTTTGATAGCACGATAATTTTTAGCGATCAAGTAACAGTAACGTTAACAAAAGTGCAGCACAGTAGCCCAATCCTTTTGAGGCAAAGGACATGCCAAAACAATATCTTATGATAAGCAAAGTGTTCTTGAGGTTACACGGGAATTTCATCTAGTAACTTTCATCATGTTGGTTTGATTTGTGCTCGCTTCTTTGATAATTTGATATGTGGGTGGACCGGTGCTTAGGTGTTGTTATTACTTGAACAAACCTCCTACTTATGATTAACCCCCTAGCAAGCATCCACAACTACAAGAAAAGTATAAAGAATAAATGTAACCATAGCATTAAACTTTTGGATCCAAACCAGCCACTTATGGAGTAGCACATAAACTAGGGTTTAAGCTTTTGTCACTCTTGCACCCCATCATCTAATAACTACTCCACAATGCATTCCCTTAGGCCCTAATAATGTGAAGTGCCATGTATTCGACGTTCACATGACACCACTAATGGAATCACAACATACATACCATCAAAATATCGAACACATATCAAGTTCACATGATTACTTGCAACGAGATTTCTCCCGTGACCTCAAGAACAAAAGTAACTACTCACAAATGATAATCATGCTCATGATCAGAGGGTTATTAAATAACATAATGGATCTGAACATATAATCTTCCACCAAATTAACAATATAGTAATCAGCTATAAGATGTAATCAACACTACTAGTCACCCACCAGCACCAATCTAAGGTTATGGTACAAAGATTGAACACAAGAGATGAACTAGGATTTAAGAGGAGATGGTGTTGTTGAAGATGTTGATGGAGATTGCCCTCCCCAGGATGGGAGAGTTGTTGGTGATGATGATGACGATGATTTCCCCCTCCGGGAGGGAAGTTCCCTCGGCGGAATCACTCTGCCAGAGGGCAAAAGTGCTCCTGCCCAAGTTCTGCCTCGAGACGGCGTCGCTTCTTCCCGAAAGTCCCCTCCTAATTTTTTCTAGGTCAAAATGACTTATATACCAG
Source organism: Aegilops speltoides (assembly GCA_021437245.1). Lineage (NCBI taxonomy): Eukaryota > Viridiplantae > Streptophyta > Magnoliopsida > Poales > Poaceae > Aegilops > Aegilops speltoides. The sequence goes on along the minus strand of CM038146.1, from coordinate 303,561,011 downwards.
AAGATGGGCATCGGATGTCGGTCGAGGAGGGCACAACCCACCAGGGCGCGCCTTGGCTCCTTGGTGCACCCAGGTGGGTTGTGCCCACCGGTAGAACCCTCTGGTGGTTATTTGCTGTAGTAGTTCTTGTTTATTCCATAAAAAATACCGTGAAGTTTCAACTTGAGTTGTGCATAATAGGTGGCCTGACGTAGCTTTTTCAGATCCAGAATTCCAGCTGCCGGTATTCTCCCTCTTTGTGTGAACCTTGCATATTACGAGAGAAAAGGCATTAGAATTACTTCATAAAGCATTATTACGCATAAAAACATTATAAATAACAGTAGGAAAACATGATGCAAAATGGACGTATCAGATACAATCAATGACATACCTCTCTCCCTCTAAATCTTGAGATGACATATTTTCAGATCTGTAAGGAAAATATCACGAAACAAGAATAGAGGATATTGCTATGATACAATGGTCAAAACCTTTAGGAGATTATATAATGAATTTTTACCGTGCAAAACAAGTATGCTGGGAGAAAACGGAGTCTGGATGGCAAACGAGTGGCCACAAGCCAAGGAGGCGCGTCCAGGGGGGTACAACGCGCCCCCATGGCTTGTCGCCTCCTTGTGCACTATTCGGACTACTTCTTATTTTTCTATTTTTTTAATATTCCAAAACGGAGTAAAATTTCCATTGGAAAACTTTTGTAGTCGGTTTGCTTACCGTATCACATACCTATTCCTTTTCAGGGTTCTGGAGCATTCTGGTTCCCTTATATACTCCTCCGGTGTTACTAAATTAATAATTTTAGTCTCAACATTTATGGGTGTACCTGAGATATAATGTTTTATTGTTTGCCCATTCACCACCTTCAAGTTATTGCCCTCGGTGTTGTTGATCTTGATGGCACCGGAACGATAAACTTCCCCGATAATGTAAGGACCTTCCTATTTGCAGAGAAGTTTTCCTGCAAAAAAATCTTAAATGAGAATTGTATAGCAAGACATGGTCACCTACATTAAATTCACGCTTTTGTATTCTTTTGTCATGCCATCTTTTAACTTTTTGTTTAAACGATTTGGCATTTTCATAGGCTTGGGTTCTCCATTCATCGAGTGAGCTAATGTCAAATAACCTCTTCTCACCAGCAAGTTCGAAATCATAGTTGAGCTCTTTAATTGCCCAATAAGCATTATGTTAAAGTTAGAGAGGTAAGTGACATGCTTTCCCATCACTACTGCAGGATGCTGCTAACGCAACACTACAATCAGAGACCCTTCGACGAAACTGCGTGTAGTGCATTAATCGCAAACGATGATGTAAAAAACCCGTCAAAAAAGATGCAAAACATTGGCCATGGTGGATACATCAAACACGGTTCAGATTTCATATGCGTGTGTGATGTGGGGCATACGGTTGATCCATACGAACTGTTTGCGATGAGATAGAACAACGGAAACGGGCAGCCAGATCAAGGTGTGTGCAAAATACATCATACAGTTCATCCCGGTAAACTGTTTGTGATGAGGCGAAACAATAGAAATGGGCAGCTAGATGAAGGTGTGTGCGTTATACGTCATAAAGTTCACTCGGATGAACTATTTATGATTAGGCAACACAAAAGAAATGGTCAGCCCGATGAATGTGTGTGTGATATACGACACATAGTTCACTCAGATGACATGTTTGCGTTGAGCCAAGAGATTAGAAACGGTTCAACTTAACAAGATGCGTGTGATACACGGCAAATAGGTTTGCAATCGGAAATGTGTGGGAAGACCGATAACAACACAGACGATTCTTGTTAACAAGCCATGTGTGTTGTGAGAAAATGATTGCTGGTATACAATTGTGAGTGATTGATGAAAACATCATCGACGGGTTCCATTGTTTAGTCCGTGTGCGATGTGATTTGCTTTGTCTGGACAACATCTACGCTTTGTCTACGGAGCATCAATATATATACTTAAAAAGACAACATTGTATAACCAAATTAAGCATACAATTACACAAGTGACTACACACATAACATTTCCACACACCAAAGTAAGCAATTACATGCATACTACAATAGGAGAAACAAGGATCTAATCATCTCTTTCTTGTTGCGATGACGCTTGCCATTGCTCCACTTCTGGCTGGATCCCTGGCCGTTTTAGGGAAGGAGGCACTTCCTCATGTCAACAATCCGCCTGTACATCTCGTAGCTCATGCACACCTCCTTGGCCGCGTACACGACGTGAGCTTTGTCGAGTGCCAGACACGCTTGTCCTTGTTGCAAGAATCCTTCAGGTCTCTATAGTAGGAGTCGATGATGGCCTCGGCGAGGTGAACTAGTGAGTCTTTTTGATGCTCGTTGCTGCCCTAGATCTTGTATTGGCCCTGGATGTCGACAAGATTCTGGTAGGAGATGCCCAAATCCTTGAGCACCTTTATATTGTTGGTGATATCCACCGTAGCGAACATGTAGTGGGGGCTATTGACAAACCTGGAGAAACGCTCACAAGGCCTTGTGGCCAGGTAGTAGAGGTAGATGAGGACGTGATTGCACACGCACATGTGGGCGACAGCGATCTTCGGACGAGACCCGACACGAGTGCGGGTGTACTCGAGGTCAAACCCGACCACCTTGTACTTATCCTTAGCAAGCAACAGCTCCATGATGTGGATGGAGTGGTCCACCCAGACCGGGTTATTGGTGTACACCACCGAGAGCTCCGTGAACCTTCTGTGCGTGTTCACCACGGCATGCATGGTGAAATGCTGCTCGCCGTCGGCAGCCGCTCGGAGTGCCATTGGAGCCACGCAGGATACCCTCTAAGAATTTGTCGTGGTGGGTGTGCTTCTTGCAGTAGTGGAGCGCGCTCGAAAGGTTGAAGATACACAAGGGTTAAATGGCCGCTATAATAAATGGGGGCCGGCCAACCTATAATCCTCATGTCTTGTCACCGTGTTCATAGCGGATGATTCCAGTGCATGCTTGAGAGCACCGCACATGTTTCGTTTGACCATGCATGGGCTCGAGAGGCGCCAAATGTATCGTCAGTGAGCCTGTTCCCACCCGTCTAGTTTGACCATGCGTCGGCTAGAAGAGGGACAAATCATGGGTGTTTGTTGGGAAAAAGCATTGTAAAAACAAAGTGTGTGGAATGATTTCATTCATAACTTTACCCGTGGGTGACAAGGTCAAAGTTAGCTAGAAAGGTGATGATGGACACTTGAGTGCAATAATTAATTCTTCGCTCTATAGGGTACACAGTTGAAGAAACCAACTGTGTGCAATAGTGTCAAAGATCGCAGTCGAGGTTGCTATATAAATCATGTACTATGAGATCGACAAGGTAAACACATTCGAGGTTAATAAAATCTAAGTCCATTGCATATTAAGGTCAAAATAGTCCTAAGAATATACGAGTCTCATATGATGCCATTTCAACAATTGTACCACAAAAGCTCAAAATATTACAAAGTTCAAATTCCAGAGTTATATGGCTCAAATTCGAAGATTACAAGGTTCAAACTGATATTTGAAATCAAAGTCAGCTCATCAGCTGCAAATGCCCGCGCTGATCCGCTGAACATGGATATAAGAGAGGTTCAAACTAATATTACCACTTGTAAGGCCGGTTTCGAAACCTCATAATTTTGGCAAAGGGTTCAGCAATTGAGAAGTCATGTATGGGGTTGACACGATGACTTCTGATTACTCTGTCATCTAAAGTTCCAAAATGAAATCAGCTTTTTTGGAGCCTATTCATTCTACCGCAGTTGTCGGTGCTGATCAACAAACCATTCATTTTTGCGAAATAAATGTAGGGCAAACCTCATTACCTACAGTACCCTTGCTTTGACAACAAAGAACCTAGCGAATATAATCTTCGGTAAGGTCCCTCGATAGGAGTTCAAAGTAATTTCTGAGAGATGCAGATCTAGGGATTCGATGTGATTGTTATATTGTATCACATTATCCACCACCGGGCCTAATCTTAGGCAGTTTTGAACACTACTACATGCCTATTTGGTTTGCAGGATTTGTAAAATGCACTAACGTGCCATCTTCAATCCGACATGACTAACACGGGCATTTGGTTACAATTGATTTGTAAAATGCACTAACGTGCCATCTTTGATCTGACATGACTAACACGGGCATCTGGTTACAATCTATAAAAATGTAGCCTTCTTCACAAGAGGTTGGAATGGATGAATAGTTCCCTAAGAAAACTAGTACTGATGAATCCAAAGGAGAAATGCTTATGGATTGTAACCATATGGATAAAGCAACCAATATGTGGGAGGGGGGGACATGTATGTACTGAAATCCTCCAAAATTCCTTCGAAAATCGTAGTACATTGTCATTGTAAACTTGGAAAAAGGTGTCAAAAATTGAACTCCCTTATGCTTAACATTTGACATTTAATAGGAAAGGAATATCACCTCGATATATAGCTTCTCTAGGCACGGAAAGCATCTAAGGAAACTGACAACTTGGTCCAGGTTGGGGCCGATAGATTCTAGTTACAAGACCATCACTGTGCGCAGTTTCAGGGTCAAGCTTGTCGGAATGATTTTCTGGATGACAGACAAACATACATCTTTAAAATTAGAAATAATGTTAATTTCTAGGAGAGGTAGAAGACGCCTGTTGTACCTGAATGGGTGTGGATCCAATAACTACTTTGGCGTATTTGTCAGACGAGTAGCCCATCACTTTCAATTTCGGCGCAGAAATGACATTGATTCTTGTTGGACCTTCTTGATCAACTACAACTAATCTCTCAAGTGAAGGTGTGTCCTCTATGACCATACCGTGGTACACATTTTATGATGTCTTCTTGCAGCACCACAACACACATAATAGTCCGGAGAGTCATGGAGGTGATGTGGAAGGTACTCAACCCATTGATCGCCTGAAGATGAAGCTACTCAAGTGTAGTACAGCCACCGAGCAGGCGCTCCATGTCAACGTTTGGGAGGCAGATGGAGACTAGCTCGGGGTGCTTCAATCATGGTAGAATAAGAGCTGGCGATGCACATCATGGGCACGAGGTGGAGAGCGGACGTGGCAGCGAGCGCATATGCCCATCATCAAAAGTGAGCTCCTCGAGCTGATCTAGGGCAGGGGATCAGAACCACTTCTCAAGTTTGGCTCGGTCCAAACTTGCCCATGCTAAGGCCTCTGGTTGGGCCATGGTGACTGCCGAGGATCTGGGAGAATGCATCCAAGCTTTTGCGATAGCCAAGGCAGAGCTCGTGGGTGTCGATGAGGTCGAGAGGGGTGGAGTGCCATAGGGGGCACCACCGCCGGGAAAGGATGGTTGTATTCTTCCCATATTTGATTGGGAGGAGGGAGATGATGACTATCAACATATCATCGTGGAGGCTGCTGATGATCTAGGCCTACTAGAGTCTCTTGTGATTCTTGCTCGTGGAGGCTGCTGTTGGCAGCCCTGTTGTCCACCTCCGGAGTCTCCTCGTCAGTGGTGTGTTCTGATAGAAGTGGGAGTACACGGAATATTTTGTTAAAACAGGGCAATAGAAAAGTTTATCGATAACTAAGAGTTAGTAAGTAAGAATAGAGTAAGAAAATGGAATAACAACCGGTTGCTTAAATACTACACAATTCCTTTGATATTGCTAGGTAAGTGAACATGCAGATACTTGAAAAGAACAATTACTTCGAACAAAGTCTCATTACAAAAAAATACACTTCCGTGATGATACGTGTTTGTCACAATAGGTCACGTTTTCTGTCATGCATGTACATCCATGACGGTTTTATGACAGGATCAAGATAGTCATACATGTGCTGTCGTAGAAGTGTTCCATGAAATTACCAAAACTATCATCACGGAAGTGTCCACTTCCATGACAATAAATGGCACGTCATGGAAGTGCTTTCGTCAATGGTAACTAACACATAGCATCCACTGTAATGGGTCACCGTTAAGCTATCGTGTCCGGTTTTGGATCCGATAACCCGTTAACAGCTCGGACCAATGGGTATTTTCCACATGTAAAATTCTCAATGGCCAGAGGAACCACGTGTCGGCTCACCCTCGGGACAGATGTCATCCACTCATTGGACAGGAGGCGCCTATGATACATTGACATGTGGCACAGCCCAACAGAGGCGCATTCTGGTGAAAAGGCCAGCCTGTTTGACTTGGTCAAAAGGTAGCGGGTCGGTCAACAGGAAGCCTGTTAACGGCATGTTTGTATATAGCCCATTTACGGCCCACTAACTCATGACCCGTTACGGCCTATCCGGACTAAGCCCAGTAGCTTCATCTGGGCCATCCAATATGATTCCAGCCTATTGCAACTTCCGCCCCATGTATGGCCCATGACGTCTTTCGGCCCATATGAGGCCCTTTGTAACTCGTGGCCCATTAACGACCCGTAGTGAAACTAGCCCCATAATGAACAGTGTATCGCTTTATACCCATTAACGACCCATTATTCCATTGGGCCATTTCTAGCCCGTGTTATCTTTCGGCCGTCTCAAGACCCATTTATTCTTGGGTTCATTTCCAGCATTTGGTTACTTACGGCCCGTTACTGGCCTTTTCTGGTTGTGGGCCAAATTCAGCCCATGGTTACAATCGGCCTGTTTGTGGCTCGTTAATCCGTTGGGCCATTTTCATAGCATCATCAAATACGGCCGATTAACGATGGCCCATTATGGTCAGCCCGTGAATGGAAGATTCCAACTCTAGCCTGTTTACGAACCATAATGTGGTCCGTTATTGGCCCATGTTTGGCCAATCGATCATATGACTTGTAGAAGTCCCATTGATGCTACGCCCCATAGAAGGACCATTGTTTCTACAGCCCATAGAAGGCCCATTGTTTCTACGGCCCATAGGAGGCCCATGGTCACTACAGTAAATATGAGGCCATGGTTATTGTGGCCTAGTTTTAAAAAATAGGTTATTGCGGCAACTAGCAAACCGCGGAAAAAGAACTGCGCCGACTACAAGCAAACAAATAAACAAGACAACATGGAAATAAATAAGCAAACAACTTATGCTAGGCTATCACGGCTATTACACATATTACATCCACTGGGCATCAAAGTTTTCCACCATTGCAAATATAGGGAACAAAGCAGCATATCACATACACTGGTTGTCAAAGTTGGCGACCAGTGCAAATAAATGCCACAATAAAACAAGTCCAAAACTGAAACCACTTCAGAAGAGATCAAGAAACAATTTCCTGGGTACCCATAATGCTGGCAAGATGCTTAGCAAGCTTATTAACCTTTTCTTGTTTGGCGCGTAAATCCTCCAGCGCTTGCTATTGCACCAAAAAGTATGCATCTGAATTCTACAGGGACTTCCTCAGTCCTTCGGCTTCCTGTCGCAGAACATCTGATCGATGTCTTTCAACTTGAAGTTGAGACTCAAGAAGCCGGACTGATTCAGGCAGCGAGTTCGAAGAGCTGGTGCCAGCGGTAATGGCTAGTAATACATCAAGACAGGACTTTGGGGTTGTCTTAGTATCTTCAATATAGTTTTTATTAGCTTTCTTGGAGACCAATAGGGATGTCTCAATATCTTGAACCTTATCTGCATTACTTTCTTAACCATAGCATAACGGGGTACTCTTCTCCAATATTTTATCCGCATTCTAAAAGAGAAACAAACAGACACATCACATGTTTACCATGTTGTATATGAAACTCATTTTGGTAAACCAGTTCAGTAGTAAGGTGGACAGGATAACAACATGAAACAAACATATATCTATGTAGTATGGTCATTGTATGGTCTATATCATTCTAGTTTATGTTTCCAAATCAAGATAGAGACAATTAAAATCACATCTGTTTAAGACAAAGCAACATAGACAGAATATAAGTGTGAGAAACTACACAGCAATAACAACCCTTGTAATGCACATGGCATGAGAACATAACTGTTTATTCAATGTAAACTGAAATCAACATAGAGCAAGTTACAATAGCAAACACGTTAAAGAAACAAGTTTAAAACATACCTGTTGCACCATTGGAGTTCCAATTGCATCCTTAAAATTTGAAATTAGTTGGAAAATTTGAAATTAGTTGGTATGAGTAAATACAGTGATGCAAGAGCAAAGGAGTATGAACCATAGCTATGGAACCTGACCTGAGAACAATTCTTCTTATGCTTTAAGCATTGACTTGGGGTTCGAAGCGGTGGTCCTCATGCTTTGGGCACTGCAGTTGCCTTACTAACTGCTCGTGTTTTGGTGCTCAGTGGTGGGGTCGGTTCTGTGTGGACTAGAACTGGGTTACTATCTGCTGGGGTTGGGGTTAGAAGGGGTGTAGCTGGTTCTCTGTCCAACTGGGTAGGGGTCCAATTTGCGTGAGTCTGGGTTATGTGTGGTGGGGCTGGTTCTTGGGCAAGTACAACTGTGGTTCTATCTGCATCGACAGGTAGCACGATCTTTTCTGAAGACCATGTTTTTACTCCCACAGATACTGCCATCACCCCCTCCAATTCAAATGGCTGATCTGGTAAACAAGAAGATTAATTGAATGTTAAGACATTGTAAGATAGACAGTTGCAATGGATAGTAGGTAAGAAAATAGGGCACGAAATAATTCACATTTATGTTGTCTAACCAAACAGAATAGCATGACATAATTTCACATATATGATGGCTAATTAAACAGGATAGCATGACACAATTTCACATGTATGATGGCTAACTAAACAGGATAGAATGACATACTTCAAAATATGATGACTATGTAAACAGGATGACATGATATAACTATACAATGTGTCTATTAAAGTGGTTGGCATGCCATAATTCACAAACATGCCGTCGATGGAAACAGGATGGCATGATATAATTCACGGATAGAATGACATAATTCAAAATATGACGACTATATAAACAAGATGAGATGATATAACTATATCATGTCTTTAGAAAATGGGTTAGCATGCCATAATTTAGATACATGCTGTCTATGTAAACATCATGGCATGATATAATTCAAATATGTGATTTATATACTAAGCAAGTGAGCAGAGGGTAATCACATATATGACGTGTCAACTAAGGAGATGACATTCAATATTGTGTATATGATGTAAAAACTAAGCATTGCAACACAACGTATGCATGATATGAGTAATATAACCCTGCTAAGTTTGAGCATACACCTCAAGGGGATAATAGGACTGGTCATCTGCCTTTGAATCCTCCTCTGAGGAGCTATCTGTAACCAACAAGATATGTGCTTTAGCAGGTAGCATTGTCTGCTCTGAAGACCTTGTTTTCACTCCAGATTTCTCCATCACCAATTCAAATGGCTGATGCACAGGAAGAGTAGTTGAATATACAAACATTGTCGAAATGAGAGTAATACAAAAAAGGATGGCATGATATAATTCACATATATGACACTTGGCTAAACAACATGGCATTTCATAATTCACATACATAATGCCTTGCAACAAGATAGCATTGCATAATTCACATATATAATGTCTTGCAACAAGATGGCATTGCAAAATTCACGTACATGGTAACTAGATACTAAACAGGTGGCATTCACACAAAGCATGTCTAAACTAAGCAAATGACATGCCAATGCAACACACCATATGCATGATATGAGCAATATATCCCTGCCAAGTTAGAGCATGCACCTCGGGGATATGACTGGTCATCTGTCTCTGAATCCTCCTCCGAGGAGCTATCGGTTACCAGCAAGACATGCGCTTCATCAGATAGCATTGTCTATTGTGAAGACCTTGTTTCCACTCTAGATTTTTCCATGACCGTGTCAAATGGCTGATGCACACGAAGAATAATTGAATGTACTAAAATTGTTGACAAATTTAATATGTAATAAAATATGATGGCATTATATAATTCACATATAAGATGACTAGCTAACCAAGGTGACATTGCAAAATTCACATATATGATGCCTGGCTAAACAAGATGGCGTTGCATGATTCACATATACGATAAAGAAACTAAACAAATGGCATTCACACAAAGCATGTCTAAACTAAGCAGATGACATATTTGATGTATAAAGTAAGCAATGCAAGGCACCATATGCATGATATTACCAACATCAGCATGCCAAGTTAGAGAGAAGACCTCAGGGGGTAAATAGGAGTGGTCTTCTCCTTATGAATCCCCCTCAAAATAGTTATCTTCCTCATGATTACAATCAGAAATGGGTGGAGGGGGTTGCCTTTGCGCCCACCATGGAGCAACGTCTGCACGAAATTTTATTGGCACGCAAGGCTTGTCTCTTTTGCTCTACATGTTCAGTTCCATTGTGTACAATAACTGACATGCATAGGAATAAAACATGGTGAGATTATGTAAGGAGTGCATGCACAAATCCAGAGGGATGGTAGCAAACTGTGGATAGACCCAAAACCAATGATAGCAGGCAGATAATAGCTTTAGTTAAAAAATACACATAATGGCTCCTTTAATGTTTGTTTCCACCGAACATGAAACTCATAGTAGACACCCGAGATTAAACAGATAGTAGATATATAGTATTGATTGCTACCCCGATATGTACCCCACACCCATTTAAAAACTAAAGTTTGAGCATTAGTTTGGACCTTACTCAGAGTCTAACAGGTGAACTGGACGATAAAGTAGCATGTCATCATATTAAGTGATGCATAACATAAGCAGACATGAAAGAGTGCGACCTCTCTTGCGGACAGGTGTAGTCTTCAAGGTCATGTGCTTAGTTGATGATGGTAATGTAGTTGTCATGGCTACCGGCAGCGGCTAAGAAGATCTGAGGCGGCGAAAGACAGGCTGGAGGGCGGATCCCTGCTGTGGTGAACCCTTCCGTCGTTGGAGCAGCTGACCTAGGGTGTAACACAGCGCAGCAGGAGCGGGACAAACCACACAAGGTTTTATTTGACACATATATGTAACAAAAGTAATTGTGTAAGGGGTTGTTTGAATTTGAGGATTCTAACAATGCAGGGATAGGAAATACACAGGAATCAGATAGGAATGCACGTGCAAAACAGAGAATTTAAAAACACATGATTTCTGCCAATCTAGGTGTTTGGTTCACAAGAATTGGAAGATCACAAGATGCAAAGAAGCATGGTGAGATTAAGTCAAACCACAAGAAAATGTATGGTTATAATTCTATTATGCTACTATCTCTTAGCCTTGTGCTACATGAATAGGAATTTGAAAAGGAGGACAAGTGGATATTAAAGTTCCTACGGTTTTTCTTCAAAGGAGACACTAAAGGAAGAAATCCTACTATTTTCCTTTGCTCCATTCCTTTGAACCAAATACATGAATAGTAATACAAAAGGAAACTTTCCAATTCCTATGTTTTTCCTTCACTTTACCTTTCAAGCACTAGCGATTCTAGTAGGCAGGCTTGAGCATGGAAAATCCTACACTAAAAAAATGTTTTTGTGCTACTTCTAATACTTTGGACCCAGGCCACTGCCCTACTAGATCAACTCCCAGGCCCATATACAAATGCACAGCGCAAACACACAGAGATAAATAATGATGGCGTTCAAGAGAGTCCATCACAGACAGCTAAGTTACCTGGTACCTCACAGCTTGTCATATAGTAGGACAAACTAATCGTATTTCACGTTACTGCATCTGCTCAGTGGACAATATATATAACTGAAAGTGCAACTAATCCCTGGGTGGTTTCGGTAATTCTTAACAACATATAACTCATTGAACTAATACTCTTTCAAGATGATCATTTCAGAAAGTTCAATGATTGGCATGGCATGGACTAGAGATGTGGACCCCTCAAAATGCGAAGGACATAATTGGAAACAAGCTCAAGACTCTACATTTTCATTTTAGTGATCCAAGATCACAATGAGTCCATAGGAAAAGGCAATACTATTAAAAGGGGATGAGGTGTTGCTTAATGGCTTCCTTGCTCAAAATGGTTAGTGATATTCTCCACAAACCCACAACCACTTTCTCATTTCCACATATGTCCTCAACCTAGAAAGTCAAACTCGGCCCCACCAATTTGATCTATCCGGCGCCACCGAGTTGATTTGACATAGCCACTGCCACAAACCATAATCACTTCGGTTTCACCGATAGGAATCTCGGTCTGACCAAGATGGGATTTCAAACTCTCTGTTTCCCTTCGTAACATTTCGGTCTCACGGAAATGAGCGATCGGTCCCACCAAGCTCGAATGCAAACTCCATGTTTCCTTTTCATAACGTTTTGGTTTCAGAGAAATGAATGATCGGTCCCACCAATTTTGGCTGACCTACTCTCTGTTTGCCTATTACTAAAATCAGTCCCACCGAGTTCATGTGATCGGTCTCATCGAGATCAAGTTATGCCATAACCTAGCACATCGGTCCCACCGAGTTGATCATGTCAGTCCCACCGAAAAGCCTAACATTCACATTTTGAACTGAACCGGTCTGACCGAGTTTCACTATTTGGTCTAACCGAGTTTGGGAATCTGTGTGTAACGGTTAGATTTTGTGTGGAGGCTATATATACCCCTCCACCCACTCTTCATTCATGGAGAGAGCCATCAGAATGTGCCTACACTTCAAGCATTCATTTTCTGAGGGAGAACCACCTACTCATGTGTTGAGACCAAGACATTCTATTCCAACCACAAGAATCATGATCTCTAGCCTTCCCGAAGTTGCTTTCCACTCAAATCATCTTTCCACCATAGCCAAATCTATGAGAGAGAGTTGACTGTTGGGGATACTATCATTTTAAGCACAAGAGCCAGGAGTTCATCATCAACACACCATCTATTACCTTTTGGAGAATGGTGTCTCCTAGATTGGTTAGGTGTCACTTGGGAGGCGGCCGTCCCTTCCCTCGAAGCAAGTGCACCATTAACCTGACGAGACCAGGTGTGGCTCTGTGATCTCCGCCAAAGCGGCGGATCAGAGCCACACCGAAATGACAAGCCCGTGTCACTAGCAGCACGGCTACAGTGAGCAGCCACCAACCAGACCCGCCAGTGGCGGGAGCAGCCTGTCGGCTCCATACCAGACCAGTCGGCGGGGTCCACCAGCTGGCGGGCCCCAGTAGTCGGCGGAGAAGCTGGAGGCCGGAGACGCTGCCAGCCAGGCCCAGTAGCCGGCCAAATTACCATTGTACCCCTGGGGGGTAGGCCTATATATACCCCCCAGGGCACCCATGCAAAGGGTTCCCCCCATTAGACCTAGCCACTCCCCTAGAGAAGGAGAGAGCTAGCCTTGCCTTCTCCTACCTCTAGCATACAGCTCAAGGAGCAACTTTGTATCACTTGTGCCTTAGTGATCATGCGGAGACCCCGCAGAGTAGGACTAGGGGTGTTATCTCCTAGGAGAGCCCCGAACCTGGGTAAAGTACGCCGGCGTTCGTGTCTACGCCTCATCCCGCTTCCAGGCACCGGGCACGTTCTACTCGCTCCCACCATGATAAGCCATCCTTTGGCATATGTCCCACCCAACCCCGGACACCAATAATCTAGTTGCATGTTTTCTAAGATACATGGTTGTCTGGTGTTTCTCATGCTTTGCTAGTGGTAGAGCCTTCATCACTCGGTTTGATACTCTTCAAACTCTAATGTTATTTGTGTCGGTGATATCAGGTTTTGTGTAATTCTTCTGTTACATTAATAGTAGTACTATATCTTCATATAGTCCATTATATATTAGCAATATATCTCTATATACTTCAACTGCTATATCTCCATATAGTCAATATTCACTTTTTAACGACATCATAATTTATCAATAAACTCTTATTGATCCAGATTATGCTATTTAAAAACTTCTCAAGTTTCAATCTATATCATTTATAGATCCTCAATTTATGTTCCCTATTGAAAATTACTTCAAAATTATAGCCCCATAACTATTCCATGAAGTTTTTCTTTGTGTAACCTTTACATGAAACACTTTGTGTAGCTACTTACAACAATCTCTTCATTTCCTCTAAGGACAAGTAGTCAAAACCTTTGTCCAATTGAAGTACTCAATCTTTAAGTAATTACCCTAGTGTATTTCTTCTAGATACGCCATCGTATTTATACTTAATGATTAGTATTTGCTGAAACATATGGCTTTGTACATTTGATAGCATATATGATGAATTCAATTCTTGTGCTGAATTGAATTCCATTCATCCACATGCTTATGAACTATTGATTTTGCACACTGCTATGCTACGTGACCTTCTTGAGAAAACAATATTCTTCTTTTAAACTTAAAACCATGTCACAGTACATGTCTTAGCATAATTAGATGTTTTTAATCTATCACTATAGATTAACATCTTATATTTCCAAGTCCTTTTAGAAACATGATTTTTAATCTGTTGTGCTAATATTATTTTTGATTAAGACATAGGTCATACATATGTAAAATCAGAAAAGCCATAAAGCTCCCACTAAATTTCTTGTATTCACAAGTTCCTTTATAAACTTTATATTCTATAATTTTTTATATCAAATTCTAGCTATTTGATATATTACTCCAATCACTCCCTCCCCCGCGGCGCCACATGATACGACTCCGTTGTATCTACTTTTCCTAACACTTTTGCTCTCGTTTTGGACTCTACTTTACATGATTTGAATCAAACTAACCTGGAGTGATGTTGTTTTCAACAGAACTACCATGGTGTTTTTTTTGTGCAGAAATAATAAAAGTTCTCGGATTGGAATGAAATATTTTGGAGATTTATTTCAGAATAAATAAAAAATACTGGGACCAAGAACCACCGGAGGGGGTGCCCCAGTTGGGCACGATACACCAGGGCGCGCCACGCCCTCCAGGTGCACCCTGGTGGGTTCGGCTCACCTGGTGGCCCCCATGACCCTAATTCCAACTCCATAAATACCTATTTTTGGAGAGAAAAATAAGAGAGGAAGTTTCATCACGTTTCACGATACGGAGCCACTACCACCTCCTGTCACTCCTGGAATCAGAGAATTTGCCATCAGCCAGTTCTTTGCTGTCTGCTAGCTGATGGCAAAGAAGGTCTTTGCCGTCTGCTTACAAAAAACAGATGGCAATGAAGTAGCTGATGGCAAAGATATCATTTGCCATCATCTAGTTCTTCGCCGTCAGCTAGCGGACGACAAAGAGGTGGGGTGGGGTCCAGTGGAGGCCAGCGCATGGGGACTGGCCCATCCCCCCTCTTTATCGTCTGCTAGCTGGCGACAAAGTTTCTTTGTCGTCTGCTATCAGACGACAAAGTAGCCACTACCTAATGGCCCGTTACCCACCCAGCCCCCCTCTCTCTCTTCTCTCTCTCCCTCTCCCCGACTACACCCCGCTGCCCCACCCCGCCCCTGTAACCCCACGCCGCCCGCCATCGCCGCACCCTTGCGCCCCGCCTCCGCCCGCCCGCCGCCCGATCTGCCGCCCTCGCCCCGATCGCCGCCGCCATCGCCTCGATCAGACACCGCCGCGCCCCGACCACACCCGGCCACCGCCCTCGACGTCGCACCGCTACGGCATGTCGCGCCGGTCCCCCGACAACCGGATGCTCGACACGTCGCCCCACCCCCCCCCGCCTGCCCATCGACATCGGCTTCCTCCACCTTCCCCCACTGCGGTGAGCCCCCGCCCCCTCTCTTTTTTCAGTATTTTCTTTGTTAGTGTACTTACTTTAGTTAGTTTAGTTAGTGTAGTGTAGTGTAGTTTAGTTAGTGTTTTCTAGTTAGTGTAGTTTGGTTAGTTAGTGTAGTGTAGTTTTGGTTAGTTAGTGTAGTTTACTTAGTTTAGTGTAGTTTAGTTTAGTTTAGTTAATCTAGTTTAGTTGTAGTTTAGTTAGTTTAGTTTAGTTAATCTAGTCTTTTTTAGTTAGTAAGGAAAAATAAAATATTGATGTAAAGATCCCAAGATCCCTCCCCTCACCGGTCACTAACCTATCCCTCCCCGGATCCCCCATCCTCATAGATCCTTGCTGGTGCCCCTTGCTTCGTCCCTCGGCTACCCTCCTCGGCTACGTCCCCTCATCGCCGACAGCAGCAGGTAGCTAGCTATATCCTCCTCCTCCCCCCTTAATTATTTGCTCTATTCCTACCTTCGTGCCGATGACACTAGCTAGGTAACGATAGCTGCGTAACCAGTATGCGTCTCCTGTCCAAAAGGGTTGCATCAATAAATATGCATTCAGTTGCATATTTATCACCGTAGCTCATTCGGATTGTCCATCGATTTCCATGGACAACCCGAGGAATTGTAGATTGGGTACGTTCTCCATGATCTACCCCGTTCCAAGAAATTTTTTTGGCAGCACCTCCCTGTTGTTCTCCAGATACACATTCTCTCGGCTTTTTCCCAAGACGTGTATTTGGAGAACAGTGGGGAGGTGCTACCTATACTCGTGTGGGATTAGGACCTATATTTACCTATTAGCATGTAGGTTGCATGGACGTAATAAAATTGACAGACTAGATTAACTGATGAATACACATGCTGAATTATATATATTTCTTTTGTGTCCAGCAGCTAGGCAAGATGAGTGATCATGCGTGGATGTACATCGGTAACACTAGTCAGAAAGACATGACCAATGAATGGTTTATAAAAACGAAGGGGTTTGTGAGAGCCGTATTTGCAAATGGCCTGAGAAAAACCTGGTGCCCTGTGTCCGGTGCGACAATTAGCACAAGAGGACAGAGGATGAAATGGGCAAACATCTATAGAAGAGTGGTTTTATGCCCAATTATATGGTGTGGACATTTCATGGCGAGTCTGTCCATTGTGCCAGAGGAGGTGGTTCGTCGTCGCACCGACGAGCATGGGACTGGAATGGAAGACATGGTGCAAGACTTTAATGATGCTCGGGATTCGAACGATGAGATGGAGGAATCTGCAAAGGTCTTCGATGAAATGTTGGAGTCTTCAAAACAGCCTCTCCACGAGCACACTAATCCTTGTCAGCTAGATGCCATCTCACAAGTAATGGCTCTGAAGGCTCAATTTAACTTGGGTAGAGAATGCTACGACGCGAAGATGACAATATTTGGACGCTTTCTGCCCAAAGGCCATGTAATGCCTGCAAACCTGTACCAGTCAGACAAAATCCTCCTTTCACTTAAGATGCCCTATGAGAAGATACATGCCTATGAGAAAGGATGTACCTTATTTTGGCCTGAGTATGCGGACTTGAACTATCATCCCATTTGCAAGTCTTCCAGGTATGTTGTGGTAGACAGCAATACGGGTGAGAGGACACAGACCAAAATCCCCATTAATTTCTTCGGTATTTGCTAATCGTACCAAGACTTCAACATCTTTTCATGGTCTAAGAGACGGACAGACAGATGACATGGCACAAAATGGGCAAAAGAACCGAACTAGATGCAGATGGGAATCTGATGATGGGACACACATCAGATGGTTCTGTGTGGAAGCGCTTTGATGAATTACATGAGCAAAAAGCGGTAGATCCAAGGCATCCTCGAGTCGCCATCGACACGGATGGGTTTAATGTGTTTGGTCTGACGGCAACCAAATACAGTTGTTAGCCCCTATTTGTCATTCCACTCAATCTCCCCCCCGGACAGATTATGCAAAGAAAGAACATTTTCCTGACGTTGATAATTCCAGGGCCCAACTATCCAGGAAGAATATGAAGGTGTGCATGCAACTACTTAAGGATGAATTGCAAGAAGCTTCGGATAATGGGTTCAAGACATACGACGCCACTAGCAAACAGAACTTCATAATGCGTGTCTGGTACATGTACTCGATGCATGACTGGGTGGCATATGCGCTATTCGTTGGCTGGTGTGTGCATGCAAGGTTCATGTGCCCCAAATGCAAGGCAATTCTTCAGTTCCATTGGCTACAAGTGGGTCAAAAGTTTTCTTGCTTGGACTTGCATAGTCAGTTCCTAGATTCTCGCCATAATTTCAGGAAAGACAAGAAGAACTTCATCAAAGGTAGAGTTGTCAAAAACTCTGCACCACCTGCTTTGACAGGCTAAGAGACCCTGGATCAGTTAAACACTCTTGAGCCAGATCCAGAGCATCCAGTGTATTTCAAGGGGTATAATATGCCTGGACTGACAAGACATGCTTGTGGGATCTGCCTTACTTCAAAGACATTCTTTGCCCACACAACATCAACGTGATGCACACGTAAAAGAATATCGATGAGGCCCTTTTTGGTACATTGTTTCGCATAGAGGGGAAGTCAAAGGATAATACTAAGGCTAGAATCGATTAGGAGGCACTATGTGATAGACCGTTACAAAACATGCAAGAACCAAAACGAATGCAGAACTGGACGAAGCCAAAGGCATGATTCAATCATGCAAGGCCAGCTATGAGAGAAATTATGTTTTGGGTGAAAATGCAGTTGATGTTCCCCAATGGGTATTCTACGAATCTAGAGGGGAGAGAGTCCTGAAAAATTGAAAATATTTGGTCTCAAGAGTCATGATAGGCACATATGGCTTGAGCTGGTAATGCTTGTGATGTTGCGTGGCTTTATCCCCGAGGATGAATGGCTAGTACTAGCAGAGCTGAGCTATTTCTTAAGTGTTCTTTGTGCGAAAGAACTATTGCCTGCCGTGCTAGAAGAAATGGAAGAGTTGGCGCTGGAGTTGATCTGCAAGTTAGAGAAGATCTTTCCGTCGGGCTTCTTTAATCCAATGCAGCACTTGAATTTGCTTCTCCCAACCGAGGCAAGATTGGGGGGCCCGTGCAAAATCGTTGGTGCTACGCAACTGAGAGGATGCAGAAGACACTTTAAGAAAAATGAAAAAATACACTTAGAATTGAAGCATCGATGGCCGAGGCATTCATTCCTAAGGAGGTGGCAAACTTCGTGACAATACACTCTGAAGCCAAAAATCGTCATTTGCATAATCAGAAGCCTCGGTACAACACTGGCACCCCTAGTAAAGGTGGATCCAACCTCAGCCTATTTAAAGGGCAACTCACACCAGCTAGTGCATCAAAACCAATATCGTTGGATGTCGAAGAATGGCTGACCATTTCGTTGTATATCTTCAACAACCTAACAGAATTGTAGCTGTACATCGAGTAACTTCTTGGTACATTGTTTCACAACTTCTAATTCCTATGAAATGCTCATATTCCAGGATATTTGATACAGTCGATATGTCGGCAAATTCTCGGATAGAGCGGTGATCGAAAGGGAATCCATCGAAGAGTATGAGCTTCTGGAAAAGCATAGAGGCGGTTTTCCCGGTTTCGTCTCTTGGTTCAAACAAACAGTAATTTCCATTAGACCATTCTCATTTCTTTGTCTAATTTGTGGCATATGCAACAATCCTTTTGTATTAAACTTGTAGGCTAATTTAGAGTCTATGGACGCTGAATTGAGACAAGTCGCTAATGGTTTTGACTATAAAGTCCATTTATTTGACAAATACGACATCAACGGGTATCACTTTTGTACCCTTGGCAAAGAGCTATCTATGTCTGTTTGACAATCTACAAATCATTGTGTCTCTGCTATCGGCGAAGGAGGTATCGAGTATTATGCGAGAGTTGAAGAAATTTATGAACTTCTATTCTATGGTGTAAACCCACCGAACCTCGTAGTCTTCAAATGTTATTGGTTCCAGCTGAAGGAGACTAGAACGACTCATGAACATATAGGGCTAGTCGTAATCAAACAAAGCACCCATTTAGATTTTCCCGATGTCTATATTATGGCTCAATAGGCGATCCAAGTTTTCTATCTATGGTGGGCCTGCCAAACAGATCCAAATCTGAATGGTTGGGATGTCGTTTATGAAGTGCGGCCACATGTTAGACCACCTCCCCCCTATGAAGATTATTATGAACCTCACATTAACCCAGACACATATGAAGGTGAATTCTTCTAATAAACAAGTCTTCCCAAAAAATGTTTCAAGAAACACTCTACTTCACCACAGAACATTGAAGTAGACAACGACAGTGAATCTGACTTCACCCCTATGCCAGAACAAGAAGAACCTAAACAAGAAGAGGTTATTGCTGCGGATGACCTGTCAATGCTTGACCGATTACATAAAGGTGCCCTTCCACATGTTGATGCCGCTGAACCCAATGAGCACGCCATTCATGATAGTGATGATGATGATGCATTTACTGAACCCGGAGCATATATAGATGATCAAGATTATTACTAGTTCATTTCAGTTATTCAAATTGTTTATGTTGTACTTGATGATGATACACTTAAGTTATATACATATTATTATTTATGTCGGTATTTTTTATGTTGTACTAATTTCATTTACTCTTTGTCATGGCAGGTGTTGAAAGATGGTGGGCGTGGGTCCGGACCGCTCGAGGCTCCCTCTTCGTCGGCACATGGTACCGTGGTATTTCCATTCCACCCCAGTCTCTCCGGAGAGCGTTGGCCGACACTATGAAGACACCGGTGGGCGCTTCTTCGTCGGCATCGTTGCCCACCGGGAGAGGAGGTCGGGGAGGGAAGAAGAGAGGTTGTCGGGGAGGACGTGGCCATGGGAGAGGTAGGCAAGCTCCTACGCCTTCCTCGCCGCCACCCCCGACTGATTAACGTGAGCACATGACTGGTAGGGTGGACACGTCTTAGGAGGAGGCTACGCGGACTCTGGTCCTTGAGCCTTGGGTCGACGGGCCTTCGACCCATGAGCTTTTGGACCATGGTACATCCCAGGGTACGTGGCTGGATCCGCGTGAGGGGCAGAGTGGCCATGCTGATGGTGGCGAGGATCCGGCTGATAGCGAGGGCGAGATGGTTGAGGGGGCTACCGTCTACCAGCGTGGTTGTACATGGCTCCCGCCCGTGCTTGCGACTTGGGAGTAGAGGTGGTTGATTTTCCCTGATGGGGAGAGGTAAGTGCATTTACTCTATTTTTACCTTTTGCCTTCATGTTTTTTCAAATATATATAATGTGTTCGCCTTGTCATACTACAGGGGCTAGGACCCTGCTCCGGAAATCCGCAGGCCCAACTCCGTCCTTAGCGGGCTTTGCCGGCAAAACTTCTCAGGGTTTGTCACATTGCCCAGTGAGGGTCAACTTCCACAGATAGGATTGATCTGGGAGTACTAGTTGGTAGCCCCGGTCCCTCCTGAGGAGATGGTCGATGGTGTCTTGTGCCACACGAGGGCAAACATGGTGATCAGAAAATTTTGGGTAATTTCTCCTTTACACAATTAAAAATCTTCAAGCTAGTTATTGTAGTAATCAATGTTGTCTCGTTTGATTGCAGACCTTCTACAGGTGTGAGGAGGGATACGAGGAGGCCGCGACACAGGTTATCAAAGCCGAGTGCAAGCGCCAACTACAAAACTTACGACACGAGGCTCGGGTGCAGGCTGTTCGAGACTACACGCCTCGCGTGGTATTAAGAAGATCATGTCGGCGTGCTGCGAGAAGTTTCTGAAGAAGGAGCAGTACATGAAGGTAATTACCTATTCTTAAGGCCTTGTACTTAGTTTCCTTGCTTTCATTTGTAGGCGTGGCACTCAAGTTTCTCTTTACTAACTTAGGTGCCCCCGAGATGTTGTGCGGATCAGATGGATTGTTGGGAGGTGTTGGTGGATGTGTGGTGCTCAGACCAATGGCTAGCCCCCCAAAACAATGCCAAGGACCGGCATGCCCAAATAGAAGGTGTGCCACACCATCAAGGTGGCGCCAACTTATATCAGTTTGCGCGGAACTGTGTATGTGGTTTGCTTCACGATTCATGCAATTCATTCTTCATGCTAGCTTCAGCCCTTTAATTACTAATTTACTCTGTTCCTCTCTTTTAGGCGTGACACAATAAGGCGGAGGTGGCATAGGTGTACAACCTCTATGACATGGCTCAGACTGCCTCATAGAAGAAGGTCAAGACATTCTCTGCGTCTGACCTCAATCATCCAGAGAACTTTACCAACATCTCTTCCCACAACAATCTCATGTGGTATAGAGATGTGGGGAAGGCGACGAAAGGGGAGGACTTTAACCCGAGCCAGTAGTTTGATCTAGAGTTGGTGATGTTATCTGGTGGCGGGAGGTCCCATGGATCGATAGACATTGGAGATGGACTTATCCGTTGTCCTCGCACTCTCCCAGAGATCAAGGTGCGCTAGTCGAGCTCCACTCCTGAGATAAGGCCTCGTCAACGGCCATTCGAGATCGCCTTCGAGATTAGTTATATGGACTTGGCTATCTATTCCTCCATTACATTCTGTGTGCGGTCATCGACGATTACAATGCTAACGAGGAGTGGTGTTGCAGGCTGCTCTTCAGAGAGAGAGAGAGGGAGAGAGAGAGAGAGAACCCAGGCTCTACTGGCGGAGAGGGATCGGCACGCGGCGGAGAAGGAGTGGGAGTGGGTGGAGAGGACTGCTATGATGTTGGAGGAGGAGAGGGCACGGAATGAGATGCAGAACTGGGCCATGTACGAGCTCCTCGTGGTAAGTTTATTCTGCATATTAGCCAGATCATGCACTTAATGTTCGTTTCATTACTAACTAGTATGACTGACTCATCAAACCAAATATGCAGTTTGTGTGCGAGAAGACCGGCCAGACCCCTCCGCCGATGCCAGTCATTGCTCTAGGACCATGGTGAGTTTCATTTGAATGGTAATTAGTTACTAGTCTTAACATTTGAGTGTCATCATGCTAACGAGACATTGCAGATGATCTTTCGTGCATCGTAACTCTAGACAAGCATCGCATAATCCTTCTCCAGGTGGAACCAGCACAACAAACCCCGGTGCTTCACCTCCGTGATGAGGGTAAGTTTTCTCTAGTGTTTTTCTTAATAAATGCATAATGACCTGGACTTAGCTTTATTTCCTCCAATATGCTTAGCATAATGACCTAGACTTAGCTTATTTTCCTCCAAAATGACATAATAAGCTTACTTAGCTCCAAAATGATCCACTTTACCTAAGTTAGCCCTAAAATGATCTTTACTTAGCTTTGTTTCCTCCAAAATAACATAAGTTAGCTCTAATATGCTAAGTTAGCTCTAAGATGCTTAGTTACCTAGGTTTGCTCAATAATGACATACGCTTAGCTTACTTATGTAAAAGATGGCATAATTAGCTTACTTAGGTCAAAAATGGCATAACAACCTTGGTAACCTCATAAATGTCACATACTTGGCTTATTTTCCTCCAAAAAACATCATAAGCTTACTTAGCTCCAAAATGATCAGTTTTACCTAAGTTAGCTCTAACTAGCACAAATGCCCGTGCGTTGCAACGGGACAAAATTTTAAGGTGTATTTCAATTTTAAGCAAATGCACATTTCAGAATCCAATCAATTGCACCATTCAAATAAAAGTATATATTTGGATTCCATTGTAATTTATTAATTATTTTAGCTAGTGTTGCCTTATTTTCTGATAGTTGGGCCGGCTAAGTTTGAGCACGGGTTGTGAAAAGGCCCAGGTCGAGCGACATGTGCCACACGAGGATCTCTTCCTTGGGACAAACCTCCCTACAATGCCAGCACTCGTATGGTCTGTGGGTTTATCCTCTAAAAAAATATGCCTTTATGCCCTATGAATATAATTTCAAAAACATAAGGATTTTGACGGAGCAAACATTTTTGTGAATGGGTGAACTTTATTTGAAATTGCAGAATTACGGCACACAGAGCTACGGGAGAGATGGTAAAACAAAGTGGAGTGCTCGTCCCTCCCAGCTTGCGTGCGGGGGCAATTTTCTCACCAACCAGATCATGTACCTCTTATAGAAGAGAGCCGGCATTCCGTCTAGTCCTGGTGCTTTGAGATCACCCATGCCATCAAGAGCCTTTTCCAGTTCCTCTCGAGTGAATTCTGCCTTGAGCATATCGTTCATAGCTTGGGACACACTAACAAGAACATGTTGGAGAACCTGTTCAATATTGGTACCTGCCATGGGGTAAACAGGGAGGGAAAATGATTAGTGATGAGAGCCTTCAAGCCCTCTTGCCCTTCCGCCTCCACATCATCTTCCCCATCAACTTTGTCAAAGCGAGACTGCTCCATGCACGATACAGGTGCACGCTTTATGGACGACATAACAATCCAGCGGCCGGCGACTTGTTCAATCATACGTATTTCTGGCCAGATTTCACCATCGTCTGTGCATCCTTTGAAGTTTGTCGTGTGCATAGCACTTTTCTTGTCAAAGTATTGTACCGCTTTAACTCAGACGCTGCTGCATGATAGAATTATGTATTCCTATCACCATCCACCAGCCAATCTGCATGTGCCCTTTGTTTCCAAAATATTTCATTTTGTTCCTCCAGCCGATCCAATTTGTATTTCCAGAATATTCCCAATATATTTTTGCACTATTAACGCAAGAAATATTATAACTCCCGTGTACATCCGCTGATAAAAACAATGTTGCGACCGAGCGGCCGGCACGTAACCATCACACAGGCCACGCGTGTACCTCCCCACGGCTCCACCGCTAGCCCATTCGTCTCCACTGCTAGCATATCCATTCGTCTCCACCGAGATGCATCTGCATCCAGCTCATTACTTCTCTCGCTCAATCTCTCTCATGCTTCCACCAAACCAAAGTTGCTGGCGCCCCCCGTTCCAACGAAGCGAGCGGCACCGCCGGATCCCGTCGCCTCCCCCCGTTCCACTGGAGCAGGCGCCGCTGCCAGATCTCATTTCCTCATTGTTCTTCCAGGCCAGACCACCAGATCCGGAGTGCCGCCGCCGGATCCCGTCCCCGTAGGAACCCTTCGGGTCACCGGGAATCCCACGGCGGCGGACATGGTGGCCTCTGCAGGCGAGCTGGCTCCGGCCGCTCGGCTGTCCACTCCGCTCCAGGATCCCCTGCTCCCGTGCTCCACCACCACCAGTGGCCCCACGCGCGCCACCTGGAGTCCCAAGGCAGCGGCCATGGTGGCCTCTACAGACGAGCGAGCTCCGACTGCTCGGGTCCGCCGCCGCTCCAGCACTGATCGACGGGCGGCCATGGCACTCCGTCCGTCTCCGCCCGTTGACGTACTAACTCTGTTTTTTTCTATATGTGTTGACCTCGGACCCTTTTTTCTGTATATTCAGATGGGCTCTCTCTCCTCCCCCCTCTTCTCTTTGATTTGTTCATGTCCTTCATCACAGGCTTTGCCTCGACATTTTTCGATTGGTGATGCATGGCATCTTTCTTCATTTCTCTAGGATAAAGATGACTTATATCTCATCTTTCTTTTGTTGTTCTATAGATTCTCGCAACTTCGAACATATCTAAATTATTAGGATTTGATCTAACGGGGCGGGGTGGGACTATTTTAGCACAGGCATAAGCAAATTCCGTTTCGTGCAGCCGTAAGGGAGGGGATGGCAGGTCGGGGAGACGTAGGGGCTTTTTTTATAAAAAACGAAACGTTTTTGCTAGATCCACTTAAATAGGACCGCGGATTAAATTATTGGAAGTGGAGGGACTTTTATGCAAAATCGCTAGCGACGACGGACGACCAGAAGCACTCCGTGCTTTATTAGTAGGGAAAGATATGCCAAGTTAGCTCTAATATGCTTAGTTACCTAGGTTAGCTCAATAATGACCTATACTTAGCCTACTTATGTCAAAAATGGCATACTATGCTTACTTAACTTAAAAATGGCATAATTACCTAGGTTAGATCAATAATGATCCATTTTACCTAAGTGAGCTCCAAAATGATCCATTTTACCTAGGTTAGCTCCAAAATGATCCATTTTACCTAAGTTAGCAAAATGATCCATTTTACCTAAGTTAACTCCAAAATGATCCATTTTAGCTAAGTTAGCTCATAAATGATCCATTTTACCTAAGTTAGCTCATAAATGATCCTTTTTTACCTAAGTTAGCTCATAAATGATCCATTTTACCTAGGTTAGCTCCAAAATGATCCATTTTAGCTAAGTTGGCTCATATATGATCCATTTTACCTAAGTTAGCTCCTAAATGATCCATTTTAGCTAGGTTAGCTCATAAATGATCTGTTTTACCTATGTTAGCTCCGAAATGATCCATTTTAGCTAAGTTGGTTCATAAATGATCCATTTTACCTAAGGTAGCTCATAAATGATCCATTTTACCTAAGTTAGCTCATAAATTTCATTTTTACCTAAGTTAGCTCATAAATGTCATATACTTCTTCTTCCTATTCTTCATTTTCTTCTTCTTATTCTAACTTTCTTATTTTCCATTTTGCAGATTTCATTCACTTCACAGAAGCTTGCATTGATGGAGTGCTTGTTTTACCTTTTTGTTTTTCTTTTGTATCGATGAACAATGTCAAACTTGCTATATGGACAAAACTATTGTAATATGTATGGTTGGATAAATGTATGTGGAACTTTCTACGTATGGTTGCATGGAACTATGCATGTATGATGAAACTTATATGTGTTGGATATCTCATATGTTTTCTATAAAATTGCCCTATAGAATATCTATACCTACTAAGAAAAGGGCTATTGCTTCTTCCCACCGTAATTTCGTTCGTCAATTTCGTCCGTCCACCCTGCTCGTCCAGTTTAGTACGTCTATCTCCAATCCGTCCGTACGCCTAGGCCACGTGGCTATGGGCCTGGGAGGCTATGGGCTTGCACGCACGCATCTCGCATTTGTGTGCCTCACCCGGGTTCGTATGTATTCACGACAACATAGTCCCACCTCGATTGCTTGCATGGCCTCCTATCAATTTACTAGAAGAACGCCCATGCATTGCAACGAGGCCACATTAACTTTAAGAGTTCAATATTACGACATTGGCGACCTTTTTACCATCAAATCCTCACACACACACTCTCTCCCCCTCCCTCTTCCTCACTCTCTCGCCCTCTCTCTCTCTCTCTCTCTAACACACACACATAGCCTATTCTCCCCGCCAATAAGACTTACTCAATTGGCAATAACGTGTGGACTTGTGGTGAGCTTGACTGAACTAATGGATAGTGTGATATATTCCCTAATCATTTAACAATGAAATTTCAGAAATGGGAAGATTATGTAACACCTCAAGTCGTTAGCTACAAAGGGCGTCCCCTAAAGATGCCATGTCATCAGCTTGCTAAGCCAAACTGCCACTTGATAAAAATCAAAGCCCAATTCAAATTTAAAATAAAGTCAAATAAATTATTTCATCAAACAGTAAAACAAAAATGTTCACCATATTCTATAAATTCCACTGATCTTTGACATGTTGAGCCCAACATTATTTGACCCAAAAATTAAATCTTGTCAAATTAATAAGAGGTCCAACAGTAGTTAAAATAACCAATTAAATATAAACCTAATTTTATGTATTTCCTTTTGGCCCAAAACTTTTTGTGCCACCTAAAAATATTGTGCTCGAATTGTGTGCATAGCTTCACAATTAACAAAATCCATTTAGTTGATATAAGAATAAATAGAAAATGGTGTTAAAAAGGAGAAACGGATTAGAATACATTAAAAACCAAAAGGATGATGAAAAAGGGGATTCCCCCTACCCCCCCGGGCCTTGCCACCAAACCGGCCATGTGGTCCAGTCCCCGCACGGTCGTCTTCTCCTGTTCCCCGAGCCCGTACCTACAGAGCCGGGCTCCCGCCCGACCACCTCACCGGCATCGAAGGGGAATGGATAAGGGTGACGCCCTGCCTCCCCTACCCCCATGGCCTAACTCCTCCTCGACGGCCCCTCCCAGATCCACTTCTCCTCCTCGCTCGCTCAATCCCGGTGATCTGGACGAAGTCAGATGCCACGGCCACCATGATCGACCCCGTCCACACGGCCACTGCCCTCCCTACTGGCTAGGAGCTTATCGAGGAGCTTCGAATGCCTCCCCTACTTTGTCTGCGCCAACGAGATCAGGTCCAGCACCTCCAGATCGACGTCGTTGCCGTCTTCCTCAACCTTCGGCCACCGCGACATTGCCGTTTGATCCGCGCCGCCCTGAGCTCCCCTGTCTTCCCCTAGGCTGCCATTGACACCGCCGTGATCTCCTTTTGCCTTTCCCGAGTTTCCCCTCTGGTTTGCTCTCGTTAGGTATTTTGCCGTGGCCGAGAACCACCGTCTGCCGTGGCCATTGTAGGGGTAGCCACTGAGCTCCTCGGATTGACCCCATGGGACATTGTAACACCCAAAAAATTTTAACCATGATTTGTTGATTAAAATTTTGCCAGGAAATTAAATTTTTATTTTCTAGATTTATCTTTGGATTTCAGAACCTCTCTTTTCTTTGATATTGTGGAGTTTCTACCCCAAGTGAAAACTTTCCAAAAATATTATTGGACTTCTATACCCTCTCAAGAAAATATTTCTTTTATCATTGGATTTATTTGCATAATTGTTTTTCCCTTAGCTTTATTCTTTTAAAAATGATTTTTCATAAGTTTTGGAGCCTCTTTTGCACTGCAACCATTTCAAATTCTTCTTAAAAATCCCCACGAAAATTTGGGGAGGTCATGTGATGTTCCAACATCACTTTTGTGCAAAACCCTCTTTTAGTCATTGGAAATTTTGAGCTCTAGCCCTAGTTTTCAAATCTGGTCCAGTTTGTAAGATTTCACTACAACCTATTTAAATATTTCTTTAAAGTTCCCACCAAAATTAGGGGATGTTAGTAGGAGTATATTATTCAACTTTATGCAAAAATCCACTGGTGTTCTTTGAGAAATTTGAGCAAATCATCCTCTTTTGCTCTCTGGTCTAGTTGGGTGTTTTCTACTGCAACTCTATTTTATTCTGCTCTAGTGCCCATGATCTTTCTCCTGCTTGTAAACCACCCTACGAAACCCTTAAGTCCAGGAGAGTGGACCCATTGGAGTATTTTTGGTCCATGCAATGATAGCCTTTATTTTGTGTCCAGATTTGGTTTTCTCAAAATTTTGCACTAACAAGTTTCTTGTTTTGCCAAGCTAACCTTGCCACCATCTTTATCATCTAAAGAGGCTATGATCTGGAGTTTTTAGCCACCCCAAGAGTTGCCTAGATGCCCTTAGCATTCTGTCGAACACCTTGAGTGCATGAACAGAATTGACATGAACCTTAGTTTACATTCTGAACCTGCTTGATTTGCCAGACCAGCATGTCCATTAAGCCCGTAGATAACTCTAACCTAGACCTGTTAATCCCCAGCCCCACCCAAGCCTCCTGGCAGGCCATGGCATTTTTCCGAACGCCTGGCGTGCGTGCTCTGGGCGTGCCCAGAGTGCACGTTTTGTGATAACCCACAAGTATAGGGGATCGCAACAGTTTTCGAGGGTAGAGTATTCAACCCAAATTTATTGATTCGACACAAGGGGAGCCAAAGAATATTCTCAAGTATTAGCAGTTGAGTTGTCAATTCAACCACACCTGGAAACTTAGTATCTACAACAAAGTGTTTAGTAGCAAAGTAATATGATAGTGGTGGTAACGGTAACAAAAGTAAAGACATCAAAAGTAATGTTTTTGGTATTTTGTAGTGATTGTAACAGTAGCAACGGAAAAGTAAATAAGCGAGAACCAGTATATGGAAAACTCGTAGGCACCGGATTAATGATGGATAATTATATCGGATGCGGTTCGTCATGTAACAGTCATAACATAGGGTGACACAGAACTACCTCCAGTTCATCAATGTAATGTAGGCATGTATTCCGTATATAGTCATACGTGCTTGTGGAAAAGAACTTGCATGACATCTTTTGTCCTACCCTCCCGTGGCAGCGGGGTCCTATTTGAAACTAAGGGATATTAAGGCCTCCTTTTAATAGAGAATCGAGACAAAGCATTAGCACATAGTGAATACATGAACTCCTCAAACTATGGTCATCACCGGGAGTGGTCCCGATTATTGTCACTTCGGGGTTGCCGGATCATAACACATAGTAGGTGACTATAGACTTGCAAGATAGGATCAAGAACACACATATATTCATGACAACATAATAGGTTCAGATCTGAAATCATGGCACTCGGGCCCTAGTGACAAGCATGAAGCATAGCAAAGTCATAGCAACATCAATCTCAGAACATAATGGATACTAGGGATGAAAGCCCTAACAAAACTAACTCGATTACATGATAAATCTCATCCAACCCATCACCGTCCAGCAAGCCTACGATGCAATTACTCACGCACGGCGGTGAGCATCATGAAATTGGTGATGGAGGATGGTTTATGATGACGACAGCGACGAATCCCCCACTCTGGAGCCCCGAACGGACTCCAGATCAGCCCTCCCGAGAGAGATTAGGGCTTGGCGGCAGCTCCGTATCATAAAACGCGATGATTTCTTCTCTCTGATTTTTTTCTCCCCGAAAGCCAATATATGGAGTTGTAGTTGGCGTGAGGGCCACCAGGGGGCCCACGAGGTAGGGGGCGCGCCCAGGGGGGCGCCCCCACCCTCATGGACAGGGTGTGGGCCCCCTAGTCTTCATATTTTGTGACCGATTTTTTTTATTTTTTCTAAGGTGTTCCGTGGAGTTTCAGGACATTCCGAGAACTTTTATCTTCTGCACAAAAAACAACACCATGGCAATTCTGCTGAAAACAACGTCAGTCCGGGTTAGTTCCATTCAAATCATACAGGTTAGAGTCCAAAACAAGGGCAAAAGTGTTTGGAAAAGTAGATACGACAGAGACGTATCAACTCCCCCAAGCTTAAACCCTTGCTTTTCCTCAAGCAATTCAGTTGACAAACTGAAAGAGAAAAAGAAAAACTTTTACAAACTATGTTTGCTCTTGTTGTTGTAAACATGAAACAACATTCAAGTTTCAGCAATTATTATGAACTAACCATACTCACAATGACATGTGGGTCTCACAATTACTCATATCAATAGCATAATCAGCTAGCGACCATAATAATAAAACTCGGATGACAACACTTTCTCAAAATAATCATCACATGATATAACAAAATGGTATCTCGCTAGCCCTTTCTGAGACCGCAAAACATAAATGCAGAGCACCTTTAAAGACCAAGGACTGACTAAATATTGTAATTCATGGTAAAAGAGATCCAGTCAAGTCATACCCAATATAAACCAATAATAATGAATGCAAACGACAAGTGCTCTCAATGGGTGCTTTTAATAAGAAGGGTGATGACTCAACATAAAAGTAAATAGATAGGCCCTTCAGAGAGGGAAGCGAGGATTTGTAGAGGTGCGAGCTTGGTTTTGAAATAGAGATAAATTATATTTTGAGCGGCATACTTTCATTGTCAACATAACAACTAAAAGACGACGATATCTTCCATGCTAAACAGATTATAGGCGGTTCCCAAACAGAATGGTAAAGTTTATACTCCCTGTGACACCCGGATAATCAAGCTATAGTAAACCTTTGCTAATGATGCCACGTCACCTCGATTACTGTCGCTAATCTCGTGTTAGTTCGAAACCGATTATAATTCAAAATTCAAAATCAAGCAAGCAATAAAAGTTTTCAAATATTAAAACTAAAATGTTCGGGGTCAGCCAAATAATGCATAAGTAAGTATGGTGGAGAAACCACATTTTTAGAAAAGGTTTAATACTCTAAAAATATTTTAAACAATAGTAAAAACAATTAGTTGAATGCCTTTTAAAAAATTAAAATATTAAACTATTTCATTTAGTTGCCCAAAAGTTAATGGGGCAGTAGCCTAATTAATAGTACTAATATATGAACTGTTTTTATATTTTGTAAAACTAAAATAAATAAGAAACAAAAAAAACATTACAAAAAGAGAGACTAAAAACAAAAGAGGACCCCACAGTCAATCGGGCCAACAGCCCACTGCCACCTCATGCCCAGCCAAGCACACCCGGTGATAACCTCACTCCCCCGTAACCCTAGCCCAACTACCCCACTCCCCCACATCTCTCTCTCGTTCTCCCCCACCCTCGCTGGATCTGGATCGAGCCCGATCCCCTCCCCCTTAGCGCTCGTTCTGGATCGGGGCACGGAACCGCCGTCGCCAGCCACGTTCGCCGCCGCCACCGCGAGTTTCCCCTCCACCGTCATGTCTCCTTCGCCCGTCGCCGTCTTCCCTGCTCCGTCGAGGCTGCCAACCGCCGGCACCGAAGGCCGCCAGACTCCACGGCCTCATCTTCCTCCGCACCTCTGCTTCATCCTCGCGCCTGCCGGCCCGTCCGGCCACCGGACCTCGTCGGCAGGGTCCCGCCGGCCCCGCCCCGAGTGGATCTGGATCGGGGGCAACCGATGCCCCCGACCCGTCACGCGCCATCGCCCCACCACCCCCGACGCCGACGTCCCGGAGCGCCTTCGCCGGACCTCCCCGCCGGCCTGCTTCCCCTCCGCCGCATCGTCTTCGTCCTCCTCCTCGCCCCCCGTTGCCTTGGACCCTACGCGCCCCCTGTGAGCACCTCTCCTCCTCCTTCCCTGGTTCCCGCTCACGATCATGCCATAGCCGTCGTCGCCGCCTTCGACTCCCGCCCACGTGCCTCGCCTCACCTTCCCTCCCCGCCGCCCGAGCTCCGTCCCTTGACGGTTGGCGTCTCTGGTTGCACCGGCTGCCATCAACAGCCCTGCATCTTGCTGCTGCTACCTGCTCCGCCTCTGTGCCACGGCCACATCCCTCCGCCCTGCCGCCTGTTCGGCCGGTGCCCAGCAGCCCTCGGCCATTGGAGCTCGCGCCCGCTCCCCGTCGCTCGGGAAGGTGTGGCCTTGGGCACGGCACCGCTCGAGAATCGCCCGCCCTGCGCCCGCAGCCCGGCCGTTAAGGCCCCGGGGCCAATGTACAAGACAAACGGGCCCACCAGCCCCGAACGTTTTATAAAAAAAGGAATTAATTAAAATAATATAATTAATTAATTAAGATAAATATTTAACTTAATTAATCATGTTAGTTAATCCAATTAAGCCTAATTAATTAACCTAATCACTTTGATTAAGTTGACTAATCATGTTTAGTTAATCGTGTCAATGATGAGCCAGGACCCACATCGTCGGTTTGACCTATCAACGCCATGTTGATCGCCGACGTCATCTTGACGTCATGATGATGTCACAAGACCTTTATCGGATAATGTTGAATTTAAATAATTAAATAAATCCTAAAAATGAATAAAATCTTTTAAAATTGATATAAAATAAACCGTAGCTCAGATGAAAATACTTTGTACATGAAAGTTGCTCAGAACGACAAGACGAATCCGGTTACGCAGCCCGTTTGTCTGCCACACACCCCTAGCATACCGAACACGCAACTTTCCCCCTCCGGCTCCTTTGCCCCCAACCGTAGCTCAGATGAAAATACTTTCCCGGATGTTTTCCCCCTTCACCTGTATCACCTACTACCGCGTTAGGGCACACCGAACACCGCGTTTTGTCTTGTTACTTTGTGATGCTTTGATTGCTCTGTTATTTATTGTGTTCCCTCTCCGTTACTTCTTTCCGATAGACCCCGAGACTGCCGGCGACCCCCAGTTCGACTACGGTGTTGGTGACTCGTCCTTCTTGCCAGAGCAACCAGGCAAGCCCCCCCCCTTGATCACCAGATATCGCCTATTCTTCTCTATACTGCTTGCATTAGAGTAGTGTAGCATGTTACTGTTCGGTTACTCCTATTCTGTTGCATAGCCTGTCATTGTTGCTACAGTCATTGATACCTTACCCGCAATCCTAAATGCTTAGTATAGGATGCTAGTTTATCACCATTGGCCCTACACTCTTGTCAGTCTGCCTTGCTATACTATTGGGCCGTGATCACTCGGGAGGTGATCACGGGTATATATTATACATACATACATACTACAGATGGTGACTAAAGTCGGGTCCGCTCGAAGAGTACCCGCGAGTGATTCACGGATTGGGGGCTGAAAGGACCTTTGTCCCGACGGCCCTCTGTGTGGATCTTTGTGGTGGAGCGACAGGGCAGGTTGAGACTGCCTAGGTGAGAGGTGGGCCTGGCCCTGATCGGCATCCGCAGTTGCTTCATAATAACACGCTTAACGAGATCTTGGTATTTGATCTGAGTCTGGCCATTTGGTCTATACGCACTAACCATCTACGTGGGAGTAGTTATGGGTATCCCGACGTCGTGGTATCAGCCGAAGCCTTCGTGACGTCAGCGACTGAGTGGCGCGCGCCGGATTGGACTGGAACGCCACTAGGCTAGGTCTGCTTCGGCCGTGTTATAGCGTGCGTGGTGTGCTCGTGGCGATGGGCCTGCACCCTGCGCGCTTAGGTTTAGACCAGCGTCTTGACCTCTCTGTTGTGCCTAGGTGGGGCTGCGGCGTGTTGATCTTCCGCGGCGGGCATGACCGAGAAAAAGTGTGTCCGCCAAATGGGATCGGCGTGTTGGGTTATGTGGTGCACCCTGCAGGAAGTTAATCTATTCAATAGCCGTGTCCCTCGGTAAAGGACGACCGGAGTTGTACCTTGACCTTATGACAACTAGAACCGGATACTTAATAAAACACACCCTTCCAAGTGCGGATACAACCCGCAATCGCTCTCTAACAGGCGACAAGGAGAGGATCGCCGGGTAGGATTATGCTATGCGATGCTATTGGAGATGTTTGCCGAGATGCTACTTGGAGATGCTACTTGGAGATGCTACTTGGCGATGCTACTTGGAGGACTTCTACTCTCTTCTACATGTTGCAAGACGGAGGCTGCGAGCGTAGTCTTCGACGTGATTAGCTATCCCCTCTTATTACGGCATTCGCAGTTCAGTCCACCGATATGGCCCTTTACTCATATACCCATGCATATGTAGTGTAGCTCCTTGCTTAAGTAGTACTTTGGATGAGTACTCACGGTTGCTTTCTCCCCTTTTCCCCTTTCCCTTCTTTACGGTTGTCGCAACCAGATCTTGGAGCCCAGGCGGATGCCACCGTCGGCGGCGACTACTACTCGGAGGTGCCTACTACTACGTGCGCATCGCGACGATTTACGACCGGGAGTAGTTAGGAGGATCGAGCGGAGGCCTGCGCCTCTTCGATCTGTATCCCGGTTTGTGCTAGCCATCTTATGGCAACTTGTTTAACTTATGTCTGTACTCAGATATTGTTGCTTCCGCTGACTCGTCTATGATCGAGCACTTGTATTCGAGCCTTCGAGGCCCCTGGCTTGTATTATGATGCTTGTATGACTTATTTATGTTTTTAGAGTTGTGTTGTGATATCTTCCCGTGAGTCCCTGATCTTGATTGTACACGTTTGCGTGCATGATTAGTGTACGATTGAATCGGGGGCGTCACAAGTTGGTATCAGAGCCGACTGCCTGTAGGAATCCCCTTTCCAACTCCTTGGCCGAAGTTGAGTCTAGAAGCCGAAAACTGTTTTACTAACTTGGCTGTGCGGCCCCTGGGCCCACGTCGCCATTGGGTGGTATTAGAATCTTTTATTCCTCGTCCATACTCTGGGATTCTAATCTCTCTTCTATTCGGGTTAAATGATTTTGCTGAAATCTAACTCTAGGTTCTCGTTATCACTTCCTGCCGGAGAGCCCCTTCATTACAGATGATCGACCGCTTCAACAGAAGATTCTGACAATACTCTTCAATATTTCCCCAAGACCATTGTGCCCTTCGCCGTTGCAATTCCATACCACCGATAAAACCCTTATGGATAACTACTTGCAGTTGTTATTCTTACCTTCATCCCCAGTTGGTCTTGTTATTACAAGATACCCTGAAAAACTCGTCGTTGTTTTGATAATCCTTTGAGCTTACTGCCTTGCTGTTCTTTGTCACGTGAATACCCCTACGGTTAATTCTCGCACTTATCGAGTATCCGCTCATCCCCCAGTTGTTCATGTGTTACACAAAAGTCTGCCATTCGATATTCTGAAAATCCTCAGCAACCTATTGCTCTGGAATTTCTTGTTTGCTTTCATTATGATTAATCCCATAAGTGAAGTAATCATATTGGCATCCTTTGTCACCATCATTTTTGAGTCCATTGATTCAATGCGTTGTGAATGTTCACAATCATCAGTCGAGTCCTAGGATTATCTTTCCGGCTCAGACATCATTTTGGACATGAGCTGGTTCTCGACCAAACTATTTGTCGTTGATTGTGCCTCTGGTATATTCAATTGATCCATCCTTGATCAGAACGTCTGCTTCTGATCCTTTGTTTTGGAAATCATAATTCATTTGCATTTATGCTTTGAATTATTTAGATGATTCCATAACCTGTTGCATTTGCATTCCTTCTTCCTCTGGTTGTGTGCCGATACTCATCCCAGATCCTTTGTTGGATTTTATCCGACAATGTCCTTCATATTCAATAACCTTGAGCCTTTCCTAAGATATATAATGCCTTTGGTAAATTGTATCCTTTGCTTTGTCAACCATGCTCTACTTTTGAGCTTGTGTTATTTACTCCTGAAGTTCGTGGTATATGTTCTAAGAAGCCCCGATGGCTTGAACCTATGGCTTCCTTAATATGTGTGAACTCGAAAGTTTTCACGAGTCATACTCTTCTGGTATTTTGCTAGATAAAATGTCAACATTACAACTTCTTGAAAATGAGAAGTGAATGAAAGGTTATGCATTAGAGAAGTGGAGTCGACCTTGAACTTTGTGTTCATGCCCATGGACACGATGTAGATCGATCATTAAAGCTTCTCTTAAATTAATTATTCCTTTGGTATAAGTTCATCTTATATCGGGATCCGCCTTTTGCAATCGTGGTTCCACCATGTTCTTCTTTAAATACCATTCCTTGTGCAAGTTTAAGCACTTGTCTTTTGCAAGTCAATACACCAGTCCAACCTCTACCTTGATCTACCCTCGGGTATCTCGAGAATATCTAAGAATTGTGTTGCTTCTTATGAGTCTTCATCAGCTATTATTTCTCACTGATTCCAATTTTCTCGGGTTCTGGGTTGTCATCAATCGAGAACACCGATTCTGCACTACGGTTCAATAACTCTAAGTAATCTTTGTTGCTTATGAGTTTATTAATCCTTCAAGTCAGTCCTAGCCTGGTCGGCTATATCATTATCGTACAACTTTTTAACTGTGCTACCTGGTCCTTCTTCCTGGAGCACAATTTTCGACGATGAGCTACGCTTACGTCGATTTTCCTCATCATATCATTTTGCCTTGAACAACAAACTTGATTTCGAGTTGTGTCATACCCATGGTTCCAATAACCTTTCGCTTCATCATTCCTTTGACTTGATGTCGTCGCTAGTTGATTACATCTTCTTGAAACCTCTCGACAAATGTGTCTTGATCATCATCAACCTTATGAGCTCTTCCATGATATCAATCGAATTCATGATGGGAAATACCATCCTTGCCTCGATGATTTGTGTTATCATCGGCCACTTTATTGCCTTCCTTCCAACACAAACTTGATTGTGTTTTGTGTTATACCTTGAGTGCCTTGCTATCCAACATTGTTCTTCTTTACCTTGGAATGTTACCACCTTTTATGACAAGATGTCGTGGGAAATTTCACTACCTCTTGAGAACTCTTAATACAAGTGATACTTCTCACCATCACCATTCTTTCTTGGTCCCCGTGTTGATTCCAACAAGTGAACGGTGTTGTTTGGATTCTTACCTTCTAGCAACCCTATTGCTTTCAAGTTAATGGTCGGCCGTTCATTCTTCGACTATTGATTATTGAATCACCATTCTGACATTGGTCGTGCAACCCAACCCGTATTTCGGACGCACCTTTCAACCAATGTTTAATTGTGTATATTTTCCTCGAGCATACTTCATTACATCATTTGATATGACAAATGTTATCTCCTTATCCACATAATTGTGGAGATCCATCTTTTGATTACCTCGATGAGTTATCGCTGAGTCCATCAATCACCTCCTCATCCTCTCATTGATTTAATGATGAACTCTTGTTTCGGAACTCGCTTCCATAGTTCATTTCCCGAGAATCTTCGATGTCATCTCGTCAATTTGTGTTGCACCTCTCTTCTCAGGCATCCCGAGTTTGCGGTATCCTGACACCAATCATATCTGAATCTCCGTCAGATATGATGGTTGAAACATATTTACAAGAGTTATAACGCCAGTCTTCATAAGACCCGGCAAGGTGATGTCATGCCTAGCACACCTGGCCGGAGGACCTATTGTTATAGTTGTTCCTTTTTGGCAAGGTTAACCATTCTTCCATGAGGGAATTGTAAAACTTATTCTATAAGTTATTCCTGATGAATCCTCTGAGTATCCAAAGTCTGACCTTTGCTTGAAGACCATGCGATGCTATCTCGAAGCATGTTTGTGGTACTCCGATTTTCAACAAGAACATTTGAAGCCCAATGCTAAATGTTTCTTGGTCAGTTATCCAAACACCGCTGTCAAGAAATTTCTCTCCCCTTACCTAAAGAGTTTTCTACATTATATCCTATCATGGATATCATGCTCTGTTTGTCCTTGGGAAGGAAATACCCCTGAAATATGTGTTTTAACACATTTTCCTTTCCATTGTTCTGTTTAAACTGCTAATCATATTTTCCTTTCCATTGTTTGGTTTAACCTTTCTTGTGATCTACATGACCTAAGCAGTAATATTCTCCTGCTTATGTAAACACCTCGTGGTACCGCTCTGTTAGTAAGACCCTGTTACTATTGTTGATGACATTCCGGTAGCCACCGATGGACGAGAACCTTGCCTATTGGCCCGCCTCATTCAACGAGCAGGAAAATGGTTCTCTTCGTCCCTCGCTCTGGTATCGATGTTGTTGCCGACATAACTGATAGGCTACCCTCTGACACGCCTTACTATCGTGACCGTGCAAGATGTCGGCCCCCTTCCTACTTTGAACCACATGGTGGGCCCATAACCCACAGTTCCACAGGATCGAAACCTGACTCTCCTATACACCCCCGGTTTCCAAAGTTAATTCCTCGTACTTGGCCTCGTATGTGATTCACGAGCCACCTTTCGAGAGATCATCAATTCTGGTATCGGACGCAATACTTATTCCCATTGCTTTGAATCCCTTTTCACGCCCTATTTCAGGCATCGAACGATTTCCTGCCCGCTCGAAACTTCCCATGATACCTTCTTACTTTGCTCTCGATATTTTCATAAGTTTCAATTCGAGAGTTACTTTCGCCACCTTCCTCGATGTTATCGAACAGATTGTCGACCTTGCAGAGGTCTGTTCTCCCGGTATGCCCACCCTTTATTCTTTCGTAAGTATGATGGGGTTCCTGAAGAAAGGACGCCGACTTCATCATGGTGACTTGAACTCAGAAATGAAGACATCAACAAAAGGGATCAACCTCTTTGAAAGGGGCAAGCCAAGACCGAGAAGACTCGTTAGGTTTTTGGCTACCAGCACCTTCCCCTCTTACTCCACCGCTTAAATCTCGGGACGAGATTTCTTGTAGTGGAGGAGAATTGTGACACCCGGATAATCAAGCTATAGTAAACCTTTGCTAATGATGCCACGTCACCTCGATTACTGTCGCTAATCTCGTGTTAGTTCGAAACCGATTATAATTCAAAATTCAAAATCAAGCAAACAATAAAAGTTTTCAAATATTAAAACTAAAATGTTCGGGGTCAGCCAAATAATGCATAAGTAAGTATGGTGGAGAAACCACATTTTTAGAAAAGGTTTAATACTCTAAAAATATTTTAAACAATAGCAAAAACAATTAGTTGAATGCCTTTTAAAAAATTAAAATATTAAACTATATTAAACTATTTCATTTAGTTGCCCAAAAGTTAATGGGGCAGTAGCCTAATTAATAGTACTAATATATGAACTGTTTTTATATTTTGTAAAACTAAAATAAATTATAAACAAAAAAAACATTACAAAAAGAGAGACTAAAAACAAAAGAGGACCCCACGTCAATCGGGCCAACAGCCCACTGCCACCTCATGCCATGCCGCACACCCCGTCAGATAACCTCACTCCCGTAACCCTAGCCCAACTACCCCACTCCCCACATCTCTCTCGTTCTCCCCACCCTCATTGGATCTGGATCGAGCCCGATCCCCTCCCCTTAGCGCTGCTCGATCGGGCACGGAACCGCCGTCGCCACCACGTTCGCCGCCGCCACCGCGAAGTTTCCTCCACCGTCATGTATCCTTCGCCTGTCGCCGTCTTCCCTGCTCCGTCGAGGCTGCCAACCGCCGGCACCGAAGGCCGCCAGACTCCACGGCCTCATCTTCCTCCGCACCTCTGCTTCATCCTCGCGCCTGCCGGCCCGTCCGGCCACCGGACCTCGTCGGCAGGGTCCCGCCGGCCCCGCCCCGAGTGGATTTGGATCGGGGGCAACCGATGCCCCCGACCTGTCACGCGCCATCGCCCCACCACCCCCGACGCCGACGTCCCGGAGCGCCTTCGCCGGACCTCCCCGCCGGCCTGCTTCCCCTCCGCCGCATCGTCTTCGTCCTCCTCCTCGCCCCCCGTTGCCTTGGACCCTACGCGCCCCTGAGCACCTCTCCTCCTCCTTCCCAGGTTCCCGCCGCGATCACCGCCCATAGCCATCGTGGCGCGCCGCTCGCCAGACTCCCGCCGCGTGCCTCGCCTCACCTTCCCTCCCTGCTCGCCCGAGCTCCGTCCCGCATCGGTTGGCGTCTACGGTTGCGCCCGGCTGCCATCAACAGCCCCTGTTGTGCGCTGCTGCTACCCTGCTCCGCCTACGCGCCGGCCACATCCCTCCGCCTGCCGCCTGTTCCGCCAAGGCCCTGCTGCCCCCGGCAGCTGGAGCACCCGCTCCCGTCGCTTCGGGCAGGCTGTGGCCTTGGGCACGGGCACCGCTCCAGTAACCGCCCGCCCCTGCGCCCGTTAGCCCGCCCGTTAAGGCCCCAGGGCCAATGACAAACGGGGCCCACCAGCCCCAGAACGTTTTATAAAAAAAGGAATTAATTAAAATAATATAATTAATTAATTAAGATAATTATTTAACTTAATTAATCATGTTAGTTAATCCAATTAAGCCTAATTAATTAACCTAATCACTTTGATTAAGTTGACTAATCATGTTTAGTTAACTGTGTCAATGACAGACGGGACCCACACGTCAGTTTGACCCAGTCAACGCCATGTTGACTGCTGACGTCATGCTGACGTCATGATGATGTCAGCGCGCACTGTTCTGGATAATGTTGAATTTAAATAATTAAATAAATCCTAAAAATGAATTAAATCTTTTAAAATTGATATAAAATAAACCGTAGCTCAGATGAAAATACTTTGTACATGAAAGTTGCTCAAAACGACAAGACGAATCCGGTTACGCAGCCCGTTTGTCCGCCACACACCCCTAGCATACCGAACACGCAACTTTCCCCCTCCGGCTCCTTTGCCCGAAAACGCGAAACACCGGGAATACTTTCCCGGATGTTTTCCCCCTTCACCGGTATCACCTACTACCGCGTTAGGGCACACCGAACACCGCGTTTTGTCTTGTTACTTTGTGCTGCTTTGATTGCTCTGTTATTTATTGTGTTCCCTCTCCGTTACTTCTTTCCGATAGACCCCGAGACTGCCGGCGACCCCCAGTTCGACTACGGTGTTGGTGACTCGTCCTTCTTGCGAGCAACCAGGCAAAGCCCCCTTGATCACCAGATATCGCCTATTCTTCTCTATACTTGCTTGCATTAGAGTAGTGTAGCATGTTACTTGTTCGTTACTCCTATTCATTGCATAGCCTTTGTCATTGTTGCTACAAATATTGATACCTTACCCGCAATCCTAAATGCTTAGTATAGGTTGCTAGTTTATCACCATTGGCCCTACACTCTTGTCATCGCCTTGCTATACTATTGGGCGTGATCACTCGGAGGTGATCACGGGTATATATTATACATACATACATACTACGAGATGGTGACTAAAGTCGGGTCCGCTCAAGAGTACCCGCGAGTGATTCACGCATTGGGGCTGAAAGGACCTTTGTCCCGACGGCCCTCTGTGTGGATCTTTGTGGCGGAGCGACAGGCAGGTTGAGACCGCCTAGGTGAGAGGTGGGCCTGCCCCGATCGGCATCCGCAGCTTGCTTCATAAGAACACGCTTAACGAGATCTTGGTATTTGATCCGAGTCCGCCATTTGGTCTATACGCACTAACCATCTACGTGGGAGTAGTTATGGGTATCCCGACGTCGTGGTATCACCAAGCCTTCGTGACGCCAAGAATCGAGTGGCGTCGCCGGATTGGACCGAACGCCACTAGGCTAGGTCTGCTTCGGCGCGTTAGCAGCGTGCGGTGTGCTCAGGTGATGGGCCTGCACTTCGCGCGCTTAGGTTTAGACCGGCGTCTTGACCTCTCTGTTGTGCCTAGGTGGGGCTGCGGCGTGTTGATCTTCCGCGGCGGGCATGACCCGAAAAAGTGTGTCCGCCAAATGGGATCGGCGTGTTGGGTTATGTGGTGCACCCTGCAGGAAGTTAATCTATTCAATAGCCGTGTCCCTCGGTAAAAGGACGACCGGAGTTGTACCTTGACCTTATGACAACTAGAACCGGATACATAATAAAACACACCCTTCCAAGTGCGAGATACAACCCGGTGATCGCTCTCTAACAGGGCGACAAGGAGAGGATCGCCGGGTAGGATTATGCTATGCGATGCTATTGGAGATGCTGCTGGAGATGCTACTTGGAGATGCTACTTGGAGATGCTACTTGGCGATGCTACTTGGAGGACTTGACCTACTCTCTTCTACATGTTGCAAGACGGAGGCTGCGAGCGTAGTCTTGACGTGATTAGCTATCCCCTCTTATTCTCGCATTCTGCAGTTCACCCCTTGATATGGCCCTTTACTCATATACCCATGCATATGTAGTGTAGCTCCTTGCTTGCGAGTACTTTGGATGAGTACTCACGGTTGCTTTCTCCCCTTTTCCCCTTTCCCTTCTTTAC
The DNA here is from genome assembly GCA_021437245.1 of Aegilops speltoides. Classification (NCBI taxonomy): domain Eukaryota; kingdom Viridiplantae; phylum Streptophyta; class Magnoliopsida; order Poales; family Poaceae; genus Aegilops; species Aegilops speltoides. The sequence continues at coordinate 303,518,310 of CM038146.1, read as the reverse complement.
GGTTGTCGCAACCAGATGTCGGAGCCCAGAGCGGATGCCACCGTCGGCGGCGACTACTACACTCGAGGTGCCTACTACTACGTGCGTGCATCACGACGACGACCAGAGTAGTTAGGAGGATCCTGAGCGGAGGCCCGCGCCTCTTCGATCTGTATCCCGTTTGTGCTAGCCATCTTATGGCAACTTGTTTAACTTATGTTTGTACTCGAGATATTGTTGCTTCGGCTGACTCGCCTATGATCGAGCACTTGTATTCGAGCCCTCGAGGCCCTGGCTTGTATTATGATGCTTGTATGACTTATTTATGTTTTTAGAGTTGTGTTGTGATATCTTCCCGTGAGTCCCTGATCTTGATCGTACACGTTTGCATGCATGATTAGTGTACGATTGAATCGGGGGCGTCACACTCCCCCTCCTCCACAAGCATCAATCCATGGGTTGCTCGAAACAACGAGTGCCTCCAACATTCAACGGGTCCCAGGGGGAATTTTGTTTGCAGTTGTTTTGATTTAGTTTGCATAAAGCATGGGACTGGGCATCCCGGATACCAGCCATTTTCTCGTGAATGAGGAGCGGAGTCCACTCGTCTTGAGAATAACCCGCCTAACACGAAAGATAAGGGCAACTCTAGTTGACATATGAGCTATTCGAGCATGCAAAACAGAATGTTTATTTGAAGGTTTAGAGTTTGGCACGTACAAATTTACTTGGAACGGCAGGTAAATACCACATATAGGTAGGTATAGTGGACTCATATGGAACAACTTTAGGGTTTAAGAAGTTTGGATGCACAAGCAGTATTCCCGCTTAGTACAGGTGAAGGCTAGCAAAAGACTGGAAAGCAACCAACTGAGAAAGCGACAACAGTCGTAAACATGCATGAAAACTAATTTACACCGAATACAAGCATGAGTAGGATATAATCCACCATGAACATAAATATCATGAAGGCTATGTTGATTTGATTCAACTACATGCGTGAACATGTGCCAAGTCGAGTCACTCAATTCATTTAAAGGAGGATACCATCCCATCATACCACATCATAATCATTCTAATAGCATGTTGGCACGCAAGGTAGACCATTAGAACTCATAGCTAATCAAGCATGGCACAAGCAACTATAATCTCTAAATGTCATTGCAAATATGTTTACTTCATAATAGCTGAATCAGGAGTGATGAATCATCATATTTACAAAAACAAGAGAGGTCGAGTTCATACCAGCTTTCCTCATCCCAATAAGTCCATCATATATCATCATTATTGCCTTTCACTAGCACGACCAAACGGTGTGTATAATAATAATAAGAGTGCACGTGCATTGGACTAAGCTGGAATCTGCAAGCATTCAACTCAAGAGAGAAGACAAGTAATATGGGCTCTAAGTTAAATAAACAATCATGCATATAAGAGCCACTAAGCATTTTCAATATGGTCTTCTCGACCCCCAAAGAAAGGAAAAGAAATAAAAACTATTTACACGGGAAAGCTCCCAACAAGCAAAAGAAGAACGGGAAATATTTTTGGGTTTTCTTTTTAATTCTACTACAAGCATGGAAAGTAAACTAACTAATTTTTTTGGTTTTTCTTAAGGTTTATCAAACACACAAGAAGAAAGCAGGAAAAAGAAATGTAAACTAGCATGGATATTACAGTGAAAAAGTATGAGCACCGACGACTAGTGTGTGAACATGAATGTAAAGTCGGTGAGAAATACGTACTCCCCCAAGCTTAGGCTTTTGGCCTAAGTTTGTCTATCGCCAGGGATAGCCTGGCGGATACCCATAGGTGAAGCTGGGGTCATACTGCGATGAAGAAGGCTCTGGCTGCCACTGGCTGACAGCCTCCTCTGGATCCCTAGAATAAACAGATAGGCGTGGAGGCTCATCTTGTGGCTCCGGCTCCGAGGCCGGTGCAGGGTTCCGATAGGCTTGAACAGCCGAGCACGGAATGATGTGAGGTTCTACAGACAAGTTAAAGAAAGAAGGAGAAGGCAAAGTAATAGTCTCAGGGTGATGTTTATCAAAGTATAATTTATATTTGAGCTCCCCATCGCGACTCTTAACAAGAAAATCATGCGCTATCATATTCTTATAATCTAAATAAGCGAGGGGCAGTGCTGTTTCTTCTTTCTCCTCATGCCTAATAGGTATTTCAAAATGTTCAGCTAGGCGTGAAGCATAAATGCCTCCAAAGATGGGGCCCTTAGTGCGGTTCTGACTTAACCGTCTAGCAACAATTCCACCCATACTAAAAGAGTTATTGCGGTATAAACCATGGGGCAAAATAATAATATCAGGAATACTAAGGTTCCCACAGTTCCCACATCCAATCACGCAACGACTAGCAAATAAGGCAAAGTAGTGTAAAACAGGAAAATGTATGCTAGTGATCCTTGCATCAGAAACCTTCCCGGTTTCTCCCACAGTGATAGTGTTAATAAAAGCTTCTACTTCATTACGGTGGGGTTCATCTAAGTTGCCCTCAAAGGGTATTCTGCAAACCTCGCAGAATTCAGCTAATGTCATCTCTTTAACAACGTCATATAAATGAAACTCTACTGTTGGAGGTGATTTCTTAGGGAAAAAGTAGAAGTTTTGCACAAAAGTATTTGTTAGTAAGAGATACTGATGACGTTGGTCGTGGAGGAAGTTGGTGAGGCCAGCATTCTCAATCAATAGATAGAAATCTTCATAAATCCCAGCTCTCCTCAAGAAATCATCGGAAGGCCATTCACACAGCCGGACCTCCGCGGTGCGAGGCAAATTAAATTTGGGCTTCTCCTCTTCTTCCTTTTGTTTTTCCTTAGAGCTTCGGCTCGACGAGCTCCTCAAAAGTCTCCTCATTATTTCTGAAACAATCTGAAATTTTCAGCAACTTCAAATAAAAGTGAACCAACTTCAATAAAATTGATAGTAACAACTCCCACAAGTGCCTAGAGCATATATCAAGCATTAGAACTACTTGGAACCATATAAATTTGAAATGCAAGCTCAAGAACATGGTCACCTATGCAGCACAAATTTGCAATGAATAAAGCACTAGAACAAAAACTAATTGGACCAATGGAGGAGTCACATACCAAGGAACAATCTCCCCAAGCAGTTTTATGAGAGGTGCTTTGAGCAAGGAGATCGAAAATCACAAAGAACGGGGCTGGAACTCGTGCTTGAGTTGGTTTTTCGTCTTTGTGTGAAGCAGAGGAAGAAGATGGGTGCAGGAATAAGTGGAGGAGGGCCACCGTGGGCCAACGAGGCAGGGGGCGCGCCCAGGGGGTAGGGCGCGCCCTCCACCCACGTGACCAGGTGGCAGCTCCCCCCGTGGTAATTTTTGCACAGTAAATTCTCAAATATTCCCGAAAAAATCATATTAAATTGGCATGGCATTCTGAGAACTTTTATTTTCGGGATATTTTTATATTGCACGGATAAGTCAGGAGACAGACAGAACGATACTATTTTACTTTATTTCTACTAAATAACAGAAAATATAAAGAGGGTACAGAAGGTTGTGCTTCTAGTTTCATCCATCTCATGATCATCAAAATGAACCCACTAACAAGGTTGATGAAGTCTTGTTAACAAACTCATTCCGAATAATCACGGAACCGGAGAAATTTTGAATAACACTAAGTAACCTCAACGGGGATATGAAAATCCCCAACAATGAGAATATCATATTTTTTCTTGACAGTAGGGAGAGGAAATTCAAAACCTCCAAATATAATCGATGGAATCTTTCCAATAGAGTTGATACTATAAACTTGAGGTTGTTTCCTCAGAAAGTGTACCGTGTGCTCATTGCCATTAACATGAAAAGTGACATTGCCTTTGGTGCAATCAATAACAGCCCCTGCAGTATTAAGGAAAGGTCTTCCAAGAATAATAGACATACTGTCATCCTCGGGAATATCAAGAATAACAAAGTCCGTTAAAATAGTAACGTTTGCAACCACAACAGGCACATCCTCACAAATACCGACAGGTATAGCAGTTGATTTATCAGCCATTTGCAAAGATATTTCAGTAGGTGTCAACTTATTCAAGTCAAGTCTACGGTATAAAGAGAGGGGCATAACACTGACACCGGCTCCAAGATCACATAAAGCAGTTTTAACATAATTTCTCTTAATGGAGCAAGGTATAGTAGGTACTCCGGGATCTCCAAGTTTCTTTGGTATTCCACCTTTAAAAGTATAATTAGCAAGCATGGTGGAAATTTTAGCTTCAGGTATCTTTCTTTTATTAGTAACGATATCCTTCACATACTTAGCATAAGGATTTGTTTTGAGCACATCAGTTAATCACATACGCAAAAGATGGGTCTAATCATTTCAGCAAAGCGCTCAAAATCCTCATCATCCTTTTTCTTGGATGGATTCGGAGGAAAAGGCATGGGTTTTTGAACCCATGGTTCCCTTTCTTTACCATGTTTCCTAGCAACAAAGTCTCTTTTATCATAACGTTGATTCTTTGATTGTGGGTTATCAAGATCAACAACAGGTTCAACTTCTACATCATTATCATTACTAGGTTGAGCATCAACATAAACATTACCATTAACATTATCACTAGGTTCATGTTCATCAGCTGATTGTGTTTCAGCATCAGAAATAGAGATATCATTTGGATTCTCAGGTGGTTCAGCAATAGGTTCACTAGAAGTTTGCAAAGTCCTATCATTGTTCTTTTTCTTCCTCTTAAAAGAACTAGGTACATCAATATTGTTTCTCTGAGAATCTTGCTCGATTCTCTTAGGGTGGCCTTCAGGATACAAAGGTTCCTGAGTCATTCTACCAGTTCTAGTAGCCACTCTAACAGCATAATCATTTTTCTTACTATTCATTTCATCAAGCACTTCTTTCTGAGCTTTAAGTACTTGTTCTACTTGAGTGGTAACCATAGAAGCATGTTTGCTAACAAGTTTAAGTTCACCTCTAATATCAGCCATATAATCACCCAAGCATTTAATCGTAAAGGTATTCTGTTTAATTGTCTACCAAAATAAGCATTAAAGTCATCTTGCTTAAACATAAAGTCATCAAACTCATCCAAGCACTGACTAGCAATTTTAGTAGGAGGGACTTCAGCTTTATCATATCTATAGAGAGAATTTACCTTTACTACCTGTGTCGGGATATCGGGAGGTTCTTCAGTAAATAAGTAATTGAGATCATATACTTCTTCAACAGGTGGTAAATTAAGACCATGTATTTCTTCAATAGGAGGTAAATTCTTAACATCTTCAGCTTTAATTCCTTATTCTTTCATAGATTTCTTTGCCTCTTGCATATCTTCGGGACTGAGAAATAGAACACCTCTCTTCTTCGGAGTTGGTTTAGGAATAGGCTCAGTAATTGGCTCAGGAACTGGCTCAGGAGGTAGCTCGGGAGGTACCCAATTATTTTCATTTGCCAACATATTATTCAATAGAATTTCAGCGTCATCCGGTGTTCTTTCCCTGAAAAGAGAACCAACACAACTATCCAGGAATCTCTGGAAGCATCAGTTAGTCCATTATAAAAGATATCAAATATTTCAGGTTTCTCAAGAGGATGGTCAGGCAAAGCATTAAGTAACTTGAGAAGCCTCCCCCAAGCTTGTGGGAGACTCTCTTCTTCAATTTGCACAAAGTTGTATATTTCCCTCAAAGCAGCTTGTTTCTTATGAGCAGGGAAATATTTAGCAGATGTGGGGACCCCGACTCATAAGTCGTGATCACCGAATGTACGTGTACAGTGATCCCAGAGATCAATGCTCACTGAACACACAGAAGCTGAATAACAAGAGTCTTACATCCATACATACCGTATTACACAAGTAGGACCATTATGGTCGAGTCTTGAGTATAACATCGCAGCGGAAATCTCCATCGATAACTTGGACCCATGCCATCCGCCTTAACCCTACAGGGCATTCTGACCGAAGCGTCCTAGCTCGCATGCTCGTCACCAAGTGTTCTTCATCCCATCCTGTTCTTTCATGCCCGGTCAATGAAATAACCAAAGGCAAGCCAATGAGTACTTTGAATGTACTACAAGCAACCCATGTTTTGGTTCAAGGTACAACAATGCATGACATAGGTAATTTTTGCATAAAGCTAGTTTTGAGTGCAATGACATGTTCAACATCCTATAAAGCATGCATCAAGAGAATTCAAGTAACCATGAGGACAGGTTACAGATATCATCATAAATAGAGTGGGCACCAACCCATTTATTATAAACAGAGTGGGCACCAACCCATTTGTTATAAACAGAGTGGGCACCAACCCATCTCAATCGTGTCAAGTCCTTTGACTTGACCCAAGTCATTTCCACCATCACACACACCGGGTTTGTAAACAAGTGGACGTAGCCCAAGAGCGGTTACCCAACTGTCCTTGACCGTGGACACGGCTATTCGAATAGTTTTACACTCTGCAGAGGTTGCACACTTTACCCACTAGATCCGGGGAACTTCCGTGTCATCCACGACCCGCGGTACCTCAAGTACCCGGGGTAAGCACCCGATCACTGCCTTTCCCTAGACGACACTAACATGGAGTCCACTCGATTGGCAGTAACCCCCGTGCCCAACATTTCACATAACATTTTCGTGGAGCCTTGCTCCCATATTCATCACATACCACTGGCACGGGGTACCAACGGTGTGTCCGGTGCCCCATAAAGATGGTCATGGCCGCCCTACCTGGCACGACCCCGTCCCAAGAGAGAGCACCAACTCTCCCCCGTCACTAGTAATGCGGGCTCCAAGCTAGTATCGGTCTAGGTACTCAACAATGCCCTTTCCCATATAAGGGTAGAGTGGTCGCGCATGTAAGGTTGGAATAACGGTCGCAACTCCGACCAATCCGTTTTCGAAAACAACACACACATTTGCCTCGGTACACCACTTCGTCATCAAGTGGTTACCCATCTCATCATCTCCCTCGGGCATAAGTGGCACCCGACGGGGTTTTCGAAAAGACTTTTGAAATCATTTTGCCTCCTTCACCATGCATATTCCCATCCCTTTTTTTTTGCATAGCATCTACTTTAGCATCCTATCTACCCCCACCGGCATAACCCTCATAAGAAGGTAGGGCCATGCACAATGCAAGTATCAACGAGGAAGTAACAGTGGCAACCAACCCACGTGGTTCACCATCTCATCATGATTCCGATGCAACAATAATAAAGAGCTAAATGACATGCATAGAAAGGGTTCCATAGACATGGTCAAAGGGCTGCTTGCCTGATTTAACAAAGTCTTCGAGGTCTTCAAAGTCTTCTGGTCCCAGCTCCAAGTACTCCGTCTACTTCGTCAACTAACGTCGGAAACAATCATAATAAGCAACACAACTAGGCAAGAATAAATGTGCTCTAAAAATGTGAAGTTGACTTTTATTGGATACCTCTGGTCATATGAGGAATGACCAAAGTGATTTCATTAGAAGTGGGTCAATGGATATCTCTGAACATTTTGATATGGTGGAATCAAGGGGTTTATGGACTTGCAAGAAGTGTACAGAAATATATTTTTGAAAAATGAGCAAAGGCACCCATTTAACAAAGGATGATTTTAGAAGCATCTAGGAATTGGTTTCACTGGATTTGGAGTTCAAATGAATTTCCTATGAATTTGCAAAGTTGGCTATATATCAAGAATTAGACCATTATTTTAGGTGATACAGAAAGTACTAGTAAAATGTTCAAAACTAAGTTTTGAACTTATAGACATCTAGGATTTTGAATCATGGGATTTGGATCAAAATGGTCTCTCTGTGATTTTCTAAAGTTTATCACGGGAATAGGAAAAACAGATTTGGTAAATGTTTGTGAAGAAAAGTTTCGGAAAAATGTGCAAGTTGCACCATGAGATAGATCATGATTTTATGAGCTACTAGAAATTTGAATCATCAAATTTGGAGTTAATATGAATATATTATGGATCTTACAATATTTCGGAAAAGAATAAAAGAGGAAAGAATCAACCTTATAACGCCAGCACTGGGCGAAGCCCAGCTAAACAGCGCCTACTGGGCTCGGCCCAGTGGCTCAGCTGCGCGAGGAAAGGGGTGACGCCGAAGGCGTACTACGGGAGGGCGCCACCCAGCGGGGAAGGCGGTTTCGATGGGATCCCGCCTCCACTTAAACGTCGGGGCCCGCCGGCTGAGTCGGCCCGACCATGGGCCCGCTGTCGGGTTCTTCTCCAACCTCCCAGCAGGCTGCTGGGAGACAGAGGAGGCGAGGCTGGACGGTGCAGGCGCTCTCCCGGCAGTGCGGGCCACCTCCGGCGACGCCCGGCGTCTCGGGGCCTTCAGAGGCCATGCCGCACCCACCCGTGGGTGGCACAGTCTCCCGAGGCATCGGGCTGAGCAGGGCATTGGCATGGCGGACGAGGCCGACGGTGAGGTTGGGGCACGGCAGTCTGCGGCATGGAGAAGAGAAATGGAGTCCGGGAGGGGTCCGTGGGGAAGTGGGCGATGCTCAGTGCGGTAGGAGGGTGAGGAGCACCAGAGAGCTCAAATTTGAGCGGTGGTGGCGGCAAGATTTCCGGCCATGGAGGTGGATGGGGCACTAGGGAGGATTGGGTTGGTCCAGAGGGACTCTAGGGAGAGGGGAGCAAGCGGAGTGGAGGGAGGCTCGGGGTGGCCTTAAATAGCCGCCCGTAGCTCATGGTGGACGCGCGCACGGTGGCAGCAGCAGCGGCTCGGGAGGCCAGGAGGGAGGGAGTGAGGTTGTCACGGCGTTCGTGGGCGTGGTCCAAGTCGGGGAGAAGGAAAGGGAAGCGGGCGAGGTCGAGGCGCCAGCGTGTGAGGTCGCCCATTGAGCGCTGGGCGGCCGTTCTTGCTTGAGAGGAGGCAGCAGGAGGAAGAGAGAGGAGGGGCCAGCTCGGTGTCGTGTTGCGGACGCCGAGGAGCATCAATCGCGCGAGGGGAGGCTCGAGGTGGTCGGGAGTGCCGTGTCAGCGGTCGGGAGCACGTTGACGTGCTCAGGCCTGAATGGCCGGCACCCGCAGCTTTTTATGCGCACCAGCGGCCCACTTGTGTCTGGTAGCTGCGGGGGATAAACAAAGGTGAAAGAAGCTTTGGATGCTCGCAACATGCCAGGAGTGAGAGAGAGATGACAAAGGAAGGAAAAGTGGATGTCCAGAGAAGAAAATGGAGCCCTTCCCCTTAATCATTGCCTCTCGGCAGGGAAGCACACCAGAGGTAGAGGGAACTAGGAGGGCTGTGGTAAAAGGAGAAGTCATGGAGATTAGTGGAAGGGGCCAAATAGTGGTTTTTGCAAAATGCCAGAAGGTGTTTGATGTTGGTTTGGAAAAGTAGATGATCTCCATAAGCCATGAGACTCAATAGGGTGATATGACACATATAATTAGGGCGTTCCACCCATTTGGAGATCATTTGATGAAAGTTGACAATGCAACTTTGGTAAACCCTAGAAATTAGTAGAAATGGACTTGTGTAGATTTAGTTGAGCAAATCACTTCTCCTTGATGCACCACTTGGTGTGGTGGCCTCATTTGGTCATGTGATCTTGCTCACAAAAGTTGGTGTCAAGGAGAGAAAGTTGGTAGTACAAAGTAGCTCAAATTTGGTTCTGGACAGAAAGAGTTTTGGGGTACTTTGATCAAGTTAACTTGTTCTCCAACTTTTGCCATTTGGTCTAGATGAATTATTAGACCATTTGAGAATGTGCACCAAGTTTGAGGGCATTTGGACATGTTTGGCAATGTAAAGTTGCTCAAACTTCAAAATGGACAGAAGTGGTTCTGAGGGGATTTGATGATGTTATCTTGTTATCCAAGTCATGAGACTTGGCAAGATCACCAAATATGTCATATGTGACATGATAGAATTTTGTTGGAATATTTGGAGAATATTTTCTTTGTAAATATTTCAAAAGCTTGAAATATCCAGAAAGGGTTTATGAGGGTTTGACCAATATTTTGATCATAACCATGTGTTGAAACTCTTATATATGGACAGATATGTCCTATGAGTTTCCCTAAATTTTGGCAAATATTTCTGAAGCAATAAAATAATTTTTCCCTATTAAAGACCATTTCTGGACTTAAGAAAAGCTTATAAATAAAATAGGAAAATAACCTTTAAAATTATATTTTTGTGGTTTCGGGAATCCTATATCTAATAGGAGTCAAATATATTTTTATAAATATTTTTACTGCCCTTAATTAAGTACTTGCAAAGGCAAACCTCAATTCAGGGTTTTGAAAACTAATTTTGAAAACACTATTTGGCCAAATTATTTTTGTAAGAAAATATTTTTATGTCCTATACACATGGCATGATCACTGGCTCAAGGGTTTGGAGCAAGGAGATGAAGTATAGGAGTTGGAGGATTTACTTTATTTTTAGAGCACTTGCAAACAGCAGACAAAAATCAAATCAAGCAAAGTCCAAAACACTCAAAAGTTTTTGTCAAACCACAATTTAGCATGATTAAGAGCTTAAGTGCCGTGCCATGAAAATAAGGGTGTGACAGACCTACCCCCCTTACAAGAATCTCGTCCCCGAGATTCCCAGACTAGGTGCGGAATAGGATATAGAAACTTGGATCTGGGGTGGTCTTCAAGTCTTCATGTTGCTTTTGCTTCCGTGTAGTGCTCCATTGAACTTGAAGTACTTGACGGTGTGGCTTCATGTATGACGCCCTCTTGATCTAGGTTGCTAACGGGTGGCTCATGTAGGTTATATTGGGCTAGGGTCGATGGTTTGGTGGTTAATGCCCTTATTAGTGCTCGGGCTAGCTAGGAAGTTGGAAACACTTTCGGGTTGGGATGCATGGAAGCGTTGTGCACCTCGGTAGCTCGGTGGCAACTTCAGCCGGTAGCCGTCTATTCTTCGTCTTGCGGTGATCCCGAGGGGGTTGTTAAATCTTGGAGTGATCTCAAGAAGGCCGATGGATCTTGGGCGGCTTTCCTTTGACATGGAAGCTGGGTTCCCTTGAGAGGGTGACCAAGATAAACATGGCCTCCAACACGGAAGGTCATGTCTCGACGATGTGAGTCAGCGTAGTTCTTCTGTCTTGACTTGGCAGTCCTCCAACGCCTCCGGCAAGCTGGACTTGCTCTTCGGTTTCACGGAGGATATCAGCCCAAAGACAAGTCCTTCTCCGGTTTCGACCAATTGAGGGGTATCGGCACTCCGTCCGTATAACACTTCAAATGGTGCCACCTGAAGGCTTGACTTCAAGGTTAGTTAAGAATCCTGGTGCAACCAGTTCCAACCCGAAGCTTTCAAGTTCTACATACAAGGCGGTCAGCTTGTCCTTAAGCATAGCATTCAAGGAACAAGCCTTTCTGCTTAATGTATCTGCTACCACATTAGCCTTCCCAGGGTGGTATTGAACACTGAGGTCATAATCTTTGATCAAGTCTAACCATCTTCTTTGCCTCGTGTTCAATTCCTTTTGAGTGAAAATATACTTCGGACCTTTGTGACCCGTGTATATCTCACATCCCTTCCGTAAGAGGTAATGTCACCATGTCTTCAGGGCATGAACCACTGCTGCTAGCTCAAGGTCATGAGTAGCATAGTTTTCTTCATGAGGCCGTAGTTGCCTTTGAGAGGAGTGGCTTGCAGATATGCACGGTCTTCAACGCGGAAGCTCACTTCTTGACGACGGTGGTTGGTATAGTTCTTCCTCCTTGACATGACGGTCTTCGGATGTTCCCTAACCAGCTGATCAACTCTTCTTCCGTCTTCAAGTGGACATTCATGTCCTCAAGTAAGGATGATAATTTACTTGCCCAAGTACTCTATGAAGTATTTGGGGTACGTAGAGTGGGCTGAGGCATTAGTGAGGGTCACGGTTGAGCATTGGTCAAGGTCTTATTGATCTAGAGCCAAGGCCCAAGGTCATGATCCAACCGTGTTGTGGCTTGGTAGGGCATAAGGGTTTCAAGGATTCTAGTGTGCGAATGAACATTTATCCTCCTATCTTTAAGCACGGTTTCTGAGATGCCAATAGTCTATCTAGTCCTCCAAACAGATCACCTCGTACTATTGAAAGCATCATTCGTATAGGTCAACTCCAATCATCACTCATGCTAATCATATCCTCATGACTCCCAAGAGGGGATCTAACAAAATCATATATGTCTACAATCCCCAAACTCGTATGTATGTCTACCCCTAAAAATCCATGGGTGGAACATACAAGCTACTAAGCCTCAATTAAACATGATAATCCAAGTGCTCAGCCCATTCTACCAAGGTCTAACATAAAGCACCACTATCCTAAGGAAACACGTCGTAAGCCACTCCAAGATCTTGCTTCCTTCCTATGAATCAACTCCAATAGCCCATTAACTTCCATTAATCGCTACATAATCCAATGCCTATGCTGGTGTTCCACATGATCTCCTAAAGTCCTTATAATCCACAAATAATGGGAAAACTATCTTACTATAGCTTGTCCACCGATTCCCATTGTCATGGTCAAGTAAACTCCAAGGTCAAGCTCATATAGAACCCTAAATAAACTCCGACAATTAGTCCAATCTCCTAGTTTATCGTCCACCGAGAAACATGGTATCATGATCGAGATCATCAGTCTAAATCCAATTTACTCCGAACCATGTAGACATACTCAGCATCTATATTCAACTAGAATCACTTACTTAAATCCAAATCTCTTGTCCAACGAGAATTCCTACATGTTCCCCCAAGTCATTGTCGTAATATCAGCTATCACCTATCAATATTATCTGATCAAGTCAAATCCTTGCACTCCCAGGAGTTTCAGCTTGCGATCATAATTGTCCTATTAAATCCAATTTACTCAGGAGTAATGAAAGCTATGCTACTCTATAATCATGATCCACCAAGTTCATCTACCAACATGGTAGCCTTATAATCCACCAAGAGTCTCGAATAATTCCTCAAAGTCATTGATATAAACTCATCAAGTCATTTGTCCTCAAATCCTATATCCTCAAACTGGTCTTCCCTATGGCATCGTCAGTTCTTGTGCTATATTAGGATGATAATGTGCTCGTTCACTATGTCCACTAGTTCCCTAATGAACCCAGTGATGAGCAAGGTTACGGAGGCTTAACCGGTTCTCTTGCAATTCCGTAGGTTAAGCTCATGGTTAAGGTTTCGAGCTGGGGTATCTCGTGAAGTCTCGAAGGGTCTAGGGATGGGTTCTAGTCTTGAGGTGCAAACATACGTGGTTGTACTTGGTTGAGGAGGTTGTAGCAAAAGTCTTCAGTGCTTGTTGGTCGCCAAGGTGGAATACTTGGTGCATATTGTCTTGCTTGTCTTCAGTTGAGGAGAGAGATGAGAGGGAAAAGTAGCATAGAGGAGGGGGATGCCTAAAGGGGGTTCTATAGTGCAGGTGCAACCAAGCAAGTGCCAGAAGGGGCCAAACACAAACAACAAAATAAGGCAGGTGATATAGTTGCATACTTGTTGCCTAGGGCAAAAAGGGCAACTGATATCAAAAACACAGACAAATAAAAACAAGCAACACACAATCAGGGTTCTACTCGAACCATCATACGGACTCGACTGCGCATAGGGGGTACACGACTCATCCTACCCTAGGGGTTCTCGGACTCCATAGTCGTGCCTTGTGCCTCGTCACGATCTCTCGGGTTTTCCTCGGTCTTTGCTACATCTCTTGTTTAATGAAACGATCCCGGTTGAGCTTGAAGAGTCTTCAACAACTTTATGCCTGTTGAAGTGATGGGGTGAAGGTGGCTTCTTATAGCAGGCGTTGACTCGGTCTTCTGTTGTCTTCTTAATCATGACGATCCCTTTTTGTCTTCTAAGGTGTCGAAGGTGCTAAGTAGATAATCCTTTATGCAATGACATTAACAACGCATAATAGAGGTCCATCATGTCGGTTACATTGTTGACAATATCGTCACCGAGAGCGGGGGATGAAGAGAACCGTTTTCCTGCTCACTATAGTGAGGCGGACCAAATGGCTAGGTTCTCATCCACCGGTGGTTGCCGATACAACAACGGTAGTGACAGGGTTACTCTATTAGCGATGCATATCATGTTCTTGCATAACCTATGCCCTGGTCGTCGTAGGCTAAGGTTGCATCATCTTGGAGTTGTGTCAAGGGTGTCTCCATTTCCTGGGTCTTCAGGTTCTCATCCCTTGAGGATGTACCTTCTGTTGGTATCGTCTTGTTGTGATGTCGCCAATCTTGTGTTCGGGAGATGTGGATGAACGTCTGGCAAGACATCTTCCTCCTAGATTATCCACAAGGATTGCAAGGAATCCAGTGGTCAGGGGCATAAGGGTTCTGGCGACCAAAGGTTTTGAAGGGGAAGAGATTAATAAGGAAAGTATACCTTAGTTTTCGAAAAACTGAGAAGGGAAGAGAAGTATAGATAGTTTTGAAAACTAGCAGTAGTTTTGGAAATAGTTTTACCTAACTAACGACCATGCTAACTAAGGCTTCCTACAATCGGGATGGCTCGATACCAGCTCTGTGGGGACCCGACTCATAAGTCATGATCACCGAATGTACGTGTACAAAGATCCCGAGATCAATGCTCACCGAACACACGAAGCTGAATAACAAGAGTCTTACATCCATACATACCGTATTACACAAGTAGGACCATTATGGTCGAGTCTTGAGTATAACATCGCAGCGAAATCTCCATCGATAACTTGGACCCATGCCATCCGCCTTAACCCTACAGCATTACACCGAAGCGTCCTAGCTCGCATGCTCGTCACGAAGTGTTCTTCATCCCATCCTGTTCTTTCATGCCCGGTCAATGAAATAACCAAGTGGCAAGCCAATGAGTACTTTGAATGTACTCTTAAGCAACCCATGTTTTGGTTCAAGGTACAACAATGCATGACATAGGTAATTTTGCATAAAGCTAGTTTTGAGTGCAATGACATGTTCAACATCCTATAAAGCATGCATCAAGAGAATTCAAGTAACCATGAGGACAGGTTACGATATCATCATAAATAGAGTGGGCACCAACCCATTTATTATAAGCAGAGGGCACCAACCCATTTGTTATAAGCAGAGTGGGCACCAACCCATCTCAATCGTGTCAAGTCCTTTGACTTGACCCAAGTCATTCCACCATCACACACACCGGTTTGTAAACAAGTGGGCGTAGCCCAAGAGCGGTTACCCAACTGTCCTTGACCGTGGACACGGCTATTCAATAGTTTTACACTCTGCAGAGGTTGCACACTTTACCCACTAGATCCGGGAACTTCCGTGTCATCCACGACCAGCGGTACCTCAAGTACCGGGGTAAGCACCGATCACTGCCTTTCCCTAGACGACACTAACATGGAGTCCACTCGATTAGCGATAACCCCGTGCCCAACATTTCACATAACATTTTCGTGGAGCCTTGCTCCCATATTCATCACATACCACCGCACGGGTACCAGCGGTGTGTCCGGTGCCCCATAAAGATGGTCATGGCCGCCCTACAGCACGACCCGTCCCAAGAGAGAGCACCAACTCTCCCCGTCACTAGTAATGCGGGCTCCAAGCTAGTATCGGTCTAGGTACTCAACAATGCCCTTTCCCATATAAGGGTAGAGTGGTCGCGCATGTAAGGTTGGAATAACGGTGCAAACTCCGACCAATCCGTTTTGAAAACAACACACACATTTGCCTCGGTACACCACTTCGTCATCAAGTGGTTACCCATCTCATCATCTCCCTCGGGCATAAGTGGCACCCGACGGGGTTTTCGAAAAGACTTTTGAAATCATTTTGCCTCCTTCACCATGCATATTCCCATCCCTTTTTTTTGCATAGCATCTACTTTAGCATCCTATCTACCCCCACCGGCATAACCCTCATAAGAAGGTAGGGCCATGCACAATGCAAGTATCAACGAGGAAGTAACAGTGGCAACCAACCCACGTGGTTCACCATCTCATCATGATTCCGATGCAACAATAATAAAGAGCTAAATGACATGCATAGAAAGGGTTCCATAGACATGGTCAAAGGGCTGCTTGCCTGATTTAACAAAGTCTTCGAGGTCTTCAAAGTCTTCTGGTCCCAACTCCAAGTACTCCGTCTACTTCGTCAACTAACGTCGGAAACAATCATAATAAGCAACACAACTAGGCAAGAATAAATGTGCTCTAAAAATGTGAAGTTGACTTTTATTGGATACCTCTGGTCATATGAGGAATGACCAAAGTGATTTCATTAGAAGTGGGTCAATGGATATCTCTGAACATTTTGATATGGTGGAATCAAGGGGTTTATGGACTTGCAAGAAGTGTACAGAAATATATTTTTGAAAAATGAGCAAAGGCACCCATTTAACAAAGGATGATTTTAGAAGCATCTAGGAATTGGTTTCACTGGATTTGGAGTTCAAATGAATTTCCTATGAATTTGCAAAGTTGGCTATATATCAAGAATTAGACCATTATTTTAGGTGATACAGAAAGTACTAGTAAAAATGTTCAAAAACTAAGTTTTGAACTTATAGACATCTAGGATTTTGAATCATGGGATTTGGATCAAAAATGGTCTCTCTGTGATTTTCTAAAGTTTATCACAGGAATAGGAAAAACAGATTTGGTAAATGTTTGTGAAGAAAAAGTTTTTGGAAAAATGTGCAAGTTGCACCATGAGATAGATCATGATTTTATGAGCTACTAGAAATTTGAATCATCAAATTTGGAGTTAATATGAATATATTATGGATCTTACAATATTTCTGGAAAAGAATAAAAAGAGGGAAAGAATCAACCTTATAATGCGCACTGGGCGAAGCCCAGCTAAACAGCGCCTCTTGGGCTCGGCCAGTGGCTCACCTTGCGAGGAAAGGGGTGGCCTTGAGGCGTATTACGGAGGGCGCCACCCAGCGGGGAAGGCGGTTTCGATGGGATCCCGCCTCCACTTAAACATCGGGGCCCGCCGGCTGAGTCGGTGACCCGCGGGGCCCGCCTGTCGGGTTCTTCTCCAACCTCCCGCACGGGCTCGTCGGGAGACAGAGGAGGCGAGGCCGACGGTGCAGGCGCTCTCCCGACAGTGCGGGCACCTCCGGCGACGCCCGGCGTCTCGGGCCTCGAGGATGCCATGCCGCCCACCCGTGGGTGGCACGGTCTCCCGAGGCATCGGGCTGAGCAGGCATTGGCATGCGCGGACGAGGCTGACGGTGAGGTTGGGGGCACAGTGCTGCGGCCATGAGAAGAGAAAATGGAGTCCGGAGGGGTCCGTGGGGAAGTGGGCGATGCTCTGTGCAGTAGGAGGGGTGAGGAGCACCGAGAGCTCAAATTTGGCGGTGGCCGGCGGCAAGATTTCTGCCATGGAGGTGGATGGGGGCACTAGGGAGGATTGGGTTGGTCGGAGGGACTCTAGGGAGAGGGGAGCAAGCGGAGTGGAGGGAGGCTCGGGGTGGCCTTAAATAGCCGCCCGTAGCTCATGGTGGACGCGGCGCCACGGTGGCAGCAGCAGAACGGCTCGGGAGGCCAGGAGGGAGGGAGTGAGGTTGTCTCGGCGTTCGTGGGCGTGGTCCAAGTCGGGGAGAAGGAAAGGGAAGCGGGCGAGGTCGAGGCTCAAGGCGTGTGGTCGCCCATTGAGGCCTCGGCGGCGGCAGTGCTGCGTCTTGAGGAGGCAGCAGGAGGAAGAGAGAGGAGGGGCCAGCTCGGTGTCGTGTTGCGGACGCCGAGGAGCATCAATCTGGCGAGGGGAGGCTCGAGGTGGTCGGGAGTGTCGTGTCAGCGGTCGGGAGCACGTTGACGTGCTCGAGGCGCTTGAATGGCCGCACCCGCAGCTTTTTGCGCACTGCAGCAGCGTCCACTTGTGTCTGGTAGCTGCGGGGGGATAAACAAAGGTGAAAGAAGCTTTGGATGCTCTGCAACATGCCAGAGAGAGAGAGATGACAAAGGAAGGAAAAAGTGGATGTCCAGAGAAGAAAAATGGAGCCCTTCCCCCCTTAATCATTGCCTCTCGGGCAGGGAAGCACACCAGAGGTAGAGGGGAACTAGGAGGGGCTGTGGTAAAAAGGAGAAGTCATGGAGATTAGTGGAAGGGGCCAAATAGTGGTTTTTGCAAAATGCCAGAAGGTGTTTGATGTTGGTTTGGAAAAGTAGATGATCTCCATAAGCCATGAGACTCAATAGGGTGATATGACACATATAATTAGGGCGTTCCACCCATTTGGAGATCATTTGATGAAAGTTGACAATGCAACTTTGGTAAACCCTAGAAATTAGTAGAAATGGACTTGTGTAGATTTAGTTGAGCAAATCACTTCTCCTTGATGCACCACTTGGTGTGGTGGCCTCATTTGGTCATGTGATCTTGCTCACAAAAGTTGGTGTCAAGGAGAGAAAGTTGGTAGTACAAAGTAGCTCAAATTTGGTTCTGGACAGAAAAAGTTTTGGGGTACTTTGATCAAGTTAACTTGTTCTCCAACTTTTGCCATTTGGTCTAGATGAATTATTAGACCATTTGAGAATGTGCACCAAGTTTGAGGGCATTTGGACATGTTTGGCAATGTAAAGTTGCTCAAACTTCAAAATGGACAGAAGTGGTTCTGAGGGGATTTGATGATGTTATCTTGTTATCCAAGTCATGAGACTTGGCAAGATCACCAAATATGTCATATGTGACATGATAGAATTTTGTTGGAATATTTGGAGAATATTTCCTTTGTAAATATTTCAAAAGCTTGAAATATCCAGAAAGGGTTTATGAGGGGTTTGACCAATATTTTGATCATAACCATGTGTTGAAACTCTTATATATGGACAGTATATGTCCTATGAGTTTCCCTAAATTTTGGCAAATATTTCTGAAGCAATAAAATAATTTTTCCTATTAAAGACCATTTCTGGACTTAAGAAAAAGCTTATAAATAAAATAGGAAAATAACCTTTAAAATTATATTTTTGTGGTTTCTGGGAATCCTATATCTAATAGGAGTCAAATATATTTTTATAAAGATTTTTACTGCCCTTAATTAAGTACTTGCAGTGCAAACCTCAATTCGGGGTTTTGAAAAACTAATTTTGAAAACACTATTTGGCCAAATTATTTTTGTAAGAAAATATTTTTATGTCCTATACACATGGCATGATCACTGGCTCAAGGGTTTGGAGCAAGGAGATGAAGTATAGGAGTTGGAGGATTTACTTTATTTTTAGAGCACTTGCAAACAGCAGACAAAAATCAAATCAAGCAAAGTCCAAAACACTCAAAAGTTTTTGTGAAACCACAATTTAGCATGATTAAGAGCTTAAGTGCCGTGCCATGAAAATAAGGGTGTGACAGCAGAGAAGTAATAAATCATATCCTGAGGACTTTGCACACAACCAGGATCAAGAGAATTATACCATATCTTAGCAGCACCCTTTAATGAGAACGGAAATATTTTGAGTAAATAAAGGTAGCGCGATCTCTCATTATTAGTAAACAGGGCAGCTATATCATTTAACTTTGTAAGATGTGCCACAACAGTTTCAGATTCATAGCCATAAAAAGGATCATATTCAACCAAAGTAATTATATCTGGATCAACAGAAAAATCATAATAATCCTGATCAGGAACACAGATAGGTGAAGTAGCAAAAGCAGGGTCGGGTTTCATTCTACCTCTAAAAGATTCTTTACTCCATTTAACTAGCAACCTCTTAAGTTCCTGTCTATCCTGGCAAGCAAGAATAGCTGCAGAAGATTTAGCATCAAAAAGATAACCCTCAGGAATAGCAGGCATATTATCATCATCACTAACATCATCGTGTTCAGGTTAAATAATTTCTCTTTCTCTAGACCTAGCAATTTGCTCATCAAGAAATTCACCACGGCGCACAGTAGTATCAAGCATAGAAGTAGTTTCATCATAAGTATCATGCATAGCAGAAGTGGCATCATCAATAACATGCGACATATCAGAATTCATAGTAGTAGTAGGTTTAGGTGTCGCAAACTTACTCATAACAGAAGGAGAATCTAATGCAAGGCTAGATGGCAGTCCCTTACCTCCCCTCGTAGTTGAGGGCAAAATAGTAGTTCGATCATCTTTCATGTTCTTCATAGTGTCCAGCAGATATAAATCCCAAGTGACTCAAAGAATAGAGCTATGCTCCACAGCAACGGCGCTTTAAAAAGGTCTTGATAACCCACAAGTATAGGGGATCGCAATAGTTTTCGAGGGTAGAGTATTCAACCCAAATTTATTGATTCGACACAAGGGGAGCCAAAGAATATTCTCAAGTATTAGCAGCTGAGTTGTCAATTCAACCACACCTGGAAACTTAGTATCTGCAACAAAGTGTTTAGTAGCAAAGTAATATGATAGTGGTGGTAACGGTAACAAAAGTAAAGACAGCAAATGTAATGTTTTTGGTATTTTGTAGTGATTGTAACAGTAGCAACGGAAAAGTAAATAAGCGAGAACCAGTATATGGAAAACTCGTAGGCACTGGATTAGCGATGGATAATTATGCCGGATGCGGTTCGTCATGTAACAGTCATACCATAGAGTGACATAGAACTAGCTCCAGTTCATCCATGTAATGTAGGCATGTATTCCGTATATAGTCATACGTGCTTATGGAAAAGAACATGCATGACATCTTTTGTCCTACCCTCCCGTGGCAGCAGGGTCCTATTGGAAACTAAGGGATATTAAGGCCTCGTTTTAATAGAGAACCGGAACAAAGCATTAGCACATAGTGAATACATGAACTCCTCAAACTATGGTCATCACCGGGAGTGGTCCCGATTATTGTCACTTCGGGGTTGCCGGATCATAACACATAGTAGGTGACTATGGACTTGCAAGATAGGATCAAGAACACACATATATTCATGAAAACATAATAGGTTCAGATCTGAAATCATGGCACTCGGGCCCTAGTGACAAGCATTATGCATAGCAAAGTCATAGCAACATCAATCTCAGAACATAATGGATACTAGGGATCAAACCCTAACAAAAGAAACTCGAGTACATGATAAATCTCATCCAACCCATCACCGTCAAGAAAGCCTATGATGCAATTACTCACGCACGGCGGTGAGCATCATGAAATTGGTGATGGAGGATGGTTGATGACGACGACGGCGACGAATCCCCCTCTCCGGAGCCCCGAATGGACTCCAGATCAGCCCTCCCAAGAGAGATTAGGGCTTGGCGGCGGCTTCGTATCATCAAACGCGATGATTTCTTCTCTCTGATTTTCTTCTCCCCGAAAGCCAATATATGGAGTTGGAGTTGCCGTCGGAGGGCCACCAGGGGGCCCACGAGGTAGGGGGCATGCCCAGGGGGGCGCGCCCCCACCCTCGTGGACAGGGTGTGGGCCCCCAGGTGTTCATCTTTTGTGACGATTTTTCTTTATTTTTTCTAAGGTGTTCCGTGGATTTCAGGACATTCTGAGATCTTTTATCTTCTGCACAAAAAACAACACCATGGCAATTCTCCTGAAAACAGCGTCAGTCCGGGTTAGTTCCATTCAAATCATACAAGTTAGAGTCCAAAACAAGGGCAAAAGTGTTTTGAAAAGTAGATACGACGGAGACGTATCATTTTGCACGCGCGCGCACCGAGCTGCCGCGTCTCGCTGCCGCCCTCCCCACGCCCGTGCTGACCCTTGGCCACTCGCAGCCATCGCGCTCGACCCCTCCCTCACCGCAGAGCCGCCCCGGCCACCTCCTGGCACCCCACAGAGCCACTGCCAGTTCGGCCATGGCGGCTAGCTGACGGCTGCAGCAGAACCCGGCCGTGGCAGCGCCGCCCGAGCCAATCCAGCACGCAAGCTGCCCTTTGGAATAGCTCGAGCTTATCCGCGAGCCCGTCCGCTAGCGCACATCGCCGCCACATCGCCCCGCAGCTACAGAATGGCGGTTCGCCGTCGATCTTATCCCCGGCCGCCGCGGAAGCGACCTCGTCCGCCTATAAAAGGAGCCCCCGAGCCTGTCCAGACCTCAGGCAACTTCAAGCCATTCCTCCAAAGCCCCCACAGCTAGCAATCGACGGCGGGAAGCCTTCTTCCTTGTCTCCGATCAGTTCGGCCGCTGCCACGCTCCCGTGTCGTGCGTTGCAAGCAGAGCCTCCCCCGTCCAACCAGTGCTTCCATCCTCCTGCCCTCGACCGTGCGGAGCCGCCCAGCCTCTCAGCTTCGATCGGGAGCCATCATAATCCAAGACCCCAATCCACAAGAAGTTGCCGTCCGCCTCAAAGCTCGCCGCCAACGACTCCCTTTGTCCCTGCCACCCTCTCGACCATTGGGAGGACCGCCCTAGGCTAGCGGATCCATCCCTGCCCTCGGAACCCAGTAGGCAGCCGCCGTTCACCGGTGTTGATCGCCGGAGCCCCGCCTCTGGTCGGACAGAAGAGAAAGGAGGCGGTCGACTGGTCAAACCTGACCAGTGGGCCCAAGGGACCCACTGTCAGTGACCCCGCGCCAGCCCGCGTGGTCTAAGTGAAAGCAAAAACCTAGAGTAAGCCTCCACCGTTTTTTTGAAACGTTTTTCTTTTTTCAGTTTATTTTAAAAACAGAATTTTTACTGATATTTGACTGGCTATAACTTTTTAAATATAAGTCCAAATGACTTGATTCTTTTACTATTATTTCTCAAATTCGTCTAGTTTATTTTTCATATTTATTTGAAAATTTTCCAAACAACTTTTTGTACTATTTAGAAACTATGTGTTAATTTGAATTTTTTCAAAATAGGATTGTTGGAGAGGGAAGAAAACTTACAAAAGTTTTGGAATGCACCCTGCCTCTCCACAACTTGAAGGGAAGCATTTCTAAACCCTGGCATAATATTGTCGTGTGTTGTTTGATACGGTTACAACAACCCTTGTCTCGAAGTATTCGTTATTTTATGTGATGATATGATCATACTCATGACTGCATAATGAATGTTCCTTGCTGTCGGAATTTGATATGCTTGTGATAGTAATCACCCTCATATGCCTTTCATGCCTATCGGAAGGAACCTGGGAAAGCCTCTGTCTTGGGTAGACACAAGCTTGTCTCCAGTCTTCTTCGAGACGGTTGTGTTCGGTATGGCATAGTGAGGTATGATGAGTGGTGATTTTGTCTCTTGGTTGAAACATATTTATTGTGCTAATCATGCAGGGAATACTTAAACCTCCTGAGTCGGCTGTAGATCGAGTCTTGTTCCAGTAACCCCCATACTTGTTTCGTACTACCACTTGTCCCTGCCATAGGTAGGGTACGGTTCAGTAAGTTGTCAACCCCTTCCTAGCACACACCGTACAGAGAGGCCATGGTGGAAGATACCCGCTGCATCCGGTAGGTATGGCACCTGGTCCGGGGGCATGGGTGTTTCCGGTTGTAGCCGAGGGGGTAGCTCCCCTAGTTTGCGCACGTTATAAATTTTGTGATCTAATGCTAGTTGATGTTGTAGCCTCCCCACTTAGAGTTTTGCTTAACGAGTGTCGTGGGTGATTCCAGACACCGGTAAGTCAGGCTGGTGTGTGCGGTCAAGTGTTCAATTAAAAGACCGTAGACGGAATTAGTCCCAATGGACTAACGTAAATCCATTACTCGTGGGTAAAGAGTACACCCTCTGTAGAGATATATCTATTCGAATAGCCGTGTCCATGGTTAGGGACTACAGTCTGGGATGGGTCAAGTGTCGGTCTTAGTGTCAGTCTTCGGAGGAAAAATTGCTACACCCGAACATGGATCATGACTTGTGACTCTTGATGATTATGATTACTATTATTATGGACTAACAATTTACATTATTTGAATTATTGAGTATCCCTGGGGTGGCTCTACCCCCTGGATATTCCCTGTGATTATTTTCTTATAAGCCCTTTATGTGATGTCGCTTAGATGCCTGACTGTGGCACGCCTATCATTTAATTACTTATAATCCCTTTATGTGGTGTCACTCAGACGCCCGACTGTGGCATGCTTGTTATTTAAACTACTTATAAGCTCTTTATGTGGTGTCGCTCAGACACCCGACTGTGGCATGCTTGTTATTTAAACTACTTATAAGCCCTTTATGTGGTGTCGCTCAGATGCCCGACTGAGGCATGCTTTAAATTATTATCCTTTTGAGGCGTCGCTTCAGACACCCGATCAGTGCATTCTATTTCTACTCCAGTATTGCCTATTCATGTTTTATATGAATAACTTGCTCACATCGTGGATTTTATTTTGTGACTGACGTTGTGATCATAGAATATTTCAGAGCATGATTATTATTTGTTATATTATACCTGTGTTCATAATGTTTGCGAGTACATTCAAAAGTACTCACTGGCTTGTCCCGGCTATTGTCTTGGCCAGATTTCCTGCATGGAGAGGAGCGTTGCGATGACAGCCCTGGAACCTACGCAATGATGGTAGCAGTCTCGCAAAGATAGGAGTTATCCAGGTCAGCTATTCCTGTGGGAAATTGAGTCCCATAGACGCTGATGAACCACAAACCGCTTCCGCCATCAACCACTAGAAACCTTGTGTTGTACTCATAGGACAGAATGGTCTTGTTCTACATATTATGTATTTTGCTTGGTGTTTCTGTATCAAGTTGGTGTCTTGCCAGCTAACAGTAATCCTGGGGCTGGTGAGCATAAGGACCATTTCCTGGGAAATTAATATCCCGAAAATCCGGTCTTGACAACCTTGGTTTCAGAGCCAGGCTGACCATTGGCTAATCCTATCTTAGCCAGGTCAATAAACCTAGACTAACCATTCCACAATACCTTAACCTAACCCCATCCAAGCTTCTCTTGTAAGATAGCCACACAATGACCCCGACACCTTTTGGCGGTCGGTGCACAACCTATCAGCCTAGCCTGTCGATCACGCGCCAGTGACCAATACCTAAATTGTCTCATTCGCAAGTGTGCGAAGGAAGACTCCGTCCCCTTTTTCTATAAAAAGGGCACGCTAACCTCAACACAGCACAACACAGCCTCTTCCCCAAACCAAGCTATAATGCCTGGCCCTATTGTGCACAATGATACCACAGCAACCAACCTTGGAGATTTTGTGACCGTGCTCGCAAACCTCACCCGCCGTCCTTTGCATTAGAAGAACCCCCAGAATATGTTGTGTACCAAGGACCCATGAACGGTGAGAGCCGTCAATTCTGGGCCACCGTGCACGTCTATGGTAGGGGTCTATCTCCAGAAGGCCCCTACAGGTTAACCGGAAGGACAACTTCCTTTGAGCCACAAGCTATCCAACTAGCTGCTCGAGAGGCTATAGTTCAACTCCGGCACTTGTCGCCCAGAGTTAACTATCGATCGTTCTACTACTACCCTAGCCATGACGAGTATGGTAGGCCACCCCAGGGTGCCAACGGAGATCACGAGACGGATCCTGCATTGTTGCATCTGGTGCGTTATGTAACTGTACTAGAGGAACTGTTTGATCAAATCACCCTTGATCTGATCGCAGCTCATGGAGAACTGGTTCGCCGAGCCTTGGCGAGAGAAGAAGGTGAGCTCGACGCCGACAACCCAGTCATGCTGTTCGGACAACCGATCGAGTCCTTGAGGTCAGCCCCAGCCATCGACCAAAATGCGTTGGTGTCCCCAGAAGTGCTTCGTTGCCTTTTTGGAACAGGCTCCAATGGGATTGTGGCCAACAATCCCCGGGATGGTCATCATCGCTACCCTGACCATGCAGCCCCTCAACCCCCTCCAGCTAATCCCGATAGTGAAACCCGTGGAGAAGCCTCGACGCCCACAAGGCACGCCCACTTAGATATAAACGAGGTAGACTAAGTCACTCGAGTAGTACCGAGTCGCAATATGTCCATGCCCTATAATAGTGTGATCTTGTATCGCCATAAATAAACGCAGCCTGCTTGTGTGCCTCTGTTTTAAATAGTAGCTAGGCATAAATATGTTAGCGTGCGGTTGCATTTTTAATTCCCGGCATAGCTACCAAAACCACCACGACGACACCCACAGTAATACTTCACTTTTGTGAGATATGTGTATCTGTAGCATTGACCCCAACCCCATAGAGCAGATTCGACAAACTAGTTACCCTTCACCATGGTAAATAACCTAGCCCCAATGCTATATAAAAGGCCACCTCGTGACCTTGCCAAGTATCCCTCACCTTGTGCACAACTCTCACAGCAATTTCTTTGCCATGCCGAGCCCTAGAATTTATCTGAGAACTCCAGATGCAACTCCAGGTAGCTTTGTTAAAATATTGTGGGACTTTACCTGTAGTACCATGAGTGCTATCCACCCACCCCAGTACGAGTTGCTCAAATCGAGGATCACCCCATCCACCTCGAAATATTGGGCGGTGGTGCACATCCCTCCCGCAAACCCAAACCAAGACCCAACGGAAGTTTCCTTCGTGGGAAAATCTATGCCGACTCCGCAAATGGCCATAGAAGCTGCTGCGTACGAACACTTGCTCGCCTTCGATTTGCGGTACCCTATGCCAGCGAATGAGGGTATTATTACTTCCCGAGTCGCGTAGCACCCGGAGAAGTAGCATCTTTTCCCAGTGGACGAATCGAGAGAGACCCAGTACTGGCCAACCTTGCCCAGTATGTCATCGCTCAAGAGCGTTTGACCCAACGAGTGATAGGTTATCTCCAGAGCCTCGCTGATTTGAACCCTCAGATCGCCATCGGCAGACCACTAAGGCCCGACCAGGAGAGACGTGTTCATCGACTCGTCAATCCGCTTCCCCCGATAGAAGAAGAGTGTGCCCCAATCCCAGACACGTTTTCTCAGGACCCTGTCCATTTACCATTACCGTTGTAGACGTCACTGCTATGTTTATTGTCTCAGCATTTATTTATGTGTTGCGACTTATGCGTGGTATCCTAAATTTGTACGATGAATTAAATTTTTAGTTTCAATTAATGTGAGTGGTTTTTACTACAGTTAATTTTTATTAACTGTTTTCACTCTCGGTAAATTCTGAAGTGAGATTTTTCCCTGAGTTGTTGCAGCGTATATCTCTTCACGACATAGACTTTTATTTACGAAGCACCACGACAGCAGACGCACCACCACAACCAGTCGACCACATGCACTAATTGCAAACGCTCGTACACATTTTGCACCTAACTGGTCACCTCCCTAGCACACACAGCCTCTGAAGGAGAGATTACTGGGCGTTTGTTCGGATGCAAGTTGCCTCCAGCACCCTGGCAACAGTTAGCACCCGACACCGCACTTAATCCACATGATCACTGCCACCGCGGAGAGCTAACACTCGAGCGGCAGCATCACGATGATCATCACGCACAAGAGCACGGAGAACCCCAGCAATGCCACCAACCCTCAGCACATCAGGATCACGTACCAGTCCGGCATCACCTCCGCCATTACATCCTCGTTTCGAGCTCCTGCAAACAGAAATGGAGGAGAAGGAACGAGAAGGAGAAGTGAGGCCAGGTGTGAGGAAGAAGAAAGGAGCACCTCGGTCGTTTTATAGCTCGAGATCGGTGTACGGTGGGCGAAGTCCACTAGCACTGCTCGTCGCTCAATCGCTGGTGTTCGGAGGCGAATCCGCGAGCAGTGCCGATAGCGCACTTGCCCACGAGGTGAGTGCAAGCTTTACGAGCAACTAGCACGCCGCGCACTACCGCAGTACGGCCTAGATGCTCTATGCCCTAGACGTCGCCGGTGGAGAAAGCGCGGGAAAGCGCGCGAGAGAGAGGAAGAAGAGAGAGCCAGAGGTTGTAGAAGAGACTGACAGTGGACCTCGGGTCCACCTGTCAGCCAGAGAGAGCATTGTGCTCCCGGATATGACCAGCGTATTTTAGTAATTAGTAGTTTATTCTAAATTTACTGTAACCAAAAATAGAAATTTCCGGTAAATTTTTCCATGCAACGCCAGTATGCTATACTGTAGCTTTACACCACATAATTGCCCACTCACTGTAGCCACGTTTTAATTACATGAGTAGGATGGTTATTTTTGTGGTGGTAGGAGTAATATTTTCCAAAACAGCCCTTAGCAAATCTCGAGGACGAGATTTTTGTTAAGGGGGGTAGTGT
Organism: Aegilops speltoides; assembly: GCA_021437245.1. Classification (NCBI taxonomy): domain Eukaryota; kingdom Viridiplantae; phylum Streptophyta; class Magnoliopsida; order Poales; family Poaceae; genus Aegilops; species Aegilops speltoides. The sequence continues at coordinate 303,490,344 of CM038146.1, read as the reverse complement.
TGTAACACCCCAAAAATTTAACCATGATTTGTTTATTAAAATTTTGCCAGGAAATTAAATTTTTATTTTCTGGATTTATCTTTTGATTTCAGAACCTCTCTTTCTTTGATATTGTGGAGTTTTTACCCCAAGTGAAAACTTTCCAAATATATTATTGGACTTGTATACCCTCTCAAGAAAATATTTCTTTTATCAGTGGATTTATTTGCATAATTGTTTTTCCCTGAGCTTTATTCTTTTAAAAATGATTTTTCATAAGTTTTGGAGCCTCTTTTGCACTGCAACCATTTCAAATTCTTCTTAAAAATCCCCACCAAAATTTGGGGATGTCATGTGATGTTCCCACATCACTTTTGTGCAAAAACCTCTTTTAGTCATTGGAAATTTTGAGCTCTACCCCTAGTTTTCAAATCTGGTCCAGTTTGTAAGATTTCACTACAACCTATTTAAATATTTCTTTAAAGTTCCCACCAAAATTAGGGAATGTTAGTAGGAGTATATTATTCAACTTTATGCAAAAATCCACAAACGTTCTTTGAGAAATTTGAGAAAATCATCCTCTTTTGCTCTCTGGTCCAGTTGGGTGTTTTCTACTGCAACTCTATTTTATTCTGCTCTAGTTCCCATGATCTTTCTCCTGCTTGTAAACCACCCTACAAAACCCTTAAGTCCAGGAGAGTGGACCCATTGGAGTATTTTTGGTCCATGCAATGATAGCCTTTATTTTCTGTCCAGATTTGGTTTTCTCAAAATTTTGCACTAACAAGTTTCGGGTTTTGCCAAGCTAACCTTGCCACCCTCTTTATCATCCAAAGAGACTATGATCAGGAGTTTTTGGCCACCCCAAGAGTTTCCTAGATGCCCTTAGCATTCTGTCGAACACCTTGAGTGCACGAACAAAATTGGCATGAACCTTAGTTTACATTTTGAACCTGCTTGATTTGCCAAACCAGCATGTCCACTAAGCACCTAGATAACTCTAACCTAGACCTGTTAATCCCCAGCCCCACCCAAGCCTCCTGGCAGGCCTTGGCATTTTGCCGAGTGCCTGGCGTGCCTGCTCTGGCGCGCCCAGAGCGCACGTTTTGCACGCGCGCGCACCAAGCCGCCGCGTCTCGCTGCCGCCCTCCACGCGCCCGTGCCGACCCTTGGCCACTCGCAACCATCACGCCCGACCCTTCCCTCGCTGCAGAGACGCCCCGGCCACCTCCTGGCACCCCGCAGAGCCACCGTCAGGTCGGCCATGGCGTCTAGCTGACGGCTGCAGCAGACCCCGGCCGTGGCAGTGCCGCCCGAGCCACTCCAGCGCGCCAGCTGCCCACTGGAACAGCTCGAGCTCATCCGCGAGCCCGTCCGCTAGCGCACGTTGCCGCCACATCGCCCCGCAGCTACAGAACGGCGGTTCGCCATCGATCTTATCCCGCAATCGACGGCGGGAAGCCTTCTTCCTCGTCTCCGATCAGTTTGGCCGCCGCCACACTCTGGTGCCGTGCGTCGCAAGCACAGCCTCCCCCGTCCATCCTGTGCTTCCATCCTCCTCCCCTCGACCGTGCGGAGCCCCCAGCCTCTTAGCTTCGATCGGGAGACATCATAGCCCAAGACCCCAATCCACCAGAAGTTATCTTCCACCGCAAAGCTCGCCGCCGGCGACTCCCTTCGTCCCCGCCACCCTGTCGACCACTGGGAGGACCGCCCTGGGCTGGCGGATCCATCCCTGCCCACGGAACCCAGTAGGGATCCGTCGTTCACCGGCGTTCATCGCCATAGCCCCGCCTCTGCTCGGACAGAAGAGAAAGGAGGCCGGCGACTGGTCAAACCTGACCAGTGGGCCCAAGGGACCCACTGTCAGTGACCCCGCGCCGGCCCGTGTGGTTTAAGTGAAAGCGTAAAACCCAGAGTACGCCTCCTTCATTTTTTTGAAACGTTTTTCTTTTTTCAGTTTATTTTAAAAACAGAATTTTGACTGATCTTTGACTGGCTATAACCTTTTAAATATAAGTCCAAATGACTTGATTCTTTTTCTGTTGTTTCTCAAATTCTGTCTAGTTTATTTTCATGTTTATTTGAAAATTTTCCTAACAACTTTTTGTCCTGTTTTGAAACTATGTGTTAATTTGAATTTTTTCAAAATAGGATTGTTGGAGAGGGAAGAAAACTTTCAAAAGTTTTGGAATGCACCCTGCCTCTCTACAACTTGAAGGCAAGCATTTTTGAACCCTGGCATAATATTGTCGTGTGTTGTTTGATACGGTTACAACACCCATTGTCTCAAAGTATTCGTTATTTTATGTGATGATATGATCATACTCATGAGTGCGTAATGAATGTTCCTTGCTGTTGGAATTTGATATGCTTGTGATAGTAATCACCCTCGTATGCCTTTCATGCCTATCGGAAGGAATCCGGGAAAGCCTCTGTTTTGGGTAGACACGAGCTTGTCTCCAGTCTTCGTCGAGACAGTTGTGTCCGGTATGGCATAGTGAGGTATGATGAGTGGTGATTGTGTCTGTTGGTTGAAACATATTTATTGTGCTAATCCTATAGGGAATACTTAAACCTCCTGAGTCGGACGTAGATCGAGTCTTGTTCCAGTAACCCCCATACTTGTTTCGTACTACCACTTGTCCCTGCCATAGGTAGGGTACGATTCAGTAAGTTGTCAACCCCTTCCTAGCACACACCATACAGAGAGGCCATGGTGGTAGATACCGGCTGCATCCGGTAGGCATGCCACCTAGTCCGGGGGCATGGGTGTTTCCGGTTGTAGCCGAGGGGGTAGCTCCCCCAGTTTGCGTGCATTATAAATTTTGTGATCCCATGCTAGTCGAGGTTGTAGCCTCCCCACTTAGAGTTTTGCTTAACGAGTGTCGTGGATAATTACAGACACCGGTAAGTCAGGCTGGTGTGTGCGGTCAGGTGTGTTTTCAATTGAAATACCGTAGATCGAATTAGTCCCGATGGACTAACGGAAATCCGTTACTCGTGGGTAAAGAGTACACCCTCTGCAGAGATATATCTATTCGAATAGCCGTGTCCATGGTTAAGGACTACAGTCTAGGATGTGTCAAGTGTCGGTCTTAGTGCCGGTCTTCGGGGGAAAAATTGCTAAACCCGAACATGGATCATGACTTGTGACTCTTGATGATTATGATTACTATTATTATGGACTAACAATTAACATTATTTGAATTATTGAGTATCCCTGGGACGGTTCTACCCCCTGGATAATCCCTGTGATTATTCTCTTATTAGCCCTTTATGTGGTGTCGCTTAGACGCCCGATTGTGGCACGCCTGTCATTTAATTACTTAAAAGCCCTTTATGTGGTGTCGCTCAGACGCCCGACTGTGCCATGCTTGTTATTTAAACTACTTATAAGCCCTTTATGTGGTGTCGTTCAGACGCCCGACTGTGGCAGGCTTGTTATTTAAACTACTTATAAGCCCTTTATGTGGTGTCGCTCAGACGCTCGACTGAGGCATGCTTTAAATTATTATTCTTTCGAGGCGTCGCTTTAGACACCCGATCGGTGCATTCTATTTCTACTCCAGTATTGCCTATTCATGTTGTATATGAATAAATTGCTCACATCATGGATTTTATTTTGTGACTGACGTTGTGATCATAGAATATTTCAATGCATGATTATTATTTGTTATATTATACCTGTGTTCATAATGTTTGCGAGTACATTCAAAAGTACTCACTGGCTTTTCCCCGGCTATTGTCATGGCCAAATTTCCTGCATGGAGAGGAGCGTTCTGATGACAGCCCCGGAACCTACGCAATGATGATAGCAGTCTCGCGAAGATAGGAGTTATCTAGGTCAGCTGTTCCTATGGGAAATGGAGTCCCATAGATGCTGATGAACCACAAACCGCTTCTGCCATCAACCACTAGAAACCTTGTGTTGTACTCATAGGCCAGAATGGTCTTGTACTACATATTATGTATTTTGCTTGGTGTTTCTGTATCAAGTTGGTGTCTCGCCAGCTAACAGTAATCCTGGGGCTGGTGAGCACAAGGACCATTTTATGGGAAATTAATATCCCGACAATCTGGTCTTGACACACATGCCCGCTCCTATGCGCGCCCATGCCCGAGCCTTCAGCTCTTCTGCCGCGCCCGCGGGGCCACTCCCTCTCTGGCTCTCCATGACCACGCTCGTGCCACACCGCGTCCGTCGCGCCCGCCGTTGCCATCACGCTTGCCACAACCACAACACAACTGTGCCCCGCACAACGCACACCCTGGCCGTGCGTCACACTCTCGCTGGCTGCGCTCGCCCCGTCTGCTGTCACCTATCCCTTCGCTCGCCCCGCTGTCGCGCCCCTGGCTCGCGCCGCCTCCTGTCGCAGCCATCTTCTGCCGACCGCCCCCTCAGCCTCGCCGGCCGCATCTATGCCCTCCACCGTCGGCCGCTCGCCTCGCCTGCTGCGTGCTTCTTCCTGCTGCTATGCGCTGCTCTACCACTGGTACGCTGTTGCGCCATGCCCTCGACAACGCCGTGGACAAACGTGGCGGAGGAATTGCCAATGGAGTACGAGGAGGAGGTGGCAGAGAAGGTGTGGAGAGGCAAGAGGTCTAGGGTGGCGTCAGCTGGCTGTGGTGGAGGTGATTATGTGAGAAGGAGCCGGAGCGGAAGGAGAGGTCACAATTGGAAAGAATCGCAAAAATATCATAACCTGGAGATGGGGAGCCAAAGAGGGAGTGGCCCCGGCGGCACGGTTCTTGGCGGTGGCGGCAGCTGTTAGCAAAGCAGATCGGGCCGCGTCCATAGCCGACGGCGTGCTCCGCGGGCCAGCGGCGCTGTCTCCTAGAGAGCGAGGAATTAGAGGGAGAGGAAAGGAGGACACGGGAGATGGTAGAGAAGGGGCAACGTTGTACGCGGTGATCGCGGACTCAATTTTTGCACCCCTCCACACGGATCTAGCCGAAGAAGCCAAGAGTTCAAGTGTGCATGGAGCCAAAAAAAACTTTCACATGAGCTGAGCTTACGGCGGCCTTGCGCGTCCACTCAGATAATCATCATTCAGAAAAAAGAAAGAAAGAAAGAAAGAAGCAGCTTCAAAAAAAAGGGGAAAAGGCTGGGAGGATGTACGGCGTGTACAAATTCGGGCGGCTGCGTACGGTCATGTCAATATACATGTAAATCACGAAACATATTACTAATGCACATAGATGTATGTCGTAAAGCTTGTAAATAAACAAAGTCACAACTAATGCCCGACTGTTCGATGGGTACAATGTTTGATAAATATCAATATCATATATATGAAAAAATCGATATAAAAAATGCCGCAATGGTTTGAAAGCTAATATATCTACGCGATTGTCTTGGCACGTCGAGGTATGACAATATTTAGATGAATCGGACAATTCAGCCCAATATAGAAACAATTTTAATAGGCAAACATGCAAACAAATATGACAACTCTATCTTACAAATTCTAAAAAGATAAAAAAAAGTAATCTTAAGAAATATATTTCAAATAATATTTTATGAACTAGCAGCTAAATTTTATAACAAAACCTTATTTTATTTATAGAATTCAGAATAACAAGTTAGAGGAAAATAGCATCGATTTTCATACAAATTTAGTATGCAGCTAAAAAATTTACATAAATAAAATAAGGGTAATAGAATCATATACACTTTTTAATCAAATGTTAGAAATTACTCCTTCCGTCTAGGTTTATTAGACGCTCTCCTATTTTGGTTCACAGTTTGACCATGTTTAACTCATAATTCATACACTATATATCACAAAAATTATACGATGGGAAACCTATTTCGAATACAAAAGCAATAATATAATTTTTGTAACAAATTATTTATATTTTGTTAGTTTTATAGAGGGTCAAAATTTAACCCAAAATACGATGTGGGCCCAATAAACCCAGACGGAGGCAGTAGCACAACACTAAAACTGATTATGTGTATTTTCTCTCTTTTCTTTATTTCCACTTATGAACACAAATCGTAGATAAGGGTTTGGCATGCGGAAGAATAGGAAAGGGTGTGTGATGTTCCTTTTCTCCCCTTGCAACGCACGGGCCATGTGCTAGTACATATAACATATATTCGCTGTGAAAATTCTTGGATATAAGAAAGAACAGAAAAAAGAGGCAACGAAGGCTCTTTGTCGTCTGCTACCGACGGCAAAGGGCTACTCGCCGTCTGCCACAGACGGCAAAGTGGACATGTGGCAGCAACTTGTGCAACCTGGGAGCTAACACATTTGGTCACTTTGCCATCTGTGGCAGATGTCAAAGGCTTGGGTGGTTTGCCGTTGGTGGCACATGGCAAAGAGCTGAGGTGGAGTGACGCGTCTACTGACGTCACAAGGAAGACGTGAAAGGGGAGTGCAGGTTTGCCGTCAGCTGGCAGACAGCAAAGCCTCCCGTTAGCCACCTAAAATGGCTAACGTCTGTTCTTTGTTGTCCACCTTCTTTGCCGCCTACCACCGACGACAAACACTAGAAAAAAAGACATATCCGTGATATTTTGGGTTGAACAAAAAAATTGTCATGCTTACGACACTTCTATGATGATAATTGTGAAAAAACCCGGTATCAACATAGATGTGGTGGGCTCCTACTTCTATGAAAAAAGCCATGATATAAATTGGGCTTTTCATCCTAGGCGGACCGGAGACGCTGCTGCATGACATTCTTTGGGTTGTCCAAGACAAAAAAAACCATGGTAGGAACGTGGGCGAAGAAAATATCGGGGAGTTCCCGGTTACTGTTGGTGGCCGGGGCCGAGCGATGCACGGAGGGATTGTGTGTTTCTCTTGTACACGTACGCGCGTGGGTGCGAGGCGTTGGGCTCTAACTGAACTTGAGAGAGGCGTGCGCCTACTGAACCCGAGCGGTTGCACTGGCTACGCGTTACTGAACCCAAGCGATCGATCGATCCCTGGCTGTTAACTGAACCCGATAGAGGGATTCCTTCGCTACTTCTACTAACTGAAGCCAATCGAACCTGCTGCGGCTTGATGAACAGTGAGCATTGTTGGGGGTTGGATGAACAGTTCCCAGTGGGGGTTGGATGAGTAGGACCCCGTGGGGGTAGAGGCCGTTGCCGCTGGATGAACAGGACCCCGATCGAGCCAATTGGGGGGTGGATGAACAGGACCCTGTGGAGGGCTGCATGAACAGTAGCCCATGGAGGGGTGATTGAACAATAGTCGGTGGAAGCTGGATGAATGGGAGCCCATGGATGAACAATCGGTGGTGGAGGCAGGAGGGAGACGCCGTCGATGAACAGTCACAGGTGGAGGCTAGAGGAGGTTGATGGTGGATGAAAAGTAGCCCGTGGATTCCCATTTTGCGGTACACCCCTCCCAATGAATAGGACCCCCGTTTCAACCGTAGGAGGTCGAAGAGAAGTTGGTTTCCTCTGTTTTGCGGTACGCCACACCCCTCCCGATCAACAGCACCCTGCTTTGACCATAGGAGGTCGAAGAGAACTCCATTTCCTCCGTTTTGCAGTACGCAAGACCCCTCCCGGGGAACAGGATCCTATTTCGACCGTAGGCGGTCGAACAGAAGGTCGTTTCCTCCGTTCTATGGTACTCCAGGCCTTGTTTCGGCTGTTCCATCCAAGCCGATTGGCTTCTGATGAACATGACGCATTCCGTTGCCTCCCGATGAACATGGCGATGCAGTTTCTCCATGCTGACACAGCAGGTTGGCTGCCGATGAACAAGACGCCATCGCTGCTCTCCGCTGCCTCTCCATGTACACGAGCCCTGGCCTAACGTATATGCGAGTAGGCATTCGAGACCCTGCTCGTATGTACGTACGTGGCCGTATTTACTTTCTTGCACCCTGGCTGTAACTACGTGTACACGATATTGACGGGACTTCGTGACATGCTACGTCTGTGCCTCTACTACAAGATGTGTGCTACCTTACTCAACCACGGTTCATCACTGCAGCCTGCAGACAGACTGATCGACCAGTATGTACATACACGTTCGCGACCAGAATGACAATGCTACGTACGCTTCGACCAGGAGGGTCCCGACTGTCAGAGAGGATAAGAAGGCACTTCCTTGCATGCGAAGTTATTGTTGGCGGGTCCCAGCTGTCAGGGGGAGAATAATTTGTTTTGCCTGTAATATGGCTGCACTTCCTTGCATGCGAAGATGTAGCTGGTGAGTCCCAGCAGTCAGGGGGGAAACATTTTTTCCCGAAATACGGTGGCCCGTTCGGTGGGTCCTCACTGTCAGGTGGAGGAATAATTATTTTACGCATAATAAGGTTGCACTTCCTTGCTGCGACGGTGGACCCAGCTGTCAGCCTCTCCACATACATTACTCTTCTGATGGAAGTCATTCCTTGACCACATTGACCACACCACACCGAGAGCACCAAGGTGGTGGACAACGGCAATTCCTAGGAAGGGGACGACGCAGAGCCGGGGATGACACGGCAGTGGATGCCCACGCAGAGAGGAGTACGAGGTTTAACGGGTTCAGCTGTGGTGTGAGGCTGCTGTCGCTGCAAAATAACAGGGGTTGTGGGTGAGAGGGATGGCCTAGCCAGAGGTTGGAGTAGGGTGGGACGGTCAGGCCTGCCCGGCAGCAGATCCGGCCACTGGAGGCAGGAGTAGGCGGCACGGCTGGTGCTCGTTTGGGCGGCTGGAGCAAGAAGACCAAAGGGTCAAGAAGCACTACGGCAGTTGGATGGACATCGTACGGTCACTGGAGCTAGAATCATTCATACTGACTAAGTTGACAAAGCCCTCCGTCCGCGTCAACTTAGTAGGCCCACAAGTCTGCCTCCCACTATGGTGGGTCCCAGCTAGCAGGGGGAGTCTTCATTTTTTTTGTGCGTAATAAGGAGGCAATTCCTTGCGTGCGAGCTGTCAATGGGGGGAACGTTTTTCTCGTGAAATACAGAGGCCCTTCCAGTGGGTCCCTGCTGTCAGGTGGAGGAATAATTTCTTTTACGTGAAATAAGGTTGCACTTCCTTGCTACGGACGTGGACCCAGCTGTCATCCTCTCCACGTACAGTACTCTTCCGATGGAAATCATTCCTTGACCACATTGACCACACCGCGCAGGGAGCACCAAGGCGGTGGACGACAGTGCGGCCTAGGAAGGGGACGACGCGGAGCCGGGGAAGACGCGCAGTGGATGCCCACACGGAGAGGAGTACGAGGGTTGTCTGGTACGGCTGCAGTGTGAGGTTGCCATTGCCGCAGAATATCAGGGGTTGTGGGTGTGTATAGGGATGGCTTGGCCAGAGGTTGGATCAGGGTGGGGCGGTGAGGCCTGCGGGCAGCAGAGCCGGCCACCAGAGGCAGGAGTAAGCGGCACGACCGGTGCTGGTTTGGGCGGCTAGAGCAAGAAGACTAGAGGTTGAAGAAGCACTACGGTTGTTGGATGGACATCATACGGTCACTAGAGGTAGAATCATTCATATTGACTAAGTTGACAAAGTCCTCCGTCTGCATCAACTTAGAAGGCCCACAAGTCAGGCTCGCACTATGGTGGGTTCCAGCTAGCAGGGGGCATTCATATTTTTTGTGCGTAATAAGAAGGCACTTCCTTCCATGCGAAGATACAGCTGGTGGGTCCGAGTTGTTAGTGAGGGGAACGTTTTTTCGCAAAATATAGAGGCCCTTCCGGTGGGTCCCAGCTATCAGGTAGAGCAATCATTATTTTGCGCGTAATAAGGAGGCATTTCCTTGCGTGCGGCCATGGACCCAGCTATCAGCCTCTCCACGTATAGCCCACTTTTGATGGATGTCATTCGTTGACCATGTTGACCACGCCGTGACGAGAGAACTAGGGCAGTGGAGGACGGCGAGGCCTAGGAATAGAATGACACGGAGCCAGGGAAGACTCGGCACTTATTTCCCATGCGGCGGGAAGTACGAGGGTTTACTGGTTCGTCTGCCGCCGCCGGAGAATAACAGCAGGTGTGGGTGAGTAGAGGGATGGCTAGTCTAACGATGGGAGTACAATGGGTCGGTGGGTCCTGCGCGGCAGCACAGCCGGCCACGGGAGGAGGGAGCAGGCAGTCCCGTCGGCGCTTGTTCGAGCTGCTAGAGCAGGAATAGTAGAGATTGAAGAAGCATGACGGCCGTTAGATGGACATCCAACATTCACTGCTCTTGTGTGTTAGCTAAGTTGACACGATGTTGCGTGCGAGTCAAGCATTTTTGAAGGAAAGCGTATGTGTCAACCTATAGTAGGCGCACAAGTCAGCCTCAAATGTGTGGAAAATAGCATACAAACCATCTGCCATTATTTCTAATAATTTACAGCTCATTTGCTAATTCTTAAGGATTTTTTTGGAGCCCATCTTCTTTTTGTTAGCATTACAGCCCATATTGTGGCCACGGTTAAAAATTATATGAAATTTGGCATATTTCGGTGCTGTCAACAGTTTTTAATCCTGAAATTTCGAATTACATTCAAACTAATTTGAAAATTAAATTTATATAAATATTAAATCCAAATAATTTTCCATGCATAAAACTCAATGCAATTTAAAATATTCAAACGAAAAATAAATGAAACTATTTCCCGGTTTGATTTGCTTTAAAAATGTACAACCCATTTCTCATTACTAATAGCCCATTTTCTGGGCAAGCCGAATGAAACACTCGTCGTCTTGAAAAATTTCCAGCCAGCAGGGCTGACAAGCAAGGAGGCCTAGGTTGTTTATTTCTTTAAAAAAGAAGAACTAGGCTAGCCATTTTTAGCAAGAAAAAAATACAACTGGGCTCATGATATGGTAAACATAAATAAAACCCTGGCTAGACGGGCCACAGCCCTCGCACAGCCCCATTGTTACCTTGATCCGTTTCTAAAACTAGTATAAATAACAACTGCTTGTTCCTCAAAAAAAGTAAAGAACAACTTGGTGACCTGTTGGTCCCTGGTGTCGGCTGCTCGTTGTGTAATTCTCTCGTTTATTGACAATGTTGACAATGGCGTGGGCCCCAAATGTCCAACAATTAGGAGGAACCAGTTTTTAGGGCTTGTAATAACGAGGCACTTGCTTGAGTACTGCCATGACCCTGGTGGGTCCCTATTGTCATCCTCTCCACGTACAGTCATCTCCTTGTTCCTCTTGGTTGTTGACGACATTGACAATGCATGAGGGTGTTGCACCGCGCATGGCAAGCGAACCAAGGCAAAGGACGATGGCGGGCCTCAAACGGAACGAATAGGAGCCATGGAAGATGTGTCGGTCTAGTAGCAGGCAGAGGGGAGCACGAGGGTTGACTGGTTCGGGTGCAGGTGCGTGTTGGGGCTGACGTTGCTTGAGAATAACATGACATGTGGGGGAATAGAGGGACGGACTAGCCAACGTTCGAGGGTACGGTTTGGCAGCAGAGGCGCAACCAGCCGTGGGAGGCGAGAGCAGGCGGAACCGGCGGGGTGGTTCGGTTTGGGCGGCTGGAGGAAGAAGACAAGAGATAGAAGATACACGATAGATGTTGGATGTCAATCCAACGGCTGGTAGGCAGAATCGTTTGTTGACTAGCTAGTAAGTCGACACCACCTTGGATAGGCTTTGTCCTCGTCGGTCCCAAATGTCAGAATCCAAATCTGTCATGGTCATGCAGCCTTTCTTATGAAAATTTACAGCCCATTTGGTGTGATAGTTCAAAATAAGTTTGTGGGTGCTGGTGGAGGCTAATCACTTGCGTTCTGTAATGCACAGTGAGATCAAGCAGCCGGCGAGAGTGATGTTATTTCCCTTGGTTTGTATTTGTTACAATATTTTAGTCTTAATTAAACGAATGGCAAGCCATTTTCCTTGTTTCAAAGAAAATATGACAGTCACAGTCGAGTTGAAAAGGGCAACAACATCTAACTCTAGCTTACAAATTGTACAAAAGCACGAGGGTTAATTGTTCATCAGGTTTAGAAAAAACCCAGACCGAAAAGGGAACAACATCTAAGTTCAACACTATTTTTGGCAATCACAGTCAAATGGATTGGTCAGGTCCATAGAATGAACATCCTTGGTCTTAAAATTTACATTATGGCCACAAGATGTTGTAAATAGAAGCACAACACGTTCAGAAGCTCTTTTGTCCACCTGAAACTCCTTTTTATGCTCTTCGACATACCCATCCGTCGAAACCATGCTACTGATGAACTAAAGCCTAATGGACAATAGTAACCTCACAATCAGCAAGAAGAATGTGACAAATCTAGTGTTTGCATGGTTGGCTACATATCGTTCCAGCATTATTGTCTTCAATCGAATGTTGTAAGAAGTGAGAAATTCCCGGTGCTTATGAATCTACCAATTGGTTATAACTTTCTTACCCCGTCCTGTTGCCTAAATAGACATGAAGATTGAAAACAGTTAAGGTCTAAGAAAAGAGTGTCGAAAGAGCAACAGTTGAACGGTTAATTCTGGTATACTATATGCGGGCTTCCAATGTGCATGAAATTATCACCTTTATATACAACTTATCAAGACACTGAAAGCATTTCAGCAAGCCAATAATCTTGTTCAGATCAAAACTATTCATTTGGATATGTAAGATCTTGATAGAATCCAGCACCATTGATAGGCTATCCATGGAGAAACTCTTCATTGAGCATAGAACATAATATTAGTACAAAATGTGTACTCCAAGATGATATAGAACTTATGCCCAGAGATTTAAAATGCAGCTTATGGTTACAAGTGTAGATGATAATATATAGTAGCTGAATAACTGTGGAGCCAACACCATCTTCAAATGAGCACAGAGATCATGTATTACACACAAGGTCTCTAGTTTAGGAGCAAAGACGGCGGCTATTTGCGACAGTGAATAACTAGAATCAAGAATCAACCTTTGAAGTGAAGGGGCATCTTGGATGATGAGCTGCCTTCTGTCAAAGGAAATTCCAATTCTTATAAGGTTAGGCGACTTTATTTGGAGACAACCAATTCTAACTGCGAAAACAAGCACCAAGCACTCCACGGTAAGGCAACTGGAGTGGATGATGTTGTGCAATGAGGCCTCTGATATACGAACCCGCACAAGTGAAAGTTTTTTGAGAAATGGGAGTCGAAGGTTTAGTACCAGATTTTCTGGTAGGTAGCACAGCGCAAAGGTGGCGGTGTGGAGAGAGGTGGAAAACCACGAGATGGACATCGGTGCTGAGGGCACAAGTACATGTCATTCGATATCTGGTAGGTGATTTCCTAGGGAACAGTAGAACTCAAGCAGCCGTTGTTCTATGAATTAAGGGGATTTCTGTCAGGACCCCGACTCAATGCAACACCGATCTAGCATGTAACACCTCATATCACTTCATATCACTTTGCGGCCTCATGCACGGTATTCCCACGGGTGTCGCCTTACCAGGCCCGGGACCGTTTGCGCCTTTTGGCACACGTATATGATAGTGTCGCTATCATCCATATGACAAAGAGCCCGGGCTGACATGGCTAGTCGTGAACCCAAAGTGGCGCTAACTTACAGGGACAGGCATACATGACCCAGCAACGAACATGTCGGTCATCAGCGAGTGAATCCGGGCTGTAGTAACTTGGCTAGCAGGACTCCTGTAAACCGGGCTGTAGCAGGCTAACAGGACTCCGGTAGACACCGCGTGACATTTCGCCGAAGGGACAGACACAGGAACGAAGAAGGACACATGCCGGCCAGCCTAAGTGTTCCGGAGCAGTAGCAAGCTAGCAGGGATCAGGGGAAGCACTAGGAGACATTTCCCGGTAAGAGAGGCTACCAAGGATAAACAACTAGATAGTCAGATCCCACACATACCAAGCATTTCAATAACATACACACAATATGCTCGATAAGTGCAAATACAACATGGCATCACAACATGACTCTACAACTCAAGTATTTTATTCAATAGGCTCCGAGGAGCGAGATATTACAAACATGGATCTCTCGACCCAGCACTCAGAGCATACAAGTCAAAGCACAAGCGGAAGCTTAACATGTCTGAGTACAGACATCTACAAATGAAAAAGACTGAGAAGCCTGACTATCTACTAGATCCTGCCGAGGGCACAAGATCGTAGCTGAGGTAACAAGCTAAACATCGAAGTCCATGCGGAACTACTAGCGAGACCTAAGTATCTGTGCAAAACATAAAATAGGCAAACGTGAGTACAAATGTACCCAACAAGACTTACATCAGAACTATCTACATATGCATCATTATCAACAAAGGGATGGTGGGGTTTAACTGCAGCAAGCCAGCTTTGACTCGGTGGCTATCCTAGTCTACGACTGCATTTCACTCTTTGAGGTGGCGCACACGAGTCCACATATTCACCATATCAATACACCACTATGGATCCGCTCCGTCACCCTACAAGAACGCCATCCATAGCACTCACGCTTATCTTGCGCATTTTAGAGTATCAACTTTCGCTTGTCTATGAACTGTTATAGGCAACCCAGAAGTCCTTTACCGCGGACACAGCTATTCGAATAGATCATTTATAACCTTGCAGGGGTGTACTTCTTCATGCATGTTTCCACCACTTAGCGTCTGCACACGACATGTGCTCGGATAACTACAAGCGAAAGCCGACATAGGTGTCGACCACAACCTACCTAAACACTCAAGTCTCTAGTCCAGGTTTATCGCCTATTCAGGTTCCATCCGCAGGGACTCCGACCGAGGTTTCCACATACGGCCCCGAACGATGTGTACAAGGTTCCGTGACACCAAACGGGCGCCCGGTATACTTGGCCACGTGCCTACCACATCACAGCCCGCCCCTCCGGTCAGCGCTGCGCATGGCCTCCAGCATACTACAAACACCAGAAACTACTTGCAACTCCTGGACAGAGGACTATGGTGGTTAAGAAGTCGAGCGGGGTCATATTTCAGGGCCCAATGCATGGTAGTAGCTGAATCATGGATCACAAACACAAAACTCAGTTCCTAAGGACGGCTTCAATGAGACAACCCACCATGTACTCCTACATGGCCTTTGACCGCTACCTTTACCAAATCGTGTTCACACACTTAGCTCTCACACAGTAGGACATGTTCACACACCTCTGATTCATCCCCGATGAATCAGACCTGACTCAACTCTAAGCAATAGCAGGCATGACAAACAAGCATGAATGAGTAGGCACAACATGTCTCCAACAACTCCTACTCATGCTAGTGGGTTTCATCTATTTACTGTGGCACTGACAGGTCATGCAGAGGATAAAGGGGTTCAGCGACCGCGCAAGTAACAAATGAATCGTTGTTGTCCTAGTGCAGTAAAATAGAGCAGGAGCGAGAGACTAGGATTGTATCGGAATGAACAAGGGGTTTTGCTTGCCTGGCACTTCTGAAGATAGAATAGTTCTTCATCCGTGTAATCGATCACATCGTCGGTACACGTCTACTGAGAGGGGACAAGCACCGACAAACAAGAAGAAACACAATCAATGCAATGCACAATATGATGCATGAACATGACATGGCAGAATGAGTGTGTTGGCCTAATGCAACTACAACAGATTAAATGGAGTTGGTTTGAATCCAAGATTCAAATTCAAACCACATATGTGGATATTCAAATGCCATTTATATGATTTGTCCTAAACAGTAGTCATAAGTTGTTCTAACATGCATGAAACAAGTATAGATGGATAGATTGGATTTTTCTAATCATTTTTCATATATAAATTATTTCATTCTGAGTTACGGTTCAATTTCCCTGAATTTTAGAAGTTTAGAGCATTTTCTGCAATTTCTGGATTATTTAAAATTAAGCTAAATCCAGAAATAGATTTACTGCATCAGCATGACATCATCATGATGTCAGCAGGTCAGCCGAGTTGACCAGGGTCAAACCTGACCAGTGGGGTCCACCGTCGCTGACCTAATCTTTTCAAAGGTGTATGGCGGTGGGTCCGGTCAAGCAGACCGCAAAGACAATCAACTCTGACTGGTGGGTCCCACGTGACTATAAACTAATCTAAACAGAATTAAAACCTAGATTAGTTAGGGCGTGGGGCCCAGGTGTCAGTGATCTAGGTGGGTTAGTTAGGGCGTCATTAGTTGCTAATGACAGCGCCACGTCGGCTTCGCCTGAGTTTTGCCGGCGGCGACCAAAACTGTGGCGGAAGATCGCCGGAGTGGCGCTATGGGCGGTTTTGGGCCAAGCCAAGGGCACCAGAGGGTTGCCCTTGCTTGCGCGCATCCAGGGGAGGCACGCGGGAGGCGCGGGGTGGAACGTGCTCGCCGGAGTCGAGCTCGTGGCGGCAGCCGGCGTTCGGGCACCTGCGGGTTTGGCGTTGTGGTGCACGGGAGGGGGAGCTGGTGGGTGAAACGTGCTCCTGGGGGTGTACTGAGTGCGGTGACGTGCTTGGTTTGGTTGGAGGCCGGCCAAAACGACGACGGCGACATGGCTGGCATCGGCGAGGTCTCGGTCTCGACGGAAATGAGAGCTAGAGCTCGAATTAGTGCACGGGAGTAGGGGGAAACAGTTCAGAGGCTCACAGCGCATCACATGGATGGGTCGGCAGCTCGGGGGAGGCTCTGGAGACGACGGAGTGGCGACAGCTATCGCCGGAGTCCGAGGAAGAAGACGGAGCCGATGGCGGCGTTGTAGGGGCTCCCGCGGGGCGTGGCTCGGTGAGGAGGAAGAGGGGGTCGAGGCGGAGCCTCCAAGCGCATTGGCGAGGCGAGTCAGTGGCTGTGGCCACGGCGGTGCTCGTCGGCGGCGACGGCTGCGCTCGGCGGCCGCACGAAAGAGAAACAGAGGAGAGGGCAGGAGCGAGGGAGAGTGCGAGGGGGTTCCAGGGGTGTGCGCGGCGACGTTGGAGACGTCCAGGCGTCGAGGACGCAGGCAAGCTGGGTGGAGGTGGCCGCACGGCGGTGCGCGCGCGTCGGGCACGCGCCCGTCCTCCTGGCAGGGAGGAAGACTACAGGGGAGGGGCCAGGTGGGCTGCCAGCTGGGCCAGCCAGGTAAGTGGCCCAGGTAGGTGTTCTCTCTCTCTCTTTTCTAAATTGTTTTCTGTTTTCTATTTTTCTGTAACTTCTGGGTTTTATTTAAAATATCAAAACATTTTCAAAAATCCTGAAAATAATTGTGGGCTCTGTTTGGAATATTCCCAACAGCCCTCACCTAAGTTCATAATTAATTGAGCATTTAAAATATTATATAGCATTTAAATGCCCAATTGCAAATAGCATATGATTTAATCCAGAGCCGAAATATGACATGGAAAAAGGTGCAACACCTCTGGTTAATGTTTCCAACATTTTCCAGACATGATGAACATTTTTGAAAGCCATTTGGATTCATTAAGAATATTTTAGTTGAACCTAGTGGATTCCTTTGATGCTAGGGTTTAGGCAATCCCCATTTTAGGTTTAACTGAAATTTAAACATGATGCAACACAAGATGCTAGCACTAGGCATTAATAGAACTAGGGATGTGACAACTCAACCCCACTAAACAAGAATCTCGTCCCGAGATTCAAGTCGTGTGGTAAGAAGACAGAGGGACACAATCTAACACAATCTTCACGATCCAGATGTCTTTCTCGAGGATGTTGATTCATTGCATCACCTTGATCTCGATGTCTTGCTTTGAGAACTACATCCAACATGACAATGAGTAGAAAGGGAGAATTTTAGAAGAATCGATCTTCCTGAGATTCGAGCAACTTAGGATCATCTTAATGATCACAAGATCAATTCACGGAATGAGACATAGAAACATCTCTGGAGGTGAGAGGCAAAACATGCATCAGGAGGGACAGAAGAAACAATTTGACGAGGGTTTCAAGTAGCAAGGATAAATTGCCATGATTCCATAACGGGTCACCTTAGGGAAGGTGGCTCGTAGGATCAATACCTTAAGTAGCAAAAAGAATTACCTTTGATATAGAGATCACTGAAACTCTCTATACGAGCCTAAGGCAAATCAAGAGCGATCGTTCGAGGAAGTTCGGTAGAATGGCATACTCGGACTAGTATGGATGATGTGGATTACCTTGTTGAAGACAATGCAAGAATGATTTTGCTTGTCATCGGAAATGGATGAGGTCCATGGTGCAATGGCACAATGGCGGGGCAAGATGGAACAAAATGCTATTGCTTGGAATGATTCTAGTAACTAGGGAGAAGCTCAACAGTAGAGAGTGAATCCACTGTTGGAATGGTTATAGCATAACCGAAGAAAACTGGGAGCAATCCAAATTAGTGCCGATGAAAACACCTAGTGCTTGTGAGTGCTCTCAAGAACTTGAGCATTCCTATAATCATCAAGGTTTTACCAACATCCATGTCAAGGGTGCTGACAACACAACATACTACCATGATGAATAGCGATGGACGATGCAGATAGAAAGGAAGATAACACTTTCTCAGATTTCACCTTAGCGAGGCCAAGGAAACAAATTTTGGATGATCGACCAAGAGACATTTAGCACTCCACTTCTAATGTTCTCCTTGATGCACTAGCATATCCCATTCGTAGATATGGTTTAATATCTAGAACATCAAGTAAAAGGTCGGACTTCGGGAACACAAAAATCATAAGGCACAGCTAGGGAGTAAATCCTACGAAGTCCTTATGGGGAGGTGGCCAACTTCTTCAATCAAGATACTACAATAATAGGTCTTCCAGCGGGGTGTGTTGGCCACGACATCCACTTTACCGGTTATCGCGAGACCAATATTATAGTTCTTGGGAAATGTTCCAACCATCATATCTGCCTGGGATTCAGATCTGGTTGGTGTCAGAATAATTCAGACTCATCGAGTCTAGAAAGAAAAATGAAAGTATGCAACACAAATCGACGAGATGACATTGCGAGATTCTCGGGGAGTGAACTACGGTAGTAAGATCCAAAACATGAGTTGGTTCTGCCACAAACATGTGAACACGTTGTCCCAGACAAGCATGACAACGTAGTAGTCTTATAATAAAACACTACCAAGTTCGAGTGGGGAACCATCATCAAGGATATCGAAATCCTTACATAAGTCTAGCTCTTAAGAAGGAACTTCTTCTCCTTGAACAAATCAATCAGTGGCTTGGTGTGCTACGGAATACATATGGAGTGGAGGTAATTAATCTACCAAACCATAGTATACTTTGCGCATGTGTGACTAACTTGGGATGATTCCAAGGAAGCAACATTGACTTTATCGAATTCACGGCGGCAACTTGCATCAAATGCACATGAATTAGAGGAAGTCACTTCTTCCATCCATGCATATGCTTCATGAGCTAGCATGAAGGAATGCTTTCAAAGTTTCCAACACTAACTTAATGTTCCAGGAAATCATGGAGAAGAGAAGGATGTTGTCGATGGGCTCAACAACAATTCATCCAGGTTTCCATATAAATGGAATTCCACAATTATGTGAACATGGTGATAGCATTGGTCAGACCAAACGATATAATGGAGTATGCTCGAGGAGGAACCACGAGTAAGACAACATTACGAACATCGTTGGTTCTGATTTGATTTGAGAATAGCCCACACTCAAATCAAAGTTTTGATAAGGTAATAGGTCCAACAACTGATCATAGGGACAAATCGATGAAGATATCATCTTTCTTCAACATACATACAAGATATCCCTTAACATGAACTAAGTCATACAAGCTTTTATCTTCCAGCTCTCCAAGTTGATGTATAGATTAACCAACTAGCTTAGGGGTATCCAACACGGATTCTTGGAAAAAGGGTGGTTTACAGGAATAAACCAACTTGATCACGAACTCAACACAGTAGTCAGGTGACGACCTGGTGATACTTCCGAGAAGATAATCAGAAAATCACGAACTACCGGTATGTTACTAAGCTCGAGAGCAATCTTGCTTTTCAGGGCAAGACGATATGATCAACTGAGCGAGGGATTGACAAAATCCTAACTCAACGACCGAAGAGTGCACCGGAAATAGGGACTAGATAGCACAATCAACCTTAGGGTGACGACTCAATAATCAACACACTAAGAATGAGGTTATCGTCCATTTAACTACCAAGCAACGGAGTTGCTAGCAGTATTGATTTCACACACCACAATTCACATGTCGGCATTCCGGTTACAATAACACGGAAACCGAGGAATGAACAATGATGGCAAGAAGTATTACTGCGTCAAGAATTCATAAGAGTAGTGCAATTCTCATGACGATCCTGACGTAAAGAGGGTAATACTTCAGGGTAGAAGGGATCAAAAGCTTGATTGCATTTTGATCTACGGAATACAACTGCTTTGACCCAACCCTGGGTATAGATGAGGTACTGGAGTTTGTTTCTCCTAGTCATTCCAAAATAGAATGACTTGACAGACCACAAGAGTAATAGGCATCGATGAGCTCGAGTGCACAACTACTCTTGACTTACAATTGATATACGAGGGTCAGAGGACAACTAAGTGGGACAACTCAAAAGAACATATGATTTTCTGAGTTGTGGATGCATGGATTAGAATGTCGAACGAGTTCAACATCTTTCTTCCAGACAATTCATGCAGAGAGGTAGGACTGGCAGGGTCACAACATAGAATTGAGAACTCATCGAGAGCACTTTTGTTGTGATCTTTTGGTTTAACGAGGAACTGCTGCCATAAGTTGTTCATGGTATTTGGAAGAACGATATACCACAAACCTCGAGAACTATCGCAAAGGTTACTAATAACCTAAAGGAACGAGAAAACACTATCAACATGAAGTGAGTATGGTGAATATTGGGTTCAAAACCCAGGAGTAGAATACCTACTAACTAAATTGCATCACGGGATGCTTTCGAGAATGGTGGCCAGAATCGTCACACTGGGAACGCAAAACATGGTTAGCTTACTAGGTGGCACTCTAGGACACCTAGGGTCATAGTAATAGCTCCAACATATACGTCAAGGCAAGAGAGTACCTCAACTCACCGATTAGTGTGGTTAATCTGGCCCAAAGGGACATCAAAACGGGAGGAAGGGATTTTGCAAATGCTTCAGACTATCTAAAAGCGTGGGACGACTCGGATAGCATAACGGCTGTGAATGCTCAAAAAGATTTGAGACATCCTGCAAAGTGGTGCATAACCACTCGATCATCATAATATCAAGGTTTTGAGATCAACTATCAATACACGGAGATAGTAGGAACTGAACTGAGGCTTGAATCCACCAATCTTATAAGTCTATGGATTAGTAACACGTGATCCTGATAGAAAGATGAGAAAGCCTAGTTCCTTAACCCCGTAGGAAAGATAAGATGACTCAGATCAGAATGGCATAAGGCATAAGGAGTAAAAAGAGCCTTACGTTCCATCCCACAATCAATTCCCTTACATATAACTAAAGCATTTCTAGACTCAACTTCGACCAGTTTGGCTTGTTAATCCTACAGGCAGTTAGGCTCTGATACCAAAGCTGTCAGGACCCCGACTCAATGCCACACCGATATACCATGTAACACCTCATATCACTTTGCGGCCTCACGCACGGTATTCCCACGGGTCTCGCCTTACTAGGCCTGGGACCGTTTGCGCCTTTTGGCACACGTATATGATAGTGTCGCTAGCATCCATATGACAAGGAGCCCGGGTTGACATGGCTAGTCGTGAACCCAAAGTGGTGCTAACTTACAGGGACAGGCATACATGACCCAGCAACGAACATGTCGGTCATCAGTGAGTGAATCCGGGCTGTAGCAACTGGGCTAGCAGGACTCTGGTAAACCGGGTTGTAGCAGGCTAACAGGACTTCGGTAGACACCGCGTGACATTTCCCCGAAGGGACAGACACAGGAACGAAGAAGGACACATGTCGGCCAGCCTAAGTGTTCCGAAGCAGTAGCAAGCTACCAGGGCTCATTGGAAGCACTAGGAGACATTTCCCGGTAAGAGAGGCTACCAAGGATAAACAACTAGATAGTCAGATCCCACACATACCAAGCATTTCAATAACATACACACAATATGCTTGACATGTGCAAATACAACATGGCATCACAACATGACTCTACAACTCAAGTATTTTATTCAATAGGCTCCGAGGAGCGAGATATTACAAACATGGATCTCTCGACCCAGCATTCAGAGCATACAAGTCAAAGCACAAGCGGAAGCTTAACATGTCTGAGTACAGATATCTACAAATGAAAAAGACTGAGAAGCCTGACTATCTACTAGATCTTGCCGAGGGCACAAGATCGTAGCTGAGGTAACAAGCTAAATGTCGAAGTCCACGCGGAACTACTAGCGAGACCGAAGTCTCTCTGCAAAACATAAAATAGGCAAACGTGAGTACAAATGTACCCAGCAAGACTTACATCAGAACTATCTACATATGCATCATTATCAACAAAGGCATGGTGGGGTTTAACTGCAGCAAGCCAGCTTTGAC
The DNA here is from genome assembly GCA_021437245.1 of Aegilops speltoides. NCBI lineage: Eukaryota > Viridiplantae > Streptophyta > Magnoliopsida > Poales > Poaceae > Aegilops > Aegilops speltoides. The sequence goes on along the minus strand of CM038146.1, from coordinate 303,468,008 downwards.
TCGGTGGCTATCCTAGTCTACGACTGCAATTCACTCTTTGAGGTGGCCCACACGAGTCCACATATTCACCATATCAATACACCACTATGGATCCACTCCGTCACCCTACAAGAACGCCATCCATAGCACTCACGCTTATCTTGCGCATTTTAGAGTATCCACTTTCACTTGTCTATGAACTGTTATAGGCAACGCAAAAGTCCTTTACCGCGGACACGGCTATTCGAATAGATCATTTATAACCCTGCCGGGGTGTACTTCTTCATGCATGTTTCCACCACTTCGCGTCTGCACACGACATGTGCGCGGCAAACTTCACGCGAAAGCCGACGTGGGTGTAGACCACGACCTACCTAAACACTCAAGTCTCTAGTCCAGGATTATCGCCTATTCAGGTTCCATCCGCAGGGAGTCCGGCCGAGGTTTCCACATACGGCCCCGAACGATTGTATCAGAATGAACAAGGGGGTTTTGCTTGCCAGGCACTTCTGAAGATAGAATAGTTCTTCATCGGTGTCATCGATCACATCATTGGTACATGTCTACTGAGAGGGGACAAGCACCAACAAACAAAGAAGAAACACAATCAATGCAATGCACAATATGATGCATGATCATGACATTGCAGAATGAGTGTGTTGGCCTAATGCAACTACAATAGATTAAATGGAGGTGGTTTGAATCCAAGATTCAAATTCAAACCCCATCACTACTAGGGAAAAGGCTAGCAGCAGCGCGGGTTTTAGGCCTATTAGCAGCGCGGGTACCCGCGCTACTAATAAGGCGCTACAGCTAACTTATAGCGATGGCCTTGGGGTGCCACATGCGCCTGACTAACGATATAGCGATGCGCGGGTTTAAACCCGCACTACTACTAATCTGTAATCTCCGAATATTTTATTTTGAATTTTTTCGAAAAACTTTTTTGATTTTTTTTTCGAAATTTTCAAATTTCTGAATTATTTTAACTCAGATCTCTAATCACCCCTCATCGCTACTCAATTTAATCTCTAATCACCCTCATCATTCCAAATCATCTAACTTCCTGACGGTCACCCATCCTCTCACTACTCCGGCTGAGCACGCTTAACTTCGGGTTCTATTCTCCCTCGTTTCCAAGATCGCACTTGTTGTTTTCGACAATAGTGAGATGTCAATCCTATTAACCTCGTGAATTTAGCTTGAGCATGAAGTCACACATTTCCTTTGTTTGAGTTTGAAACTATTGTTCTAAAATATTAGTAACACTAATATTTCTTGAATAATTAGTTTGACCAGTTGACCACAGTTTGACCATAGTTTGACCAGATTTGACCAAAATTCAAAAAACTAAAATAATTATTTATTAACACTAATATTCTTGAATAATTAGTTTGACCATAGTTTGACCAGATTTAACAAAAATTAAAAAACTCATTTTTTTGAATTTTTTGCCTCGAATCTTAAAATCCCGTAACTTTTTTTCTGTTAGGCCTTTGAGGATTTTAAAATGTTTAACGGGTTCCCGGTTAAATTCGGATGTAACTTTTCGAGTAGATGCTTTTTCATATAAAAACTTTTTCATCCGAGTTAGTATGCAAAAGTTATGGCCATTTACAATTTTCTAGAGATTTTGCAAATAAAGTCGAAATTCATATTTGTAAATTTTTCCAACAACTAGACCACATATCACATGGGAAACTTATTTTCTTTTATTTTTTGACATTTTTATCATTTTCTTTTATTTTTTAAAAAGCTGAAAAGGCGGTCCGGGGGTAGACTTTGACAAATTGGCCATACCCCGCTACTACTATGACATACGATTAGCGATGGCGGGTTTTAACTCCACGCTACTACTAAGTTGATAGCGATGGCGCGGGTTAGTAATGCGAGGTTAAAACCCGCCATCGCTATCAACTTAGTAGTAGCGAGGTTAAAACCCTCGCTACTACTATAACATATCCCGGGGCACGGTAGAGACCGCTTAGTAGTAGCGAGGTTACAAACCCGTCTTTGCTATCAACTTAGTAGTAGCGAGGTTTAAAACCTGCGCTGCTAGTAAATAGCGATAGCGAGGTTTTAACCCTCATTATACTAGATACAATATAGCCTTTTCCCTAGTAGTGCATATGTGGATATTCAAATGCCATTTATATGATTTGTCCTAAACAGTAGTCATAAGTTGTTATAACATGCATGAAACCAGTACAGATGGATAGATTGGATTTTTCTGATCATTTTTCATATATAAATTATTTCATTCTAAGTTACGGTTAAATTTCTATGAATTTTAGAAGTTTAGAGCATTTTCTGCAATTTCTGGATTTAAAATTAAGCTAAATCCAGAAATAGATTTACTGCGTCAGCATGACATCATCATGATGTCAGCAGGTCAACCGAGTTGACCAGGGTCAAACCTAACCAGTGGGGTCCGCTGGTCAGTGACCTAGTGTTGTTCAGTGTCAATGGCAGGTGGGTCCGGGTCAACAGACATGTCAGCACAGTCAACTCTGATTGGTGGGTCCCACGTGATTATAAACTAATCTAAATAGAAATAAAACCTAGATTATTTAGGGCGTGGGGCCCAGGTGTCAGTGAGCTAGGTGGGTTAGTTAGGGCGTCATTAGTGGCTAATGACAGCGCCACGTCGGCTTCGCCGGAGTTCTGTCGGCGGCGACCAAAACTATGGCGGAAGATCGCCGGAGTGGCGCTACGGGCGGTTTTGGGCCAAGCCAAGGGCACCAGAGGGTTGCCCTTGCTCGCGCATCCCAGGGAGGCATCACGGGAGCATGAGGTGAACGAGCTCGCGGTCGAGCTTCGTGGCGGCGGCGGCGTTCGGGCACCTGCGGGTTTGGCGTTGTGGTGCACGGGAGGGGGAGATGGTGGGTGAAACGTGCTCCTGGGGGTGTACTGAGTGCGGTGACGTGCTTGGTTTGGACGGAGGCCGGCCAAAACGACGACGGCGACATTGCCGGCGCCGGCGAGGTCTCGGTCTCGACGGAAATGAGAGCTAGAGCTCGAATTAGTGCACGGGAGTAGGGGGAAACGGTTCAGAGGCTCACAGAGCATCGCATGGATGGGTCGGCAGCTCGGGGGAGGCTCTGGAGACGACAGAGTGGTGATGGCTATCGCCGGAGTCCGAGGAAGAAGACGGAGCCAATGGCAGCGTTGTAGGGGCTCCCGCGGGGCGTGGCTCGGTGAGGAGGAAGAGGGGGTCGAGGCGGAGCCTCTGAGCGCATCGGCGAGGCGAAGTCGATGGGCGTAACCTGGCGGTGCTTCTCGTCGGCGGCAACAGCTGCGCTTCGTGGCCAAGAAAGAGAAACACAGGAGAGGGGAGGAGCGAGGGAGAGTGCGAGGGGGTTCCAGGGGCTTGCGTGGCGGCGTTGGAGACGTCCAGGCGTCGAGGACGCAGGCAAGCAAGGTGGAGGTGGCCGCACGACGGTGCGCGTGCGTCGGGCACGCGCCCGTCCTCCTGGCAGGGAGGAAGAAGACAGGGGAGGGGCTAGGTGGGCTGGGCCGCACAGGTGGGCTGCCAGCTGGGCCGGCCAGGTTAGTGGCCCAGGTAGGTGTTCGCTATCTCTTTTTTCAAAATTGTTTTCTGTTTTCTATTTTTCTGTAACTTCTGGGCTTTATTTAAAATACCAAAACATTTTCAAAAATCCTGAAAATAATTGTGGGTTCTGTTTGGAATATTCCCAACAGCCCTCACTTAAGTTCAGAATTAATCGAGCATTTAAAATATTATATAGCATTTAAATGCCCAATTGCAAATAGCATATGATTTAATCCAGAGCCCAAATATGACATGGAAAAAGGTGCAACACCTCTGGTTAATGTTTCCAACATTTTCCAGAAATGATGAACATTTTCTAAAGCCATTTGGTTCACTGAGAATATTTTAGTTGAACCTAGTGGATTCCTTTGATGCTAGGGTGAAAGTGCAACTAATCCCCGGGTGGTTTTGGTAATTAATAACCACATATATATCATTGAACTAATTGTTTCTTGAGAATATTTCAGAAAGTTCAGTGATATGGGTATGGCAATGACTGATGATGTGGACCCCTCAAAATGCTAAGGAAAACATTGGCAAAAGCTCAAGACTCTATTTTTGGTTTAGTGATCCAAGATCACATTGAGTCTATAGGAAAGCCAATACTATTAAAAGGGGATGAGGTTATGATGATGATCTGGTTGCTCAAAGTGCTTAGTGATTTATCTCCCAAACTATCAGCAATCTTTCATTCCAACATATACTCATAAGTAATCTCGGTCCCACCGATTCCATAAACTTCAGTCACACCGAGATGAACCACCTCGACCATATACCCAAACCCTAGAAATTTCGGATTTTCCGATTCCAAACTCGGTCTTACGAAACTAGTGTTGCCAACCTTCAGAACCTACAGACTCAAATCGGTGTCACCGAGATGAGAAAGTCGGTCCCACCGAGAATGGCAAACCCTAGTCTTTGGAAGAATCGGACTAACCGAGATTGTATTTTCGGTCCCACTGAAAATCCCAACGTTCACAAGATTTGAACTTTCGGTCTCACCGAGTTGTCAACTTCGTCCGACCGAGATTGGTCAAATGTGTGTAACAGTTGGATTTTGTGTGGAGGCTATAAATACCCTCCACCTCCTCTTCATTCGTGGAGAGAGCCATCGAAAGAACTACCACTCCTACCTTACATTTACGAGAAGAAAACTACCTACCCTTGTGTTGAGATCAAGTTGCTCCACTCCCACCATATGAAACTCGATTTCTAGCCTTCCCAAGTTGCTTTCCACTCAATCCTTTCTTCCACCACAGCCAAATCGGTGAGGAGAGTTGAGTGTTGGGGAGATTATCATTTGAAGCACAAGAGCAAGGAGTTCATCATCACCAACACCATCTATTACCTTTTGGAGGGTGGTGCCTCCTAGATTGGTTAGGTGTCGCTTGGGAGCCTCCGTCAAGATGTGGAGTTGAACCAAGAAGTTTGTAAGGGCAAGGAGATCGCCTACTTCGTGAAGATCTACCCCAGTAAGGCTAGTCCTCCGTGGGCGTAAGCCATGATGGCATAGACAAGGTTGCTTCTTCGTGGACCCTTCGTGGGTGGAGCCCTCCGTGGACTCTCGCAGCCGTTACCCTCCGTGGGTTGAAGTCTCCATCAACGTGGATTGACGATAGCACCACCTATCGGAACCACGAGAAAAATCTCGTGTCTCCAAATTGCGTTTGCTCTTCTCCACCTCTTATTTACTACATGTGCAATTTACTTTCCGCTGCCATTACTCTAGAATTGCATGTGTAGGGTGATACTTGACTTGGTTATCATTGTGAACTTGCTAAAACTTGTCCTAATCAAAAGGCTAAACTTTTAAATTGTCAAGTAGTCTAATCACCCCCTCTAGACATACTTCCGATCCTACAAGTGGTATCGAGCTTTGGTCTCCATTGGATTGTTTTCCATTGCATTGGACTCCATAAGCTTGGTTTCACAACCTAGGAGAGTATGGCGTCTAGTGAGGTAATTTTCAGTGAGGTCCTTACTTTGATGGTTCAAATTTTGCTAGTTGGAAGCATAAAATGAAAATGCATATTCTTGGACATAACCTGCGCCGCATGGGGCATTATTTGTGTTGGCTTGCAAGGTGAGTTCTTGAGGAAGGAAAAGTTCGGATCGCGAAGCTTACAGCGGATGAGTTGCGGATGTTACAAAACAATGCTCAAGCTTGTGACATTCTCTTCAATGCTTTGTGTCCCGAGGAGTTCAACAAGATTAGCCGTCTTGAGAATGCAAAAGAGATTTGGGATACTTTGGTCGAAATGCACGAAGGTACCGAGTCCGTGAAGGAATCAAAGCTAGATGTTATTCAAGGTCAATTTGACAAGTTCAAGATGAAGGAAGGTGAAGGAGTCGCTGAAATGTACTCTAGGCTTGCTCTCATCACCAATGAGATTGCTGGCTTAGGAAGCGAAGAAATGACCGACCGATTCATCATCAAGAAGATTCTCAGAGCTTTGGATGGAAAGTATGACACCGTGTGCACTTTGATCCAAATGATGCCAAACTACAAGAATCTCAAGCCTACCGAAGTCATTGGAAGAGTTGTTGTTCATGAGATGACACTTAAAGATAAGGAAGAGCTTCACAACAAGTCAAGTGGTGCGTACAAAGCTACAGTTGAAGCTCCTACAACCTCAAGTGACAAGCTGGTTTCCAATGAAGAGATAAGCCTAATGGTGAAGAACTTCAACAAATTCTACAAGAGTAGAAGCAAGGAAAGAAGCTCAAAGTCTAGATCATATGATGAAAAGAGATCTTCTAGTCGTGATCGAAACTGCTACAATTGTGGAAGACCCGGACACTACTCAAATAGTGTTCGACTCCCCACAAGAGAAGAGAAGAATCACCAAGAAGAAGAAGCTCAAGAGAAGAGTCGCCTCGGAAAGAGAGAAGGAGTAGAGATGATCGTTATGAACGAAGATCCTCTCGGAGAAGCAAGGATTCAGAAAGGAAAGACAAGTCATCAAGGAGCTACACAAGAAGAAAACATCAAGCTCATGTTGGTGAATGGGTCTCGGCTCCGACTCGACAATCACTCCGAAAGAAGCTACCACTCCAACTCGAATCTGATCAAGATGAAGGTGTTGCGGTCTTGCTCTCGTATCCTCCAACTCCAACCCCTATGACTTGTTTGATTCACCAAATGAGGGAATTGGAAGATGCTTCATGGCTAAAGGCCCCAAGGTATCACACCCTGAATTCATTGACTTTGATAGTGATGAAGATGACTTGCTTGGTGAAGATGAGCTTTTACATGACAAATCTAGTGAGCTTAGTAATGATGAACATGCTAATTGTCGCGGCCGATGGGCGGCGCGGCACCTATGGGGCCGGGGCCCCTTCGTGTGTTGATGCAGGCGGAGGCTGCGCGGAGAGCGGATCGAGGCGATGCACGAGGATTTTACCCGCTTGGCCGCGATGGTCGCGTAAACCCTCTTGCTGCATTGTGTTGTATTTGATCTTGCTCAAGAACGCGAGCAAAGCGGTGGAGTGGTGTGTGAAACCCTCGAGAGTAGCTAGTCGCGGACCCCTCGCGAGAATAGCGAATGGTTGGAACCCCCACGTTGTGCATGGGCCTCCTTTTATAGGGCAAGGGTCACCGGCAGTGTCAACGTGAGGTAGAGGGGTAAAAACGTAAAAGAGGTGGTAGTTGGAACAGTGCGGGAACAGTGCAGCTACAGTGCTTTCTACCTACTTTTGACAGAGGGGGACAAGGGCATTAAATGCCCGTCGCCGTCGCCCCAAAAGCTCCGCCATTCGTCTTCTTTATGCACGGCGAAGCCACCACCGTGGAGTGCCACCGCATTCAAGCAAGACAGCCACCCGCCACGCGTCTCTGGAGAAGGCTGGAGGCGACGCGTGGGCAAATGAGCTGGAGTGCGGGCACGTAGCACAGCTCTCCCCGGCAAGCACCTTGCCGGGGCCTTGATCTTGCCGGGCCCGGGGGCTTGTCGGGCTCTGTGACTTGCCGCCCCCCGGGTCCTCGCCGGGCGCGCGGGCGCCGAGGCGTGTCTTCGTGATGTGATCTTGGTCCTCCCGCAGGCTCCTCTCGCCGGGGATCTGCAGGAGTAATGTAGCCTTGAGCCTGGAATGGCCTTCCCGGCAAGCTCCTCTTGCCGGGGTCTTGAGTTTCTATCTTAAATACTTTGTTCTTGAATGGCTTGGTGTGGAGCGGAGATGGTCTCCGGCAAGCATTTGATGGATCTGGTTGCGGGGTGCTGGGGCTGCCCGTGCACAAGTTGGGGTACTGAGGTACCCCTACCTTAGTACACCGGCAGGAGCCCCGGCCTGGGCCATACAGTGCCGCCGAGCGCTGTTGGGCCAGGCCCAAGACAATCTGCACGGCGCGAAGCCTCTGGCGCGTCGAATCTCTTCTTGCATCTGTCGTCTCCCCTCCCGCAACGGCACGCGTTGATTGCGGCGTCGTGGGAGGAGTGGGCGGCGCATGCAGCCTTTAAGGCACCCACCCGTGATCGTGGCGCAGCGGGTCGCTTCACTGTCGCTCGGCTCTGCTTTTTAGCCACGCCCCTCATGCATGGGGGTCGTGGGTGGCGAAGTGGGAGACCGAGCCGTCACGGGCGGAGAGGCGAGTCGGCCCGCTCCTCCGCCTCCTTGCTTCTGATTGGTTGGCGGGCGGTTGAGTCCCCACCCGCCCCTTTAAATAGGGCGGAAGGGGTGCCTGGCAGCCATACTCATCCATTTCTTCCTTCGCCTTCGCTCTTCTGTTCTTCTTGCCGCCATGGAAGGAGAATCCTGCTCCTCGGCGGTGGCGGCGCTGAGTTGCCGGTCTCTGAACTCCCGGGGCCGTCTCCTTGGCGGCTGGCGTAGAAAGGCAGCAGAAGAGGAAGAGGGGGACGGTCGGCAAGGCCGTTGAGTCGAATCTGAGGCGAGGTGCCCTCGTGCCGATCCCACCACTCCGTCTTCAAGCTCTGCCTCCGCGCCTCCGACTCCGCCAAGCTCTGGCGGCTCCGGGTGTTCTCTTGGGGTCTTCGGCGCCGTGGCTCTTGCGGGCTTGAGGGCTTGTCGCCCGGCTCTCGGGCATCGTTCCCCATGCCCGTCACCTTGCGCAGCTCTGCGGCACGCGGCGCGCCACCGCCACGCTCTCCTAGGCGCTCTTCGCCCTTCCCGACAAGCTCCTCTTGCAGGGTCTCCTCTCCCGCAAGCTTATCTTGCCGGGGCTCCTGACCTACCTCCCGAACTCTGAGCAGAGAAAGCAGAGAGGGGATCACGGGCACCTTATCTTTTCAGATTGTAAGCCCTCGGGCATTTAGCTGCATTTAAGAACTTGTAATCCTCTCTATCATGTTTTTCATCCTCTATGGACTTGTACTAAATTGGATGTTTTTAATGAAAAGAGGGGAAAGCTTGCGGATGAGTCTTTTACTTGATCAAGTGCCTTGTGTGTTCTTACGCTATCGGGGAGCTTGCCGGGGCGAACACGCTTAGCGACCGCGGGACAGCCCGCTGGTGGTGTCACTCCCGGCAAGCAACCTTGTCGGGCCAGTTGCGACGCCTATCTTGCTGAGCAGGCTCGGAAGCAAGATAGAGTGCAGCGCACACTTGGGTTTGTTGGCGGACTCGGAAACAAACCAAATGCACGCGAATCGGGTCACGACTTCGGTTCCTCCACGTCTGGTTTTACAAGACACGATCGTTCAAAGACGCAGATCCGCATCTCCGGTCCATGAGAGGATGCATGATGAGGATGAAAACTTATCTGAAATCACAGCCCCGCGACACTAGCTCGCCGGAGACGAATCTCGATGCTCGCAGCCCCAGCGAGGCTGGCTCGCCGAAGAAGAACCTTGGCATCCGCAGGCCCGGCGACCACGACTCGCCGGGCCCCGTGCGCGGTGCGATCTTTAGTTCCTTCTTGTTGCTGCAATTTTAGCCATGAAAATAGCTGAGGTAGATATGCAATTGCTCGGCGCACATGTATGTGTATATAAATCTTGGCTAAGCAATGCGATGTCGGGCTTTGTCCTTCAGATGTTTGTACTCTCGCTCTTGGGGAGCTTGCCGGGCGGACACGCTTAGCGACATCATGACAGCCCGCTGGTGGCGTCGCTTCGGCAAGCAACCTTGTCGGGCCAGTTATGCGCTTAACTTGCTGGCGTGGCTCGGAAGCAAGATAAGGTGCTGCAGCACACTTGTGTTTGTTGAGCGGACTCGGAAACAAAACAAATGCATAATCGGGCCACGACTCGGCTCCTCCTGCGCCCAAGTCTCTCATACGGACGACGTTTCACGGCATGTCTCGCCACGTTATACCCTCTGCCCTACATCCTTTGTGTGTTTCCACCCTCGCGCCTAGGTAACTTGCGGTGCTCAACACGCTTCTGAGTGCGGAACGTCGGCAGCCAGCTTGGCTGGTGTCGCCTCCGCAAGCAACCTTGCCGTGTCGGCCGCGACGCACTTAACTTGCCGAGCAGGCTCGAAGCGAAGCAGGCCTTGGTTGGTCGCGGCTTACTCTTAACTCGTTGGCGTGTTGAGCGAAGTAAGGTGCGACCATCCTGGCGAGCTCCTCCGCGCACGGGTTTCGCGCACAAAGGACCGAATCTGCGAGGGGTATAACATATAAAAGTATGAAATTAAAAAGTGCTCGCACGAAGGCTCGGCGACTTAGCTTTTCTTTTTTCTTTGCGCTCGCTGGTGGAGCTCAATGGTGTGTCCATGGCGGTGGCGGCGCTCGAGGAGGCGCGCTTGCGGGCGAGCACCAAAGCTGTCCTCACCGGGCTTACCGCGCTCCGAGGAGGTGCGCTTGTCGGGTGGAGCACGAGCCGTCCTTGCGGACTTAGAGCTCGATAAGCGCGTCCTTCGACGACGTCGTAACGCTCAAGGATAGGCGCTTGCGGGCCGAGGGGGCGGAGCGGCGGTGCGAGGGCCGGATACACTCGGGTCCCTAACAATGTTAGGGGAGCGAGAATCCTGCCTCGACCTCTTCGCTTTGCTCATGCATGGATAGCAGTCCAGGCGTCCCGCGAACCCCTGCTTGCTCTTGTCCCACCGGCGGATACCACCTTCTCGCGGTATGGCACCGCTGGGCGCTATATCTTTGGAGTGGGCGCGATCTCACGGAGGCCAAGGCGCGGTCCTCCGTCCTGTCCTTGGATCCGGTGGCACCGCGAGCGCCCTTGCCGGTGTCCACCCTTCCATCGGCGTCTCCCCCGCCCGCCGTTGGCTCCGGTGGCGGCGTGGAAGACGGAGATGGGTCTGCGACCCTCGAAGCTCTCGTCTTCGGGGCCATGACGCAGTTGTCGATGAAGCTGCTGACGAAGCTGGAGAGGTTGATGAAGAGTGCTGGCGCGCGAACGCCGGATCAGGTTCGCACAACCTCGGCGCCCCTACCGCGCGCCCGAGAGATGTCGCGACGATGGGCGGCGGGCACCTATGGGGCGGGGCCTTCGTGTGTTGATGCAGGCGGAGGCTGCGCGGAGAGCGATCGAGGCGATGCACGCGGGGATTTTACCCAGCCGGACGCGATGGTCGCGTAAACCCTCTTGCTGCATTGTGTTGTATTTGATCTTGCTCAAGAACGCGAGCAAAACGGTGGAGTGGTGTGTGAAACCCTCGCGAGAGTAGCTAGTCGCGGACCCCCTCGCGAGAATAGCGAATGGTTGGAACCCCCTCTACGTTGTGCATGGGCCTCCTTTTATAGGGCAAGGGTCACCGACAGTGTCAGCGTGAGGTAGAGGGTAAAAGCGTAAAGAGGTGGTAGTTGGAGCAGTCGGGAGCAGTCAGCTACGGTGCTTTCTACCTACTTTTGACAGAGGGGGACAAGGGCATTAAATGCCCGTCGCCGTCGCCCCAAAAGCTCCCGCCATTGCGTCTTCTTTCGCCACGGCGGCGAAGCCACCACCGTGGAGTGCCACCGCATTCTTCAAGCAGCCTGACCACCCGCCACGCGCTCTGGAGAAGGCCGGAGGCGGCGTGGGCAAATGAGCTGGAGTCGGGCACGTAGCACAGCTCTCCCGGCAAGCACCTTGCCGGGCCTTGATCTTGCGGGCCGGGGCTTGTCGGACTCTGTGACTTACCGCCCCGGGTCCTCGCCGGAAGCAGCGCGAGGCGCCGAGGCGTGTCTTCTGTGATGTGATCTTCGGTCCTCCCGGCGAGCTCCTCTCATGGGGATCTGCAGGAGTAATGTAGCCTTGAGCACTGGAATGGCCTTCCGGCAAGCTCCTCTTGCCGGGTCTTGAGTTTCTATCTTAAATACTTTGTTCTTGAATGGCTTGGTGTGGAGCGGAGATGGTCTCCGGCAAGCATTTGATGGATCTGGTTGCGGGGAGCTGGGGCTGCCCGTGCACAAGTTGGGGTACTGAGGTACCCCTACCTTAGTACACCGACACTAATAGTCTTTATAGTCGAGAAGAGTCGAATGACAATGCTATGAAGGTGATTGAGCGTCTAACTAAAGAACTAAACACTCTTAAGTTAGCTCATGAAACAACTCAAGAAGATCATAGAGAGCTCCTAAGATCTCATGAGAAGCTATGCTTCGAGAAGCTCAATCTAGAGCAAGAACATGAGTTTATAAAAGCTATCAATGACGATCTTCGAAAGAAGAGTTCTTCATATCTTGCCAAACGACTTCTCTTGTCAAATTTCTTGCCACCTATTAAAACTAAGCATGACAAGCATAAGAAAAATTCTTCATCTAGTAGTAACAATATTCATGCTAAATCCAATGTTGTTACTCCTAGTAGTTCTCTTGATTCCACTAACAATGTTTCAAGCCAAGTTTCACTTGAGCAAGAAAATAGTCTATTGAAAGGGATTATAGAAAAGGTGTCTACAAGAGCCTTGCGGAAGCAAGAACTTTGAGAAATTGTTCACAAACAAGGAAGACACGGAAGAATCAAGGAATTGGTTTTGAGCGAAAGTTCAACGCCGAGGGTGTTGAATGGGAAGAAGGTCAATATCCCACTCCAAAGTTTGTTTCTCAAAAGGAGAAGTATGATCCTACTTCTTCCAATGTGGAACAAGCTCAAGATGATCTTCCACCACAAGACCACAAGCTAAAAGGCAAGGACAAGCTTCAAGAGGAGATTGGTGCATTCATTGAAGCACCCAAGGCCATGGTCAAGTGGGTTCCCAAGGCAACTTCAAGTTCTACTTCGTCAAGCTCAACTACTACCCCAAGGATTCCCATCAAGATGATGTGGATCCCAAGAAGAAGAACTAGAGAGTTCTTGAGGGTGACTCCGCCAACAATCTTCACTCACATTCATTTTGGCAAGAACCTGTGCAATCAACTTCCACATCTTGCACTAGTTCATGGAGTCACAAACCCTCATGTTGGTAAGTCAAGGGACAAGGTAATCATTGCTTTCATGGACATCATCTATTGTGTACTTCAATCTATGTCCATGGATATCCTTGTTTGTTCCTTGTGGGACTAACCCATGTAGGTATTGAAAGTGCCCGAATCAAGGATTGCTCCCAACTCTTGATGATCTTCATCAACATTGAGCATCCACATCTTCAACATCTACATGAAGTCTTCTCGACAACCCAAGGTTAGTTTGACCCTTTAAAGGGGTTCTCACATCAAGGGGAGCTTTGCTCTTAAGAATTGAGCTAAAGCATCTTCAAATGATGTGAACACATTAATGCTTTATGTAAAAGTGGTAACCCCACTTGTGCTTAAACGATGAGTATGACCTATGATAAAATGTTCTCATTTGACTCCTAAGTCAATATACTCATATATAGATGACCTAGTCATCGCCAAATTGTGTGCTAGTTGCTAGTGTTTTGTTTGTGCATGTTTGACACATGTTTCATTTGCTATCTTATTGTGTGAGCATGTTGGATGCATGATTTTATCCATTCAAGGACATCCATTTGTTGCTTTGGTCTTTTGGATTTTTCTTTTTGACCAAATGGATGGACAAGAATGCCTAAGTTCCTCCCCTAGCTATCTATGCTTTCTTGTCTCAAACTCTATTCATGCTTATATCACAAACTTTGAACAAGACTTTTTCGGACAGACCGAGTGAGGAGCACTCGGAGCCACCGATCCGTCAAAAGCTTAAATTCCAAAACCTTCTAAGTACTTTCGGTCAAACCAATATACTCAAATCGGACAGACCGAAATCACTTGGATTGATCTAGGTTTTCACCTCGGTGAAACCGAGTTGCAGATTTCGGCGTGACCGAAGTGAGTAACTGCTTGCAGTTAACCATCTCGGTCCCACCGAGTTTTCCAACTCGGTCCCACCGACAGCCGAAGGGTATATATACCCGAGGGCAGCGCGCGTTGATTATTCCTTCAAAACGTCTCGCCCTCAAACCCTTCGCTGCCGTCGCCGTGGTCTCCGGATCGTCTCCGCCATCGCCTGTGCGCCCTCGCCGCGGGTCTCCATCGCCGTCAACGGTCTATCTCATCGCGCCGTTGCCGCCGTAGTGAAACTCCACCTAGTTGGGTGAGTTTCGATCTCTCTCGTGCTTCAACCTCTGATTCAATGCACGATAGGTTTTGCCTAGCTTCTTGCCAAGTTTGAAATCTTCCTATCCAGCAGATTAGTTCTTAGAACAAAATTCGAGTGAAAATTTTAGGGTTAGGTTTCCATGAACACATCTCGGTGTGACCTATTCTACATTCTCGGATGACCGATTTGGCCTCTGGCCATTGCCTTTGCACTTTTCGGTCCAACCGAAGTTGTGCAAATCGGTAAGACCGAAATGAGGATTTAGTGAAACCCTAGTGTTCTCGGCTAGACCGAAACCCATTTCGGTCCAACCGAAAGTGGTGTGAATGGTTACATTTAGACACTTGGATTCACGAATTTTAGACTCGGTCGAGACGAAATGCATTCTGTGAAAACCTAAAACTGAAGTTTGAACTCATTCATTTTGCAAAATCTTACGCAGTTTGTGATAACTCTTCTATTCGCCTATACCTATTCTATTCACAGGTTGTCAATCATATGCGATGCAAGTGACAGCGAACAGTCTGAATCACCAGTTGAGATTCGAGGCGGCACTAGTCTGAAGCAAGCAGTTTTTCTGATGATGGTGAGAGGAGCACCCCAAGTGGTTTGCCTCCTGCTGCCACCAGGGCCAGGAAGAAGAGAAATTCTGATGAGGAGGATTCTGACTTTGTTGCTGAGGAGGAGATTACATCCAAGCCTAAGAGGAAAGTGGTTGCCAAAGACTATCAAGGGCAACATACAAAGAAAGGCACCAACAAAGAGAAGAAGTCCACAGTTGCAAAGAAGCTGAGCATGGAAGAAGAAACCTCCAGCAAGATAAAGAAAACTTCCAAGAGGAAGAGGTTAGTTCATGATGAAGCTGATGATGATTCTGATGAGGAAGCACCCCAGCCTCCTCAGAAGCCTAAGTTGATGGGAGATGCCATCAGGGCAGGAGCACCCACTAAATCTAAGCCATCAGCTCCAGCAAAGGCAGCCCAAGCCAAACCTGCTGCCAAGCCTAAGAAAACAGTAAGAAATATTCACCTTGAGAGAAGAAGAAGGACAATGTGCCACCTTTGAATCGATGAAGAGGCACATGTGTTCTTGAAACTTAGACGAAACTGCCATCCACAATGATGCTCATCCTCGGCGAGAAAATATGAAGGAAAGGAAGGACAAAGGTCTCGGGCTATGGAGGCAAGTTGATCCATATGCCACCGGGAGAAGGACATTTGTTGACTCAAGGTTCCACACGAGAGCAACAAGATTTCTATGAGGCAGTCCTCATGGACAAGAAGCCAATTATTCTTGACACGGATATGTTGATTGGAAATACATCGACGGTGAAAGCACAGAGACTACTTCCCACATGTGCATGAAAGCTTCACCGCATGTGGAGTTGCGAGTTCGTTGGTCGAAGCTAACCGCTTGGAATGATGAAATGATCATGCGGTTCTATGCCACACACATTTCTATCCAGATGGCGAATTGTATGGATGGTGAAGGCGGAGATTCTCTTCAACAGTTGAAGAGTGGGCTGCACTCTTGAACGCTCCAGCATCAAGAGATGATGATGTTGATGTCTATGGAATCCCCAAGAAGAATCACGAGTCTATGAGGAACATGTACAATGAGGTACCAGCCAAGGATGTTGAGATATGGAAGCTCGGATCGGTGTATCATCTTGAGCAGGTCTCCCAACCACCAACACCATTACGAGGCATACATTGATGCCCAAGTCGAGACCATCGCATGATAAGAGGCTATTCTATCAACATGCTGCACATTCTAGATCGAAGACACCTTTTAAGGTGATGGACACGATAGTTGAGACTATCAAGAGGACAAAGACAGACGAGAAGAGGTCATGTGGGTTTGCCCGCACATTCAGATGCTCATCAATGCCAAGTTTGGCACGGGCACCTACTTGTTGGATAGACCCCACTTGCCCTGCAGCCTGAACATGAAGATAATGAAGTTGTGATGGTGAGGATGATCCCACATCTGTTGAAGGACAAGCTAAGTCTGAAGCTGCCAAACAAGCCAAAGTCGAGAAGGAAGCGGCGGCGGCAAAGCCCAAGAGCGTTGGAGAACAACTTCTTGAAGCCACTCGGAGGATTGAACTACGCTGGCCAGCATAGTGCAATCTCGGGAGAGTCTTGAGAGGATAGTTGAAGACAAGTTCCATGCTCTGGATGTCAAGTCGTGAAGTGCAGTCCTTGTCAACAAGCTTGAGGCGGATATCGAGGAAGCCAAGAGGGAAAGGCGAGCTCATGAAGGAGATGCAGGATGACCTTGTTGAGGATGACTATGAGCAGCTGCTCCAGTGCCCACAAAGCCCAGATCAGCTGCTATTCGATGCAGACCCGGGGCTCTGACATCAAGACCTCCCACAGCTCCGTCGGTTCCAGCTCCAGCTCAGTGTCCACTCCTCCAGCTCCACAGACTTGCGAAGCCTTTGCAGATGCAGCTATCTCCACTCCATCAACGCAGACAGAGCCGCCAAAGAGAGTCCCTAGTGGCGCTTAGCTCTATACCTTCGAACTTTTGGTAACTTGTTGCCAAAGGGGAAAATTGTATAGATCATAGGACTTCGAGAGAGAGTGCTCGTTTTTGCTCTTTCGTTTGCGGTTTTCCTTGAGATACTTTTGAGTTCTTGAGACATTTCGTGTGTTTGATACTCGTTTGCTCTATCTTGATGAGTGCTTGATCATACTATGCTTAATGTGTGCTTAATGCTTATCATATTCTATTCACATCTTGTATGATCATTTACTCATGTCTTGGTGATTGGGTGCATGCTATTCATTCTTATCATTTTGTGCGCTCCACCAAGATGTATGTGACATGGAAGAGTGACCCATGATCCTAATCGATTGTGCATTTGCATTCAAGCATAAATCTTAAATAATGCACAAATTTAGGGGAGCTCTTGCTTATCACATACTTCTCAAAGCGACGATGTTATTCATTGATTATATCATTTGTCCAAGCTTTGATCTATATGTTGTCATCAATTACCAAAAGGGGAGATTGAAAGTGCAACTAATCCCGGGTGGTTTTGGTAATTAATAACAACATATATATCATTGAACTAATTGTTTCTTGAGAATATTTCGAAAGTTCAAGGATATGGGTATGGCAATGGTGATGATGTGGACCCCTCAAAATGCTAAGGAAAACATTGGCAAAAGCTCAAGACTCTATTTTTGGTTTAGTGATCCAAGATCACATTGAGTCTATAGGAAAGCCAATACTATTAAAAGGGGATGAGGTTATGATGATGATCTGGTTGCTCAAAGTGCTTAGTGATTTATCTCCCAAACTATCGACAATCTTTCATTCCAACATATACTCATAAGTAATCTCGGTCCCACCGATTCCATAAACTCAGTCACACCGAGATGAACCACCTCGCCATATACCCAAACCCTAGAAATTTCGGATTTTCCGATTCCAAACTCGGTCTTACGAAACTAGTGTTGCCAACCTTCAGAACATACGTACTCAAATCGGTGTCACCGAGATGAGAAAGTCGGTCCCACCGAGAATGGCAAACCCTAGTCTTTGGAAGAATCGGACTAACCGAGATTGTATTTTCGGTCCCACGAAAATCCCAACGTTCTAAGATTTGAACTTCGGTCTCACCGAGTTGTCAACTTCGGTCCGACCGAGATTGGTCAAATGTGTGTAGCAGTTGGATTTTGTGTGGAGGCTATAAATACCCTCCACCTCCTCTTCATTCGTGGAGAGAGCCATCAGAAAGAACTACCACTCCTACCTTACATTTCTGAGAAGAAAACTACCTACCCTTGTGTTGAGATCAAGTTGCTCCACTCCCACCATATGAAACTCGATTTCTAGCCTTCCCAAGTTGCTTTCCACTCAATCCTTTCTTCCACCACAGCCAAATCAGTGAGGAGAGTTGAGTGTTGGGGAGATTATCATTTGAAGCACAAGAGCAAGGAGTTCATCATCACCAACACCATCTATTACCTTTTGGAGGTGGTGCCTCCTAGATTGGTTAGGTGTCGCTTGGGAGCCTCCGTCAAGATGTGGAGTTGAACCAAGAAGTTTGTAAGGGCAAGGAGATCGCCTACTTCGTGAAGATCTACCCCGAGTAAGGCTAGTCCTCCGTGGGCGTAAGCCATGATGGCATAGACAAGGTTGCTTCTTCGTGGACCCTTCGTGGGTGGAGCCCTCCGTGGACTCTTGCAGCCGTTACCCTCCGTGGGTTGAAGTCTCCATCAACATGGATTGACGATAGCACCACCTATCGGAACCACGAGAAAAATCTCCGTGTCTCCAAATTGCGTTTGCTCTTCTCCACCTCTTATTTACTACATGTGCAATTTACTTTCCGCTGCCATTACTCTAGAATTGCATGTGTAGGGTGATACTTGACTTGGTTATCATTGTGAACTTGCTAAAAACTTGTCCTAATCAAAAGGCTAAACTTTTAAATTGTCAAGTAGTCTAATCACCCCCCCCCCTCTAGACATACTTCCGATCCTACATAGGGTTTAGGCAATCCCCATTTCATGTTTAACTGAAATTTAAACATGATGCAACACCAGATGCTAGCACTAGGCATTAATAGAACTAGGGATGTGACAGTTTCAGCCACACGTCCTCCATGCAGGGCATGGTATGCTTACTCATGTAGCATGACGGGATGCATTGGCTTTGAATGGAGCCCTTGTAGGAGGAGATGATGGCTTTGGGCAGTTCAAAATCATTAAAGATAGATAGCTGACGACAGTCGAGATTAAGGGGCGCGGCGCGCCATAGCGGGCGCCACATTGAGAGGACTTGGGTGCGGCAGCAATCCTTGGTGGGGAGAAGCAAGATGATTTCCCCAAGGATGGCGTTCAAGAGATCGCTGATGTGGTCCATCCAAGATTCTACGGGTTCCTGGTATCCAGTGAGGGCAGGCTTGCTGCTTCTCCCCGCGCTACCGGGTGCGGGTTCTACAACAGGCATTGCCGCTGGCGGGAGCCTCGTCTTCTAGGCGCTGGGGTCAGTCGACTCCATTTCCTCGAGGGTGTCACGTCGATCTCACGGATTTGAGCAGAGTAACAAATGACGAGCCTAGTTATAGTGTGAGTGAAGAAGGGGAGCTGGTTGTTTTCTGTAGTAGTGAGGAAGAAGGGGAGCTGGGGTTTTCTGTAGGAGTGAGGTAAGGTATTTGGGGCTATGAGTGGAGTGAGCTGACGTGATGTGGGTGGGAGTGAGGACGAAGAAGAGCACCTAGGTTTTTCTGGAGGGCGGTGTGCTGGGTAGCGCCTTTCGTTAAATAAATATATGGGCTTTTGGATTGATTTTATTATTTACTAGGGTGGATGGGCTGTTTTGTCTTGGGCCCAGAGAAACAATTACTACTAGTATAGTTGAGACACTCTAGAGCTACTTAGAAAAACAATTACTACTAGTACTATGGATACACTACCGCTTCTGGCTCCTCCGAGGTCATCAAAACCGTCTCCCTCCACTGAATGCCGTTTTACTTTTGTTCACCGACATGCGGGCCATGCAGCATGCGGGCCCAAATGCCATCCACCAAATTAGAAGGCAGTATACAGGTGGAGAGTCACCACTGTCGTGGCCTTGGCGATGTGAGCCATCATATCACAAAACCCCACCTCCCCGCAGTCTAAGTTTGACGGACGAAGCAACCATCATTTCACTTTTCGCTGAATCCCCTTCTCCCTCAGTCTTCAAGAAAGCCAACACTTGCATCTACCAATGTTCTTTTCTCCCAACGAAGGGAAGGTAAGTAGATCTGTGACGTTGTTACATTTTCATTCAGAAAAAAGAACTTTTCCAATGTAGTAACCGATCATCACTCTATTTTTTGTTTCATTGTCATTGCGATTGTGTTTTCCTTTCAGTGGTCTCCTAGTATTCATCAGTTTCATGATGGACCAAGGAGAACTAGATAGAGATCTGCCGATGTTGGACCAGACGCGGGAGGCTGATCCCCACGAGACAGAGAGCTCCAAGAAGATGGAGGCAGCCACCGAGCCGACCCCAAATATGCTCTCCGCAAGTACTGAGATTGTCAATGCCCCGTTTGATGTTACAACCCCCGTGGCCCTACAGGAGCAGTTTTCCCTCTTCGAGGATGTGTCCCCCCCACCCCCGCTGAGCTGCCCAAGGTGATTTTCTTCTTAGCCGATCTCGATTGTGGTTTTTCATCTAAGTATGTGGTGATAAATAATGCAAAATTTTATTAGCTCCGATGCCATGCTACCTTCCCTGCCATGCATACTTTTGACTCTAAATAGTGGTTTAAATAACTTGTGTTTCTTATATTGGAAAGTAATTCAGAAATTTTTTTGGTTTCAATTAGAGGCCTGATGTAGACAAGGATTGTGTGGTTGTACATGTCACTCGCTATGAGGCAGATGAACTGAATATACGCACTGGGAAAACAAAGTTCTTAGGCTGTTGGATCCTGGAAGCCATTTGCACTTATACAAATGTCGAGATGTATTCCAGCCTCACTGTTGTCAGGCATGTTGTCCAGGGTGTACTGAAGCACAAGAAGATCAAAGCTACTCCTTTGTTTGTGAGGCATATTGTTCGTGTCAAGCATACGCAGGAAGATGAGGTGGCATGCCTCCACAAAAAAGTTGATGAGTGGCAAGGCCACAAGGTTATCTTCTGGAAGGTTCACATGATTGAGTTGCCGCCGGACGTCCTCGATGATGTTCATGGCAAAGTCCATCTTGTGTCCATCCCAAATTAGACCGAGGCATGAGATAGTTGCCCCAGCTAGTGTTTATTAGTAGTTTGGATTGTGTCTAATTAACCTTAGCTATTATCGAGCCCTCTGGTGCTAGTACTCTATTCGAATCAATCTAAAGGAACTGCTGCTACTTTTGCGTGACCGTTACTCATGTGAGAACCGTCCTAATTGTTACCGAAACAGATGCATCCTCACTAGCATTGTAAGGCATAACCTGTCACGGTTTATCATACAAGCTGTGTGTGCTTGTTGAAATAGAGTACTTGTTCGAGAACTGTGCGCTGACGTATACATAGGGTACGTAAGGCTGGTTAAGTACTTGTAAACATTGTTGGTGCTACCCCACTTGTAAGCAATTGTGCAAAACACGGCACATTGGCTCAGCTTGCTTCAACACTAGAAAAGTCTGCTATCGACCAGCTAACAATCAATAATCTGTTGTTTGACATATAAGCAACTATGTATCTTGTTACAGTGGTTCATGCTGTTAACAGAGGCCACAATGTAAATTCCGAACGTTCGCACGGTAGTCCAGTGTTCAAGTGGAACATTCACATTAAACTCAGCTTCATAAAATACATGAAAAGCATAAGTTAAGAAATTTTCTACATCTCAATGATTCATAGAACATAACAAACATATACCAGTTCACAACAAAAGACAAAGTTGTGAGAGGGTTTACAAAGAAGGAAAAATCAAGCAAGGCTTCTCTGAGCAAAGGGCCTCCCTAGACAGGCTTTAATTTCCTGGAGTTCACCCTAGTTTTTCTTGGTGCCACCATCCAGGGTTAGGTTCTCTCATTCCAGAATAACTAATTATAATTGTGTTCTCAGTTGGAATGCTGAACTGAACCATGTAGTGTATTGACCATCTGAACTTCTTGTGCAGTTCCACTAAATTTAAGTATCGCTATTTGCAGAAATAAGCAGACCACAATGCCTCTTCTCCGTGCACCTATCTCAAAAACCTTCGTGCAGCCATGCCAGCTAGTCCTCGTCCATGGATGAACTGGAAGAAAGGGCATTCCCTACTAGGATCCAGTTGTTTTTTGCTCGTCCCTACACTACAATCAGGGAACAAAACGTACGAATCAGCTTCTTTTAGACTGTGTTGGTCATTATACCTAGTTACTACCAATGTAGGAATACCTGGAAGACGGGTGGTTAGACGACAGCAGCGAGGAATAGCTATTTCATTTTGTGCAGTTCTACTAAAATTGAGGTTTGTACTTTTGATTGCGCAGATGGAAACGATATGGAGACAGACATCCGTGTTTGCGCAAATATGAAATACGGTTATTTAAGCAGTGACAGTTATTTGAAGTGGCATATGATTAACAACTGCATCTATTATGTTATAATTGGCACTACATTAACAGTATGAAAGTGCCCTTAAGTAGCATCACATCACATCAATACTGCCACTAGATTAACATGCATAACAACAGCATTAGTATTATTGTCATGAGAGTAGCACATGGTCAGTAAATGTGCAATCAAATTTGTGCACTTCCATTGGCATGAAGCAATGTTAGCAGTGTGAGATTTAAGTGTAACTGCAAAAAGACAACTCATGGGAAATAAAGCAAGACGGAAGCACTCCATAAAATGGTGGTGGCATTGCTTCAATTTATCAACGGCACTAGAGCATTACTTAATAGTGACATTAGGTGGCACTGCTTAATGCTTCATGTGATTTTACATTAACGGTAGCGATATGGGTGTAGGGACAGCCGGGGCATAAAATGGTGAGGTAGATGTGGTTGCCGAGAGCGGCAAACACTCAGTCAGCATGTCTGCATTTGTCCCATTTTTTATCTCCTTGGTGACATTTTCCTATGTGAGCACAGGAAATCTAGACCTGGTCGTTCTCATTTGCGTTGTCCCCCAACACCCCTCACTTTCTTTCCATTTTCGACCAAGAGGCAGGTCTGCTTCCCCCCACCCTTCGCCAACCACCACTCTTTCTTCGCCTTTTCAGCCAAGAGACCGGTTGGGTAGCCAGTATCTATTACTTTCCCCCGTTTCCTCTTAGAACCAAGTCCTAGATTCATGCTATAGCTTTCCCGCTTCCTTCCCTATTTGAACCAACTCTTAGATTCGACTATATGAACTAGCTTTAGCTCTAATAATAGTAAGAGTCTAGTGGCTTTGGAACAGCCGACGGAAGTGGAAAAAGATCCACACATAGCCACGTGGGGAGCTGGGGCAGTAGAAAAAGGCAAGTTTCGAAGGAATATATACCTGAGGGTCATCGGCATGTGGCAAAGATGGCGTCGGAGGCTGCATCTTGGCCACAATAATACACGGAGGAAGAAGGGGTCGGCGGCCCTCCCAATCCGGCAATGTCTCGGAGAGAACGGCATGGCCGCCAATCGGGACGAGCGGGTAGCTCTTGGTCTCCTCCCTCACCGTTGATGACCGCGTGAATGATGCACCTACACCCCTGCTCCGATCAAGGTGGTCCGGCCAGATTTGTGACCAGCCGTGAGCAGAGCGAGTGTGTCCATCTATGTCTTGCTTAGATCCGGAAAGCATGAGAGAGTGAAAGAGAGGAACCCTAGTAAAGCAAGCGCCGAGGCTCCTGCTTATATATATAGTGGAGTGATTTTGTTGTACCAACCTTTATTAAATTGAATGCACGCGAACCACTATTTTCATTTAAAGTTCAAGTAAAAATAAAACTCAATCAATAAGATGCCACCGCGTCCAGGACGCACAATACTGTATCATTCACGTGCGATCCCCGACCCTCCATCAAGTTGAAAACTAGACTAGTCAAAATGTCAATTGGGATGCCTCATTGTAAACAAATGCACTCTTAGCTTCAAAAAAATGCGCTCCTACATGTACCTGCGAGTGGGTGTGAGAGAACTAGTGCATGCATGCACCGCTTCTCTTCGTGAGAGTACAATATACTACTCCCAAAGAACGTTCGCCACAAGAGTAATAGTATAAGTGTGTGACGTGTGAGTTAAAATAAAAGGTGTGCAACGTCTTTTATTTTTTAGAAGTTCTAAGTTTAGGGTGTAAATATCACATATGTGTGTGACATCTACCTACAGATAGACGGTGGGTGCAAGAGGACTCAGGAGAGTCATGACTCGTGAGGATGCGTGTGTGCGTGAGAGAGAGAGAGGGGGCATGTATCAATGCCATGCATGTGTCCATAAATCATATCTATCAAAGGTTCGTCAAAAGCCGTTTCCTAACAAACACCATAAGAACTGTTAGATCGGCCACCGACAATGTTAGTTTTGCTATGTCATTTAACAGAACAACCACTCCTCAGACACACAAATCTTCCACGTGATTGTTAGCAACTGTCGTATGCTCCTCCCTCTATTCCAAAATGTAGTGCATACAGCTTTATTGAAAATTCGAACCTAGCAAACTTTTACCGAGTTTTCGTATACCAAAATGCACATATAGAATACTAGTACATATCATTTCATTCATCTTCGAGAGGTAACTATAAGGATGGGGGGGATGTGTACAAAGAAAGAACATCGTATGACCTGCAGCAATTTCAACCATCCTTTGGTGTGAAAGAATATCATAGGAACTCTATATGATACGATTTTTTATAGGATTTTTTCTTTTAGAGACAATTGGTTCATAGGAATAGATTCATATACTCCACATTTCAAAGGAAAATAAACATGATATCATTTTTATAGCTTTAGAGCCACTTGGTTCATATGAATGGATTCCTATAGTCCCACAATTTGAAAGGAAAATAAACATTACCGTATATTCAATACAAAAGTTCCTATGATGAGAACCAAATAACATAGCTTTTCTAATCCCTCCTCATAGGAATTGACATACATGTCATCTCTAGATTCATTAGGAAAGTTCCTATGATGTGAACCAAATGACATATCTTTTCAAATCCCTACTCATAGGAATTGAGAGACATGTCATCTCTTTCCCTAAAAATTCCATGTATACATCTTATCTATTCCTAAAGAGCTAGTACAACCCAGTAGTAGCTTTTTTCATGGACATGCATGCAAGACATAAATAACATTATTTTTGTATTCTATGCATGCAAGCACCACATCATCAATTTGCGCAGGTTACTCATAAGTTATTTCTTGCATTAAATTTTGTTTTGACAATGTATGTGTTGGTCACGTGCACACATATGTAGTTCACATTCACATTTTTGATAGAAATGTCATTGTTTTAGCTGCAATTCATTTTCTCTTTTTATTACATATTCATTTTAAGCATACATTCACTTCCCATTAGTTATAGATGTTTTTGTAGGAACTTTTATGCATTATTTTGAGTAGAAAATTTCACGCCGCCATGGGTATATCAAAATACGGGGCCCATGTCTCATTGCCTTTTGGTCGAACCTACGTCCACAATTTTTTGTACGACGTATATCTCCACTGGTCCCCGAACCCAAAATGCTGCCTCGTTCCCGTAAAACCAAGTGGCCCAGCCGTGTTAAGGCGTCAACTCAAACTCAATCCCTCTCCGGTTTACTACGCCGTGGCCCCGCACGCCATAGTACTCCTACAAACCCTACCCGCCGCACGCATCATCGGTTTTCTTCAAGAGGACGAGGGAGAAGCGAATTTGTAGTGGAGGCTCCTACCCTAAGGTGCCCTAGGTTGCTGCCGCACGCATCATTGGTTTTCTCTTTTCTTTATGCTTTTGGGCCCTAGAGTGAAATGATGGTTGCTTCGTCTGTCCTGCTTAATGCGGGAAAAGTGGGGCTTTGTGATTTGACCCCTCATCGCTCATTTACTACTACTGCGGCGCTACACCTAGGGTGCCTCCAAGTCCAACCGCTGCTCCCGACTGTAATTTGTTGCATCACACGTGGACCAAGACGGTGGATGAGCCACATATCGGCCAAAGTGGTCCTGTTAAGTGTGTCGCCATTTCATGTGCAGACTGACCCTGCTTGAGTTGCTACGCCAACACGATAGGAGCAGCCTATAACTTGGTTTTGCTCCTTGGTGAATCCCGACTATATTGATCTAAAAAGATACTACTCCCTCTGTCTCGGTTTATAGGGCGTGCATGTATAGGTCATCAATTTGACGAAATAAATATGAGTTACTATGTCACAAAAAGTATATCATTGGATTCTTAAGCGGATGTAGTTTCTAAACATATATTGTTCATCACATAGTACTATATAGCTAGTTAAATTCTCAACCTAGAACGACGTGCATGCCCTGTAAACCGAGACGGAGTAAGTAGTAAAAATGAGGTGATTTTACCGAGCAGTGGGTAGGGGAGCATGGCCTGTCATGCGGTCCCATGTGTCATGATGTACCAAGGCGATGTGCATCCCTCTTGAGGCAGAACAATGGCAGAAGCAATACGTGGTTTTCTTGAAGGAAGTCGATGACGGTGAAGCGGATTCAGTGAACTGTGAAGTAATGGTTGCTTTGTCCGTCTGGGAAGGTGTGGCATTGTGATTTGACGTCTCATTGCTCATTACTACTATTTGGGCACTACGATTGGGGTGCATCCCCCTGCTATTCTACATTGTTATTGCCTGCATGCCACGTCGACCCGGTTGCTATATGTCCCACATGTCGGCAAGAGAAAATATAGAATTCATGAAAGCGAGCATCTCCACTCTTTTTGTGTGACACGGGAGTACAAGACACGGCTTGGTTTTTGCTGCTTCGCGCGATCCATGGATACAAACCCGGACTGAAAAAGGCGAGGGCGGGTCTTCTCCTGCACGGAAGGCAAGGGAGTTTGGCATAGTCTGTTCGAGGCAACGAGGCAGGAAGGGAAACAAGCAAATAAAGATTGAGCCACTTAGTGTTGGGAAAATCTGATTTTACAGAGTACGTACCCACTATGGAGGTAGTACTACTTACTGCTCCCTCCTTTCTGGATTATAGGGCTCATCAAAAAAATCCGTTTGGATTTCGAGGTGCATTAAATCACCTAATGCAAGCAGTATCAAGAGAAAACTCACCAATGCATGTAGAAGTTGATGGAAATTTAATGGTCATGCATGCATTTGTTGTAATTGATGCGTCGGTAAACATAACTTCTTGAGAAAAAATGTGGGTACTAATTACTTGTGCAAACTACAAAATTAATTCCTCCATTCACCGTCTACCTTGGTTGGAGAGATTTTCAAATTGAGCCATAAACTGGAAAGGAGGGAGTAGTAACAAAGCCTAGGGTAGCTTGCTGCACCACAGACTCCAAGGAAATTGCTGTAATACTACTACTTCTACTACTAGAAGACATATATTTCAAACAATATGATAATCTCTCTAACCAAGGTAGGGACGAGGAGTAACGGAGGGAGTAGTAAAATTTTCTCCACGTCCAGCAAGCCACTGTGCGCATGGGCGAGGGAGTGAGCGTAGGCGTCGTAAGCAAGCTTCTCCTTGTCCTGCGACTCTGCGAGCCACCACGCCCATGGGCGGGGGAGACGGCATACTAAGCAAGCTTCTCCTTGTTCTGCAAGTTACGTGACACATCAAAAGTAATACATACAGGGCATCTCCAGAGTATAGAGCCTTGCCTCTAAGGTAGGACCCACATGGTTTGCCTCTTATCAAATGGAGAAACCACAATGTATAGAGACTCTAACCAGCCTCTAAGGTGGGCCCTAGCAGAAATTTAAAATGAATTGGTTAGCAACACATATTTCCAATTAGTACTATTTCTCTTGTACTCCTACTTTCTTATGGTTCCTAAGGCTGACAATTTGGACCAGATGGATTGTTACATTGTTAGAGAAAGCCTCTCAGGTTAGACGTGATGCCAGCCAATTTTTTTGTTAGACGCAGTTCATGCAATGTATAGAGGCCTGCCTCTAAGAGCAGAGAGGCTTAGAGGAAACAAAAAAAACATACATTGTGGATGCCCAAAATGCCTACTTTCTGGTCTATATGACTCAATTAAAAATCCACAATGCATACATAATAGATGCTGAGTGGTGGAATAAATTTGTTACTTCCATAGTTCACCAAAGTACTGAGCATGTGAGATGGTGAACGGAGGGAGTACCATACCATTAGTACTATAGTTCTTTTGGAAGTGTTGTAGTAGTCCCTCCCATTCACATGTTCACATTTCAAGATTCAATAAAAATTTGCACGCAAGGATTAAGAGAAACCTCAGCAATGCATGTACTCCCTCAATCCATGTAGGGTATAACATGCGTTTTGGAGGCTAATCTTTGACCACATGTTCGAGCAATAATATGACATCCAACTGACACAAATCTTACCATCAAATCCGTACGTGGTCATTATACTACTAACACATGTATGTGTTGCAATTAGTACGTAGATAAGGTAGTAAACACTCACTATCTAGTAGGAGTGGTACTAGTATTACTCTACACTACTACTACTATGAGGCCATCCTACTGTGTCCTGGCAGAAGACCGCGGGCACCGATTATTCGTTCATATTTAAATTTGTTTTCACACACCAAAATATCAATGAAAACAACACATGGCAAAATTTCATGGCGAAAGACGGATTTGAATGTGCTGGGAGGGGTGAGGCTGGGAGGGGTTGTTTGGATCTTGCCCGGGTTAGCCAAAATATTGGCGACGCTTTTGTGCACCCGTGCCTTTGCCACCAATGAACAAGGAAGAGCTCGGGTGCTCATGCATCCTCCAATGCGCGCGTTGGAGACGAGCTTGCACGAGCTGTGCTTTTTTGTCCTACCACGCCGCCCGAGCCGGCCACAGACCGATCGGCAACCCGCAAATTACGCGATCCAACCATAGCCGCACACATTCTGACAACAAATCAACCAACTGGACGAAATTCATGCAAACATAGTGCTATTTCATATAAACAATGATGGAATTCACATAAAACACCAGATTTTCACACACACATGACGGATTTCATTACATTCAAATCAACTAAGCGGTGTTAGTCCTAAACAACACATGTATAATAATACCTAGCCTAAATGGTCGCCCGGCGACCATTTCTCTTCCTCATGTCCGGCAACACGATCACATAACTTCCAGGAGCCTCGGAGGTATATGCTTTAGCGCAAAGGACGGCTCGCATCCCCACTGCTCAACTAACACCATTGGCTGATGCCAAAGATGGGAGTCTGAAGGGGGCTTCTCCGCTTCGACAAAGGTCCTCGCAACAAAAGGATCCGGCAAGACACCGGCTCTGTACGCCAGCGTCGCCTTCGGGGTGGATTTCATGGGATCCAAGCAGCGGCGGCCTCCCATGTTCTACTTCTCCTCGATCATGGTGGCGGACGTGGAGGCGCTGGCCACAGACTCGTCATTCTTCGCGCACCCGGCTTCTATCTCCGCTTGCATGGCGCGGCCGCAGGCATGGGTATCTTGGCCATAGAAACGGGAGACGCGGTCGCAGACACTGGAGGCACGGTAAGAGGCTGTGGCGTCGCCGGCAGTGACGACGCCCGTGCTCGCCGCCGTGCCGGCGTGGAGCAACTCCCCAGTCCTCATCGAGCTGGCCTGGAGAGGCGAGTTGCTAAACCGCGCACCGTCTTGGGGCGGCAACTGGCTCCGTCGGGCGAGGGAAGGAAGGTGGATCGGTGAGCTACATAGCTCGTATCCGGCGGGATCGGCGGGCCACCCGGCCGGCTTGGATATTGATGTAGGGCGGAACCCTATGGGGCAGATCTTTCACGTTTGGAGTGGATCCTACGGGGAAACACGAAAAACGCATGGAAGAACACAAGGGAAATCACGGGGAGAAACGAGAGAAACACTCAACCAACAAGTAATTGATCAGACAAGGGCTAGATCACCGAAAGATAAGGTAACACAAGATCCAAAGTCAACAAAGGTAAGATACATGAGTAACCGTTCTTCTCCATGAGGAGGTCTTGATTGTCTTCTCCGGATAGAGGCCTTGAATCTGAATGGATCTCCTCCGAAGTGGCACGGTCCCTCACGTGGAGTAGATCCAGTACGGATGAGCAATGCTCTATCTCAAACGAGCTATCACAGTGCTAACCCTAGCTAGGAGATGGGAGAGTTCTATTTATATTCATAGTGCAAGTGGGAGGTCAAGTGAAGGGGTACATAGGCATCAGCCCGAGGTTGCGGTCACTCAGGTCTCGGACGTCCGGAGGACGTCGGTCGTCTGGAGCTTCGGGGCGGTCTGGACATCCATAGATTGTCAGACTTCCGTAGATTCGGCTCGGTTGGAGAAGTATCGAACGTCCGGTGGCTTCGGTCTTCCGTTAATTTCCTCTCGGGCGCCCAGTTGCCGAACGTCCGGAGGGCGTCGGTCGTCCGGGGCCTGAGAGTCGTCGGACATCCGGGCTGGGCCGGTCATCCATGGCATGTAGCTCTATCCTGCCTTCCTTCTCTCGGCTGTAGCATCTCCCAGGGCTCAGACGTCCGGGACTGGCCGGTCATCCGGTGCCTGTAGCTTCCCAAGTAGCTCTTCTTCTTGATGTTCATGCTTGGTGTCCTTGCCACCTTGGCCATTGGGTGTAGTTGTCCCGTGGCTCTCCTCCAAGTACCTGATCACACACAGAGTGTCGATATGAGGTAGTAGCCAAGTCTCGTGAGTAGAGAGAGGGAGTTCGGAGAGGAGCGAGTTCACCTTATCTTTAATAGCCTTTGCTCTAGCTCTTGTCATTGGTCCAAGCGAGGGATGCTCCGCATCAGATATCCTGAACAACTACTCTTTGTAAGCCATTATAAGAGTGGATAAAATGGTGAAGGAGGAGATAGGGGAGCGGCGGAGGTGTGCGATTCTTGGCCGGCGTCTTGCCTTGTTTAAAAAGGAGATTAAATAGACGATGGACGCGAGGAGCTTGGCCAGTGTTGCATTTAATGCTGGCCCGGTCATGAACGGACGTATGTCTAGAGTGGGTTTCTCGGCTTACACACGGGTTTCATGGAGGCATTTGAATGCGGCAAGGAGGCGTGTTCAGCCGGGCGTGCAGCAAGCGGCGCCCTCGACTCTGATGTACGACACCGTGCCATTCTTCCACTGACGTGTTGGATCGTTGGGTTACTGGCCTACATGTCAGTGACCCAACGCAGGCAGCGCACGGCAGAGGAGATTTTGGTGGGCCAGGGCGGTCAGAAGCAGGCATTTCATAAACCAACGATTGTTCATTGAGTGTGACGTCATCTATTTGATGTAGATAAGCCTACTACATAATTTAAGAGAATTTTAAATTTTCATATATACATTGATAGCCCGTTCGATGCGTTGTGATTCATAAAGACCGCTTCAAACATCAATGTTCTGCTTATCACAGATATGATTGCTACCCATAACAACCCATGTCCTTAATAAAGGGTGCATGCACGTAGAGGTTGAGCATGTGTCTTGCATTATGTGTTGTGTGCATGCAGGCGTGCGAGTGTTGCGTGAGTGCATATGTACGTTTCAGTGTTGCATGCATGTTTGTGTGCGTGCGTGTGTTCATGAGTGCATGTGTACATGTCAGTGTTCCACGCCTGCATGTGTGCTTGTGTTCGTGCAAGTGTTGCGTGCGTGCATGTGTACGCACGTGTGAGTATTGCATGCATGCATGTGGGCATTTCGGGCGTGTTTATGCGCACGTGTGATGAGTTTGTATTCACCACAGTGGCTCATGCGTGTGTGAAATTGAAATGGTCGGGCTCAGCATATCAACACAAGGCGATCCTTGTCCGTTGTGGTTAGGTGGCTCGGGCTACCAACCAGAGGTCTCACAACTCCGAATCCCCACCGATCACTAATTTATTACCATTTATGTCTTTCATATACGCGCTGAAGGGTGGGCCCTATGGAAATGTGCGCTGCTAAATCTGGACCGTTTGAATGGTCAATTGATCGTGTCATCAACAAATTATGGAGATGTATGGTGAGCTAGTGGCCGTATGATCACCATTTCTTTATTAACACAGTACAGACTCAAACTACCATTTCTTTCATTCATATACGCACTG
The DNA here is from genome assembly GCA_021437245.1 of Aegilops speltoides. Classification (NCBI taxonomy): domain Eukaryota; kingdom Viridiplantae; phylum Streptophyta; class Magnoliopsida; order Poales; family Poaceae; genus Aegilops; species Aegilops speltoides. The sequence continues at coordinate 303,436,402 of CM038146.1, read as the reverse complement.
ACAGGTGGGCCCCATGGTTACTCGTGCTGATGGTGCAATCCTAGTTGCGCCACGTGGAACATTTGACTGGTCAGTTGATGCTGTCATCAACAAAATACGGAGTTGTATCGGTGAGCCAGTGACCGTATAATAATGACATGTATTTTTGAACATAGTACGGATGCAAGCGCTCATATATACGCGCAAACACTCACCCCGATAAGCGCACACAGACAGACCCTACCCCTTAGCACCTTCGAGAGAGTGAGCCAGCATATGATCTTGAGATTTTACGAAGTCACCGTAGGTGCCTCGTAGTCGAGGGGAACGTCTCCTCCCATTGAACGTAAATTGCCGGAAAATAATAAAATTAATCAAGGATAAATGCGAGCACCAGGACTTTAATCCTGGTGGGCTGGGGAAACCACTCTCCTCCTAACCATCCAACCACATGTTGGTTAGCACCACAAAATGTATATGGTGACCATGATGAGCTTATTCTGAAGTCTAGTGACCATATCATGATTTCGCTTCAATACAATGACCGTAAGTGTCGTCAACAAAATACAGAGCACACATCAAATACAAATACGGAGATGTATCATGAGCTAGATACCGTATGATAACCACGAGAATGTATACGATGACCGTAATGAGCATATTCTGAAGTCCAGTGATTGTATAGTGCTTTCACTCGAAATACAGTGACCGTCACACGTGAATGTGTCAGGGGCATGCATTCTTTTAGAGGGCCGAGAGATAGTTTGTGTGCATACGTGAAAGTGGTGTAGAAAGAGGGGGTGTCGACAAGGAGAGATATGCCCTTCGTTTCTCTTTCCCGTGACTAAAATTTTAGGAGAAAATATAAACATTCACAATGCAGAACAAATATTATTGGATGCACCATGCAATTAAATTTCATGTATAATACTGTACTATTGTATATGCTTATTTTCTTAGTGGTCGATTGCGTGTGGGGTATGGTGGGCACATCATTTCTAGTTGTGGTGGGTCAACGTGAGGACTCATGGGTCGGTTCCATCCTGTGCCACATAGGTGGGACCGAGACGCATTATACAAAGACCCATGTGGAGGACTTGGCATAAAAAACTAAGCTACCAAAGTCGTGGAGGACTCTATCCCCACTGATCATAAGCCGACTATATATGATTTGTAACCCTAGGCCCCGAGTATATTATAGAAGCCCGGGGCTAGTTCGTCGATAGTATACAGACATGCACAATTCCTAGTATTCACATGTACTTTGTACACACCCCTATCAAAAATATACAGTACCAGGAGTAGGCTTTTTCCTCAACTGCAAGGGCCCGGTCTTGGGTAAAACTTTGCCTCGTATTACCAGCCTAACAATCAGGGATGTCCTACTAAATGATCTGATGGAATCATATCTGCCAACTACTAAGAGAGAGGTGTGTGGGGGGGGGGGCTGTCACACCCTGATTTTCAGGGAACAACACTTAAGATGATAAATCATGATAAAATGTGGTTTCACAAAAACATTTGAGTGTTTTGGACTTTGCCTTGATTCGATTTTGTGTGTTGTTTGCAAGTGCTCTAAAAATCAAATAAATCCTCCAACTCTTATACTCCTTCTCCTTGATTCAAAACTTCTGCCCAATGATCATGCCATGTGTGTACTACAGTATAGAATTTTCTTAACAAAATAATTTGGCCAAAAAGTATTTTATAAATTTAGTTTTCCAAAAACCACTAAGTTGAGGTTTGCACTACAAGTACTTGATTTGGGGTATGAAAAATCTTTCAAAGAGTATGTTTGACTCCTATTAGGTGTAGGACTCCCATAAACCACGAAAATATAATTTTAAAATTTATTCTGATATTTTATTTAAAGGCTTTCTATTTAGGCCAGAAATGGTCTTTAATAGGTTGAAATTATTTTAATGCTTTAGAAATATTTGTGAAAATTTAGGGAAACTCAGTGGACATATATTGTCCATATATAAGGGTTTCAACACATGGTCATGTTCAAAATATTGGTCAAATCCCTCAAAAACCCGTCCTGGATATTTGAAGCTTTTGAAATAATTACAAAGGAAATGTTCTCTAAAAATTCCAAGAAAATTCTAGCATGTCACATATGACATGTTTGATGATCCTGCCAAGTCTCATGTTATGGAGAATAGTATAACCCCATGAAACCCTCTCGAAACCATTTCTGCCCTTTTCAAGTTTGAACAACTTTACATTAGCAAACTTGTCCAAATGCTCTCAAACTTGGTCCACATGCTCAAATGGTCTAATTATGCATCTAAATTGGAGTATAGATGCTGAGTAAGTCTAAATTGGATTTAGACTGATGATTTCTATCATGATACCATGTTTCTCGGTCGACGATAAACTAGGAGATTGGGTTAATTATCGGAGTTGATTTAGGGATCTATATAAGCTTGACGTTAGAAGTTACTTGACCCTGATAATGGAAATTTGTGGACTGACTATAGTAAGGATAGCCCTTTCAAGTATTTGGGGATTATAGGACATTAGAAGATCGGGTGGAACACCATAGACATTGGATTTGTAGAATTACTAGATTACGTAGCAATTGATGGAAGTTAATGAGATGTTGGAATTGATTCATAGGAAAGAAACAAGATCTTGGATTGGAATACAACACATTTCCTTAGGATACAGATGCACTGTCTTAGGCCCTGGAAGGATAGGCCGAGCACTTGGATTGTCATGTTTAATTCAAGGTTTGCAGCTTATGCTCTACCCATGGATTTTTAGGTAGGGATAGCCATACACATGAGTTTGGGGATAGTTGACGTGTATGATTTTTCTTGAGCTCTTGACAAACCAATGCACTATATGGTTGTCCGGCCACTCCACCCCAGAGCTCTCACCAAGCATCATTCATGGCATCCCGCCGCGCTGAGTTCCTCGCCGCCCATGACCGCACACAAAATGGTCGGCAAGAGATGGCATCCCGCCGTGCCGAGTTCATCGCCGCACGCGACCTCACACCTACGTGGGCGGAATTTGAAGCTGCCAAGGCTGAATGGGGGTAGAGCAAGAGGCGGCCAAAGTTGCACAGAGGAAGCGGAAAAGTCAGAAAGCACTCATGAAAAGAGAGGCCCGCCGCCGCAAGAAAGAAGAGGACGCACGCGCTACTGCGGAGAGGTCGTGGAGATCCAAGCACGGTGGGGTGTCGCTGACAAAGCCGGGAAGGAGAACGACGGCGTCTGGCCAACATGTGAGAAGTAGTAATACTAGTAGTTAGTGTGTGTGTCTGTGTCTGAGTACGAGCATATACCAGTACTACTAGTTAGTACTGTAGTTTTTAGAGCAAATTACCAGTACATTAGCCTAAACTCAATGGAAAAATTCCTATCCTATGCATCAAATGGCATCTCTTTCTATATAGGAATTGAGAGGCATGTCATCTCACTTCCTATGATTTTCATATTCCTATAAAACTCCTTCCTATGAACGAAAGGGGAGAGGCCTCCGCTAGAGTAACTACTGTAGCTAGCAGTACTGCTGGTATAGTAGTTTTCTTCAGGAAGTGGAATTCAACGAAGTCATGATGGTTCCTTCGTCCGAGCAACTTCACAGTGGGAAAGGTTGGGCTTGTGATTTGACTGCTCATTAGTCATTATTACTGCGGCGCACCTAATGGGGTGACTCTCCCTTGGAGTTCTGCGTGCATGGCAAGTGGACCATGATGGTCAACGTCCCCCATGTTGGCGAACAGAAGTATTCTTTCTGATATCGAGGAGCAAGGAAACCTCATGGTAAAGTATCACTATTGATTTATATTTATTTTTAGTTCTGATGAATGCTAGCATTTCAACTCTTACGATGAAGGAGTGCCAAACATGGCATGTGCTGGATGTCCCACACGTTAGCGAAAGGAGTGGGACATGAACAGCATTGTAGAGCGTCTCAACTTCTTTCACTTCTGGGTCGGAGACCACACGTAGTAGTACTAGTGGTATGAATGATACAAAGTGCGACCCAGAGAGAAAGACACATCTAATTGGAAAGTCTCGAGGCGTACACGTAAACAAATATAGAACCTAATATGTGCCTTCAATTCATATAGTAGTAGTAGGGTACTTAGGCACGTATTCCATAACATCACTGTGCACTGCACGTACAACATTTAGTGGTACGTAGTAAAAGACAAATGCCTATATGCCACGCATGTTCATACTATTTGTGCCTTTCTACTTCACTTACTGCGCTACATTACTCAGGTCGTACGTCCACTCCTGGGTCCATGTCCATCATAGTTCAAGTCCCACGGTTCTTCATAGATGGAACGATCCATATCATCGCAGTTAGTGTGGATCCCCACGATGGAGACTCATCCAAACTATGGCCAGCCTCGACACGGAGAAGTCGCATACACCGGGAAGCGGCGCTCTCTCGGCCGTCATGCTGCTTCAAAGCCGGCGCCAGTGAGAGGTTGCCTCCGCTCTGGTCGAGCATTAATGTGGCACTGACGCTCCAGGGCAACGCTGACTGTTTCACGCGGGAAGCACGCGCTGGCAAGGGAGTATTGGTTTTGAACCGTTTCAGGTGTAGTACTAGTAGTTTGCAAAACTACTCAATTATTGCACTCAGTTTCCTAAGAAATTTTGGTAAAAAATGTTACTCCAAAGCCCGCTTCCCTTCTCCTTCCTCTTTCACCGCCCGTGCACGTCCGTGGGAAGTAACCGGTCAACCCTTATATAGGAGTGCTAGCACAAAAAGATGCATGCATGACCACTAAAATTTCCAGATTAAAGCGCCGCTCCGGCAGGAGTATGGCATATGTCGTTACCTTCGGCCGGGCGATGGCTACCGGGCGACAGCGACCAGAAACGAGGCGGCGGGAGGGGAATGAATGCCACTACTATTTGGGTTTGCCATCTGGCTTAAATGAATGCGCACCATCACATCTACCCGCCGGTGCACAAATTGTAACATACGTGTCTGCTTAAGTGGGCATCACGTAACTGGTGTGTGGGTGAGATTTTGAGAGACAGAGTGCGTGTGTGCGACTCTACTCTTCGGACATGTACTCAACCTTTTGCATCAGGATATAAGTATAATGGTATTACACTTTAGCTAGTGATTTATGTGGCCATGTTAATGTGGTTGTGTAAAAAATATGTCACTTCCTCCTCGTGATTTGCATTATATAATTACAAGCAAGATGCTCGTGCATTGCACGGAACATCAATATGCATTTTTTTTACAAAACACTTGTTGTGATTGACCCATGAAGGAGTAATCCCATGTGTAAAAACTAATGGTATCTTGAGAATTTTATCGGAAAACTGGTATCTTGAGAACATCTAAACTAACTTTATTGATTCTCAAATTATTACAATATCCTGCATTTTCATTACATGCCTCAACTTAACACTTCGAAGTAAAAGAGTTATTCCCACTACTACTATATTTCTCACAGACTCCACTATTTAACACAAACATCCTCATTGGGACAATCTCTGGCAATGTGCCCTGCTTCATTACACCGGAAACATACTGCTTCTGAAGAGTCTCGAGGTTTCCTTGTGAACACATAGCTTCCTTGGATCCTCGGCTTCCTTTTTGGGCAACCATTGAAGTAGTGCCCTGAATCGTTGCACCTGAAACAGGTGATATGACTCGGGTCCTTCCTGGAATCCAATCTACTTCTCTTCCTGGACTTTTCCGTTCCAATCAGGGCTTCTATTTCCTGTGGGTCATACTCTACTTCCTCTATCGGGAATTCTACTAGATCCCCTTTCAGACAATTCTGGGAGATGTGTCCTTCTTCTCCCCATGAATATCAAGACTTGGTGCAGAGTTTAACTAGGTCTTCTTCAGGTGTGTCCTCCACCTGTTCTTTAATACAGGTTCTTCTAAAATTTGAGGGCTCCTTTCATTGCTTCTTTCTTATACTGGATGGTTCTTTGTACAATGGGGTAAATGTGACACTGAGCAGGCTAGTGGTGTCACGCCCAATATGCGATCCTATCCTAAAGGAACTCGAAGGTCCCACCAAGGATAGAAGCGCATATTGGAGATGCTTTTGCAAGGTGGATATCATTACATCGTACCATTACATAATAGTTGGGGATACATACAAGAGGCAAACAATGGCACCCGTATACAACAACATTATACATAAGAGCATCATCCGACTATGGATGAAACACAAACAGAAACTCAAATGACATCCACCCTGCTAGCCTAGGATGCCGACCAGGAACCTATCCCCTGGACGACAAAGCAGAAGAAGAACTCAAAACAGGCAAGCATAGCTCTTGCGTCATGATCATCACATAACCTGTACCTGCAACTGTTGTTGTAGTAATCTGTGAGCCATGAGGACTCAGCATCCCATTACCATGGGTATCAAGACTAGCAAAGCTTAATGGGTATGGAAAGGATAAGTGGTGAAGTTGCAGCAGCAACTAAGCATATATGGTGGTTAACATACGCAAATAAGAGCGAGAAGAGAAGCAAACGGAACGGTCGAGAAGCTAGAAGTGATCAAAAAGTGATCCTGAAACTACTTACGTTCATACATAACCCAAAAACTGTGTTCACTTTCCCGGACTCCGCCGAGAAGAGACCATCACGGTTACACACGCAGTTGATGCGTTTTAATTCGAATCTGGTGTCAAGTTCTCTACAACTGGACATTAACAAATTCCCATCTGCCACATAACCGTGGGCACAGCTTTCGAAAGTTTAAACCCTGCAGGGGTGTCCCAACTTAGCCCATCACAAGCTCTCACGGTCAACGAAGGATATTCCTTCTCCCAGGAAGACCCGATCAGACTCGGAATCCCGGTTACAAGACATTTCGACAATGGTAAAACAAGACCAGCAAAGCCGCCCGAATGTGACGACAAATCCCAATAGAAGCTGCACATATCTTGTTCTCAGGGCACACCGGATTGTTCAAACTTCCGGTAGGCCAGCCCAGAGTTGCCCCTGGTGGCCACCGGCGGCTGACAGGTTGGACCAACACTCACGATGAGCACTGGCCCGGGGGGTAAAATAAGAAGACACTCGGGCTCCGGAAACCCAAGGGAAAAAGGCTTAGGTGAGGCAAATGTAAAACCAAGGTTGGGCCTTGCTGGAGGAGTTTTATTCAAGGCAAACTGTCAAGGGGTTCCTATAACACCCAACCGCGTAAGGAACCCAAAATCAAGGAACATAACACGGAAACTAGGGCGGCAAGAGTGGAACAAAACACCAGGCATATGGCCGAGCCTTCCACCCTTTACCAAGTATATAGATGCGTTAGTTAAATAATCCCAACATAATCCTGTCCATCATGGAGCAATCTTCGACTTCACCTGCAACTATAAGAGGGGCTGAGCAAAGCGGTAACATAGCCAAGCAATGGTTTGCTAGGAAGGGTGAAAAGGTTAGAGGCAGACATGGCAGTTTGGGAGGCTTGATCAACAAGTGATAGGTAGCACGGCATAGCGATAGAACGAAGAAACTAGCATAGCAATGATAGTAGTGAGATCCAGGGTGACGGTCATCTTGCCTGAAATCCTGCTTGGAAGAAGAACGAGTCCATGAAAAATATGAAGCCATGAAGACGAACCAAGCGTAGATGAACGAATCCTCACGATCGCAACAAAACAGGAACTATCGAGAAGAAGCACAACCGGAAAGAAGGAAACACACGGTAAACACACAACACATAAACTTGACATGATGCACAACCAAGCATGATGCATGACAAGGCTACATGCAGCTACTCATGGCAAGAGATTATGCATACAAGAGCAACACATCAAAGCAAGTTTAAATGAGGCCGGGAACAACATATAACAAATCCGGTAAGTCCTCACATGCAAATTTCGAAATTGGTCCAGATCTGAATAAACCTTATGTTCTAGTTGTTAAACAGCAAGTTAAGACGCACCAAGATGATCTACACGAAATTCTAGTCAAATTACATATAAAGTCCATTTATTTCGGAGCTACGGCCTAGAAGATATGAGCAAAACAAGTCAAACATGGCATTGATGCAAACTGCATTCAAACATCAAGCAAACACCCTCAAGACATGGATGCAACATGATAAGATGAAACTACATGCAAAATCAAGCAAGTTTCATATAGAGCATGCTCAAAACGGAGCAACGGTGCAATAGATACACTCCAAACAAGATATAACAACAATCTACCCAAAACAGCAAGTAGGCACTTTGCAATCATCAAAAGAACATGCTACAGGAAACATATGAACACAAACTTGACATGCACTTCATATACAGATAACGTAATTCAAATATCATTAAAGGTTCAGGTTCATAGGCATCAAGATTAAACAAATATGATCAATGCCAAATGCAACATAAGAACACAGCAGCATACGCATGAGCAGAGTTAATATGATGGCAACTTGAGAGCAAGAAAGAGAAAAGCTACAGCAAGTAAACTTAGAAACCAAGGGCATGGCATCAAAGTACACATAACAAATAGCAAATAACATCATGGCATCATAAACATATGGATCATCTATTAGTGGGAACTAACATGACAAGATTGAATGGTGAAACAGTTTCAGCAAGTGTAAAACAGGAACATTATGATAGCATATTTGCAAGCATGGTACAGAGGCATGTGACATCCAAAATTATCAAACATGGCATATTAATAGAGTAATCATAGCATACTTCAAAACATGTAATGGGAGCATCTCCGGAAGAGGCATGGATCACTCAATAACAAGCTCACAACAATGCATCATGAAGTTAACAGAAACCTGGAACATTATATAAGCATGTTCATGGAAATAAAAACATATTCGAAAGGATATATACGAGGCATAAAAAGGCATGTCATGATAGATAATAACATAGATAACAAAACATCTAAACTAAGCACCTCCAGATTATGCATGGATTAAATGTTAGCATCAAGCAAAGATAGCATCATGATATAGCAGTTCCAGCATTGACAGAGAGTTAACAGCAAGTAGCCCAGTTAACAAGCTTGATGCACTCACTACTGGGCATATAAAAATACATGGATTGCACCCCTGTAAAGATGGTATACTAATGCTCCTAAAACATGTAGACATCATGCTCATAAGATGGACACACAAAATGCAACAAAAATGATAAATCAGCAAGTTACAGCAGTTTTCAGTAGTTAACAGCAACATGCACTTTTGCAACAGGGATTAAGATATTAAGATGCACCTAACATGAATGCAAAGCACCCCAACATGTAGAGCATGAAGTGCAGAATATGTGCGTGTCAAGATCATCATCATAGCATCGTCAGGAACAAAGTTGTGGTACTCACAAGATGCACAAATGATGTTATCAAACAACATATTCCAGCAGTTTATATTATTTAGCAGTTCTGCAACGAATATTTAGTCCTGAAAATGGACTCAAACAAGCATGGCACAATGGAATAAAATTAAGAGCATCTCATGGTGAACACTTTGAAATATTATGCATGTGAAACGGAGCACCGAGCATCAAGTTATGACATGTCAAACATATGCACATAATGTTGAAAATCTGGGACTTGGTGGAAAACTACCAGCGCAAAACAGGATCCAGGTCGAGGGTAGTCTCTGCTACAGAATGGCGCCGGCGGAAGTCAACGGCGATGGCGTGGAGGTGTGGGATTCCGGCGAGCATCGGGAAGGCCGTGAATGGGTAGATCGGGCGCGGGGCAACCCATTCCCGGCGATGGGGCGGCTTGGGGTGATGCAAGCGCGTAGATCGGGGTGGCCATGGTGTTCCTGCGAGGTTCATGGAGAGAGAGCCCGTGAGGGAGAGAGAGAGAGAGAGCTTGTGAGGGAGACCGAGAGCAGAGGAGGGAAAGGGAAGGGACAGGAATGGGGCCGGCCTGCTGGAGGTCTCCGGCGAGACGGCGACGACCGGCGAGGAGCTCCTCCCCTGGAGCTCGGGAGCGAGGAGCACGGGGTGCTCAGGAGGAGCGGGGAGACGGCGGCGCGGCAGTTCGGGCCGGGTGAGTGACGGCGGCACAGCTCGGGCCTGGTGCGGCGCGGCGCGGGCTTTCCTAGGGCCAGGCGGGCCGCGACGCGGGGAGGAGAGAGAGGGTCGGCGGGGGAGACCTGTCGGGCTGCGGTTGGCCGAGGGGGCGGCGGCAGACATGTCCGGCGACGGGGTTTTCGTCCGGCGGTGCAAGGGGAGCGGGGCTAGGGTTTGGACTGCGATTTGGATGCGGGAGGGCATATTTATAGGTAGAGGGAGCTAGGAGAGTCCAAATGAGGTGCGGTTTTCGCCCACACGATCGTGATCGAACGGCGGAGAGCATGGAGGGGAGTTTGGATGGGCTCATGGGCTGTGGTGGAGGGGTGCTGGGCTGCAAAGAGAGAGGGCTTTTGGGTTACACGGTTAACCGTTGGGGCGTCAAACGGACTCCGAATGCGACGAAAATTGATAGGCGGTCTACCTACACTAAAACAACACCACATGCCAAGTTTCATCACATTCCGAGAACATTTTTCTCCCACACACGAAACAAGATCTGAGAGGGGCGACGGGTGCGTGCGAGTGTGGTTGGGATCAGAACGGACAGTGGAGAGAACTGCGAGGACCCGGACGGATACAATTTTTGAAAAACATGCAGATGAAATGCAGATGATGACATGGCAAAGTGCAACACGCAAGCAAAATGACATGGCAACGACGTCGAATAACTGGAAGACACCTGGCGCATCGGATCTGGGGTGTTACAACTCTCCTCCACTAACAAGAGATCTCGTCCCAAGATCTTAGGAACGAGACGGAAGAGAAAGAGGAAGAGGTGAAGTAAGAACGCAAGAGAGAAGATGAACAAAGTCGAGAGCACTCGGGTAGAAAAGAGGAATGACGAGTATGACGAGAATGAAAAGCTCAAGAAACAACATAGACTCTGAAACCACTCCGGTTAGACAATGTAGAAAATAATAACCACGAAAGAATTTGGTCAGCACTCCGGCTGAAAATGGAAGGAATAGAACATCAACTTCACAAGATGGGATGGCACTTGATGAGATGAACAATGCAATGCCTCCGGAAGAGTTGGAATAGTGGAATGAAGAGAGCCTAGAAGGAAGGATTGAACGGAGTTGTTGAGAAAATCAACAACGAAAGAATAAGCTTGTTGTGGACTTATCAAAAACATCTCAAACTTGAGGTGAAATTAAACCACAACCAAATGTCTGAATAGCTGGGAAGAACGAAGAAATGCAAAACTCCACTTCAGAAGAAAATGGAGAATTATTTGTACTTCGAGACGCGAGAGGAACGATACTTGAACTCCTCCAACAAAATCTTGATGAACTCTTGAAGAATGAATTAAATCATGAAGAACCACCATGAAGATCTCCGGTGACGAAAGGATGATGAGATAGAATGAAGGATGAAAGAATAAGATTAAAGCCTGCGGCGATTTAGATGGAGGATCCAACGAAATGGCCGAGGAAATTTGAACTCCGGAAAAAAAAGATGAAAACACTTGGAACTAGAATTTATTCATCATGAAGAAACTCCGACGATGAAATAAGAATAAGAATTACGTTATGCTTATCCTCACCAAATTAAATTGATGACAAGCAATGAATTTTGCATGCTACTTATTCTCCTTGAAAACAATTGATGATTATATGGCGCAACCTTGAGGAAGGTATTCAACGGACCACCTGTAGGATTTGGAAGAACGAAAGAATTAATATGATGACAAAGGAAAAAGAATCTGAATGAACCACCGTAAGAATTAGAAAATGACTGATGAAAGAGAATGAATCACCAGGAAGAATTAGAAGAACAAATATGCTAGAGGGGATTTCAATGCAAAAGAACGAAGAGATAATGAGCTGATTAAAGAATACTTGGCAGATGCGTTGGGATAATTGGATAGCGATAGCTAGAATGATGGCCTCTGGTGAAAAGAAATGGACAACAACTCCTGACATACTCCGGATTGGGTAAGAAAAGAATATCTGACAAATGGAATAATTTGAGAGGATAACATGAAGCTAGAACCATGAATATTCGAGAGATCGGACAAGATTTAGAGGGAAAAATTCTTCTTCGGTCTTCAAATGACGACGGGAAACACCACCAAAATTACTAAGACACTCCGGGAGAATGAAAAACGAAAAGGTTGAGCCAACAACGAAAAGAATTTGAAAGCGATCTTGGTGAAGGCATGTGACTGATGGGATCCATTCTTACGTCACACTTGAAAAGAATTTAAGAATAACTCCAGAATAATTAGAAGAGTCAGGTAAGAACCTGGGAAAAGACCTGTGGGTTAGGGCCCACTAAAAGAAAACACTGTTGAAAAGGATTGTTGAAGAGATAGATGATACACCGGAATCATTGAAATATTTGAATGAGGTGACAACCCCGAATTAATTGGAACACAAACGAATCTCCTGAGATGTCTTGAGCACTCCGGAAGGATAAACTGGCGAGAGGCGAACGAGCAAGAGGAAACATTTGGGCTACAAAAACAACATGACCAACACCGAATTCTTGAATTGGATCCACCGGAAAGAAAACGAGACGAACCATGATGAAGTCGACGATAATTCACCCATTCAGAGAATAGAGAAAGACTGAAGAGACTCCGCACGAATGAAATTGATGGTCGAAAGAGACTTAGACTCCAGGAAGAAAAAAGGGTGGGAGGGCGGGAAAAACAAAGGCACCTGGAAGGGAGAACCGACGAATAACTTGAAGAGTTGAAATAATTGAGAAAGAATGCAGAGACTTCGCACGAATAGGATGGATACTCGATTTCAGACTCCGGCTCTGAGAAGAAGAAGGCTGGGCGGCTGGGAAAAAGAAAACAACTGAGGATTGATCTTGGCAAAGAAGAAGAGGCTCGAGTCAACTTGACGAGAAATGCACCGGATGAAAAGAGCTGAGAACCAACAAACGAAAAACCAACTGCGTGATCCTAAAGAAAGTTTGAAGGGGAAGAGGAGTAAAGTCAAAACACCTATGTCAAGATTTCTCACCAGAGCGATGAAGGGGCTGAGGAGTAAAAAGAATTCCTACTCTCTGATATAACTAGACTCCGAAAACAGTTTTCTTCTAGACTCGACAGCGGCCAAGCTACACGATCAAACAAGGGGGCTCCTAATGTCGGTCGAGGCTCTCATACCAACTTGTCACGCCCAATATGTGACCCTATCCTAAAGGAACTCGAAGGTCCCACCAAGGAGAGAAGCGCATATTAGAGACGCTTTTGCAAGGTGGATATCATTACATCATACCATTACATAATAGTTGGGGATACATACAAGAAGCAAACAATGCCACACGAATACAACAACATCATACATAAGAGCATCATCCGACTACGGATGACACATAAACAGAAACTCAAACGATATCCACCCTGCTAGCCCAGGCTACCGACCAGGAACCTATCCCCTGGACGACGAAGCACAAGAAGAACTCAAAACAGGCAAGCATCGCTCTCGCATCATGATTATCGCATAACCTGTACCTGCAATTGTTCTTGTAGTAATCTGTGAGCCACGTGGACTCAGCAATCCCATTACCATGGGTATGGAAAGGATAAGTAGTGAGGTTGTAGCAGTGTCTAAGCATATATGGTGGTTAACATACACAAATAAGAGCGAGAAGAGAAGCAAACAGAACAGTCGAGTCCGGAAACTACTTACGTTCATACATAACCCAAAGACCATGTTCACTTCCCGGACTCCGCTGAGAAGAGACCATCACGGTTACACACGCGGTTGATGCATTTTAATTTGAATCTGGTGTCAAGTTCTCTACAACCAGACATTAACAAATTCCCATCTGCCACATAACCGCGGGCACGACACTACTAGGAAAAGGGCTATATATGATATGGACACTAATGGCGCACCGGACATGTGGTGCACCACTACTATATACTAATGGCGCACCATGTGTTGGTGCGCCATTAGTGTCCAAATACTAATGGCGCACCATATCCACGGTGCGCCATTAGTAACAATTTTTTTATTTTTTTTAAACTAGTAATGGCGCACTAGGGGATAGTGCGCCACTACTAGTTAAACTAGTAATGGCGCACCAGGTCCACGGTGCGCCACTAGTAATTTTCGTTCAAATTTTTTTAAATTTTTTTTCAAAACTAGTAATGGTGCACCAAGAGATAGTGCGCCATTAGTAGTTAAAACTAGTAATGGCGCACCACATCCACGGTGCGCCACTAGTAATTTTTTTTCAATTGTTTTTTCAAAAAAAATTCAATTTTTTTTATTTTTTTAAAACTAGTAATGGCGCACCGTGTGTGTAGTGCGCCATTACTAGTTGAACTAGTAATGGCGCACCACTCCCACGGTGCGCCATTACTAGCTTTGACCAAAAATCCCTCGAACGCACCCCCCCCCAAGTGGACCGCCTTTTTCAGTTTTAAAAAAATAAAAGAAAATGATGGAAATGTCAAAAAAATAAAAGAAAATAAGTTTCCCATGTGATATGTGGTCTAGTTGTTGGGAAAATTTACAAATACGAATTTCGACTTTATTTGCAAAATCTCTTTGGAAATTTATAAAATGGGCATAACTTTTGCATACGAACTCGGATTAAAAAGTTTTTTATATGAAAAATCATCTACTCGAAAAGTTACATCCGAATTTAATAGGGGGAATCCCGTTAAACATTTTCAAAATCCCCAAAAACCTAACAGAAAAAAGTTACGGGGTTTTCAAGATCTAGAGGCAAAAAATTAAAAAAAAATCTAACTTACTAGTGGCGCACCTAGCAAACGGTGCGCCACTAGTAACAGAAAAAAAATGGTTTTGAATTTTTTTTGAATTTTTTTTTCAAAAAATGATACAAATGATACGTAATATGGCCAGGAAGTTTGAAATATTTTTCAAAATTTCATCATAGTCATGAACATGAACAAAGTCCTAGACATCAACAAGGTATAACAGGATTGATATGATAGATATATCAACAAGTGCCTGTTAAGTGAAGTGGTGCTGTGGTTGGATAGAACTGCGAAGTTAAGGGTGCTCGGGCTGGAGTAGTGTGAGGATGGGTGACCTTTTGGGAAGTTTGACCATTTAGTGCGTTTTGACTTGAGATTAAGCATATTGACCCGAGATTAAGCCATAGTGACATGAGATTAAGAAAAATATGAAAGAAAATAAATTTTTTTTTGAAAAAAATTGTTACTAATGGCGCACTTCTATGTGGTGCGCCATTAGTATCTGGTATACTAATGGCGCACCATGGGCTATACTAATGGCGCACTGCCTGGTGCGTCATTAGTATCTGCTATACTAATGGCACACATGTGCTGCGCCATTAGTAAAAAATTCTAATGGCGTGGTGCTAGTGGCGCACCTGTAGTGCGCCATTAGTAGGCAAAATAGGTGCGCCACTAGCAGGGCTTTTCCTAGTAGTGCGGCTTTCAAAAGTTTAAACCCTGCAGGGGTGTCTCAACTTAGCCCATCACTAGCTCTCATGGTCAACGAAGGATATTCCTTCTCCCAAGAAGACCCGATCAGACTCGGAATCCCGGTTACAAGACATTTCGACAATGGTAAAACAAGACCAGCAAAGCCGCCTGAATGTGCCGACAAATCCCGATAGGAGCTGCACATATCTCGTTCTCAGGGCACACCAGATTGTCCAAACTTCCGGTAGGCCAGCCCAGAGTTGCCCTTGGTACACCCGTGGTGACAGTTTGGACCAACACTCACGACGAGCACTGGCCGGGGTAAAATAAGATGACCCTCGGGCTCCGGAAACCCAAGCGAAAAAGCTTAGGTGAGGCAAATGTGAAACCAAGGTTGGGCCTTGCTGGAGGAGTTTTATTCAAGGCGAACTGTCAAGGGGTTCCCATAACACCCAGCCGCATAAGGAACGCAAAATCAAGGAACATAACACCGGTATGACGGAAACTAGGGCGGCAAGAGTGGAATAGAACATCAGACAGAAGGCCGAGCCTTCCACCCTTTACCAAGTATATAGATGCATTAATTAAATAAGAGATATTGTGATATCCCAATATAATCCTGTCCAGCATGGAGCAATCTTCGACTTCACCTGCAACTAACAATGCTATAAGATGGGCTGAGCAAAGCGGTAACATAGCCAAGCAACGGTTTGCTAGGACGGGTGAAAAGGTTAGAGGCTGACATGGCAGTTTGGGAGGCTTGATCAACAAGAGATCGGTAGCGCGACATAGTGATAGAACAAAGCAACTAGCATAGCAATGATAGTAGTGAGATCCAGGGTGACAGTCATCTTGCCTGAAATCCTGCTTGGAAGAAGAACGAGTCCATGAAGAAGATGAAGCCATGAAGACGAACCAAGCGTAGACGAACGAATCCTCACGATCGCAACAAAACAGGAACTATTGAGAAGAAGCACAACCGGAAAGAAGCAAACACACGGTAAACACACAACACATAATCATGACATGATGCACAACCAAGCATGATTCATGACAAGGCTACATGCAGCTACTCATGGCAAGAGATGATGCATACAAGAGCAACACATCAAAGCAAGTTTAAATGAGGCCGGAAACAATCTATAACAAATCCGGTAAGTCCTCATATGCATATTTTGAAATTGGTCCAGATCTGAATAAACCTTATGTTCAAGTTGTTAAACAGCAAGTTAAGATGCACCGAGATGATCTACATGAAATTCTAGTCAAATTATATATAAGGTTCATTTAGTTCGGAGCTACGGCCTAGAAGATATGAGCAAAACAAGTCAAACATGGCATTGATGCACTGCAGCTCCCGAGCAGGGCTAACCTTTCTTGAACTCTATTGAAGTGCTATCGGTTTTGTATATTATTTTGTCAGTGTGTTTATTTGCACCGGTGGCGATCTTTGATGCCCATTGTATGTAATTTGTTGTCTGCTTGTGCTTTATATCATAGTGGCGAACTTTGATGCCTAGTGGATGTAATATGCCATAATTTCTTTATTGTATAGTCTAGGTTTTTTCTTATTCGCGATGCTACAGTTATTTTACTGTATATATATATATCATGTCTTCGCAGTAAACCGGCCAAACCATAAAATTACGGTACATAATCAAGCCGTCATGCAAATCACTATGTATGATCCGCATCATGGGCCCCGTCATCTTGGTCCATTAACAAGCCTAAATATAAACTCGCCCACTAGTAGATTCGGGCCTTTAATGGGCCGAATAAACCGCCAGCCCTATTTTTGCAAGAAAATTCAATGGGCTTTTAGGAGGCTGAAAAGTAGGTTCGGCCTGAAACGTGATGAACAACTCACGGGCCGGCAGCAGGCCGAAATAGACCCCGGCCCATGATTGTGCCAATCACATCACGGCTTATTAACAGGCCAAAATTGTCTCGGTCCTTGTTTGGCCCAATCAGATTATCGGCTGTGAGCACAGCAGATCTAAACCGGGCCATAGTTAGGCCCAACTATATGACAGGATTTTAACAGGAGGAAATAAATATAGGGACGAAAAGTCAAACGGGCCTTTAATAGGATGAAAACTAATATCAGGCCGAATTACTAAATGGTCCTTTAGCAAGTGGGCCCCAAAGCATAGCGTCCAGTTGACGGGCCGAATTTGATATGGGCCATAATTTAGCCCAAAGCCTCTTAATGGGCGGGTCTGATCTGGGTTGTAATTTGGCTAGGAATGTGGTAGGCTTTTAAGGGGCCTTATCTCATATGGGCCTTTATTAGGCCAAGAACGTGGCACGCTGTTAATGGACCAGATCAAATATGGACCGGCATTTGGCCCAAAACATGGCAGCCTGTTAATGGGTCGGCCCAGTAATGTCCTCAAAATCTTGTGGGCCTTTAGCTGGGCCGACCCATTATGGTCGGCCAAATCTCGTGGGCCTTTAGCTGGGCCGGCCCATTATGGTCCACAAAATTTGGTGGCCTTTAGCTAGGGCGGTCCATTATGGTCCACAAAATGTTGTGGGCCTTTAGCTGGGTCGGCCCATTATGGTCCGCAACATCTTATGGGCCTTTACTTGGGCTGGCCCATTTAATCTTTATGGACCACTTTTGGGCCGGTCCATGTGTCAACATATCATAGGCGCATCTCGCCCATTGGATGAGTGACACCTATGCTAACGCGGAGCTGACACGTGGTTCCGTCGGCCAATGAGAATTTTACACGTGGAAAATTGACATTGGTCGTGGCTGTTAGCGAGTTATCGGATCCAAAAGCAGACCCGATAGCTTAACGGCGTCCCGTTACGGTGGATGCCACGTGTCGGTCACCCTTGATGAAAGCACTTCTATGACGCGCGATTTATCATCATGGAAGTGGACACTTCCGTGATGATAATTTTGGTAATGTCATGGAACACTTCTACGACAGCACAGGTATGACTATCTTGACTCTGTCATAAGTCGTCATGGATGTACATGCATGACAGAAAACGTGACCTACTATGACAAACACGTATCATCACGGAAGTGTATTTTTTTTTGTAGTGCCACCGTGATCTCATGGGCTGGGAAGTAGTGGCTAAATTTCCTCGAGGCCATGATAAGGCCGAAGATTAGCTTTTGTACTCCATAGTACCTTGACCTAGCCCCCTGTAATAGAGAGTTAACAAAGTACACGGGCCGTTGCACCACTTTCTTCCTTGTTGCGGTTTTGGAACTGCCTTCACTAACTTGCTCTGCATTTCTTCGGTCTTTGTCTGATTCTGCCCTGGCTGGTTCAATTTCACCTCCGGAGGGGGTAGGTGATGCAGCTGCCTCTTCATCCACTTCTCGCTATGACACCAGTGCTGCACTAACCACTTGATTTGTTGCCGCTAAGTATAGCAACAATGGCTCTTGTGGTTTAGGAGCAACTAGGGTGGGAGCACATGAAAGGTATGCTTTTAAGTCCCTCAGTGCTGCTTCTGCCTCCAGGGTCCACTTCATAGGTCCTGCCTTCTTCAAGATTTTTAATAAAGGCAAGGCCCGCTTGGTAGATTTGGAAATGAACCTACTTAGTGTGCAACAAATCCATTCAAACGCCTCACATATTTGACAGTCTTGGGTGCATGGATCTGCTAGATTGCCCTGATCTTGTCTGGGTTGGCCTCTATCCCCCATTGGGATACAAAGAAACCAAGGAGCTTGTCAGAGGGTACGCCAAATACACACTTCTCAGGGTTTAGCTTCAAATTGATCTTGCGCAAGTTTGCAAAGGTTTCTTCCAAATCTTGAATGAGGGATGATTGGTTCTTGGTCTTGACCACTATATCATCCATGTAAGCTTCTACATTCCTGTGCAACTGAGGTGTCACACCCAATATGCGACCCTATCCAAAAGGAACTCGAAGGTCCCACCAAGGATAGACCCGCATATTGAGACGCTTTTACAAGGTGGATATCATTACATCAACATTACATAATAGTGGGGATACATACAAGAGGCATACAATGCCACACGAATACAACAATACATCATACAAGAGATCAACATCCGACTACGGATGAAACACAAACAGAAACTTAAACGACATCCACCCTGCTAGCCCAGGTTGCCGACCTGGAACCTATCCCCTGATCGAAGAAGAAGCAGAAGAAGAACTCCAAACAAGCAAACATCGCTCTCGCGTCAAGATCATCGCAAAACCTGTACACAAGAATCGTTGTTGTAGTAATCAGTGAGCCACGAGGACTCAAAGAATCCCATTACCATGGGTATCAAGACTAGCAAAGCTTAATGGGAAAGGAAGGGGTAAAGTGGTGAGGTTGCAGCATCGACTAAGCATGATATGGTGGCTAACATACGCAAATGAGAGCGAGAAGAGAAACAAAGGAATGGTCGTGAAGCTAGCAATGATCAAGAGGTGATCCTGAACACCTACTTACGTCAAACATAACACAGAAACCGTGTTCACTTCCCGGACTCCGCCGAGAAGAGACCATCACGGCTACACACGCGGTTGATGCGTTTTAATTCGGATCTGGTGTCAAGTTATCTACAACCGGACATTAACAAATTCCCATCTGCCACATAACCGCAGGCACGGCTCTCGAAAGTTTATACCTGCAGGGTATCCCAACAAGCCCATGACAAGCTCTCGCGATCAACGAAGAATAGACCTTCTCCGGAAGACCCGATCAGTCTCGGAATCCCGGTTTACAAGAAATTTCGACAATGGTAAAACAAGACCAGCAAGACCGCCTGATGCGCCGACAATCCCGATAGGAGCTGCACATATCTCGTTCTCAGGGCAACACCGGATGAGACAGGCTACGAGTAAAACCAGACTTCGAGTTTTCCCGAGGTGGCCCCGCAGGCGGCTCGGTTCGGACCAACACTTAGACAAGCACTGGCCCGGGGGGGCTAAAATAAAGATGACACTTGGGTTGGCCGACCCAAGGGAAGGGTATAGGTGGTGGTGAGGCAAATGGTAAAACCAAGGTTGGGCCTTGCTGGACAAGTTTTATTGAAAGCGAACTGTCAGGGGGGTCCCATAAATCACCCGACCGCGTTAGGAACGCAAAAAATCCGGGAACATAACACCGGTATGACGGAAACTACGGCGGCAAGAGTGGAACAAAACACCAGGCATAAGGCCGAGCCTTCCACCCTTTACCAAGTATATAGATGCATTAATAATATAAGAGATATTGTGATATCCCAACAAAACCCTGTCCACCATGGAGAAATCTTCAACTTCACCTGCAACTAGCAACGCTATAAGAGGGGCTGAGCAAAGCAGTAACATAGCCAAACAACGGTTTGCTAGGAAAGGTGTCAAAGGTTAGAGGTTCATGGCAATATGGGATGGCTTGATAAACAGGTGATAGGTAGCGCAGCATAGCGATAGAACAAAGCAACTAGCATAGCAATGATAGTAGTGAGATCCAGGGTAGCGGTCATCTTGCCTGAAATCCCGCAAGGAAGAAGAACGAGTCCATGAAGAAGACGAACGGATGAAGCCGAACCAACCGTAGACGAACGAATCCTCACGATCGCAACGAAATAGGAACTAACAAGAAGAAGCACACAACATAGGTAAACACACCACACATAGACAAGACATGATGCACAACAAGCATGATGCATGACAAAGCTACATGAAGCTACTCATGGCAAGAGATGATGCAAACAAGAACAACACATCAAAGCAAGTTTAAATGAGGCCGGAAACAACATATAACAATTCCGGTAAGTCCTCATATGCAAATTTCGAAATTGGTCCAGATCTGAATAAACCTTATGTTCTAGTTGTTAAACATTAAGTTAAGATGCACCAAGATGATCTACACGAGATTCTAGTCAAGTTACATATAAAGTTCATTAGATTTGGAGCTACGACCTAGAAGATATGAGCAAAACAAGTTAAGCATGGCATTGATGCAAAATGCATACAAACATCAAGCAAACACCTCAAAACAAGGATGCAACATGATAATATGAACTACATGCAAAAACAAGCAAGTTTCATATAGAGCACACTGAAAACGGAGCAACGGTGCAACACATACACTCTATACAAGTCATAACAACAATCTGTCCATAACAGCAACTAGGCATCTTGCAAGCATCAAAACAATAAGATACAGCACCCCAACATAATAAAAAAAGGCATGGGCATGAAGTACAGGTAAAGCACTACAAAACATGAACACTGAGCTATCTCCAGAGACAACTAGAACATGCTCCAAAACACATGGTAAGATTGCAAATAATAACAGTTTCAGACTTTAGCAGAAATAACATCAGGTTGCAATGTTTAGAGCAAGCTAACAACATGTTACAGGAACTTATCATGGCAAACAAAGGCATAGCATGATACTACTAAATGCATAGAACAAGAGTCACTTACTGACCATGAGCCAAAAAGGATCAGAAGATAAGATGGCACCCATGTAAACATAGCAAGTTATATTACAGATTCAAACCTGGCAGGAACAACAATAAGTAGGCATGTTCATGAGCTTGAACCACTCACCACAGAGAAATACATGGCATGGCAAGGCAACCAACAGTAAGAAGGCATGTTTGTGAAGCTATACATGGCAAGAGCAAGGTCATAGGGTGCATGGATCACTAGGAAAACACATAGGAACAAGTGAACTTAATGTTAACAGGCTGACAGCAACATTTTCAAGCAACTTTAAAGCAAGATTACAACATGATACAGCAGTCTATAATTGCAACCAAGGGCATGAATGGATAGAGCATGACATGTAGATCAAAACATGTTTATAGAACATCTCCAGATTATGCATAGAATGATTAGTAGAAGCATGTTAACATAGCAACAAAATATAACAGAATCTGTCAGGAAAACAGCAACAGCAAGTACACTACTTAACAAGCTCGATATACTCAGCACACAACTCACAAAAATACATGGTTGGCACCCCTGGAAAGACGGCATGGCATAGATCAACATTCATGTAGACATCAACCTCATAGGATGCACACATCAAACATGGCATAGATGATAAATGAGCAAGTTATAACAGTTTCAGCAGATTAACATCAACATGCACTCTTCCACCAGCATTTCGGGCATCAAGATGAGCTCAAATGAAAATGATGCAATGGAATGAAATGAAGTACTCGTTGAGACGAACAATTTGACATATTACACGCATGAAACGGAGCTATGGATGCAGAGATACAAACGATGAACATGGCATGATTATGCAAAAATCCTGAGGACTTGGTCGTTTTTCTGAAAAAATGAATGCGCGCGTGATAGCTAAAAGTCGCACGGTGCGGGTTTTAGGAGGGGGGATTGCTCACCATGGGTTGCAGGCCCGGTTCGGCTAGAGCTGGGCCTTGGAGGCCGGCGGCTGGGTTGCGGGGCCCGCGAGGCAGCGGCCCCGTGCGCTCACACGCACGCGCAAGAGAGGGAGGCTGCGCCGGCAGTGCTTCCGGCGAGCGGCGGCGAGCCTTGGACGGCGAAGCAGGCGAGAAACGGTGCGGGGCGGCTGGAGTGGACCGATCCGGACAGCGCGGAGCCGGATCCGGCCGCGGGGGGAAGTCGGAGGGGCTCCGGCGACGAGATCCGAGCGGCGGCGGCGAGCTCGGAGCTCCGACGGTGGCTGCAACCTATGGAAGAGAGAGACGTTGTGAGGAAGGAGGGGAGCAAGACGGGAGACGGCGGAGGCGGCGACCTGGGACGGCGGAGACGGCGGCTCGGGCGACGACAATGGGCAAAGCGGACTCGCCGGGCGCTGCAGGGAGAGAGCAGCGCTGGCTTCTCCCTCCGATCCAGATCGGATCGAGGAGGAGCAGCCCGGCGGCTGCGGGCAGGCTCGGGCTCTGGCGGGCCTCAGCGGGCCCTGGATGGGCCTAACAGAGCCAAGGGCGGCGGGAGGAGGCTGAGGCGACGTGGCGACGCCTTGGTTGGCGGGCGCCGGGCGCTTAGCGGCGGCCGGGCGAACGGGCGGCGCGCCAAGTGGCGGAGATGGGCTCGTCCGGCACGAAATTCGAGGAAGATGCGGCAGCTGGAGGTGGGAGGCGGCTAGGGTTAGACTAGGGCGCTCAAAATGGCAAGGGGAGGGGTTTTAAATAGGAAAAAGGGGGCTAGGGTTAGGGGACTTGCTCCGTTTTCGGACCGTTAGATCTCGATCGGAGGGTTTCGGACGCGAGGGGAGGTAGGCTGGGCCTAGGAGGGGTTAGAGGGATGTGTTTAGAGGGCCTTGGGCTGAGAAGAGAGAGAAGAGAGAGAGAGGCCCGGCGGCAGTTTCGAAGAACGAAACATCCGACGAAGGTACCGACAGCGGTACCGCTATATGTAACGATTGGGCTATCAAATGGACTCCGAATGTGATGAAACTTGGCAGGCGCTCTATCTACTCTATAATAAGACTGCACGCCAAGTTTCAACCCATTCCGAGAACATTTTTATGCCACTTATAAAATAATATTTCGGAGGTGCCGGAGGCGCGTGCGTGTGTGAAAGGGCTCGGAACGGACAACGGAGAGAAGCGACGGAACCCGAATGGATGCAAGTTTTGAAAAACATGCAGATGAAATGCGAATGATGACATGGCAAAATGCAACACGCAAGTAGCTGACATGGCAACGACGGCGAATAACTGGCAGACACCTGATGCATCGAATCCGGGGCGTTACAACACTCCTCCACTAACAAGAGATCTCGTCCCGAGATCTTAGGACCGAGACGGAAGGGAAAAGAGAAGAGGTGAAGCAAGAACTCAAGAGAAGGAGCAAAGAATCGAGAGCACTCGAGAAGAAGAGAGGAACGACGAGATTGACGAGAATCAAAAACTCACGGAATCAGATAGAGTATCAAAGCACTCCAGTTAGGACGAGATAAGAAACGAATAAGACTGAAAAGGATTTAGGTAGCACTCCAGCTGAAAATGGATTAGAACAAGAACTTCAGAGGATGGAATGATACTTGATGAACTCTTGAAGAATGAATTAAATCATGAAGAACCACCATGAAGAACTCCGGTAACAAAAGATGA
The DNA here is from genome assembly GCA_021437245.1 of Aegilops speltoides. Taxonomy (NCBI): domain Eukaryota; kingdom Viridiplantae; phylum Streptophyta; class Magnoliopsida; order Poales; family Poaceae; genus Aegilops; species Aegilops speltoides. Next base: position 303,411,999 of record CM038146.1, on the reverse strand, counting down.
TGAGATAGAAAGGAAGGATGAAAGAATAGATGAGCGTTGCGATGATTTAGATGGAGGTTCCGACGAAATGGTCGAGGAAAATTGAACTTCGGAAAAGAAAAGATGAAAATACTTGAAACTAGAATTTATTCATCAAGAACAAACTCCGAAGGAAGGGATTACTCACTTGGATGAAATAAAAATAAGATTTATTGTATGCTTATCCTTCATCAAATTAAATTGATGACAAGCAATGGATTTGCATACTACTTATCCTTCTTGAAAAAGATTGAGAAGTTACATATCTCCAACTTGAGAAAGGTCTTCATGAACCACCGGTAGGATTGAAAAGAACGAATGAATTAAAATGACAATCGAGGAAAAATAATCTTGAACGAGCCACCGTGAGAATGAAAACGAACGAAGAAAAGAGAATGAAACGCCGGTAAGAATTAGAGCAAGCACGAAGATATTTGAGGGAATTTAGCGACAAGAGAACGAAGAGATCGTGAACTGATTGAAGAATACTTAACGAAGCACCGGAAGGATATTGAGACGAACAAAAGGGCACGGATAATAATTGGAGAACGAATCTGAAAACTTAGAATGAAGAAATCTTCTGAAAAGATGGCCTCCGGATGATCGAGAGAGAAAGCAACTCCTGAAATACCCCGGATGGATGAAAATAATTTGCATGACTTGAAACAATTTGATAGGATAACATCGAGCTAGCACCGCGAATCTCCGGGAGAACGGACAAAATTTAAGAGAAATCTTCTTCGATCTTCAAATGACGGCGAGAAACACCACCAAAATTACTGAGGTACTCCGGGAGAAAGAAAAGGAGAGGGGTTGAGCCAACAATGAAAAAATTTGAAAACGATCTTGGAGAAGGCATGTGACTGATGGGGTCCATTCTTACGTCACTCTTGAAAAGAATTTGAGAATAACTCCGGGGAATTAGAAGAGTCAGGTAAGATCCTGGGAAAAGACCTGTGGGTTAGGGCCCACTGAAGAGATAACACCGTTGGAAAGGATTGATGAACAGATAGATGATGCACCGAAATAATAGAAATATTTAAATGAGGTGACAACCTCGAATTAATTGGAACACAGACGAATCTCCTGAGATGTCTTGAACACTCTGGAAGGATAAACTGGCGAGAGGCGAATGAGCAAGGAGAACACTTGAGCCGAGGAAAAGAATATGATCAACACCGAAAAAAACTTGAATTGATTCCACCGGAAAAGAGATGAAGAATGTCCAACAAAAGAGAATTCACCGGTTGAAATAATTGAGGGAAGACTGAAGAGACTCCACACGAATGGAATTAATGGTCGAAAGAGACCCAAACTCCGGGAAGAAGAGGGTGGGAGGGCGGTAAAACAAAGGCAACTTGGATGGGGAAACCGACGAATATCTTGAAGAGAAAAACACCCGTTGAAATCATTGAGGAAGGAAAGCAAAGACTTCGCACGAGTAGGATGGATACTCGATTACGGACTCCGGATTCGAGAAGAAGAAGGGAGGGCGGGTGGAAAAAACAAGGGCAACTTGGGACAGGGAAACAACATTGATCGAAAAGAGCTGAGGATTGATCTCCCAAACAGAGAGAGGTTCGAATCAGCTTGACGAGGAATGCGCTGGACAAAAGAGGATGGACAACGAACGAAAACTAACCGCGTGATCCTACAGAAAAATTTGAATGGGAAGAGGAATAATTCAAAACACCTACGTCAAGATTCCTCACCAGAGCGACGAAGGGGCAGAGGAGTAAAAAGAATTCCTACTCTCCGATATAACTAGACTCCAAAAACAATTTTCTTCAAGACTCAACAACGGCCAAACTACACGAACAATCAAGGGGGCTCCTAGGGTCAGTCGAGGCTCATATACCAACTTGTCACGCCCAATATGCGACCCTATCCAAAAGGAACTCGAAGGTCCCACCAAGGATAGACCCGCATATTGAGACGCTTTTACAAGGTGGATATCATTACATCAACATTACATAATAGTGGGGATACATACAAGAGGCATACAATGCCACACGAATACAACAATACATCATACAAGAGATCAACATCCGACTACGGATGAAACACAAACAAAAACTCAAATGACATCCACCACCTTTAGCCCAAAGCTGCCGACCGAACCTATCCCCTGATCGAAGAAGAAGCAGAAGAAGAACTCCAAACAAGCAAACATCGCTCTCGCGTCAAGATCATCGCAAAACCTGTACCTGCAAATGTTGTTGTAGTAATCCATGAGCCACGAGGACTCAGCAATCCCATTACCATGGGTATCAAGACTAGCAAAGCTTAATGGGAAAGGAAGGGGTAAAGTGGTGAGGTTGCAGCAGCGACTAAGCATGATATGGTGGCTAACATACGCAAATGAGAGCGAGAAGAGAAACAAAGGAACAGTCGTGAAGCTAGCAATGATCAAGAGGTGATCCTGAACACCTACTTACGTCAAACATAACACAGAAACCGTGTTCACTTCCCGGACTCCGCCGAGAAGAGACCATCACGGCTACACACGCGGTTGTTGCGTTTTAATTCGGATCTGGTGTCAAGTTATCTACAACCGGACATTAACAAATTCCCATCTGCCACATAACCGCGGGCACGACTCTCGAAAGTTTATACCCTGCAGGGTGTCCCAACAGCCCATGACAAGCTCTCGCGATCAACGAAGAATAGACCTTCTCCCAGAAGACCCGATCAGTCTCGGAATCCGGTTTACAAGACATTTCGACAATGGTAAAACAAGACCAGCAAGACCACCCGATGCACCGACAATCCCGATAGGAGCTGCACATATCTCGTTCTCGTGGCAACACCGGATGAGACAAAGCTGAGTAAAACCAGACTTGAGTTTCCACGAGGTGGCCCCGCAGGCGGCTCGGTTCGGACCAACACTTAGACAAGCACTGGCCCGGGGGGGCTAAAATAAAGATGACCCTTGGGTTGGCCGACCCAAGGGAAGGGTATAGGTGATGGTGAGGCAAATGGTAAAACCAAGGTTGGGCCTTGCTGGACAAGTTTTATTGAAAGCGAACTGTCAGGGGGGTCCCATAAATCACCCGACCGCGTTAGGAACGCAAAAAATCCGGGAACATAACACCGGTATGAAGGAAACTAGGACGGCAAGAGTGGAACAAAACACCAGGCATAAGGCCGAGCCTTCCACCCTTTACCAAGTATATAGATGCATTAATAATATAAGAGATATTGTGATATCCGAACAAAACCCTGTCCACCATGGAGAAATCTTCAACTTCACCTGCAACTAGCAACGCTATAAGAGGGGCTGAGCAAAGCGGTAACATAGCCAAACAACGGTTTGCTAGGAAAGGTGTCAAAGGTTAGAGGTTCATGGCAATATGGGATGGCTTGATAAATATGTGATAGGTAGCGCAGCATAGCGATAGAACGAAGCAACTAGCATAGCAATGATAGTAGTGAGATCCAGGGTAGCGGTCATCTTGCCTGAAATCCCGCAAGGAAGAAGAACGAGTCCATGAAGAAGACGAACGGATGAAGCCGAACCAACCGTAGATGAACGAATCCTCATGATCGCAACGAAACAGGAACTAACAAGAAGAAGCACACAACATAGGTAAACACACCACACATAGACAAGACATGATGCACAACAAGCATGATGCATGACAAAGCTACATGAAGCTACTCATGGCAAGAGATGATGCAAACAAGAACAACACATCAAAGCAAGTTTAAATGAGGCCGGAAACAACATATAACAATTCCGGTAAGTCCTCAGATGCAAATTTCGAAATTGGTCCAGATCTGAATAAACCTTATGTTCAAGTTGTTAAACAGCAAGTTAAGATGCACCAAGATGATCTACACAATATTCTAGTCAAGTTACATATAAAGTTCATTAGATTTGGAGCTACGGCCTAGAAGATATGAGCAAAACAAGTTAAGCATGGCATTGATGCAAAAAGCATACAAACATCAAGCAAACACCTCAAAACAAGGATGCAACATGATAATATGAAGCTACATGCAAAAACAAGCAAGTTTCATATAGAGCACACTCAAAACGGAGCAACGGTGCAACACATACACTATACAAGTCATAACAAGAATCTGTCCATAACAGCAACTAGGCATCTTGCAAGCATCAAAACAATAAGCTACAACCCCCCAACATAATAACAAAAGGCATGGGCATGAAGTACAGGTAAAGAACTACAAAACATGAACACTGAGCTATCTCCAGAAACAACTAGAACATGCTCCAAAACACATGGTAAGATTGCAAATAATAACAGTTTCAGACTTTAGCAGAAATAACATCAGGTTGCAATGTTTAGAGCAAGCAAACAACATGTTACAGGAACTTGTTGACATCGGATTTTGGCAAGGTACAAAAGGCAAGTAAGATGGCCTCAAGTGAAAGAGTTTCCAGCATGCAAAGTTTCAGGCTGACGAGTGGAGTAACTTTGATGTTTAATTTATCGCCATTCGACTTTATATCGGTGGCCGAAGTTGCACTCCGAGTGACAAGATTCAAACATTCTGAGTGGTTTTCGGCCAATCTTGCCTTCAAGACGACCTCGGATGGAGGAGTATTCTAAAGGAATTGTCTTCGTCTCGTCGAGGAAATCAATTTTGATATATAAATCATCTCAATCCGAGTTCATATGCAAAAGTTAGAGGCAATACACTGCAGGCAAGTCGAGTGGAAATCTGGCGCAAAGTACCAGACGCCATGTCTGGTGGGTCGCGCGAGCAATTAGGCCCTTAAGAAGTCCTTGAATCGAAAAACCTTCAACACGAAAGAGTTTTGTCTCGTTGAGCCGATTGATTTTCATATATAATTCGTCTCAATCCGAGGTCGTATGAGACTTGGGGAGACAAATCAAGATCAGGCTATGTGTTTGGTCGAGTGAAAGCTTACCATCCGAGTGAAAACTCACCGGTCGAGTGAAAACCTACCGATCGAGTCACCGGTCGAGTGAAAATCTACCGATCGAGTCACCGGTCGAGTGGAAACCTACCGATCGAGTCACCGGTCGAGTGAAAACCTACCGATCGAGTCCAAGGTCGAGTGGAAACCTACCGATCGAGTAAAAGGTCGAGTGGAAACCTACCGATCGAGTAAAAGGTCGAGTGAAAACCTACCGATCGAGTAAAAGGTCGAGTGAAAACCTACCGATTGATTGTCTTCCGAGTGAAAATATAGTCATCCGAGTGAAAAAGTCCAGTCGGACCATCCGAGTGAAAGACTCTAAAATCCGAGTGGATGAGCTCAAATCCGAGTGAAACTGAACATGTGCCCAAAAGTTTATCAAGATGATCTCGGATGAAAAAGTGTTCAATACAGAAGTTGTGCGTATCGTCAAGACGGTAAAATTTGCTTTTGGAGTCATCGTCATCAGAGATAGTATATGGCCTGCAAATTCACTACAAGACTCGGATAATTCAGTCTACCGCAAGACCGAGTCCGACTGAAAGGTAAAGATGACCTCGAAAAGTATTCAAGATGGCCTTATTTGAAAAAGTGATCAACATGAAAGTTGTTCGTATCGTCGAGGCGCACAAGTTCGATATTTGGGCCGTCTTGATCGGAGGTCATATGGAGGCTGGGCGGCCTGCACAAGGAGGAAGACAGAAGTTGGGCCAGATTCAGACTGGATCCGAGTTGGAATAGAACTAGGACTCTAGGACGCAAATTGATGTAATTTTTCTTGTAAGGAAAGCCTAGATGAATCCTTTACTTGTACGGAAGTCCAGCCGCCTCTTATATATGTTGGGGTGACGGCCGATTGAACAACACACAATCGAACAAATCAATATACTACTTTTTCCCGTCTACTTTTATCTCTCCATCGTTTTTCTCTCTCGTTCTTCGCTGTTCTTCGTGTTTGAGAGCTGCGAATCTCGAGGCTCTAGGGCGAGCGAATCGACCTAGGGCAGCCCATAGCCGCCGCAATCCTGACAGGGTCCCTCCCGGCGCTGGGTTTCGGTCTGCAAAAGCACCCGCCGATCGCCTTTGCGTGTCATGTTGTCGGTCGGGTCTCCTTCGACGTGAGCTGCGGTGCATCACCCCGGCGCCGAGGGTACACGGACGGTTCGTGTGTCGACACACTTTTGGCGACTCACCGGGGAACGAAGATCAATCATCATCATCCACCATGTCCGATTTTCCCAAGCCATCTGAGGTAGACGCCGATAACATCATTAAGCCCAGTCTTGATGAGATATCGGCCGATCATCGCCAAGTCTATGAGGAGTACAAGAAGGCACGCGAGGAGAAGGACTTGCAGGAGTTCCTTGCAAAGTTCAAGAAGGATCGCCAAGGCAACATCACTCCGATTGAAGAAATCAAGTTCCCTCCTCTTCAAGCCGAAAGGTGTTAAACCCTCTGTAAGTACTACCTTTTCTCCTGAGCAGTGGGCTGAGATTGAAAGTCGTATTGCTGATGGTAACAATCTAGTCTATCAAACTTTCATAGAAAATACTAATGCTCAGAAGAATACATCTCAATCGACTAGTGGTAATAATGGTGTAGCCGATAGTGTGCGTAACCCTAATCTGCTTTACCTATCTCATCGGCGCCCCCAGTGCCGATGACTTATTATCCTACCCAAACAAATCAGATTGTGGCTGCACCCATTAATCCTATTATGAACATGCCAGGTTCGGTGGTGATGCCGAACCAAACCCTACCTACAGCTACAACCACTCGACCACTAGCAAATTATGGGTTGACATACCTGCCACAATTCCTACCTACAGCTAGTAACCCTACTCCTCCTATGCCACTGCCACAAGCTTCATCGGCCACTATGGATGATGGTTTAGCTAATCTTAGAGAGGAGATGGCTAAGATGCTTCGAGAGAATTTTGGAGTTGAGTTACCTCGGAATCGGATTTACCAAAAGCCGTACCCCGAGTACTTTGATGCCATCCAAAGCCCTCCGGATATAAAATTCCAGATTTTGTTAAGTTTAATGGAGAGGGCACAAAACCACATGGGAGCATGTTAGTCAATACTTAGCACAATTGGGTGAGGCAGGCTCATTGAATGAATTGAAAGTGCGTTTATTTCCTTTGTCATTAATCGGTACCGCATTTTCATGGTTTTCTTCTTTACCACATGGTTCCATTCGAGTTTGGTCGCAGCTAAAGCAAAAATTTCATGATCACTTTTATAGCGGCGACAATGAACTCAAGTTGTCACATCTAACATCGGTTAAGCAGAAGCATGATGAATCGGTCTCCGATTACGTCAAGAGATTCGAGAAACGAAAACCGTGTTTTAGTTTGGTGATAACCGAGAGAGACTTGGCAGACCTAGTGTTGAGTGGTTTGAGAACTCCCATTAGAGAAAAGCTAGAAGGCTATGAGTTCTTAAATATTAACCAAGTCTTACAAAGGGCTTTGGCTCAGGAAAGCCGAAGCAAAGATCTCAAAGAAGTGCATAGGTACAAAGCCGATCATCCAAAGATGAATATGGTGGAATATGATAGTGATCACTCTGGACGATGAGGGTGATGTTTTGTTATTGAATTTGTTTGGCCATCTAAGGCCAAACCCTTTACTTGTAATGATCTGAAACCGATTCATAAGAATCGTGATGAAGAGATGAAGTTTACTTTTAACATTGCTAAGTGTGATAGAATATTTGATGCTTTGCTGCAGGCTAAGATTATTAGAATATCCCATACTTTACCGCCGTTTGAAGAGCTGAAACGGCGTGCTTATTGCAAGTATCATAATTCTTTTTCTCATGCTACTAATGATTGCAATGTTTTTCGACGACAGATACAATCGGCCATTAATGACGGACGATTGAACTTTTCTGAGATGCAAGTTGATAAACAGCCCTTTCCAATGAACACCATGGATTTAGAAGGGAAAAAGCTGCTCATTCGGCCGGAGGTAGCCGAATCTGCTAATAAAGCTAATGTCATTGTTGGTGAGCCCAGGAAAGACAAGGAGGACAACAAGGTCTTGGGGAGACAGGTTGTGCTTGATAAGCAACCCGATGGCAAGGAAGTGATCAAAATCACCATCAAGAATCCTACACTCGGGGGGCAACCGCAAGTGCAAGAAAATACTTGTGTTAAATTTGTCAAGCCCAAGAGTCCGTGGTTGGCAAATGGAAGAGGAATGAAGCTAAAGTGCAACGCATAAGCGAATCAAGCCAACTTTGATATGTTGCTATCCAAATATGCTAATCAATCGGCTGGTCCCAGCTCTAACCGCCATCACACTTGAAGCGACCAAGGTCACCATCGATGATATGTTTAGTCGGTATGCAAAACCGAGTGGACCAAGGGCACTATTTCCGTAAGAGCAGAGGCAATCTGTGTGGAATCGACTTGATTATTCATATAATGGCCGATCAACATTGGTAACTATCACCGGCTGGTCAACATATGCGATCGAGTGGAAACTATCCTAGTGTAAGAATGTACCGGTGGAAGCTATCCAAGTGAAAAATGTGGTCAAGTGGATTCCATCCGAGTGGATTCCATCCGAGTGACATCCATCCGAGTGGATTCCATCCAAGTAAAAAGGTGCGCCCGAGTGGAAATTTCATGCATCTGGAAAGTCGAAAAGAATGGCGTGTTAAATCACCGAGTGTTGCAGCAGTTGAGTTAGGAAAAGGCAAGGAGAAAATGGATGTCGACTCACTTATCCTGGGCACCGAAACATTCCCCATACAGCAGCCGACTGTGCATAACCACTCGACTGAGCTGATACTTTCTATCGCGCCAAAGCACTCGGCTAATGACCATGAAGCAAGCACCAGCCAGGTAAAAACAAGAGATCCTAAATATACTCAGCCAAGTGGTGTCCTCGGGGTTAACAAAGACACGTAAGAGGAAACTACAGAGGTTAAGGAGTCAAGAGATGGCGAGCAGAGGCCGAGAAGCAAAGGGATAAGTTGTTCAATGACACTCGCCCATGGCTCCAAAGAAACAAGTGTGGAGGCCAAAAAAAATACAAGATACATCAGCTTCTACATCTATCACAGAAGTACCTACACCACCCAAAGAGGACGATGTGACAGCTATTACATCGTCTGCGACACTTCTTACTTCTCCTTCACTCGACCAGATTTCAGAATCGGTCGATCCACTTGAAGAAGAGGTTGATATGTTGGACTATGAGTCTACGCCGGTTCATGAAGGTATGGATATCAATATGGTGTATTACTTACCTGCTGAGTTTCGTGCTGTAGATGAGGAAGGGGAAGTGGCTCAGCTGGATTTTGGCCCTAAAAACGCAATATTCGAGAAGCCAAAAGAACCAGTAACACATTTGAAACCGTTGTATCTCAGAGGTCATATCAATGGATCGCCACTTAGTCGAATGCTTGTTGATGGTGGTGCTGTGGTAAATCTTATGCCCTATTCGGTCTTCAAGAAATTGGGTTTGCCTGATGAAGAATTGATCAAGACCAATATGGTGCTCAACGGGTTTGAAGGCAAAGAGAAAACTGAAGCCAAAGGTGTAATGTATGTGGAGCTTACAATGGGAAGCAAAACTTTGGCCACTTGCATTCTTTGTCGCCGAGGTGCAAGGTAACTACAACGCCATACTAGGCCGTGATTGGGTTCATGCAAACCAAAGCGTGCCATCCACTATGCACCAGTTTTTGATTCAAAGGGTTGATGATGAAGTGGAAGTCATTCATGCGGATAACTCGGCTGTGTTGCTTTGGCCGATGCATCGGTGGATTGGCAACATCCCAATGCTACTTGCTTGACGGGGCGTGATTTGTCGAGTTTGATTTTCTCAAGCGACTAAGAATGTTTTTGTGCCCGTGTCTTTAAAGCCGATCAATGCAATCGGCTCCAAGGTATGATATGTTTAAATGGATCCTAATTCGAGTGGTTACAAAACGTCTTGCAAAATATCGGTCCAATGAGAACGATATGTATGAGTCTATTGAGGAGTTGGATGACATGGATAAACTTGGACAAGGTTTTACATCGGCCGATCCATTAGAAGAGGTAAATATTGGAGACGGATTAGTCAGTCGACCGACATTTATAAACAAAAATTTGAAAGCCGATTGTAAAGCTAAATTAATCGAGCTATTGAAAGAATATGTTTGTTGCTTTGCATGAGAATATCATGAGATGCCAGGGTTGAGCCGAGAGCTAGTGGAGCATCGGTTGCCTATAAAGGCCGGTTTTAGACCTTATAAATAGTCGGCTAGAAAGTTTAATCCAAAAACATATGACCGGATCAAGGAAGAGATCGGTCGACTGCTTGAAGCTAAATTCATTCGACCTTGCAGGTATGCCGAGTGGATTTCTAACATTGTCCCAGTGGAGAAAAAGGGATCCGGCAAGTTGAGGGTGTGCATTAACTTCAGAGATGTGAATAGGGCTACACCCAAAGATGAGTATCCCATGCCAATAGCCGATATGCTTATTAATGATGCTTCTGGACATAAGGTTATTAACTTTCTAGATGGTAATGCCGGATACAATCAAATTTTTATAGCCGAAGAGGACATGTACAAAACAGCTTTCCGATGTCCTGGTTTCCTTGGTTTATTCGAGTGGACAGTGATGACATTCGGATTGAAAAATGTCAGCCACGATCAAAGGGCTATGAATTTGATTTTCCATGATTTACTCGGTGTCATACTTGAAGTTTATATTGATGATATTGTTGTCAAATCGGATGCTTTTGAATCTCACTTGACCGATTTGCGTTTAGCTTTTGAAAGAATGAAAAAGTATGGACTGAAGATGAATCCTTTGAAGTGTGCATTCGGCGTGTCACCGGCAAATTTTGGGTTTCATTATTCATGAAGATGGCATCAAATCGATCCCAAAAGATAGAGGCCATACTGAAAGTGGAGGCTCCAACATGCAAGAAAGATATGCAAAAGTTCCTTGGCAAGGTCAATTATTTGAGAAGGTTCCTAGCTAATCTGTCAGGGAAAGTTGATGCATTTACTCCTATCCTTCGGTTAAAGAATGATGTTGATTTCACTTGGGGGGCAAAACAGCAAGAAGCCTTTGATATGATCAAGAATTATTTGTGCACTCCTCCGGTGATGAAAGCACCCAAACATAGAGAGCCTTTTAAACTTTATATCGCAGCAGAGGAAGGTGTTATTGGTGCTGTTTTGACTCAAGATACCGAAGGAAAAGAGCATGCCATTACATATTTGAGCAGACGTTTATTGGACGCCGAGACAAGGTATACATTTATTGAAAAACTATGTTTATGCTTATATTACGCTTGCACAAAGTTGAGACATTACCTAGTGTCGAGTGCTTGTGTAGTAGCTTGTCAAACCGATGTCATTAAGTACATGTTGCATAGGCCAATTCTTAGTGGTAGAATTGGCAAGTGGGCTTATGCTTTGATTGAGTATGATTTGGCTTATGAATCTCTAAAATCCATGAAAGGCCAAATTGTTGCTAATTTCATTGTTGAACATCGGATTGATGACAAGCATGATGTTGATATGAACCTTGTTTCATTAGTACCATGGAGATTGTACTTTGATGGTTCAGTTTGTAGCAATGGCCAAGGTGTTGGTATTGTTTATATATCTCCTCATGGTGCTGTTTTTGAAGCCTCATGCCGCTTAGAATATTTTTGCACAAACAATCAAGCCGAATATGAAGCATTGTTATTCGGTCTAGAGATGTTACTTGCTATAGGTGTTACACATATTGAGGCTTACGGTGATTCGTTACTAGTGGTGCAGCAAATATCCAAGGTCTTTCAGTGTTTGGACGAATCACTTAATGTTTATCTTGATAGATGTCTAGATATAATTTCTACTTTGGATTGTTTTAGCATTGCACATATATCTAGACATGACAATTGGAAAGCAAATGAGTTGGCACAGCAAGCATCTGGATATCATGTTGATCATGGCATGTTTCATATTTCTCAAAATCCGATGTCTTGTCTTACCAGTATAGAAGAGGCCAAACCTAAACCCACTGGTTCGGCCATTAACAAAAAATCTAGTGCAGGTGATAATTCCGACTGGAGAAAGCCCATTGTTGACTACTTGTGCAATCCGAGTGAAAGGGTGAGATGGGCTGTTCGGTATGGCTTTCAAGTATACAATGAGAGATGATGGTCTTTACCGCGAACAATGATGATGTTCTTCTAAAGTGTTTGGATGAGGACCAGGCAAGAGTTGCTATGGGAGAAGTACATGAAGGTATTTGTGGCACTCACCAGTCGGCTCCCAAGATGAAATGGTTATTGCGACGTGCTGGGTTTTATTGGCCGACTATGATTAATGATTGCTTCGGTATTATAAAGGGTGTGAAGCTTGTCAAAAGTTTGGTGATATTCAATTGGCTCCTGCTGCTATGTTACATCCTATTATCAAACCGTGGCCTTCGAGAGGTTGGGGTTTAGATTTCATTGGACAAATCCACCGCCTTCCTCAAAAGGGCATCGGTTCGTATTGGTGGCAACCGATTATTTCACTAAATGGTCTCAAGCAAGACCTCTCAAGAACATGACACATACGGAGGTAATTCAATTCATAACCGAACACATTATTCATAGATTCGGTATTCCTCAAACGTTAACTACTGATCAAGGTTCATCTTTTATGTCACACCAAGTCGAGAGTTTGCCGAATCTTATAATATAAAGTTGCTCAATTCCTCTCCATATTATGCCCAAGCTAATGGACAAGCCGAGTCTAGCAATAAAATTTTAATCAAGCTCATCAAGAAGAAGATTGAGGATAATCCGAGGAGATGGCATGAGCTGTTGTCTGAAGCTTTATGGGCACATAGAATTTCAAGGCATGGTGCTACGAAGGTAACTCCATATGAGCTAGTATATGGTCAAGAGGCCGTTTTACCAGTGGAAGTAAATTTGAATGCTTTGAGAATAGCCAAACAAAATGATTTATCGGTAGTAGACTTTTATAACTTGATGATGGACAATATTGATGAAGTTGCCGATAAACGTTTGGTTGCTTTGGAGTCCATAGAGAGAGACAAGTTGAGGGTTGCAAGAGCTACAATAAGAAAGTTAAGTTGAAGCATTTTCAAGTTGGTGAACTCGTCTGGAAAGTGATTCTCGCCGATTGGTTCAAGAGATAGAAAATTCGGAAGTGGTCTCCAAGTTGGGAAGGTCCTTTTAGGATTACAAGGGTTGTTCCTGGAAATTCATATTTGGTGGAATCAATACAAGGGGCATTGTTACCTCGAGCTCTCAACGGAAAGTATTTGAAGAAGTACCACCCGAGTGTGTGGCAGGAAGCCTGAGTAGGCAATGGCCGATATACGATTATCGCCCTTAGCACAAGCATGGCCGATACATAATTATCGCCTTGAGGAAAATAAATGGCCGATGGAGTGTTGACATCGTCCTTAGAACAAACACCGTGCATATTATTTTTCGGCGTGCAAGCTTTGCCGAAAAACTGGGGGGCATGTGTTGACATCGGATTTTGGCAAGGTACAAAAGGCAAGTAAGATGGCCTCAAGTGAAAGAGTTTTCAGCATGCAAAGTTTCAGGCCGACGAGTGGAGTAACTTTGATGTTTAATTTATCGCCATTTGACTTTATATCGGTGGCCGAAGTTGCACTCCGAGTGACAAGATTCAAACATTCCGAGTGGTTTTCGGCCAATCTTGCCTTCAAGACGACCTCGGATGGAGGAGTATTCTAAAGGAATTGTCTTCGTCTCGTCGAGGCAATCAATTTTGATATATAAATCATCTCAATCCGAGTTCATATGCAAAAGTTAGAGGCAATACACTGCAGGCCAAAGCTGAGTGGAAATCTGGCGCAAAGTACCAGACGCCATGTCTGGTGGGTCGCGCGAGCAATTAGGCCCTTAAGAAGTCCTTAAATCGAAAAACCTTCAACACAAAAAAGTTTCGTCTTGTCAAGTCGATCGATTTTCATATATAATTCGTCTCAATCCGAGGTCGTATGAGACTTGGGGAGACAAATCAAGATCAGGCTATGTGTTTGGTCGAGTGAAAGCTTACCATCCGAGTGAAAACTCACCGGTCGAGTGAAAACCTACCGATCGAATCACCGGTCGAGTGAAAATCTACCGATCGAGTCACCGGTCGAGTGGAAACCTACCGATCGAGTCACCGGTCGAGTGAAAACCTACCGATCGAGTCCAAGGTCGAGTGGAAACCTACCGATCGAGTAAAGGTCGAGTGGAAACCTACCGATCGAGTAAAGGTCGAGTGAAAACCTACCGATCGAGTAAAAGGTCGAGTGAAAACCTACCGATTGATTGTCTTCCGAGTGAAAATATAGTCATCCGAGTGAAAAGTCCAATGGACCATCCGAGTGAAAGACTCTAAAATCCGAGTGGATGAGCTCAAACCGAGTGAAACTGAACATGTGCCCAAAAGTTTATCAAGATGATCTCGGATGAAAAAGTGTTCAATACAGAAGTTGTGCGTATCGTCAAGACGGTAAACTTTGCTTTTGGAGTCATCGTCATCAGAGATAGTATATGGCCTGCAAATTCACTACAAGACTCGGATAATTCAGTCTACCGCAAGACCGAGTCCGACTGAAAGGTAAAGATGACCTCGAAAAGTATTCAAGATGGCCTTATTTGAAAAAGTGATCAACATGAAAGTTGTTCGTATCGTCGAGGCGCACAAGTTTGATATTTGGGCTGTCTTGATCGAAGGTCATATGGAGGCTGGGCGGCCTGCACAAGGAGGAAGACAGAAGTTGGGCCAGATTCAGATCGGATCCGAGTTGAATAGAACTAGGACTCTAGGACGCGAATTGATGTAATTTTTCTTGTAAGGAAAGCCTAGATGAATCCTTTACTTGTACGGGAAGTCCAGCCGCCTCTTATATATGTTGGGGGTGACGGCCGATTGAACAACACACAATCGAACAAATCAATATACTACTTTTTCCTGTCTACTTTTTATCTCTCCATCGTTTTTCTCTCTCGTTCTTCGCTGTTCTTCGTGTTTGAGAGCTGCGAATCTCGAGGCTCTAGGGGCGAGCGAATCGACCTAGGGCAGCCCATAGCCGCCCGCAATCCTCGACGGGTCCCTCCCGGTCTTGCTGGGTTTCGGTTGCAAAAGCACCCGCCGACTGTCTTGCGTATCGCGCTGTCGGTCGGGTCTCCTTCGACGTGAGCTGCGGTGCATCACCCCCGGCGTCGAGGGTACACGTGACGTGTTCGTGTGTCGACAGAACTTATCATGGCAAACAAAGGCATGGCATGATACTACTAAATGCATAGAAGAAGAGTCCCTTACTGACCACGAGCCAAAAAGGATCAGAAGATAAGATGGCACCCATGTAAACATGGCAAATTATATTACAGATTCAAACATGGCAGGAACAACAATTAGTAGGCATGTTCGTGAGCTTGAACCACTCACCACAGAGCAATACATGGCATGGCAAGGCAACCAACAGTAAGAAGGCATGTTTGTGAAGCTATACATGGCAAGAGCAAGGTCATAGGGTGCATGGATCACTAGGAAAACACATGGGAACAAGTGAACTTAATGTTAACAGGCTGACAGCAACATTTTCAAGCAAATTTGGAGCAAGATTACAACATGATACAGCAGGCTATAATTGCAACCAAGGGCATGAATGGATAGAGCATGACAAGTAGATCAAAACATGTTTATAGAACATCTCCAGGTTATGCATAGAATGATTAGTAGAAGCATGTTAACATAGCAACAAAATATAACAGAATCTGTTAGGAAAACAGCAACAGCAAGTACACTACTTAACAAGCTCGATACACTCAGCACACAACTCACAAAAATACATGGTTGGCACCCCTGGAAATATGGCATGGCATAGATCAACATTCATGTAGACATCAACCTCATAGGATGCACACATCAAACATGGCAAAAATGATAAATGAGCAAGTTATAACAGTTTCAGCAGATTAACATCAACATGCACTCTTCCACCAGCATTTCGGGCTTCAAGATGAGCTCAAATGAAAATGATGCAATGGAATGAAATGAAGTACTCGTTGAGACAAACAATTTGACATATTACACGCACGAAACGGAGCTACGGATGCAGAGATACAAAGCGATGAACATGGCATGATTATGCAAAAATCCTGAGGACTTGGTCGTTTTTCTGAAAAAAATGAATGCGCGCGTGATAGCTAAAAGTCGCACGGTGCGGGTTTTAGGAGGGGGATTGCTCACCATGGGCTGCAGGCCCGGTTTGGCTGGAGCTGGGCCTTGGAGGCCGGCGGCTGGGCTGCGGGGCCCGCGAGGCAGCGGCCCCGTGCGCTCACACGCACACGCAAGAGAGGGAGGCTGCGCCGGCAGTGCTTCCGGCGAGCGGCGGCGAGCCTTGGACAGCGAAGCAGGCGAGAAACGGTGCGGGGCGGCTGGAGTGGACTGATCCGGACAGCGCGGAGCCGGATCCGGCCGCGGGAGGAAGTCGGAGGGGCTCCGGCGACGAGATCCGAGCGGCGGCGGCGAGCTCGGAGCTCCGGCGGCGGCGGCAACCTGCGGAAGAGAGAGAGGCAGTAAGGAAGGAGGAGAGCAAGACGGGAGACGGTGGAGGCGGCGACCTGGGACGGCGAAGACGGCGGCTCCGGCGATGACAGCAGGCAGGCGGACTCGCCGGCATTGCGGGAGAGAGCAGCGCTCGGGCTCCCTCCGGATCCAGATCGGATCAAGGAGGAGCAGCCCTGGCGGCTGCGGGCGAGGGGCTCGGGCTCCTGGCGGGCCTCGGCGGCCCCCAGATGGGCCCAACAGGGCCGCGGCGGCGGGGAGAAGGCTGAGGGCGACGTGGCGACGCCTGGTTGGCGGGGCGCCCGGCGCTTCATGGCCGGGCGAACGGCGGCACGCCAAGTGGCGGAGAGGGGCTCGTCCGGCATGGAATTCGAGGAAGATGCGGCAGCTGGAGGTGGGAGGCGGCTAGGGTTAGACTAGGGCGCTCAAAATGGCAAGGGGAGGGGTTTTAAATAGGAAAAAGGGGGCTAGGGTTAGGGGACTTGCTCCGTTTTCGGACCGTTAGATCTCGATCGGAGGGTTTCGTACGCGAGGGGAGGTAGGCTGGGCCTAGGAGGGGTTAGAGGGCTGTGTTTAGAGGGCCTTGGGCTGAGAAGAGAGAGAAGAGAAAGAAGAGACCCGGCGGCAGTTTCGAAGAACGAAACATCCGACGAAGGTATCGACAGCGGTACCGCTATATGTAACGATTGGGCTATCAAATGGACTCCGAATGCGATGAAACTTGGCAGGCGCTCTGTCTACTCTATAATAAGACCGCACGCCAAGTTTCAACCCATTCCGAGAACATTTTTATTCCACTTATAAAATAATATTTCGGAGGTGCCGCAGGCGCGTGCGAGTGTGAAAGGGCTCAGAACGGACAACGGAGAGAAGCGACGGAACCAGAACGGATGCAAGTTTTGAAAAACATGCAGATGAAATGCGGATGATGACATGGCAAAATGCAACACACAAGCAGATGACATGGCAACGATGGCGAATAACTGGCAGACACCTGGCGCATCGAATCCGGGGCGTTACAGAGGCGCAAAACCAATTTGTATAGCTCTTGCAAAAGTGTATCTAGCTCTCTTTAACGCAAAAGGCATTCGCAAAGAATAGTACGTGCCACACGGGGTTATGAATGCAATTTTCCCTTTGTCTTCCATAGAAATAAATACCTTATGGTGCCCGGAGTAGGCATCCAAAAAGGAAAGCAAATCACACCCGGAAGTGGAATCCACAATCTGATCAATGTGCGGCAAGGGGGAAAGGGTCCTTCGGGCCGGCCTTGTTCAGGTTTGTGACGTCTATGCAAAGCCTCCATTTCCCATTTGCCTTGCGCACTACCGCTAGGTTTGCCAACCATGTCGGATGCAGCACTCCCCGGACCAAACCAGCTGCTTGAACTTTCTTGATCTCTTTGGCAATAAATTGCTGCCACTCCAAAGCTTGCTTTCTGACCTTCTGCTTGACGGGTCGGGCGTGAGGGCAGACAGCAAGGTGGTGCTCGATTACCTCCCTGGTAACGCCGGGGATGTCAGATGGTTTCCGAGCAAATACATCGACATTTGCCAGCAGGAAGGCAACGAGCGCGCTTTCCTATTTTTCATCAAGGGTGGCGCTGATGGTGAACGTACCGCCGTCGCCATCCTGCCTTGCCGGGACCTTTTTCACAGCAGGTGAAGCAACCTTGGACCTCTTACTAGTGGAACTCTCCGGCAGGTCATCAATAGGTGCAGTGCACTCCTAAGAGGTGCGCTTCCTGGATTCCTTACCGGCGTCTCTACTATCTTTATTTTCCTTCTTTGTTTCCTTGGCGGGAGCTTTGGCTTTTGCAGCCTCAGCTGCTACCACGTCTCGATACATCTTATCCACTCATATGATCGCATCATTCTTGTCCGATGGGGTGAAAATGACGCCCATTGGCCCTGGCATCTTCAGTGTGTTATAGGCATAGTGGGATGCTGCCATGAATTTTGCCAAAGCTGGATGGCCAAGAATCCCATTATATGGCAAAGGTAGTTCGACAGCGTCAAACACAACCCTTTCTATCCGGTAGTTCAGTTCCCCACCAAATGTTACTGACAATGTAATCTTTCCCTTAGGACGGCTCCTACCGGGGTTGATTCCTTGGAACATGCCAGTAACCTTGAGCTCTTCATCAGGGATCTGTAGCTTGCAAACTACTTTGGGGGAGATTAGATTTAGCACAGCCTTGCTGTCAACTAGCATCTTCGCGACTTTCAAGTTGTGTATTGTTGGTGAGACCAACAACGGCAAACACCCAACCGCGGTGGTATGGTCGGGGTGATCCTCTTCCTCGAAGATGATAGTGAAAGTGCGTTAAGTCAACTAGAGGGGGGTGAATAGGCGATTTTTACAAATTCGTCACTAAGGAATTTCAGGGTAAGGAAATTCCTAAGTCACGAACTACAAGCAGCGGAATAAGTACTCAGGTATAAGAATAATAGAGCAATAACATAGTCATCATGATGAAATGAAAGACAAACACAGAGTACAGAAAGCATAAACCTAGGATAAGCAGGCTAAAGACAATGTGACAGAAGAAATTGGATTGAGGAAATAGAGAAAGTCAAAGTCAAAGTCTTCAAACAGTAATGATCAGGTTCATCAACATGTGAATGAGGAAATGAAAGGGTTGAGAGATAGAACCAGTAGGCTTGGTGAAGACAATGATTTGGTAGACCAGTTCCAACAGCTGTGACAATTGTACGTCTGGTTGGAGCAGCTGAGTATTTAAAGTCGAGGACACACAGTCCCGGACACACAGTCCTCACTGAATTCTCCTTGAGCTAAGATCACACAGACCTCGCCCAACACTCGTGGTAAGTCTTCACAGGTGACTTCCAAACCTTCACAGACTTGGTCACTCGACGATCCACAATTCCTCTTGGATGCTCAGACCATGACACCTAACCGTCTGGGGGATACACAGTCCTCAAAGGTAACAAGCATCGGTTCCACACAAGAAAAATCTCTTCAGTGATGCTCAATCACTTTGGGTCTGTAGGTGTTTGGGTTTGGGATTTGGGTTTTCCTCAGTTGATGATTTTCACTCAAAGTCCTCGGAGGATGGGATGCTCTCAATTGACAAGTGTAAATTTCTCTCAGAGCAGCCAACCAGCTAGTGGTTATAGGGGGCGGCTATTTATAGCCTAGGGAGCAGCCCGACATGAAAAGATATAAATATCGTTCAATGATATGACCGTTAGGTGGTAGAATATTTTGGACAGCTGACGTGTAGCACAACAACGGTCGGATTTGAGGTTCGAATTCCTCAGGGCTATCATGTTCCTCACTGTGTAGGCAATCCACACTAACAAATTCCTAACTCCTCAGTCAGAACAAATTCCTCAGAGACCAGAAGATTTTTGTCTCTGTCACTGAGGAAACGGACTGAACTGATATGAGATTTCCAATGGCTTCACTCGAAAGGATTGGGTAGTTGTAGGATTTTGAGATGATCATCACTTGGAAATTAGTTTCCTTAGTATTACCTCGATCCCCTTTAACAGTACTGTGTTTCCTATGACTCAAGAAAGAAAATGAAAGTACGAAAACAAAAGTCTTCACGCTTCATAATCCTCGCATGAATATCCAAGTCTTCAAGGTCACATAAATTTCATCACTTTCAAAGTCTTCAGGAGAACCAAAGTCTTCACCTGATGTCGTGGGAACGAACACCTATGGGGCTGGACCCCCTTTCAGTTCGGTGGGGGGCGGAGATCGCCAGAAGAGCGGATCAAGGCGAAGCACACGAGCGGTTTACCTAGCTTCGGAGCTCTCCGGAGAGATAATACTCCTAATGCTGCATGTGTGATTGTATTGAGTTCTTGCTCGGGAGCGTGTGTGTTTTCTGGTCTCGAATGCTTCGAACCCCCCTCTACATTGCGCATGGGCCTCCTTTTATATGCTAAAGGGGTCACCGACAGGTGGCAACGTAGACAAGGGCAAAAATGGAAAAGTGTTGCGGTTGGTACAACTACTTGTACAGTGTATCCTACCTAACCCTGACGGCAGGGGACAAAGGCATTAAATGCCCATCTGTGTCGCCCAAGCAGTGTAAAAAGAGACCGTCAGGGGCGCCACCGCTTGCCACGATGGCGACCTTGTCAGCGTCGCTTGCCACCTCGCACCGCGGCTGCCTGACCTCTCGCCACGCCAACCTTTGAAAGGCCACGAGCCGACACGTTGGTGGATGTCGGAGGGCCGAGCACGAGTGGTAGCTTGCCGCGGCAAGCACCTTGCCGCGGTCGTTGTCTTGTCGCGTCCGGAAGCTTGTCGCTCGCCGGGCCTTGCCGGGACGCGAGGCGCGTCGCGGCAAGTTCTTTGAGCTGCCTCGGTTGGCCTTCCCGGCAGGCTCCTCTTGCCGGGGTCTTGTCTCCTTGGCTTGAATACTTTGTTCTTCAATGGCTCCAAAGGAACCATGGAGGACCTTGGCGGTCACCCGGCAAGCCACTCGCCGAGGTGCTCTTGTTGCCCGTGCACAAGTTCGGGATACTAGGGTACCCTACTCTAGTACACCGACAGGAGCCCCCGGGCCTAGGCCACTCACGGTGCCAAGCGCTGTTGGGCCAGGCTCAAAATAGGGCACGGCACGCCGCGCCTGGTTACGCCATATCTACTCAGTATCCACCGCGCCCTCCCTAACGGCACGCGCTGAATGCGGCGTCGTGGGAGATCGTGGGTGGTTCTTTATTCGAAAACGGCGTCCCGCCTCCCTCAAGATAAGCAGAGAGAAACAGGGCAGTTCCCCATCTCGCTAGTTGTTTGTCTCAATCACGTAAACTTCCGCCGCCCCCTTCTTCCCAAAGAGAGCAGCGCTCCGCCTTCCATCGCCACCGGGCGCCACTAACGCCGCCGATCTCCCCACCACCTCCGCCATGGCTCGAAGCCGGACGGCCGTGAAGTCGCCGAGGCGCTGCTCGAGGCGCCGCGAAGGAGCAGTAACCTTCCTCCCGAGCTCGTCGCGAAGGAGCCGAGGGAGTACTACTACCTCTTCGGTCGACGGAGACGCGGCGCATCCGCAAGACGAAGGTACTCTCCGCCGCTGAACGGGCTCGAACGGATATCCCTTCTTCAAGTTGTTTTCTCGCGGGCTCTGCCCGCCTTTCTCTGAGTTTTTCTACGACATCATGAACACCTACGGGTTCCACCTCCTTGATTTCACTCCCAATGTTGTTCTGACCATGGCAATTTTCGCGCATCTCTGCGAAAACTTTGTCGGAGTCCACCCAAACGTAGCTCTTTTCCGCCACTTCTTTATGCCCCGAGTTGAGAGGGGAGAGCCTTTATCAGGCGGAATCGCCTGGATCTCGAGATCCGGCAAGAAGGAAGCTTATCTGGAGGGGGAGCTCCGCAACAAATGGGAGGAGTGGAGAGCAGACTGGTGCTGGATTATCGAGGTGAACCCGCAGCCATTTACTGCCCAGCGCCAAGCCCCAGCAGTGCGCGGCAACGATTGGAGCAACGTGGCCCCAGAAGACGATAGGCTGAAGATTGCCGTCACCCGGATCATGCACCCCAGGCTTGCCGGGCTCACTGTAGGCGCCGTTGGCGCAGATTTTCTTCGCCGCCGCATCGCCCCCCTGCAGGAGAGGAGGAGACCCGCCTGGGAATTCGGGGGTCCAACGGACATTATGAGGCTGCACCCGGGCCTCAACTTCAACTTCACTGTCCTGGAACTGGACGCAATGCTCAAGGAGCTGTTCAAGCACGATCCTCAACATCCCGAATGGTTCAGCTGCGAAGGCGTCGTCAGCTGTGGCAACAATTCCTCGCCGACCGCATCCGCGTAATGATGCCGCCAGCGATTCGCATGGAATTGTTCCAACTTGGCAAGAGCCTACAGACGACGTCATGCAGGCGTTCTTTGACGGCTTGGTGGAGGTGGCGGTCCGCTCTGATGAGCAGAATAGCCTCACCCGTGATACCACCAATCCGGAGATGCAGCGCATCGCCACTAGGGCGGAAGAGGCGGCGGCAGCCGCTGCCGCGGGCGAGTTTGGATTCACCGTGGAGGAGGCAGAGGCAGCAGAGGCGGCAAGCCTTGCCAAGCGAGAGTGGCTTGCCGGCGAGGAAGAGCTTGCCGGGCCTGACGCCGAGTCGAGCGAGCCTGCCGAGGGTGCGAGCGGTCCGCCATCTTCAGGCAGCTTGCCGCAAGCAGAGCCCCCAGCGCAGCCCCCAGCTCCACCAAGAAGGCGTCTCCGCAAGGCCGGGGACGTAGCGGGGCGGCAAACGAGTCAACAGCCGTCGCGCCGCGCGACGCGCTCCATCGCGACAAGCAATGTTGCCGCGGGAGCGCCTCACGCCGCTGCGGCAACTGGAGCGGGGTCTTCCCGGACCACCGCCACTGCTCCCGCCAAGCGGCTAAGGGAACCTACTCCTCCGCCTCGTCGCGCCGAAGGTGGGCCGGACTTCGACCTCTCCGCGCTCAGCTCCGACGAGGAAGAAGAAGAGTAAGATTCTTTGTTGTACTTGTAGTTCTTTAATTTTTGATGTTTCTTTCTTGTATCTGATTTGCTTTACTCTGAACTCATTCCTTTTCAGGACCCTGGCCCAAAGAGCGGCGAAGAGAGCCAAGGCTCCAGTGATTGTCATCGAGGACGAGCCCACCGCGATGTTAGGGGCGCCTTCGAGACCACCTTGCCGGACCCGGCAATCATTCCCCAAAGCAGCCCCCAGCGCAGCCCCCAGCGTAAGTATATGGTTTACTTCCCGCTGTTATGGCGCGCATGGGTGTTCTTTCTTTTGCTGACATCTGACTGTTGGTTTGTGTAGGAGCAGAGCAGCCTCACCAGGAGCACCCGGAAGCCGCCCCCGAGATGCTATCTGCTTCGACTACGCCGCCAAGGGAGGATTCCCGGCAAGGAGCCGCTTCCCAAGGAGAAGTCTCCGACAAGGGACAGTTCTCTGGCAAGGGACGGTTCTCCGGCAAGGGGCAGCACCAGCGACCCCCCGCTGGTGGAGCCCATGACTGCAGATCCCAGTATTGGTAACCCTTCTTGCTTGAAAACTTCCCTTGTGTTCTTCTTCTTTTGATCTTCTTTTTTGGATATTTGCTTGACTTTTTCTCTCTTTTCCCGGCCGTCAGATCCATCCTCCACGGAGCCGATGGAGACCGAGGCCACCGGCGAGGAGAACGCGCGTGGCAACACCGACAACGCTGCTGCCACCGAAGAAAGAGCTGGCGCTGATGAGCCTGCCGGCGAAGAGGCCGCCAAAGCTGCCGCCGCAGGAGCCGGCGAGGGGTCTGGCGATCGCACTGACAACTTGAGGCCGCAGGAGCGCGAGGCACTACGCCAACCGCCGATCCCTCCACCGCTGCCGCTGCGTCAGGCTCCGAAGAGCCCCAGACCGGTGCCTATTTGAAGGCCGGTGATGGCGTCTTCATCAAGCTCCCGGGCGTCAAGCTCCAGGGCGCCGGTCGAAGGAGAAACTGCTGATGGAGAAGTGCTGCGCCTCCATTGGCCGACGCTGGGTTGACGCGCCGAGCAACAAGCAGCAATGGCGAAGTTCGAGGAGGAGCAGCCGCCGCGAAGCTGGTGTCACTCTACCGTGCTCGACAGGCCAAGCTGGAATCCCGAGAAGCGCCTGTCGCGAAGGCGGGAGTGGACATCGAGAAGCACGCGGAGGAGCTCCGGAGTCGCAACCAGGAAACTCTCCGGTCCTGGCGAGGAGCGGCGAACTCGCCGAGGCGCGGAAAGCCTTCCTCCTCGAGAAGGCTGAAGCCGAAGAGCAACAGCGGCTTGTCGCCGAGGAGCTGTTTGCGCGAGAGGGCGAGTTGGCACAGCGAAAGGTTAATCTTGACAGCCATGAGGAGGAGCTGGCCGCGTGCGAGCAAACATTCGGCGGGGCTCTCAAGGAAGCAGAGGATGCTGCCGCAGCTGCAGAGGCCGCCAAGAAGGAGCTGGAGACGAAGGTGGCGCAGCTAGAGGCCGATCTCAAGGCGAGGAGCGAAGAGCTTGCCGCGCTCAATCGTGAGCGCGAGAAGGATGCCTACGCCCATGGCGAGCTGCAGGGTCGTCTCATCGAGAAGGGCAAGGAGCTTAGCGCCGCCAAGGACTCCAACGCAGATCTTGAGTTGAAGCTGGCTACTTTGACCAAGACGCTGGACGACGCCAAGGAGCAGGAGGTGGCCTTGAAGGAGGAGATATAGGCCAACGAAGCGCTGCTGACGAGGGCCGCCGAAACCCAAAACACTTTTAGGGAGACTGTGGAACTCTAGACAGAGGGTCTCGTGAATATCGCCACAGTCATCAACGGGGAGCTGGCGCAGCTGGGGATGGAGGATTTCAGGTATTCCTCCGATGAGAACCTCCAGCCCAGCGCCAAGCTCACTTTGTTCTTCAAGGGCGTGGCGACGGCCCTCCAGCCACTCCAGGAAAGGATCCCAAAGCAGCTGGCCGACGAGTCACGCACGATCTGCGTGAGAGTTCTGCAAAAGGTGTTGGTGAAGGTGGCCTTCCCTAACCCAGGCCTCAACCTCACCAACGTCCTCAAGAAGCTGCGTCCGGATGCTGATCTGGAAGCGCTCAAGGCCCTTGTCGCACCCATTGTGGACAAGGTGAACGAGGTCAAGAGGGTTGATGGCGACCACGTAGATTAAGCCGCCCGTTTCCTCCTTTCCTTGTCGCTGCTAGTCATGTTACGAGAACAATCTATTAGAGCTGCAACAAGCTATCTTGTAATATAACTTTATTTTGGGTATCGATTGCTATGTTATTCCCTTTACTTGATTCCTTCCTTTGTATGTTTTTGCCCTACGCTTTTAGGGAACTTGCCGGCCAGAGCACCTTAGTCATGAAGCGCTGAAAAGGGACGTCGGCTGACTTTGCTGGTGGTGCCGCCATGACAAGAAACCTTATCGCAACTAGTCGCAGCTCACTTAAGTTGTTGAGCGGACTCGAAACAAAGTAAGGGCTAACTAGCTACGAGTTGGTTCCTCCGCGCACAGGTTTTCCATACAAAGCACGGTCGTTCGAGGAAGATAACTTAAAATTTTTTAAAACTGATTGCTCAAACTTTGGCTACTTAGCTTTTCTGTCGTTTGCGTCCCGGCAAGGCGAAACTTTCTTGAACGATGCCTGGTCCACATCATTATCTTCTCCTTTCCCCCCGGCAAACTTGTGGGCGAGGGAACCTTCCTTTTCTTTGAGAAAAAGAAAGAAGAGAAAATAAAGATATGGAGCCTTACGGCTCGTTATTGCTTACCGGGGGTAGGTGCTGCACAAAATGTTAGATAACACATGCAAAAATAGAAAGCATGAATTGACAAGATGTGCCGAGCACATGAGCTTTATTTATGCACGGGTCTCGCTACCGCTTTGTACAAAGGATTACATGCAACAGCGGCAAGACTTGTATAAAAGGTGGTTGCGGAACAGTTCCAAGAATCAGCTTTACGAGTAAAACTTACGAAGATGCTCAATGTTCCAGGAGTTGCTCACCGAAAGCCATCTTCGGTCTCAAAGCGACATACAGCGCAGCCTAGTGACTCGCTTTCACCCGTAAGGGCCTTCCCACTTCGGAGTCAACTTGTTGGAATTCTTAGCGGATCGACACGCCAAGAACAAGGTCGCCTTCCTCGAGACTTCGCATTAACTTTGCGGCTATGGTAGCGGCACAAAGCTTGTTGGTATCGAGCAGCTCGCATGAAAGAGTTCAAGACGGTCCTCCTCAAGGAGCAAAGACGTCATCTTGTCGCAGCTGCTCTTGCTCAAGCTCATCATAAGCGAGCACTCGAGGTGACCCATATACGAAGTTCCGTGGGGAGAACTACCTCCGCTCCATAGACTAGAGCGAAGGTGTCCGCCGGTGGCTCGATTTGGCGCCGCCCCGACGACCAAAGAACCACCGCAGCTCTCAATCCAGTTCTTTCCGCGACTTGCGCAGCCTCGTCGAAAGTCCCGGTCTTGAGCCCATGCAGCACTTCAGATTTGCCCTTCCGCTTGACCGCTTTCGGATGAGCAATGTAGTGAAGCGGATCTTGGCGCCAAGATCTTGGACGATCGCATGAAGGTGCGGCTCAGAATTGCGCGTCGTTGTCGGTGATGATCCCGTTAGGGATCCCAAGCGGCAAACAATCGACCAAGAACTTGATCGCCGATCGTGTTGTCACCTTCCTCATCGCTTCCACTTCCGGCCACTTTGTGAACTTGTCGATTGCAACGCATAAGTACTCAAAGCCCCGACAGCTCGGGAAAGGGGCCGAGGATGTCGAGCCCCCTGCACCAAAAATGGCCAGGATAAAGGGATCGCTCTAGAGCTTGAGCTGGCTGGTGTATCCGCTGGAATGGAACTGCACGCTTCACACTTGGTTACTTGTGCAGCAGCATCCCGGAGGGCTGTCGGCCAAAAGAAACCTTGCCGAATGCTTTGCGGCAAGCGCTCTTCTGCGCCAATGTGGTGACCACATATGCCTCCATGTATCTCCGCCAACAGCTTTTGTCCATCTTCCCGGTGAATACACTTCAATTTCACACCGTTGAGTCTTCTTCTGTACAGTGTGCTATCGACAAACTGGTACATACTTGACTGACGGGCTACTCTTTTCGCTTCTTCTTGCTCTTCGGGAAGTTCTCCTGTCTGAAGAACGGACAATCTGATGTGCCCATGCTGGAGCTTGCGGCTCGACAACAAGGACTAAAGGCACATACACTGCTACGGGAACATCCACTTCTACGGCGAGAACTCGCGGCTCAGCCGAGTTGATGTTCCCTGCAAGCTTGCCGAGCAAAACTTGTCGGGAGCGCTCGCTTAACGGAACAAACCCTAGGGCTTGCCGGAGCAGATCGCTTCCTCAAGACTCTTGGTGTTGATCTTGGGGACCTTCTTGGCGGCGGCTTTAGGGAGCTCTGCCGGAAAATAGTCACCGAAATCAACTTCCTCTTCTTGTTCTGTCCCAGTTGATGGCGCTGAGACGGTTGAGTCGGTTTGAGCACAAAGATCCTCGGTTCCACAGTAACTTAAGTGCGGCGCGACTTTGACAAAGCCATCGGCAATGTCGCTCGAGCTCTTGGAACATGTTCCATCTGTAGGCTGTCAAAGTGCTCTTCTAACTTTCTCACATCATCAACGTAAGCTTCCATCAACGGACTCGATAATTTTGTTCACTTGGCGGACGACAAGTCATGAGTCACCCCGACGATGAGCTTCTTGATCCCAAGGTCCGATGCGATCTCGAGACCGCAAGCAAACCTTCATACTCTGCAGATTGTTTGTTGCTTGATCCTTGGGAAAGTGCATCCGACTACATACTTGAGGTGCTCTCCGGTGGGTGCAATAAGTAGCACGCCCAAGACCGGGCGCCTTTGCAGCGAGAAGGCACCATCAAAGTACATCAGCCACTCTTTGTTTGCCTCCTTGACGGGATGCTCGCTTCGAATTTCTTCATCCGTGTTGGCGCCCACTCGCTATGAATTCTGCCAATGCTCGCTCGATAGTTGAAGTGCTTTCAAACTTGAGGCTAAAGCTTGACAGCCCAAGGCCCACTCGACAATCCCGCTGTTGCTTCGGATTCGCAGATCCTCTTCAGCGGAAAACGAGTGACAACTGTGATCTCATGTGCTTGGAAGTAATGGCGCAGCTTTCTCGAGGCCATGAGAAGGCCGAAAAGCAACTTCTGCACACCAGAATACCTTGACCTAGCCCCCTGCAGAAGGGAACTGACAAAGTAAACTGGGCGCTGCACCATTTTCTTCTGCGTCTCCTCATGTGCCTGCGCAGATCCATCCTTTTCGGGACCAAAGCTTGTCAGTGAAGTCTCTTGCTTGTCGCTGGATGCATCTGCCGTGGTTGCTGGCTCATCATCCGCCTCCCTCTCCGCTACTAACGCAGCACTAACCACTTGATTGGTTGCGCTATATACAGCAAAGAACTTCTCTTGTGGCTTAGGTGCGACAAGTATTGGAGTGGAGGACAGTATCTCTTCAAGTCTCCGCAGCCGCAGCCTCCGCTCCGAGTCCATTTCATTGACCCGCTTTTTCAATATTTTGAAAAAGCAGGCGCGTATGCGCTTTCGGCAGACTTAGAGATAAACTCGCCGAGAGAAGCCATGCAACCGCAAGCCTTTGTACATCCTTGACGCGCTTTGGTGCTTCTATCTGCTCAATGGCCTTGATCTTGTCGGGATTGGCTTCAATTCCCGCTGAGATGAAGAACCCGAGAAGCTTGCCGAGGGGACTCCAAACACACACTTCTCGGTTGAGCTTGAGGTTGATCTTGCGCAGATTTGCAAAGGTCTCGCTCTAAATCTGAATCGAGTTGTTTTATCCTTGCTCTTGACCACTATGTCATCCATGTAGGCTTCCACATTTCTGTGCATTTGTGGCTCAAAAGCGTGATGGACTACCCTTGTAAATGTTGAACCAGCATTCTTCAAACCGAAAGGCATCCATATGAAACAGTATGTGCCACATGGAGTGATGAATGCGGTCTTCTCCTCATCCTCTTCTGCCATGAAGATCTGATGGTATCCTAAATATGCGTCAAGAAATGAAAGCAAATCACATCCGGCCGTGGAGTCAACAATCTGGTCAATGCGCGGTAAGGGATATGGGTCTTTGGGACAAGCTTTATTAACATCGGTAAAGTCGATACAAAGTCTCCATTTCCCGTTTGCCTTACGCACGACTACAGGATTGGCCAACCACGTAGGATGGAGCACTCCTCTGACAAGGCCTGCTGCTTCCAACTTCTTGATTTCTTCTGTAATGAATTCTTGGCGCCCAACGCTTGTTTCCCGACTTTCTGCTTGACGGGCCGCGCATGAGGACAGACGGCAAGATGGTGCTCGATTACTTTCCTGGGAACACCGGGGATGTCAGACGGTTGCCACGCAAACACGTCGATGTTCGCCCGCAGGAAAGCAACGAGTGCGCTTTCCTATTTAGGGTCGAGAGTGGCACTGATGGTGAAGGTACCACTAGTGCCGTCCTCCTTGGCGGACACCTTCTTGGTCTCTGGCGGAGCTGCCTTCGTCTTCTTACACTTGCCGGCGGAGCTCGATGGTGCGTCCTCGACGGTAGCACAGCACTCCGAAGAGGTGCGCTTGCCGGAGTGGGCATCAGAGCTCTTGCCGGATTTGGTCTTCTTCTTCCCCCCCGGGAGCTTCAGCGGCAAGTGACTTGCGATCTGCTGCGGCTGCTGCTTCCCGGTAGATCTTGTCGGTGCAGATAAGAGCATCCTTCTTGTCGCCAGGGACAGAGATGACACTTATCGGGCCCGCATCTTCAAATATTGTATGCCTAGTGAGAGGCTGCCATGAATTTGGCGAAGCGCCGACGCCGAGTATCCCATTGTATGGCAATGGAAAATCAGCAACGCCAAAAGTGACCTCTCGCCCCGAAGTTCAACTTGCTGCCAAATGTCACCGCAACGCGATCTTTCTTCGCTTGCTCCTTCCCGTGTTGATTCCTTGAATGTGCCGGTCTCTTCGAGCTCGCCGTCGAGGATCCGAGTTTCGGAGTACCGCGGAGGAGATCAGGTTCGCCGACCCGCCGCCAACTAGCATCTTAGTGACCTTGAGGTTGCGGATAGTTGGTGAAACCAACATCGTCAAGCACCGACCGCAGCTTATGCGATCGTGGTGGTCCTCAATATCAAAGATGATAGGCGTCTTGGACCATTTCGAGAGGCTTGCGTGACTCGACGGGCGGTTCAGCCGCATTGACTTCCCGCACCCAACGCTTGAGCTTGCGGTGTGAAGTATGCGCAGAAGCACCACCGCCAACGCACAGACCTCTGTGGGCTCGAACTCCCGCCATCGGCCTCGTCATCATCCAAATCCTCATCGTCGTCGCCAACTTCATCCTTGTCGCGCCGCGGGAGGCCTGTCTCCTTGCCGCCGCTTGCCTTGCCGCGCTTCCTCCCCCGCCGGGGCGCTTTCTTGCCGGATCCTCCAAGACCTTCTGGGCCTTTCCTTGTCGCACCGCTTGCAGATTCAGCCTTTTGCTGCTCGACGAGCTGCTCGACTTTCTTGCAACTCGAGATCATGGCCCTTGGTGCGGTGGATCTTGCAAGATCGCTTGCCGGTGCCGCTCACGCTTGTCGGCGATCGCCATGCTTTCGGCTTCCTTGGCGCCACCTCCGTTGCGGATTGCTCAACGACTAGCACATCTTTGCCTTTCTTCTTCCCGTTGTTCCGCCGCCGGTTTTTCTTTGCCAGTAGCAGCATCTTCATTGCCGATCCTCCCGCTCCTCAGATTCTCTCCGGGAAGTTTCCTCCTTCCTCAAAGACGTGCACACTTGTCGCCAGGGCATATAGCTCACCGACGCTCTCGATCTTGCACATCGCCATCTCCTCCCGCATCTCGCGGTTCCGCGACGCTCGATGGAACGCTACCGATGACCACGGCGCGGGGTGGACATGTGGGATGTTGTGTTGTACACGGCTGAATCTCTGAATGAACTTGGCGCAGGACTCTCTTCCTTCATACAGGCGGCAGATGAAGGTCGCTCTCTTGGCCATGAGGCTTGTGGCCGCCTGTAAAGGCGCCGACAAACTGATGGCACAAGTCTGCCCATGTCGGTGTACTAAAGTAGGGGTACCTTAGTAACCCGAACTTGTGCACGGGCAGTCGCAGCGCCCCGCGGCAAGGCTTGCCGGGCGCCCGCCAAGACCCTCCGTCATTTCCTATTACTGCCATTCAAGAACAAAGTAACAACTAAGAAGACAAAGGCCCCGGCAAGAGGAGCTTGCCGGGAAGGCCAACCAAGGCGCTCCAGAGGAACTTGCCGCGACGCCCCGCGCGTCCCGGAAAAGCCCGGCGGCCGGCAAGCTTGCCGGCGCAACAAGAGAAGGGCCGTGGCAAGGCGCTTGCCGCAACAAGGCTGCCACCTTGCACTCCAGCACATCCAACGACGTGTCACCCTGTGGCCGCCCCAGAGCACGGGCGGCGTTCTTGCAGCTGCGGCGGTCGAGGTGGCGTTTGAGTGACAAGGAGGCCATCGTGGCGATCGGTGGCGCACCTAACGGTCGTTCGTTGCCTTTGTTGGAGCGATCGGACGGGCATTAAATGCCCTTGTCCCCGCCGTCGAGAGTTAGGTAGGGGCAGCCTTTGTTGTCCTCAAGTACCAACCTGCGTTTTACCTTTCTACCCCCTTCCTACATCAAGCACTGCGGTGACCCCTTAGACTATAAAAGGGAGGCCCATGCAGACGTAGAAGGGGTTCGCGGTTCGAACTTTTCCACACCGGGGTTTCGCAGTCAGATCCAACACCACCATACGCCGCGCTCTCGAGCAAGAACAAATAAAAACACAAGGCAGCGATAGGAGTTTTATCTCTCGGAGAGCTCGAAGCTTGGTAAAATCGCCCGTCTCCCCAGCGCTCGACCTCGATCTGCTCTGCGACGCCCTCCGCCTCCTTGCGGACTAGAAGGGCCCCCCTGCCCCATAGGTGCTCGTGGCCACGAGAGACGCCCGACATCTTTGGAGCGCCCGGTGAAGGGTCGAGGTCGTGAGCATCCGATCCGTCTCCGCTACATCAACGCCTTTCATCAACATGCCACCAAAGAAGAAGCTTTGGAGGTGGCGCTCCGTCTACATCGATTCTACCACCACCGCCGAGTAAACGGGCGGTGGAGTGGACGCCAGGCCGGAGCGAGCGCCGGCGGTGGGACTCACGTCGTCACTGTGTCCAAAAACAAAGGCCCGCAAGCGTCGGGCGACCGTGCGGCAGACACCACACCCTTCCCAGAGGTGCAAGGTCGACAACGCCTCGGTGCTCTAGCACCGTGCTTTCGCATTGGAGCAAGGCCAAGCTGGTGGGTCGCGGGGCGTTCGAGATCAGCATGCACGCCAAAGATCTTTGGCGCAAGTGAGGTACGATCGCCCGAGACAGGTGTTGCTCCTCCCAATCCGTTGGGAGTCCGAGATATCCGCTCCGCGCCGCTTCGTCGCCACCGCCACCCAAGACAAGAGAGGAAGTGCCGGCCGAGCACTCACTTCTTAGATTACCCTCGGCGCCACACAAGATTGACGATCGAGGATGACCATTTACAGACCTCGCCGGCTTCGCTTAACGGTGACAAGCCCGGCAACCGCGCGCGATCGAAACCCTTGCAGGCGCCCAGCGCAAGCCGACACCGACAAGACCGGTGGGGTGCCGCCTGCGCACTCCCAGCCCAAGGTCGAGGTCGCCTCGTCGGCCAACACAGACGCCGACTCCACCACGTCGTCGGACCCGCGAACCCGCCGCGATCAATGCCACGCTCTCCAAGAACGACGGCATGAAGACGCCGCACTCGCATCGAGCGCGAAGGGAAGCGCGACGCTAACTGACCAGCGCTGGCTGGAGCATCGTCGATATGCATGCGCCCGAGGAACCAGCGACTTGTCGTATCGCGGCGGTCGTGCCCTGCGCTCACCCGTGAGCTGCGCAAGTCAAGTGGCCCAGCACCAAGAACTTCAAGCCCGACGCGTCTCGAGAAGTATGATGGCAGGGATACATCCGTCGGAGTTCTCAAAGATCGCACCATCGCGGTGCAGCTGCCGAGGGCGCGACGAGAAGATCCTCGCCAACTACTTCCCGCTGGTGCTCAAGCCCAACGCCGATCTTGGCTCATGCACTTGCCGGACGGCTCCATCTCTTCATGGGCGGACTCTGTGTCATCGGTTTCGTCGGTGCTTTCACAGCGCCACAAACCCCATGGCCAGAGAGCGATCCATGACCGCTCGCCCGTAAGGAGGAGAGCCCTCAGCAAGTACATACAGAGATTCACCAGTGCCAGAACATCCTGCACGCCCACCTCTGCGCGGTTATCAGCGTGTTCCACTGAGCGTGCGTATCAAGCAGGATGAGGGAGGAGATGGCGATGTGCAAGATCGAGATGTCTACGAGCTTTATGCTCGCCGACAAGTGTGCACGGCCGAGGAGGGGAGGAAAATCCCGGAGAGATTGCGGGAGCGAATGATCGGACAGTGAGGATGCCGCCTGGCAAGAAGAAGAACCGGGCGGAACAACAGAAGAGAAAGGCTAAGGATGTGCTAGCTGTTGAGCATTCCGAACGGAGGCGGCTCCGACAAGGCCAAAGCTGATGACTCCGGCGAGGCTGTGGTAGCCGCCGACAAGTAGGATGGCTCCGGCAAGCGGTATTGCAAGATCCACCGCACCAAGGGCCATGATCTCCAAACCTACAAGAAAGTCGAGCAGATGGCGGAGCTACTGCACGCCGAGTACGAGCGCCATGACAAGGAGAGAGCCAGGAGGTGGCGGAGGATCCGGCAAGAAGCTTCCCCGGGGAGGGCACTGCGCAAGCAAGGCTAAGCCGCTGCAGGAGACAGCCTCCCGTGGCGCGACAAGGACGAAGATGAAGATGAGGATGATGAGATGGAGGAAGATGAGATCTGATGACCAAGAGTTTCAGTAAGGCAACGGAGGTGTTGTGCGTCCAACGGCGGTGCCTCTCGACACCTCGCACCGCCAACTCAAGCAAAGGTGCGAAGTGAACGCAGGCGGAGCCGGCCCATCGAGTCGCGCAAGCCTCTGAAGTGGTCCAAGACGCCCATCGTCTTCGATGTTGAGGATCACCCCGATCGCATCACCGCAGTCGGGTGCTTGCCAATGTTGGTCTCACTCAACAATCCGCAACCTCAAGGTCACGAAGATGTTGGTTGACGGCGGGCCGGCCTCGAATCTGATTTCCTCCGCAGGTGCAAGAAGCCCGCATCCCCACGGTGAGCTCAAGAAACCGGTACCTTTCAAGGATAAATGCCGGGAAGGAGCAAGCGAAGGGGAAGATCACACCGCGATGGACGTTTGGCAGAAAGCTGAATTTTAGGGACGAGAGGGTCACGCTTGATGTTGTTGATTTTCCATTGCCCTACAATGGGATACTAGGCCGCCCAGCGCCGCCAAGTTCATGGCAGCCTCTCACTACGCCTACAATGTGCTCAAGATGCACAGTCCGATAAGTGTCATTTCTGTCCAAGGTGACAAGAAGGATGCACTTATCTGCACCGACAAGATCTACCAGAAGCAGCAGCCGCAGGTGAAGCGCGAGCCACTTGCATTGAAGCTCACCGGGAAGAAGAATGCCAAGTCCGGCAAGAGCAGCTCGATGCCCACTCCGCAAGCGCACCTCTCCGGAGTGCAAGGCTGCCGCCGAGGACGCACCATCGAGCTCCACCGGCAAGTGCAAGAAGGCAAAGGCAGTTCTACCAAAGACTAAGCCCGGCAAGAACAGCTCTGGTGCCTACTCTGGCAAGCGCACCTCTCCAGAGTGCTGCGCCGCCGTCGAGGACGCGCCATCGAGCTCCACCGGCCAGTAGAGCAAAGAGAGCACTCAGCTCCAAACTTTTGAGTCACATTCCTTGAAGGACCGTGCCTTGTATGAAAAACCTGTGCGCAAAGGGGTCGAATCGTGGCTAAGTTGCGCCCTTGATCTGTTTCGAGTCCGCTCAACGATAAAAGCGCGCTGCAACTAGCCCGACAAGTTTTTCCTGCCGGAGGCAACACCGCCAGCGGGCTGCCGATGTTCCGCACTCAGCAAGTGTGTTTGCACCGGCGGGTTCCCTGAAAGCGTGAGGGTGAAAACATACAAGGGAGGGAATAAAGGGAGAAGTGCGGCCCTGCCGAAGAGCAGAAGACGGAAAAGCTAAGTTGCCTAAGTTTGAGTACAGAACACTTTCAGTTTTAAAATTCCATGTTATATTCCTTGAACGTTCGTGCCTTTTATGGAAAACCTGTGCACAGAGGAACCAACTCGTGGTTAAGTTGCGCCCTTGCTTTGTTTCGAGTCCGCTCAACAATGAAAGTGCGCTGCAACTAGCACGACAAGGTTTCTTGCCGGAGACAGCACCGCCAGCGGGCTGCTGATGTTCCGCTTTTCAAAGAAGTGTGTTAGCGCCGCAAGTTTCAAGGCGAGGGTAAAAACATACAAGGGATGTGATGGGGTAAAGGATGTAACGTAGCAAGCCTTGCCGTGGACGCCCTTTGTATGAGAAACTTCAGCGCGGAGGAGCCGACTCGTGGCTAAGTTGCGCTTTGATTTGTTTTCGAGTCCGCTTAACGATGAAAGCGCACGCAACTAAGCCCGACGAGGTTTCTGTCGGAGGCAACACCGCCACTGGTCAACTCGATGTTCCGACTCAAAGAAGTGTGTTTATACCGACAAGTTCCTCAAAGCGTGGGGTAAAAGCATACAAGGGATGTAACAAAGTAAAGGACATAACATAGCAAGCAAGACCTGAATAGAGTTATATTACAAGAATGACTTATTGTGGCATTGTACTAAATTGTTCTCGTAATCAAACAACAAAGAAGAAGAAAAGGGAGAAGAAGGGCGGCCTAATCCTCATACCGTCGACCCTCCCGAACTCATTCACATTGTCCACGATGGGTGCGACGATGGCCCCGAGCTCCTCAAGATCAGCGCCCGACAACTTCTTGGTGACGCGAGAGGTCGATGCCCGGTTGCGGAAGAGGACCTTCACCAACACCTTCTCCAAGACCCCGGCCAGCAGATCAGCTACGACTCGTCGGCCAGCTGCTTCGGATCCTTTCCCGAGCTGCCGGAGAGCCGCCACCACATCCTTGAAGAAAAGCGTGAGCTTGGCGCTGGGCGAGATTCTCCTCGAGAGAGTACCCGGCCCGCCAAGTTCAGCTCCGCCAACTCCTCGCCGATGAGCACGGCGATATCGACGAGGCCTCCGTCCCAGAAAGCACCACCATAGTCTTGAAGGTGTTCTGGCGTCGGCGTCTCGCCGGCAGCTCCACGCGCCCTTGAGCTCCTTCCTCAAGTCGCCCTCTCGCTTGGCGGCGCCCAGCCGCTCCGCCAAGGTAGCCGATTCAGCTCAGATCGGCACTTCGAGTCTTTGGCGGCGTTTCAGCTCCTTGGTCTTCGAACTTGCACTCGCCATGGGCGCGTCGTCCTTCTCACGCCATACTGAGTGCGGCAAGCTCTTCATTCTTCTTCCCCATATCCGCCTCCAGCCGCGCCACCCTCTCCTCTAAATCCTTCTTGGCGGCCTCGGCGGCATGGCAAGGTCCTTTGCCTCCTTGAGTGTCCCGCTAGCGATCGCTCTCGTGCCTCGAGATCCTCCTCGTGATCGTCGGGACCGGCTTTCTTCGTGTCACCACCTTCCCGCTGGACATCTCCTCGGCGGCGAGCCTCTGCTGCTCCTCGGCTTCAGCCTTCTCCAGATGAACGCCTTTGCCTCGCCGAGCTGCGCCTTCTCCTTTGCAATGGATCGGAGGGCCTCCTGGTTGCGGTTCCGGAGCTCTTGTGCATGTTTCTCTATGTCAACTCCGCAAGGCGGCGCTTCCCGGGACTCAAGCTTCGCTTGCCGGACACGGTAGAGTGACACCAGCTTTGGAGCGCTTGTTCTCCTCCTCGGGCTTCCGCTGCTTTGCTTGCCGACCATCGCCACCCTCGGCAGAGGCAAGTACTTCCCCATCAAACTCCTCTCCTTCAACCGGCGCCTGAGCTCGATGCCTGTGGAGCTTGATATACGCCCTCGCCGCCTTCAAGCAAGCACTGGCTGGGGCCCTCGGAGCCAGACGCGCACGGCAAGTGAGGGGTCGGCGGTCGGTGTTGCGCCTTGCACTCCTGCGTCCTCCGGGTCGCCAGTGCGACCGCCGGACACCTCGCCGGCTCCTGCACCAGCAGCCTTGGCGGCCTCTTCGCCGGCGGGCTCGTCAGCACCGGCCTCTTCCTCGTCTACGACGACGTCCTCAGTGTTGCCGCGTGCGCCCTCCTCGCCGGTGGCCTCAGTTTCCATCGGATCCCCAAGAGGGGGATCTGAAGACAGGAAGAAGAAAGAAAAGTCAAGCAAATATCCAAAAGGAAGAGAAAGAAGATCAGCAGAACCCAAGGGAGAGTCCCCGACAAGGAGGGTCACCTGTGCTGGGCTCTGTGATCATGGGCTCCACCATCGGGGGCTCACTAGTTCCGCCCCTTGCCGGAGATCCCTTCCTTGCCGGAGAGGGGTCCCATATCGGGGAATCGGCCCTTGGTGGCGTAGTCGAAGCCGACAACACCTCCGGGTCGGCCTCGACGACGCTCCCGGTGGGCCTGTTCGCTCCTATATACAAAAGAGTCAACAATCAAGATGTTAGCGTAAGAAGAAGCACCCATGCGCGCCCCACAACAGAAGCAAACCAATGCACTTACGCTGGGAGCTGTGCTGGGAGCTGCTGCGAGGGGAAGGGACCGGGTCCGTCAAGGTGGTCTCGGACGTATCTTCTGCCGCCACAGCAGGATTGTCCTCGATGTTAACCACGGGGACCTTGGCCCTCTTCGCCGCCCTCTCCGCCAAAGTCCCGAGACAGAACAGGGGTTTGGAGAGAAGCAGATTAGATACAAGGCAAACAACAACAAGGATCAAAGAAAGACAAGTACAGTAAGAAGAAAGCCTTACTCCTCCTCCTCCTCCTCCTCTGCATCATCATCGGAGCTCAGCGCGGAGAGGTCGAACTCCGGTACCCTCTCGGCGCGACGTGGCGGAGGAGTAGGCTCCCTCCGGCGCTTGCCGAGGGCTGCGGCAGGATCAGGCATGGCAGCCCGGGAAGACCCCGCCTCAGCTGTCGGCGCAGCCTGGGATCCTCCCACAGCAACGTTGCTTGCCGTGGTGGAGCATGTCCCACGGCGCCGCGGCTGCTGGACGGCCTGCTCCTCTGCCAGCTCTCCAACTCGACGGAGGCGCCTTCTCGGTCGGAATTGGGGCTGCGCTGGGGGCTCCGCCTGCGGCAAGTTGCTCGAAGACGGCTGGCCGCTCGCGCCCTCCGCTGGCTCGCTTCGCTTTGACCTCGGCCTCCTTCGCCATCGCCTTCTCCGGCAAGATCTTCCCGGCGGCAAGGCTTGCCGCCTCACCGCCTCCGCCACCAGCGTGAAGCCAACTTCGCCAGCGGCCGCCGCCGCCGCTTCTCCCTGCAGAGCGATGTACGCCACTCATTGGCGGTCGTGGCGCGGTGAGGAGCTTCGCCGTCGTCGGAGTTGATCGCCACCTCCGCCAAGTCATCGAGGAATTGCTGCACGACCTCGGCAGCGGGCTCTATCCAGTTGCACTTATCCCATGCGAGTCGCACTGCATCATTACGCAGACACGATCGCTGGGAGTTATTGCACAAGGGGACAACGCCTGCGGCAACCGGAACCATTCTCGATGATTACGCGTGCTTGAACATCTCCCTCAACATCGCGTCAAGCTCCATAACCGCGAAGTTGAAGTTGAGGCCCGGGCGCAGCCTCATGAAATCTGCCGGCCGCTAAACAGCAAAGGGCCTCCCCTCTCTGCAGAGGGCGGCGCGACGGCGAAGGAAATCCGCGCCAACCGCCCTGTTGTAGAGTCCGCATGCCTAAGCCGGAGGATTCGGTGGTGGCGATCGCCGCCTTGGCATCATCTCGCGACAGAGCACTCCATCATTGTCGCGCTGACAACCCGGTCCGTGCAGCTTAGTGAATGGCGGCGGATTGGCATCACAGATCCAGCACCACTCCGCCTCCACTCGCCCCACTTGTCGCGGAGCTCGCCGGCAAGTAAACCTCCTTCATGCCCATCCGAGAGGTCCAGCGATTCCGCAGCCAGCGGCTCCCTTTATCGCTCGAGGGGAGAAATAATGACGAAAAAGAGCAACATTGGGGAGGATGCCAACAAATTTCGCAGAGAGGTGTCGCGAAACCGCCATTGTCAGAACGGCGTTGGGGGTGAAATCAAGAAGATGGAACCCGTAGGTGTTCATGATGTCGCAAAGAAAATCGGAAAAAGGTGGGCAGAGCCCGCAGTAGAAGAACACAGGGAAGAAGTAGTACCCTCTGGGGCACTTTTTCGACGGAAGCCTCGGCGAAAGCACCGGCGGCGCGGATGCGCCGCGCTTCTGTCGACCGAAGAGGTAGAACTCGCCCGCAACGCCTCGGTGAGCTCGGGAGGAAAAGCACATGTTTCTGCGCGGCGCCGAAGCTCAGCGCCTCCGCCGACCGCCGAGTTTTCGAAGCGCAGTTTTCGCAGCCTTCCCGGTCTTGAGCTATGGCGAAGCAAATGGGGAAGGCGAAAGCGGCGGCGGCGGCGGCGGGCGAAGCGGCGGAGCACACGGCTCTCTTCGACTGGAAGTGGAGGGGAGCGGCGGAGCTTTCGGAGGAAGGAACTGCAAGCGGCGGAAGTGGGGGAACGGCCCCGCTTCCTCTGCTTATAGACAGGGGATGCGAACGTTATGCATTTCCTGGAGTTAAGTATTGACCACGTTCTCTCCTACGACGCCGCAATCGACGCGTGCCGTTGCGAGAGGACGCGTGGACACGGAGTCCGGTTTGTGTGGACCCGAGCCGCTGCGTGCGCAGACTGCTTTTGGGCCTCGCCAACAACGCTTCGGCACCGTGTATGGCCCAGTTCGGGCTCTGTCGGTTATACTAAAGTAGGGGTACCTTAGTACTCGAACTTGTGCATCGGCAACAGCGCCCAGCGGCAAAGGCTTGCCGGGCGCCCGCCAAGACCCTCCGCACTTCCTATTACCGCCATTCAAGAACAAAGTACCAACTAAGAAGACAAAGGCCCCGGCAAGAGGAGCTTGCCGAAGGCCAACCAAGGCTCAGAGGAACTTGCCGCGACGCCACAAGGCCGGCAAGAGGCCAGCGGCAACAAGCTTGCCGGCGCAACAACAAGAGAAGGGTCATGGCAAGGCGCTTGTCATGACAAGGCTGCCACCCTGCACTCTAGCACATCCAACGACGTGTCACCCTGTGGCGCCCCAAGAGCATGGCGGCGCGCGCAGCCGCGGCGGTAAGGTGGCAAGCGGAGCTGACAAGGAGGCCATCGTGGCGATCGGTGGCGCACCTAACGGTCGTTTACAGAATCGGAATAGCGACCGGACGGGCATTAAATGCCCTTGTCCCCCGCCGTCGAGTTAGGTAGGGACACTGTTGGTCATCAAGTACCAACCCGCGTTTTACCTTTCTACCCCCCTTCCTACATCGCCACTGCCGGTGACCCCTTAGACTATAAAAGGAGGCCCATGCGCGTAGAAGGGGTTCGCGGTTCGAACTTTTCCACACCGGGGTTCCGCAGTCAGAGATCCAACACCACCATACGCCGCGCTCTTGAGCAAGAACAAATTAAAACACAAGGCAGTAGTAGGAGTTTTATCTCTCGGGAGAGCTCCGGCCGGGTAAAATCGCCTGCCTCTCCCCGCCGACCTCAATCGCTCTGCGACGCCCGCCTCCCTTGCCGGACTAGAAGGGCCCCGCCCCATAGGTGCTCGTGGCCTACAGAGAGCGCCCAACAGCCCAGAGGATATGGAGTTGTCCGGCAAGTGCATGAGCCAGACTCGACATTGGGCTTGAGCACCAGGGAAGTAGTTGGCAAGGATCTTGTCGCCCCGCCCCAAAGAGCTTGCACCATGATGGTGTAGATGCCGAGGAACTCCGACGGATGCGATTTGCCGCCGTGCTTCTCTGGTACATCCGCTTGAATTTTTTGTCTTTGAGCCATCGACTTGCCGCAGCTCACGAGTGAACGCAGGGCAACCTATCACAGACGGCAAGTCGCTGGTTCCCGGGCGATGCATATCGACAAGGGCCCAGCAGATCGGTCCGATTGACGACGCTTTCTTCGACGCCGATGCGAGTACGAAGCGCTTTCTTGCCGCTGCTCGTGAAGAACTTACGCTGATCGCGACGAGCTCGTGGATCCGACGCGTGGAGTCGTTGTCGAGGTTGATCCGGCGAAGTCGGCGATCTTGGCCTTCGGGGTGGAGAGTGCACGGTGGTTGCACCCCCACCGGTTTTGTCGCCACCGGCCTGTGCCCGGCAGTCTTGCTGCGGCTGCGATGCATTCGGCTGCCGCGGAGTGTTGCCGCTGGCGGCCGATGAGACTCGAATGGTGGCCTCCATTCGCCGATCTTGTCCGCCGTTGAGGGTAATCCAGAGCGCTTGAGCTCGTGCTGCAGCTTCGCTAGTGTGGAGGGTGGCGATGGCGAACGGTGCGAAGAGCGGATATGCTCGGACTTCTAACTATGTTAGAAGGAGCAAAGATCCCGCCCAGCAACCGTGTCTTGCTCGTGCAAGATGTTGGCGCGCGATGTTGGTCTTGAGCATCCCGAGATCCACCAGCTTGATCTCGGTCCAACGAACGTATGGTACCGCGAGTACCATGACGCTGTTGGTCCCGCACCTCCTGAGATGGGCGCGGTGCATGTACGGACGCCGAGGTCTGTGCATCCTTGTCCTTGGACCTGGCAGCACCGTGAGCTCCCTCGTCGACGCCCCTTCTTCCGCCGGCGTCTACCCCACCACCCGTTTGCTCCGGAGGTGGTGGGATCAACGTGGACGGAGCAGCCACCTCCGAAGCCTTCTTCTTCGGTGGCATGTCGATGGAGATGATGAAGATCTAGCTCGCGTGAACGCCGGATCAGGTTCACACAACCTCGACGTCCCCTACCTGGCGCGCCAAAGATGTCATGGGAACGAACACCTATGGGGCCGGAGCCCCTTTCGGTTCGGCGGGGGGCGGAGATCGCACGAAGAGCGGATCGAGGCGAAGCACACGAGCGGTTTACCTAGCTTCAGAGCTCTCTGGAGAGATAATACTCCTAATGCTGCATGTCTGATTGTATTGAGTTCTTTCTCGGGAGCATGAGTGTTTTCTGGTCTCGAATCCTTCGAACCCCCTCTACGTTGCGCATGGGCCTCCTTTTATATGCTAAAGGGGTCACCGACAGGTGGCAACGAAGACAAGGGAAAAAATGGAAAAGTGTTGCGGTTGGTACAACTACTTGTACAATGTATCCTACCTAACCCTGACGGCAGGGGACAAAGGCATTAAATGCCCGTCTATGTCGCCCAAACAGTGTAAAAAGAGACCGTCAGGAGCGCCACCACTTGCCACGATGGCGACCTTGTCAGCGTCGCTTGCCACCTCGCACCGCTGGCTGCACAGCCTCTCGCCACGCGCACCTGGAAAGGCCCCAGGGCGACACGTTGGTGGATGTACTGGAGCGCGGGCACAGAGTGGTAGCTTGCCGTGGCAAGCGCCTTCCCGCGGTCGTTGTCTTGTCGCGTCCGGAAGCGTGTCGCTCGCCGGGCCTTGCCGGGACGCGTGGCGCATCGCGGCAAGTTCTTTGAGCTGCCTCGGTTGGCCTTCCCGGCAAGCTCCTCTTGCCGGGGTCTTGTCTCCTTGGCTTGAATACTTTGTTCTTGAATGGCTCCAAAGGAACCATGGAGGACCTTGGCGGTCACCTGGCAAGCCCTGCCGCGGGGTGCTGTGACTGCCCGTGCACAAGTTCGGGATACTAGGGTACCCCTACTCTAGTACATCGACACCTGAAGAGATTCATTTTTAGGGGTCGACATTCATTGTAAATACCAAACTCCTCATCGACTTATAAAGCATGTGTACACTCACAAACATATTAGTCCCTTAAGCTATAAGTCTTCTATACACCAAAATCACTAAGGGGCACTAGATGAACTTAGAATCTCCCCCTTTAGGTGATTGATGACAATATAGGTTAAGTTTTCAACGGGGATAAACATATGAAGTGTAAATACTTATATTGAGGAATTTGATTGCATGATATAGAAGAACTCCCCCCTGAAGATGTGCATAGTGAGGTTTTGCTTTTGAAGCAATGCACATTTTAAAAGTAGAATCTTGGAGATCTCCCCCTATATCTTGTAATTCATACACGCATTTAGCATATCGAATGAAGAATTTGAAATGCATGATGAAATATGGTGACTGATGTAATACATCATGCGTGCTTAACATATATGAGGAAATAACATGCAAGACATAGCAAAAGTATCAGGTCACCATCAGACTTAAGTTTACAACTCGATCCAATAAATAGTTCAGAAGAGCGAGAGTTGCAACTTAATAGAAAACGCCCATATAGATAGACCCGCTTGAAGACTAACTCAAATTTCTCCCCCTTTGTCATCGAATGACCAAAAGGGACAAAAAGTGGGGACTAACACCCCTGAAGAATGTCATCACGAGGTTGATGGAG
Source organism: Aegilops speltoides (assembly GCA_021437245.1). NCBI lineage: Eukaryota > Viridiplantae > Streptophyta > Magnoliopsida > Poales > Poaceae > Aegilops > Aegilops speltoides. The sequence continues at coordinate 303,368,567 of CM038146.1, read as the reverse complement.
GAGCGCCAGCATTGTTTGGGTCGGTTGTTGGAGTAGGGCCTGCTGCATTGTCGTCAAATCTTCATTTTCATCGGCCCCGCGCGATGAAGAAAATAAGCTGGCCTGCAAGGGAGGAACCTTGACTTTCTTGAATTTCTTCGCCGGAGGCTTAGACCAGTTAAAGTCCTGCTTGAAGCCCATCCGTTGAAGATCTTCATCGCCGTAGAGATGAGTCAGAAGAGCACAGGTGTGATCAAATACTTCATGGAGGTAGTAGCGGTTCTTCTTCACTGAATTATGTGTAGCAGTCATGTTGTAAAGAATTGAACCAAACTGACGCTTGACCCATTTGTGATTGCGATCGACCTTCTGATGAGGACTGAGGAGAAGCTCATGATCAGTCATCACCCTTGGAGTTGTGCCTTGAGGATTTTGCTTTGAGGCATTGGCGGCAGAATCATGAGTGGTAGAGTCATCACTGGTGGAGTAGGATGCAACTTTGCAGAACTGTCCATCCAATGGACGAATACCTTCATCAACAATTGCAGTGGCCTTGCCCTTTTCATCAGCTGAGGAAAACGTCCGCTTGAGGACTTCAATGGGGGGCAAGTAGTTGCCATGGTTGAGTTTGTCAGCCTTGTAATTGATTGAAGACCTTGATCTGAGGAATCTCATAATCATGGAGCGTAAGGCTTCAATTCAAAAGGAGACAGTGCGACATTTGCCATAGTCTGCATGAAGAAATCATGGTAGTTTATTGGGATACCATGCATGATATTGAACAGCAAATTCTTCATGATGCCAACGACTTCTTCTTCATTCGAGCCGTGGCCTTTGATTGGACTCGATGTCTTGGTCAGAATGGGATAGACAGTCCGTGGCACATATAGCAATTCATTCATGAGGAATTTGTCCTTGGGGCTTGACTGGGCATCAGCGGCTTCATCAACACTTGCATCTAGTCATCATACAGCTCAGGTCCATGATATATACGATGAGCACCTTCAAGGGGAGGACTGACAGGCAGGGCATGAAGCAATTCAGAGGCCGGTGCTTTGAAGTGAGTGTTCTCTATCATCCAGTCCAACACCCAAGAGTTTAGATCTTCAACATTTCCGGTGATGTGCAACATCGCGTAGAACTGAAGAATTAGCTCTTCATTCCAATCACATATATCGGTGCAGAAGTTGACCAGTCCAGCGTCATGAAGAACACTGAGGACTAGTGTGAAGCACGGCAACGATTCCATGTACACATGAGGAATATGCTCATGGTCGAAGACTATGTCCTTATCAGAAAGCAGTGAAGAATAGAAGTTTGCTTGGCTGGCGGTCCAGAAACGCTTCCTTCTAAGACTAGCACAGTCATAAGGGTTGTAGTCTGTGAAGAACACATGCTCATGGAAGAAGTCATCAGTGAACTTTGGAATCTTTGAGAATGGATTCTTTGGCTTCGGCTGAGGAGTATCACTCAGATGCAGCACAGCTTCAGGAATCACAGTCTCAGGAACCACAGGCTAAGGAATTTCAGTTTCTGCTTTAGTAGCAGCCTGGGTCTCCATTTCTTGAGCAGCTTTATCATCAACACTAGTGGCTGGAATTTCTTCATGAATGGAAGGAGTAGTGCGAGTTTCATCAGAGCCCATTTGAACTTCAGTATGCACTGCGGACTGAGGAATTTGTTGCAGTGGCGTGAACAAGGGAGAGTTGGGGTGCTGACTTTCCCAAAAGCCACCACTCATCACAGATGTGGTGCTACCAATGTCCACGTCTTCTTCTTCTTCTTCCATTTCTTCAACGCCAGCCTCTTCAGCCGTGAACTGAGGCATGGGCGATGATACCAGAGGGGTTGAAGTGATAGTGTCCACTTCAATTTCTTCATCCATCTACTCTGTCGAAGCAGTAGAATGATTTTCTTCATCTGATTCACTTGGAATCACATAATCTTCACCAAAAGGAATGATCTCCTTTGATGGCATGCTTGAAAGAGGAACAACATCAATTGGATTTTCAAGTGAGCTGGTCAAAAATTTCGCCTTCTTGGGAGCAGATGATTCTAAGGAAGCGGATGCTTTCCTTTTCTTCAGTGCAGCTCGCTCCGCAGCCTTGGTTTTCTTCATTTCTAATGCAGAAGGAAGAATTGGACTTAGTGTTGGCATTGGTGCAGGAGGAGCAGAGGAAATTGGCGCAATTTCTTCAGGCACAACTGATGCAGTTGTCCTGACTTGTTCAGCTTCTTCAGGCGCAACTTCATATGCTTCAGCTGGCCTCTCTTGTTCTTCAGGTGCAACACTAGTGGTTGCCCTGGAAATTTCTTCAGCGGCTGGAATTGCTTCATCAGCCCTGGTGCTTGCAGTTTCATCAGCAGCCTAATTTTCATCAGCGGTGTTGGCATGTTCTTCAGTTGGCTGTGTAGATGCTTCAGCCTAAGGAATTTCAATGTGCGTTGGATCAACAACATTGGAATTAATTCCCTTCGCCATTTTGACGAATCTGACTTCGGCTCCCAGCCATTTTGCCTTGTAGGCGTCAGATTCATCATTGAGCTTTTTGATCTCACATTGCAGAGCGATAAGTTGTTCAGGAGATAGCGTAAGAACGTTGTCCTTCAGATAACGCTATTTCTTGTACTGTGCTTTCTTCACAGACCTGGCTTGCTCATATTTCCATTTCTCTTTAGGGATGAAAGCCGTCAACATGTGAATTTGATCAGGTGTTAGGTTCAACTCTGGCAAGGGAGTGTTTGGGTCATTGTGCCAAAGGTCAATGAAGTCCAAGATCTTCTTTAGATCCAACAGGAGGGGCACAACACTGCCCTTGGCTCTAGCGACCCTTTGTTCTCTATCTTTGATGATTTTGGCCAATTCTTCATCATCAGCTTCGTCATCATCTGACGGTACTTGGAAGGCAACTTGCTTCTTGTGAGGACTTGGTCTAGTGCCTCGTCCAGCAGTGGCTTTGGTCTTCAGCAAAGTGGGGCCTTTGGGAGACTGAGGAGGAGCTGAAGAACTTGTAGAAGCTCCTGAGGAAATTGAGATGCCTATGGTCCTTTGGCAGGTGGCGAGATGCACAGGTGCTGAGGACTTTGCCGGAGGAGCTGAGAGTTTTGCAACCCAAGAAACTGGAGCAACTTAAGGAATATGCCGTGAGGGCATAGATGAGCTTGGCCATGAGGGCCTTACTAACCTTGGCCATGAGGGCATTGCTGAGGAAGGTGGTTTGCGTCTAGGCTTCTTAGGCATAGCCTTCCTGCTTGTGCAGGCCTCAGCAGCAGTAGCTGAGTCTTCATTGAATTTCCTCACTGCTTCTTTGGCCTGTTTGGCCAACTTGGCTTGCCGCATGGCCCATTCATCAGCATAGTCCTTACTGCTCCTGATGCTAGTGGGATCAGCAATTTTGCCAGGTGCCAACGGTGGTCTTGGGCATGGAGGGTTTAGAGCGAATTTCTTCATGTACTTTGGAGTAACATATTTGTACTTCGTCCATTCCCGTGCCCATCTTCGTTCAATTTTCTGTATGCGCACCTTGCGCTCATTCTTCGTTTCCTTACCATGAGTTGCCTCATCTGTTGTGCAATACCCTACATAGATGTCAGCAGGTATCTCAAAAGAAGTGTTGACTTCCAGTTTCTTCCCTCACTTCTGAGGTTTCTTCCCATCTGCCATTTTCTCTAGCTGAGGATTTTGAACTATTGACTTCTCTGAAGAAATGTGCAACTTTTCTTCGAGGAACGCTGCAAATGAGTTAAATTGATGAGAACCTAGTGATTCAGTAGCAGACATGTGTACCTGTGAACAAAGTATAGGTGCGAAGAATTTGTAGAGGTCATATATGTTCTCAGAAGTTTTTGCAAAATGGAACAAGTTTGAGGAAATTGACCAGATATGTCTTGAAGAATTTCAGTAAGCGTTCTTTGACTTAGGTTCCAGAGTTTTGTGGATTGCAAAATTGACACAATTGAGGAATCTTGAGGAAAAATGTCACTTAGAGAAATAGATCCAGAACTGGTGATTGTGTGAAGTGTTTAGAGTGTGGAAGCTGAAGAATAAACACCTTTCGAAGATTTTATGGAAATCATTAGAATCAACAAAGGCTGTAAAAATAACTTTTAATTACCCTTGACAAAGAACACGACAAACTGAGAATGTAGATTTGGAAGTTCGTCAGTCCAGATCTTCCACGCCCTAACTTGGCAGAGGAAGACAGCTACGATGGCGGCGGAGTGAAGATTTCCGCGGCCGGTGCGAGTACGACGACAACGAGGTCAAGGAAGTGAAGCTCTTCCTCACCAGCGATGATGAAGGTAGTGGCGGCTCTAGGTCTTGAGAGCTCGAGCGAGGGGAGTGAGATCGAGCAAGGTAAATGTAGTTTGAGGAGGGTGAGGGGTATTTATAGCTGAGGTGAAAAATAGCTCTCCCGAGGAAAATGGACGAATGTGCCCTATATATATAGAGTGACACTATTCTGATCCTGGGATCAGAATAGTCATTTGGATAACAGCGCCCTATATAGGGCCTGACGATGTGTTCCCGAACTCCAAAAATGCAAAAAAAAAAAAAAACGTGGCCGGCCCATCAGACCCCTCCGATCGGTTTCATCCCCACATCACGAACTTCCTGTAGCGCACACGTTCTCAACTCGTCCCCACCCCGCCGCCTCCTCCCGCGCGCTCGCCGGCCGCCGGAGCCACCGCCTCCACCCACGCGCTCGCCGGTCGCCGGAGCCACCGCCTCCTCCCACGCGCACGCGGGACACCAGAGCCGCCGCCCCTCCTGCGCGCTCGCCCGACACCGGAGCCACCGCCTCCTCCCGCGCGCTCGCCGGCCACCGGGCCCTCCTACCCCACCGCCGGTTCCTACAGCCGCTGCCAGGTCCCCAGCCACCACTGATTTCCTCCCTTCGATGCTTCCCCCACCTCTGCCTGCACATCGCTGCCAGGCCCCACGCCATTGCCCTTTGTCACATACTGCATCGAGGCACCTTCAGGTTCCCACGGATCTGAGCGCATGGGAGCGTGTTGCTGCTCCAGCTAGCTCCTCCGTCCACAAGGACGACGTGGCGTCCACGGCCTCATCCCTCTTCTTCGCTCCTATGGGAAGGTAGGTTTCTATGGCCAGCCGCGTCAGTTCGATGCAGCCACGCCTTGCACCCCTGGCTAGCCGGCAATATCCACGCGTCTGACCACCAGTTCAGCCCCATCCCCCGACGTACTTGTCAAAAGCAAAGGACGATGGAGAGATCCTCTCCTCCGGTGCTGGCGTCCTCGCCGGCTGCTATCTATTATGTCGAGGACATTTGGAGGTCACGGATCTAGCGGATGCTAGCGCGTGAGAGGTGCTGCTGCCTCCTCCCTCTCGTTGTATCCTCCAATGATCCATCAGGAAGGCGTCGTCAGTAAAGGACAACGACACATCTTGCAGCAAAAAACTGCAGCGTTTCTTCACTGTATTTCCGAAAGGATTTGCGACTGTTCTTCTGTATTAGTTCAACAAAATAACTGACAGCAGTTCCATGACTCAACGCCTGGAAGGAAGACTTTCTCTTCTCTAGTACACAGCCGCCTGCCTGATGGTGTGCGTGTGCGATGTTGCATGTGGAGCGTCGCCGTGTGCTTGCGTACGTATGGTTTGCATGTGTGCTGGCATGTTGTGTGCTCCGTGTGTGTGTGTATCCATGTGGTGTGCGTGCATATAACGGCTTGGTGTGCATCCGTAGGTAGCCTGTGTGGTTGCTAGTATTGCTACTATTGATGTTTTTCCTCTGAACGTACTCGTGTATTTCTTTCTCTGATTTTGGTTATTTGATCAATTGAATAATGTGTCGATAAATTATACTTTGTGGATGTCTAGCATTAAAACACTTCCCCTAATTTTGAAGTAAAAACATTTGAGAAGTTTTTTTGTCATGAAATTTCAAATGTCATCGTATGCTGAAGTCAGATGTTTGCTAAAATAGTCGGTTGAGCAGAGCAGTTTGATATTTGTTTAAAAACTCGGTTTTTCGGTTACTAAATAATAATACCAATAAGTTCAATCCAAAATAGCGAAGAAGTTCGATGTTTCTAACAAAACTCCAATTTTCACTTTTCTAAAAAACACACAAAGAAGTTCAAATATAAAAGTTATAGAAATTCGATGTCTATAAAAAACTTAGACATTTTCTGTTACTAAAGCAAAATAGAAAGAATTTCAAAATAATAATAGCCAGAAGTTAATGTACTAAACGGTGTGCGTTTTGTATGAAAAAAAGAATGAAAAGGCAAAGGCTAAAAGTTTTTTTGCTAGAAGTTCGAGTACTCGGCCCGAGAATTTCAAAAATTCATGCGAGAGAGGTTAAACAAAAATACGTGACAGAAGTTCAAGGTGAAAACAACGAGAAGTTCAACTACTGCAAAGAATGCAATTCAGGTGAGAATAAAATATAGAAAAATAAAAGCATAAAAGGTTTGTTGAAAGAAGTTCAAGTGCTCTGTACGAGGAAGTTAAAAAATTCTTGCGAGAGAGGTTCACCTTGTATTTCCATGTTCAGAAACACAAAAAAGAAATTGTATTTTTGCATTTTAAAATAATTCTCTCAATCCACAAAGAAGTTCAGTTATTATTTGGGAGCAACTTGATTTCAAAAAGAAAATAAAAAAAATCAAATTATAAAGATAAAGAAATAAAACCATGAAGTCCATATTAAAAAGATAAAGAAGTTCGATGATTATGGAAAACTCAGATTTTCCTCGTTATTAAAGAATGTAAATAAAAAGTTCAAAAATAAAATAACAAGAAGTTCAACTTTTAAAAATAGAGCGCTTGAAAATTTGATAAAAAAGATTAGGTAATAAAACCAGGAAGTCCATATTAAAGATATGGAGAAGTTCGATGATTATAAAAACTCATAGGTTTTTCTTGTTATTAAAGAATGCAAACAAAAAGTTCAAACATAAAATAACAAGACGTTCAATTTTTAAAAATAGAGCGCTTCAAAATTCATTTAAAAAATAAGAAATAAAACCAGGAAGTCCATGTTAAAAAGATGGAGAAGTTCGATGATTATAGAAAACTCAGATTTTCCTCGGTATTAAAAATACGACAGAGTGAAAACAGCAAGAAGTTCAACGTGAAAATAGCAGGAAGTTCAATTACTACACTGAATGAATTTCGGATGAAAAACTTTTAAAACCATCGCGAGTATAAAAAAATGATCAACACAGAAAAGTTGCCTGTTTACAGCAGCTTTCCATCGGTATATCACTTGCTCAATTTTGGTGAGTGGGTGGAGAGTTGCGAGCCAAAAAAGCACGTGAAAACAGAGTGAAGTTCAAGTACACGTGCCGAGAAGTTCAGGTTCTTCACACGGTGCATTTTCGAAGAATTAGTTTCACGATAAAGGCAGAATGAATGATCTCCCCATTCTCGCAATTACTTGAAAACGGCTAGGATTCAGAGAAACCATCAACATGAAAAAGTTTCGCATTTTCCGTAGCTTTTCAACGGTGTATTATTTGCGTCATTTCGATAAAGTTTGTAGAAAATACGACGAAAATACATTTTTCGCCATTGTCGAAACTGACTTAAAACCATAAAGGATTGAGAGAAATAATACATATCAAAAAGTTTCACATTTGTTCAACCTTTCCAACGCCATATCATTTGCTGCATTTGGATGCACGGTTAAAAAATGAGCCCGAAAATATGAACTCGGTAGGACTTGTACCGTTTTGTAAATTACTCGTAAACTGTTCAAAAATAGAAAAAAACTATCAACAAGAGAAAGTAGCGCATTTTCATAAGATTTCCAACGCCATATCATTTGCCTCAATTGGATTAGCCGTTTAGAAATCACATCCAAAACACGAACTCGGCTGTTCGGTTTGCAAAATTTTACGTTTATTCAAATTACTCTTTAACCATAGAGAACTAGAGAAAACTTTCAACATGTGGAAGTATATATATATATATATATATATATATATATATATATATATATATATATATATATATACATACAGCCGGTCTATTCTGCTAATATTAGCAGAATAACTATTCTGATAATACTTCCGCACTACACGCTCAATGCAAATTCACGTCATTGTTAGAACCAAGTGTGCTGCAGTACTCGGGCGAGTGAACTTCCCGTCGCAAAAAAACTGCACGCCGTCTTTTTCCGGTACTGTTTTCGCTCTAATTTTTTAACTGTTTATCAGAATGAGGCGTATAATATACCGTTGGACAACTATGGATTAGGCGCTTCGACATGTTTAACACTTTTCGAGATTCCTCACGGTTTAAGAGCAGTTTTGGAAACGGTGCGATCCACAACGACTGGCAGCAAGCGTATTTTTGTGATTTTTTCTAAATCGCTCATCGGAATAAAGCAAATGATACGCCATTGGAAAGATATCATCGAGATTCATCTTTTTCATATCTATTATTTTCTCTAATTCGTTACGGTTTAAGAGTAGTTTCAAATTACTAAATCGCGGAATTACGTTTTTTTTAAATTTTTGCAATTTTTGGTACTGTTTTCGCTCTATTTTTTGAACCGTTTGTCGAAACGAGGCATGTAATACCTCATTGGAAAGCTATGGACAAGGCACAACGTTGATATGTAGAAATGATTTTGAGATTCCTTACATTTTTAAGTTAATTTTGAAAATCGTGCGGCGAACGACGAGTGGCGACGGCCGTTTTTCGCGAAATTTTGACAAACCGGTTGTCGAAATAATTCAAATGATATGCCGTTGGAAAGATATCGACAAGACACAACTTTTTCATGTATAACACTCTCTCTAATGTCTTACGGTTTAAGAGCAGTTTTAAATTTACCGAAATGCGGACACTGTTTTTCGCGACACCCAAATCGACGTGGATATTTCATCCGACTGAAAACCGCACTGCATCAGACATTTTAGAGAACTGCATGGTTTATTTTATTCAAACATAATTTTTTCAAGGACGAGAAAGTAGAGTGCACTTCACATCGGGTGTAAATGAACCACAACACTATCAAGAAGTGAACCGCAGGAGGGGGATTTTCGGTCTATGGGGACATATGCACCCTATATGGGAAAAAAATTAGTAATTTAACAAAAAGTCAAAAATTCCTGAAAATATTTTTGAAATAAACTTGACCTTCTATTGTACTCGTGAAAAATAAAATCCAAAAAAAAATATCGCTTTGACTTCTTTTCAAAAAAGACAATTTTTTTGGCTAAAATAGTGTGAATAGTGACCTATAATAGCAAATAAATTTTGTCTTTTTTGCTATGAGGTCAACTTTGGTTTTTTTTGTCGAGATTTATATACTAGTGCAAAAGTAAGTCAAGTGTTTTGTCAAAATAGTTCTTACCTATTTTGACTTTTTATTAAAATATTATAAAAAATCCCCATATAGGGTGCATATACAACCAAGAACCAAAGTGTATTTCCCATGAACCGCATTACTTTTTTTCGCTTCCATAACATTTTTTTGCACTTATGGGATGAACAACATCATACGGCCGACCGCACTGCTTGAGACTGAAAACCGCACTACATCGGACGGGCAAGCGAGCTGCATAATTTCTTTTGTCGGACGTAAAATTTTCCAAGAAGAGAAGTGTACCGCGCTTCACGTCGGGTCTAAGTGAACCGCAACTCCATCGAGAAGAGAACCGCATTATTTTTTCCGTTTCCGTAACATTTTTCTGTACTTCACATTTGAGGTTAAGTGAGCAGCGACACTACCGAAAGTGAACCGCATGAGTTTTCCGTAACTTTTTCATACTTATTTTTTTACACAAGCAAGTGGACCACATGGACTGAGCGAGTGAACTATATCTAATAAGAAGTGAGCTTCTCTTGAGAAGTTTTGGTTTTTGTTTAACTTCTTTTGTAAAATCATCTCGACTACATGATCAATGTTTGTGAGCTGCATAAATGGGGCAAGTAAACTGCATTAAAAATACATTTTGCATCAAAAGAATATTATCTCCCGCCAACATTCTTTGAATAATTTAACAAACAAGTTAACCTCACAAAACAAAAATAAAATACTGCACAACCAAGCTAAAAAAACTGCACTGTCTATGGCCGCTCATGATGCTCATAGACACAATAAATCAATCCATTGGTTTACACAGACACACACATATATACACAGAAAATCAGCACTGGCGAGATCAAAAGAAAATGGACTTCGTAAGTTTATTTAGTCTGAGTGTGCAGTGCACTTATTTTCTCTTTCTATGCTTCTTGGCTTCTCTCCAAAAGGAACACAACACAGAAAGAAGTGCCCGACATCCCCTCTTTTTTGTTTGGGCTGTTGACGCTGCCAGCAGTATCCTTCGTCAAGGGAGGATGCTAGTTGGAGGGAGTTGTGGACAGAGGGATGTGACTGGGGAGCTCGCTAACGCCGATGGGCGCCAACACAGGGGAGGAGGCGATGCAAACTGCAGTGCTGTGTCAGGGGGAGTGGGGATGTACTGCGCGTGTGCCGGTGTGCACTGCATGAAGGAGATGAGAGCTCGGGCCAGCCGGACTACACAGCTTCCCTCCCACTTGGAACAGCACCAGGCGGAGTCTCGCTGCAACGGCCGCCACACTACGAGCCGCCCTGCTCAAGGGAGCGTTGAACCAGGACGCCACTGGATCCAGCGATGCAGCGGTGCTGGGAGTCATTGTGGGCGGCAGGGAAGGTGGTCCTCCGAAAGGGATGTATGTACATGGGAGGAAGAGAGGTGTGGGTGCCGGGATCCAACGGCCGTCGACGCAGCGGAGGTCAAGGGCTTGCGGGGAGGCAGGGGTGCGGCGCCTCAACGGGTGGGTCGGGTAACTGGGCGGAGCAGGTGCATGTGGTGCTGGGATCTAGGGCGCCCCCGACGAGGTGGTTGCCTGGGTGGGGGACGCGCCGCCGCCGGTGGTAGCCGAGGGTGAGGGCATCACCGGGGGCCGCGATGCTCTGATCCAGCGTCGAGTGGTCATGGCCACCTCGGATCCAGCGAGGTTGAGGGCGGGGGCACGTCACGGATGAAGCTGGCACCAAGGGAGGTCGTGCACGGCGCGGTGGTCGAGAGTTTTTTGTCCGATGTCACCGAAGGTTGGGGGTGGGAGAGATGTTGTGGAGGCCTCGTCGGATCCTGTGGCGGCCGGATCCCACATGGCCGCTAGGGGTGCCGTAGGTTGAAGGGTTGAAGCGACGGCGCCTGGCCGTGGAGGGGTTGAAGCGCGCCACAGAGAGAGGAAGTGGGAGGAGGGTTGTGGTGCGGGGGTGGGGAAGATGGGTAGTGGGCTGCACGGGTGGGGTGGGATGTTTCCTTTTTTGGTCTACGCTGTGTCTTGTTCGTTTCGGGGTGTTAGCAGAATAAGCACAGGTGTTGTTAGAATAAGGTCTTAAGGGGTGTTGTTAGAATAGACCCACCCTATATATATATATATATATATATATATATATATATATAGACACACACACACACACACACACACATAAACACTATTCTGATCACGGGATCAGAATAATATTCTGATCACAACATGAACTTCCCGAGTAACGCGCCTGACCTTCCCCGAGTACTAGGTTGAACTTCAGCTAAAATGTGTCCAAATGGGGCTTGCGATATACCGTTGGAAAGCTATAGACACCAATATCATGACCCAAGTTAAATTTTTACCAAACTGTAAGCGGTTTAAGAGTAGTTTTGAAAACCGTTTTTTCTTCATACAAAAAACGTGAATCATATTTTCGATCGCATTTCTAAAACGTTTATTGGAATGAGGTAAATAATATACCGTTGGAAAGCTGCTGCAAAACCGCTCTTCGACATGTTGAAAGTTTTCTCTAATTCCCTATGGATAAAGAGTAATTTTGAAAATCGTAAAATTTCGTAAACCGAACAGCCGAGTTCGTATTTTTAATGTAATTTATAAACGGCTAATCCATTTGAGGCAAATGATATGGCATTGGAAAGCTTGTGAAAATGCGCTAATTTTTCATGTTAAAAGTTTTTTCTAATTTAGAACGGTTTAAAAGTAATTTAGAAAACGGTACAAGTTCCACCGAGTTCGTATTTTCGAGCTAATTTTTTAACCGTACGTCCGAATGCCACAAATGATACGGAGTTGGAAAGCTTGGGCAAATGCGAAACTTTTTCGTATATATTATGTTTTCTAATTCCTTACAGTTTTAAGTCAAATTGGAAAATGGATAAAAACGTATTTTTGGCATAATTTCTACATACTTTATCAGAATGGGGTAAATAATATACCGCTGAAAAGCTACGGAAAATGTGAAACATTTTCATGTTGATGGTTTCTCTGATTCCTAGCCGTTTTCAAGTAACTGCGAAAATGGCGAGATCATTCGTTCTGCCTTTATCGCGAAATTGATTCTTCGAAAATGCACCGCGTGAAGAACCTGAACTTCTCGGCACGTGTACTTGAACTTCACTCTATTTTTCACGTGCTTTTTTTTCTCGTATATCTCTATCCACTACTCGTAGCTTTCCATCCACTCGGCGGAATTGAGCAAGTGATATACCGATGGAAAGCTGTTATAAACACGCAACTTTCCCGTGTTGATCATTTTTTCATACTCGCAACAATTTTAAAAGTTTTTCATCTGAAATTCATTCAGCATAGTAGTTGAACTTCATGTTGTTTTCACATTGAACTTCTATGACGTATTTTTGTTTGTACACGCGCCTGAACTTCCCTCTGTACGAACCCGACCTTCGGGCTATCTTTGCAACCGCGGCTTCCCCCGCGAATTATTCTCGTTAGTAGTGTTCTATATGATGCGGTTTTAAATAGAAATCTCACTCGCTAACGGATTTTGCTCTCGGGTCGGGATGAAATTGCGTTTTTTTGCAATTTTACTGCCTGAGTTGTTCGACCTGAACTTCCCCTAGTGCTAGGTTGAACTTCTGTAAAGATTGCCCAAATGGGGCTTGCGATATACCCTTGGAAAGCTATGGACACCAGTATCATGACCCAACTTAAAATTTTGGCAAAATGTAAGTGGTTTAAGAGCAGTTTTGAAAACTGTTTTTTCTTCATACAAAAAACGTGAATCGTATTTTTGATCGCATTTCTAAACCGTTTATCGGAATGAGGCAAATAATATGGCGTTGGAAAGCTGATGTAAAACCGCTCCTTCCACATGCTGAAAGCTTTTTCTAATTCCCTATGGTTAAAGAGTAATGTGGACAATCGTAAAATTTCGAAAGCTGAACAACTGAGTTCGTATTTTCGTTGCCATTTCTAAACGCCCAATCCAATTGAGACAAATGATATGGCGTTGGAAAGCTTATAAAAATGTGATTTTTTGTCATGTTGAAAGTTTTTTTTATAATTTTGAATGTTTTAAGAGTAATATAGAAAATGGTACAAGTTCTGCCAAGTTTGTATTTTCGATATATTTTTTAATCATACGTCCGAACATAGCAAATGATATGGCGTTGGAAACCCTGAACAAATGCGAAACTTTTTGGTATATATTGTTTCTCCAAATTCATTGCAGTTTTACATTGATTCTGAAAATGACTAAAAACGTATTTTCATCGTAATTTCTAAAAACTTCATCGGAACGGGGCAAATAATATACTATTGAAAAGCTACGAAAAATGCGAAAGTTTTTCATATTGATGGTTTTCGATGAATCCCAGTCATTTTCAAGTAATTTCAGAAACAACGAGATCACTTGTTCTGCCTTTATCGCGAAACAGATTCGTCAAAAATGCATCGCATGAAGTACTTGAACTTCTGTGGCAATTCTGCCTGAACTTCACTCTGCTTTTCACATGCTTCTTTTTGCTCGTAGCTCTTCATTCACCAAAATTGAGCAACTTTTCTGTGTTGATCATTTTTTCATACTCGCGATGGTTTTAAAAGTTTTTCTTGTGAAATTCATTCAGTGTAGTAGTTGAACTTCCTGCTGTTTTCACGTTGGACTTCTGTGACATATTTTTGTTTGTAATTTTCCCATCCATTTTCGTCAATGTTACACAAATGATATTCTTTTTATACAAACCTCTCTCACAATATTTTTTGAACTTTCTCCGACCGAGGACTTGAACTTACACAAATGATATTCCTGCCATTTTGACGTAAATAAGAAAACGACGAGATCATGATTTCTGCCTTCACCCTGAATGGAAATGCATTGCATGAAGTAGTTGAACTTCTCGGGCATGTCTGTTTGAACTTCACTCTAATTTTTGACGTGTTGTTTTTGACGTGATGTTTTTTGCACTGCGTGAAGTAGTTGAATTTCTTGGGCATGTCTGTTTGAACTTCACTTTGTTTCACTTTAATGTATTTTTTATATGAAATACACACCATGTAGTGCGTGAACTTCCGGTTGTTATCACTTTGAACTTCTCTCTGGTTTGTGAGAATTATTTTGAAACACAAAAAACAACATATTTTTTATGTATTTTGGACATCTAAATACACGGTGAACCTCTCTCACAGGAATTTTTGAACTTTCCCTCGCCGAGCACTTGAACTTCTAGCAACCATTTTTACGTTTCTGAGATTTTTTTCAAAAGTGCAAAAAATGGCGTTGTTCTTTTTATTTTTTGAAAAGGTAAATCCTAGGTTTTAATAAACTCCGAACTTCTGTTTTATTTCAATTTGAACTTCACCTTTTTATATTTTGGGTAAAGAATTGTATTCGATTTTTATACAGAAAAAATTGAACATGGAAATACAAGATGAGCCTCTCTCCTAAGAATTTTTGAACTTCCCCGGACACAGCACTTGAACTTCTTTCGACAAACCTTTTAAGCTTTTAATTTTCTATACTTTTATTCTGATTTGAAATGCATTCCTTGCAGTAGTTGAACTTCTCGTTGTTTTCACCTTGAACTTCTGTCACGTATTTTTGTTCAACCTCTCTCACAAGAATTTTTGAACTTTCTCGGGCCGAGTGCTTGAACTTCTAGCAATAAATACTTTTAGCTTTTGCGTTTTCATGGTTACATGAAAATATCTGAGGTTTTTATAGACATTGAACCGCTCTACCTTTTCTATCTAAACTTCATTGTGTATTTTTAGAAATGTGAAAATTGGAGGTTTTTAGAAACATCGAACTTCTTTGTTATTTTAAATTGAACTTATTGGTTTTATTCTTTAGTAACTGGAAAAATTCTGATTTATCAAATAAATATCAGTCTGTCTTCTTTTTTCCAATTGAATTTCTTGGTTTTATTTTTCGAATAACGAGAAAACTTGAGTTTTTATATATATATTCAAATACTCCGTTTTTTTAAAATTGAACTTCTTGGTTTTATTCTTTCTGTATTTTGGGGGGGGATTTGAGTTTTTATAAACATCAAACAACTTCATTATTTAAATTAGGACTTCCAGATCTTTTTAAAAAACGAGGGCAAATTCATGTTTTGAAACTTTCTAAAGTACTCGTTTTCTAATTTGACCTTCTTTGTATTGAAATAAATATTTTGAACTTCCATGTTATTTAAATTTGAACTTCTCCATTTTTTTGTAAAATATAGAAACACCATTTTTATAAACTTTTTGAACTCCTCAGTTTTTAATTTTTGAACTTCTTAGTTTATTCTTTAGTAATGGGGAAAATCATAGTTTGTAATAAACATCGGACTGCTCCGTTAATTACAATTGAACTTTTTGAACACCTTTTTTTGTTTTTTATGTGCTTTGTTTTTTTAAAATTTTGGTTGTTTTGTATTTTGTAACAAACATTGAACTACTCTGTTAAATAACATTTGAACTTCTAGGCTTCTTCTAGAAGCATGAGTGAGCGACAACAACACAATAAATTGTATCTCTGTACTGCTTCCGGACGGATGATTTTTATTCTATCTGCATCTTCTAGGCAGGATGTGTTCTCCTTTCAAAATACTGTCTTTTGAACATTCTAGGTGGAAGTCGTTGAACTTCTAAATTATTAAAAAAAGTATGGCCTTTCTAGTTCTCAATCAATATGTGCACTGGAGCACACCACTTTTTGAGAGAGAAAACACACTAGCGCACACACTTGTTGAGAGAGAAAAATAATAGGTGTACATCATTTTTTGGACTTCTTCGTACTTTCATCTCTCGTCAGCATGCTCGTACGTTTCAAAACCAAAATCTGAACGCAAGTTAAGAACAAAAAGAGTATGAACTAGCATGTACTAGCATAAACATGAACGTTATAATGAAAAGTCCACCACTATATGAACAACATTTTTCTGGATTTTTATGCGAAAATTCTGAAATTTTTTCTTTTCCAGTTGTGTCTGAACTTCACTTCGAAAGTCATAACAGCAAAACGAGTATTTTTGTCGGGTCTGGCAATGGATATGAGGGGAAGAAAGGGATGACGGTGGGGGAAGGGTTCACAGGGGAGGCCATCTTATCTTCTAGATCATGGACGACAACGTGCTGGGGAGGATCTATGGCGGCGCTTGCAGGAGAAGGGAATGTATTCGATCATTTCTTACATCTTTTATAACAAAAAGAAGAGAAAAAACCACCCATTTTGCATAGGAACACACCGAACGCACGTGCACACACCCATTGCATGCACGAACGCCGAGCGATTCTGCCCGCCGACCATTTTTCTTGTTTCTTCGAGCGCCGGTGAGGTTCTGGACAGAGACGGGGTAGCAGGGAAAGGAGGGATCGTCGCGGCAATGCTTGGGGGCGCGGCCAGCGGCAATAGCCATGTCTGGCGGCGGCTCTGTCATCCTTTGTGTCCCCGGAGGCATCGTTTGGGGTGGAAGACCCGCTCGGATGCGCTTGGGAGAGGCGGGGGCAGTGCTGGGGTGTGGCGAGAGGAGGGGTACGTGGGCGTGCGACGACGGCCTGAGGCAGGTCGCCGCGGCGGCCTTGGCGATTCATGTGGTGGCGCCGAGGCGTGTTACGGGCGGCGCGCTGGGCGAATAACGGCGGTGGGGTGTAGCCTGGCTGGGAGAGAGGTGGGGCGGCGGCACTTCTTCTAGGGATGGAGGTGGGTGCGGCGGCGACGCTTCTTCCCGCGGAGGGAGGTGGGGGCGGCGCCCAGGGTGGCTGGGACGGCGACGCGCAAGGTGGTTGGGGCGGCGGTGAACCAGGGATCCATGGCGGCGGATGGAACCGGAGGTCGGGGCAGCGTGCGGGGCTCCAGATTCCGGCTGCTCAAGTGGGTCAAGGGACGGCAGCGAATGGCATATGGTGGTGTGTGTGGGTGTGGGCGGTGGCTCCGGTGGTCAGCAGCACACACGAGTGGGCGACGGATCTGGCGGTCGATAACGCTGCAGGGAAGGTGGGGGATGGGTGTGGGGATCGTGGTGGAGTGCGCATATGGGTCGGTGGTGGGTGGAGATAGAGTTTTGTTTTTTTATCCACTAGTACCGGTTAGGGCCCTTATAGGGCTGGCTGTGATCCAAATAGTTATTCTAATCCGACAGGGCCCTCCCGAACTTCTAAACTGCCGCCGGCCCGACAAGATCCACTCGATCCCAAGGCCCCCCGACAGGATCCACCTGATCCCGATCCCGAACCGCCCCGGCCCCCTCCTCTCCTCGATCCCCCGACCTCCCCGCGTGGTCGCCGCCGATCTTTGCCGGATCCGCCGCCTCCTTCCCGTCTACAGCTCCTGGCCGGTCGGATCCGCCGCCTCCCATCCTTCCCCAGCTCCTGGCCGGCCGGGTCCGCTGCCTCCCCTCCGTCTCGCTTCTGGCCGCCATCGGCGCGGCGAAGGAAGGACGGCGACGCTGGCGCGAGGGTGTCCGCGTCGCCTGGACGCGGCGAAGCCGCCATGGACTTCAGGAAGCCGCATCCTCGTCCCATCTCCACCGCCCGAAGCCTTGGCACAGCAGATGACGGGCCCGACGCAAGCTACGGCCAGCGGTGCGACCAACGGAGCAACTCCTCCGCGGAGGCGGCATCTGGTGTGCCCTCAAATTCAGCTGTAACAGTACATGAACTTCCTCCCAATTTTGCCTTCTTCTTCAATCTTGCCTTCTCTGACGTTCTTGCTTCGTGTAGATGAACTTCGCGCCCTCTGCAAGACATGGATTGCCATGGGATTCCTGTCATACCTCCACGACGAATTGTTCTCAAGGTGGCCTATCAGCTGCTGGAAAAAGGTTGGCCGAACTTATAGCAAGGGTATGGTTGAACTTCTTCCTTCCTTCGGTTTGTTATTTGCTTACAGCTATGTGAAGTTCAGGTGGTGGGTGAGCATCCGTCCAGGCTACAAAAGCTTTTTTAAAATCTGCCTGCTTACAACCATGTGAAGTTCTGGTAGTGTATGAGCCTCAGTCCAGGCTACAAAACAGCATTGTAAAATCTGCCTGCCTGCTTACACGCATGCGAAGTTTAGGTAGTATGTGAGCCTCAGTCCAGGCTACAAACACTATAAAATCTGCCTGCATTCACATCCACATTCACATTCAAAAAAATAAAAGGAAAATAGAACATGCATGTGATATGACTTGAAGGTTAGGTTGGTATGCACTAGCAGTCCAACCATTCAAAAAACTCATGAAGGTTCAGGTTTTTTTTACTGTACGCAGTATTTCCCCTTTGCAAAACAAGAAGTTCATGTACAAAGGCATTGGCAAATGCTCAGCTCAGTGCATAGTGTGATGTCTCTCACCACTTTTATATGAGAACTTCAGGCTATGAATAATGTTAAGTTTAGTTACAAAGGTATATGCAGATATAACTTGTGTGCTAATAGATATTTTTTTCTTTTATGTCAGCAAGACGAGAGACGCATGAAGAAGCTTAGAAGTTCCCAGCAGCAAGTACACAATCCAAAGCCTGTACGCGTTGCACCACCCTCTCAATGGGTGACACCTCAAACGCACCAACAGCATTACCAACCTGCTCCAGACCAAAAATGGATGACACCCGAAACACACGAATACTCCCAAGAAGCTGGGTCACAGCCCTATCCGCACAAGTTTGCGCCTCCACCTAATTGGGTGACGCCGGAAATCCCCCGCGGATTCTTTGTATCCACCAGCAAACTCCCAAGCACACCGATGGAGGAGGGGGTTAGCTCAAGTCCTGCGTGTAACTCTGGAGGTTATCCTGGTGTGCCTCATCAATGCCAAAGCGAAGCAAATAAACTGGATCACAGGACAAATCCAACAGCAACACACACATGGAGGAGAGTGATCTGCACACTACCACCGTTTGATCCGGCTGCTGCTGCTACAAGTCAGAATTGTATGGGGCATAGGGTAGATCGATTGCTTCACAAAACAAAAGAGCAAACCAAGACCATGATCGCAATACCTCCACAACCACCTCAAGCAAAAAGGATGCAAGCAAGAGAGAGGCCATCTTCAGCCCTCCTTCCTCCTCGTGATCCACTGCTGCATCCTGCTATGATTACTCCGTCATGCCCCATCCCAGAGGGATAGCTACCGACACCGGCGGAGTTGCGATCATACACGCATGTAAGTGAAACAAAAAATATTTATATACGCATCTTGTATTATCTGCAAATTTTCTGCTCCCTCCAGGATAACAAGTTCATAAACTGCATTTTAAGGTGCTGTTTGGATTTTTTTCTTTTTCTGCAGACGCCAGATCTACCGAATTATCTAATACCAAGACTAAAGATGCGATTCAAAGATGTAGAGAAAGCAAGGGAATTTTATAACAGATCGCCGAATAATAATCGGTTTTGGAATCAGGAAGACGGGTGGAAATGACAACCACAAGTATTTTGTTTGCGCCTTCCAAGGAATACACACATCTTCTGTTTCAGAGGCCAGCAGGAAGCTAAACAAAACATCACAGAGGACAGGCTGCAATGCAAGAATGAGGGTGAAGGTGCAGGAGGATGGCACATGCGTGGTAGTGGACATTGAGTACAATCATAATCACCAGCTCATGGAAACCGATGACATGCTGGTGTTTTTGCACTCACACAAGAATTATGACCCCACTATTTTGGAGTACGTAAAGCTCCTGCAGTACCATGATGTCAAGCACACAACAATCATGTCCCTGCTATCTGAAAATGAAGATGGAAGCTACTTCCTAAGCATGACCGGACGAGACCTGCTAAACCAGTAAGTATTCAAACACCCACATACTGCAATGTAAAATAGCATCCTAGCTCACAACCCTTTGCTAGCAAAAAATAAACAAATGCATGTTTGCATGTGATTTGCAGGAAAGCCATGAATGCAAGGAAAGTTGATTTGGATGATGTATTGAAACTTGTTTCATTCTTCAAAGACATGAAGGCGATAAATGATGAGTTTTTCTATGACATCCAAGTGGAAAAGGACAAGTCAATTAAAAACATTTTCTGGTCCAATGCAAGCTGCCTAGGAGCCTATCAAGACTTCGGCGATTGCGTAACATTCGACACGTCTTACAAGAACAACATATTTCATGTGCCCCTGGGAGTGTTTGTTGGAACAAAACATCACTTGCAGCCAACGATATTTGCTATTGCCCTGATAAGAGACGAAGATGCAAAGTCATTCAAGTGGCTGTTCGATACATTTCTATGGTGCATGAACAACAAGCACCCAACTTGCATTCTAATAGGTGAGTTCAAATAAAACACTCCTCAAGTTTCATTATCTTTTCAGTCTATGGGTCTGTACTGGGTATATTTGGTTTTATCTGAAAATAATATAGAGCAAGCAGTTCAACCACTGTTAGCACATAAGTCCAACTAACAGTAGAAGAAAGCAAAATTATCTGTCACATGTTTAGAAAGTAATATACAGCAAGCAGTTCAACCACTGTTAGCACAGAAGTCCAACTAACAGTACAAGAAAGCAAAATTATCTGTCACATGTTTAGAAAAAAACTAGTCATGAATGTGAAGTTCAAGTACAGGAATCATAGAAGTTCAAGGACAAAAATATGTAAAGAAAAAAATATGTAACATGTTCAGAAAATTATAGTTATTCATGTGAAGTTCAAGCACTGGTACCACAGAAGTTCAAGAATACTGCTGTAAGAAAACTTTGAGTGTGACACTACTAGGTAGTCCTACTGCTACCTGTTAAGTTCAAGCACTGGTACCACAGAAGTTCAAGAACATTGTCGTAAGAAAAAATACATGTGCCATTTTTAGATAGTCATATTGCTGCATGTGAAGTTCAAGTACTTGTACAACATAAGTTCACCATCAGTACAAAAAAAGAATCAAGTTTCTTTTTTTTTAATTCATGCAGACCAATGCCCATCGATGGCGAAAGCTATACCACAATCATTTCCAAACACCGTCCACAAGTTATGTCGTTGGCACATCTTGAAGAAGTACAGGGAATACCTCGCGTTGTTGTACAAAAAGTATAAAACATTCAAAGAGGAGTTCACAGCTATATTAAACTGGCCGCTGATGCCAACGGAGTTTTAAGATGCCTGGGCTAAACTCGTGCACAAGTACAACCTGGAGAATGACCAGATGATGATGCAGCTCTGGAGTGATAGGAAGATGTGGATTTCAGCATATTACAAGGACATTTTCTGTGCTAGAATGACTTACACACAATGAAGCGAGAGCATGAACCACGTGCTAAAGAAAGGGTTTGTCATGGGGACCCAGAACCTACACAAGTTTGCTAGGCGGGTCAATGCTTGCATACAAACTCGGATGCAGAAGGAGAACGAGCAAACAATGACCAGCATGGTATGATGACAAGTACAAAACACCCCCATAATGTTTTGTTTTACCTTCAACATGTGCACTTTGAATTTAAAAAAATGAATCCCATGACTCTGCTTCGACTAATATCTCACTTTTTGACATGTGCATACCAATCCTGTGACAAAAACAACTTACGACTATGAGGAAGACATGTCTATCAAGTACACGAGAGCCGTGTACACCGAGATGAGGAATAGGATGAGAAAGGCAACGCTATTTCATGCAAAGCATACAACAGAGCCCACTAAGTACCTTGTGTACTACCACAACAAGCCTGTCCATGATGATGAAGAAAGATTTTCGTGGTCAAAGCATGAATTCCAGGTTGTAGCTGACCCAGAGAATAAAATATACGAGTGTGAATGCAAGCTCTGGACACACACAGGTGAGCAAAAAAACAAGCTCATTAAATAGCTAGACTAGTAGTATCATATCAAAATTTATGAAACACATTTCTGGCTCACAAACTATGTATTCTGCATTCATCACAAAAATGCAGGCCTGTTCTGCCTTCACATCATGAACATACTGGACTACCTCAAGCCTGACAAATTTCCAAACAAGTATATCCTCAAACGGTACACAAAGACTGCAAGATCACAACCAACCTTTGATACAAGGGACTACAACACAACCGCATCGGATGGCAGCTGAAGGCTATCGAAGCAAGACATCCTGCTGCAGCTGAATTTGATGGTTAATAAGAAAGCGATGAGATGTGACCAGCAATATGACAGAGCATACTATGTTCTCAAGAGGCTTGTGGAAGAGCTTGATGCAATACATTCAGCAAATCAAGCAGATGCTGACGAAAGGATGGCTGAAGAGGACGCTGAAATTGAAGATGACCTTCATTATTATGCAACTGAAATGCTCAACGCCGCCGCTGAAGCCAACCAATGCAAGCAGGGTGATGGCCAATCAATGGAGCAACGACAGCAAGAGACAATGAAATTGCCGTTGTATTCTGAAACAAAGGGTAGGAATAAAATTACTGTAGCAAAGAAAAGTGACAAGAGAGCTCAAATAAAGGCACCACCTGCAGGAAGAGTCATCGTGCACGATGAGAACGGAGTGCCACTTGGACACAGAAATGCAAGTGTGCAACCAGTGTTATGGGACACAACAAGTCGACTGTCCCAACACTCTTGGAAAGAAACAATGCTGAGGAGGTCAAGCAACCCAAATCTCAAAAACAGCAGCCCAAAATTATGGAACAAAAGAAGGGACCACACCCACAAAAAGCAAGCAGAAGGCTTTGTAGCATATGCAAGGAGTATGAACCACGTAATGCAATAACATGCCCGAAGCGCGCAGATGCTGAAAAGACAAGCAAAATGCCAGAGAAGAAATAGAAAACAAGACCTAGAGCCAACAACAAGAAGGTGGTGGAAGATAAAGAGGAAGACGAAAATGAAGACAACGTCGAAGAAGAGGAAGAGGAAGTGGAATGCGACGATGAAGAGGAAGAGGACGATGAAGAGGAGGAGGACGACGAAGAGGTAGAGGTACATGTCAAGCAAAAACCTCTACCACCAAAGCCTAGGAGGAGAGCAAGGCTCATGAACAGTTAGAATAGGTCAATTAACACAATGCAAACTTATGTCATGTCAATGTGCAGAACATTATGTCCTCCCCTGGTAATATACACTGTGAAGTTCAAGTAATATTACTACAGAAGTCCTGGTATGTTATGGCAAGAAGTGATGTGCTGGTGTTGTACTACATGGAAGTGCAAGCAGTAATAAATTGAAAAACATACACTGTGAAGTTCAAGTAATATTACTGCAGAAGTCTAGGTATGTTATGGCAGGAGGTGCTCGTGTTGTATTCCATAAAAGAGCAACAAGCAAATAGTCATACAGTTTTGAAGTTCATGTCAGCTTACAGAAGAAGTTCTGGTATGTCAAATCGATGTAGGAAAAGAATATGCTTAAAATATAAAGTTTCGCCGCATAAACAAAGGTTAGCAAGCCTAAGACAACGCATTCAAATGTGAAGTTCTGCTTGGATACGTGCAGAAGTTCATGTACAATGCTGACAAAGATAAAGAAATGTCAACAATATTTCTGGACAAATTTACATATGAAATACATTCGCACTTGAAAAACACAAAAAACAGATATAGATTCTACACAAAAGCATACATATTGGTTGGGTTGAAAATTACCAATACATTACACAACATAGAATATCCTCTCCATCTGAAACCAGCAGCCCAGCCACATCTCAAAGAAGAAGTTCAAGTCTACGATCATATGTTGGGGGCCCAAAAATAAACCACACAAAAAATCAAGCAGTTCAACCAAAACCGAGGTATAAGTTTAGGTACATCTGTCGGGGCAAAAACATTCAACACATGGATACTGAAAAATGACGCAGCACATTGAAATTCACAAAGCCAAATCATTCTTCACACCAAATGCATTTGTCCACAATATCACAAGTAATAGTGTTGCACCTATAGTAGATACACAAATCACTAAAAACATTCTTACAACCAAATCTTTATGGAATTGTTCCAATCATTATCAAACCTAAAAATCTGTACGAAATCAAATCCACAATGAAACTAATGCTTCGAATTCACGGGCCAGAGGAATAGATCTCTTTAGGGAGCTCTGAACGCATGACTTCATTCTTCTCACTAAAACCACAGTGTGCATGAACTCAGCCTTCCAGTCATTTGCAGCAGCCTGTAAACAAAAGAAAGGTGAAAACGATGGTTTAGTAACGGATATCTAAAACTACAGCAGTAGCGTCACAGCAAAAACACACAAGAAAAATCAAAAGGATGATGAGACAAGAACAAAGACAGAACATACTTCCACATCACCAAAATCTTCAACAATCTCATTGCCGTCATACGAAGAGCTGAACTTCACGGCAAAGAAACCACAATCATTACTCTTCTACTTCGGAACATCGATGAACGTCGGCCTCTTTGCAATAGTCACCCAGTTAGGCTGCTTGCTCGCCTTGTATGCAGCCTTGCCGTACACCTCCTCGAGCAACCCAACAAATCTCTTTATCTGCCGGATATAACAAAATTAGATGAAGTCAAAAACATGTTAACCAAAATAGTTAAGTTCAGGTACATAAAAAAGCGACACTTGCATAAGATCGACCTAAACAAAATAGCGTAAGTTCAACTTCTAAATGATAGTCGGCCAAGCAAAAGATACCAAAACAGAGACAAAGAACATATTTTGTCAACACAAGGCATAATAAACTTCGTGTCAAACAAGAGAATGTGAAAGGAGGTTCAGGCTAAGAAACACTCACGATATTTTGGCAGTCCTCGTGGAAACTCGATCGTGACGTTTCCATATTATCGTAAGAAAGTGAATCAAGGATGTCAATGCTCCACGATATATGTTCACCACGTACACACTGTAGCGCGCCATTGTGCCAGTTGGCTTGAATAGAATCAAGAAAACCTGCCAAGAATGAAAGGACAGGTGAACACAAACTATAAAGCATATGTACTGAAGAACCGGCATGAACAAAAACTTATTGACAAACTCAGCAAAAGGATGCACATGAAATTAAAAAAAGCAAGAGTTATGAAAAACTAACCAGCTTTGCGGTAAGAAGGTCTTCTTCCTTGCGAACAAACATTGGGAGGAGTTTAGCCAAATTTTTTGCATTGAACTTTGGAACTATTGCGGCGTAGAAATCGTACTCCAGGCAGTCCTATGCATTCACCAAAACACAATTAAAACACCTCCCAGATGCCACTACAACAAAACTAAGGCGAAAAAAGGAGATAGGGGTGCAAAGAACTAAAACATGTATGAAGTAGGGACTAAGTACAACCCTATCAGCATTAGTGAATATCTCAGATGTCTCCGGCTCATCCTTCCACAAATTTATGAGATAATCCATTATGTCTCCTTCCATCTGCTACCCTTCACCAAAAAGCCTATAAAGGGCATGTCCTGTGAGGTCAATCACATTCCAAGGGATGGTAAACATGCAGTAGCTTGTCCTGCAGAATACAAAAGGATGTTAAAAAATATATTAGAAGTTCAGATACAACAACAAACAGAAGTCCAGACACTATAACTCAAAAGGCAAAGAGGAGATATAAAACAGAAGTTCAGATACTAGAACAACGGCTGTTCTGACAATACAACAATAGAAGTTCAGACACTACAACTCCAAGGCAAGGGAGCGACAAATGAGGGTAACTCACTCAGAATACTTCTCTAGACCGTCTTTACTCAGCACGTACTGTTTCAACTTCCGGGCCTCGGATAGATGAGGGTAACTGTATTTTTTCAAGGGAGCGACAAGAGAATGCCACTTCAAAGGCAATCTTGATGCTCGCTTGGAGGTAGTTATGTTCCCAGACTCAACTGCCGGTTTCCTCCTGGTCATCACAGCATTCTTCCCACCTCTCCCAGCAACAGTACCAGCAGCACATTTAACATTCTTCGGGTAAGCAATATTCTCAAAAATCATCGTCTGACGAAATCACTTCTGCTTCGGCTGCTTTGACTGCATTAGCCTTCTTGTAGCAAGGGGTTTTTGGAGTACCACGAATACCACCAGCCTACTCCCCCAACTTGGAAGGAATGAGGGTCCGAGGTCTATCATCTTCTATCGGAGCTGTACTTATTGGTTCCTCCCTAGGCTGGTATTCCTGTGACCCGGGGAATGAGTAGTGGTAATCAGTCAACTCCAACGGATCCATCACAAAGAAAAAAAGAAGAGAAAACATCACCATTAAAATACAATCAAGTCCGTGAACATCACAATGTGCAGTCCAACTAATAAAGATGACATGGTTACTACTCAAGTGACCTAAAAAATTAGTTGCGATAAAAAACTAAATGAAGTTCCAAAGACAACCAGAGGCACAGAGTTCAAGATAAACCGATGAACTCGAAATCATTCAACTACAGCTAACAAAAACCATAGAAAGGCATCATCTCTGAAGTTCAATTTGAAAAGAAAATGCTCATGTCCATTTAAGCACTGGAAGGACAGAGATTACTGAAACAAAACACACAAGCAAAATTAAAAATGATAGAAATGAGATTCATGTACAAAGAAAATGCTCCTCTCCTTCCGAAACCAGCAGCCCAGCCAGATCTCAAGCAGAAGTCCAAGTTTGAGAGAAAAAATATGAAGTTCAGGTAGAATAAAAGATGCAGTGCAGGTAAGCAGTCCAACTTCCAAATACTTACATGTGTAGTAGCCAAATAGAGATTGGAAGCCTGTCTCAAATAGGTTAGAAGAAGCGATTGAGTACAACCACGTCTTCCTGATATCCCCGATATTCTCATGGGAATAATTTGCGAGAACCCCGTCATGATACGAATTAGCATTCGTAAGCATGAAGAATCCGTAGTCGATACTGCCATCAAACGAAGTAAAAGAATAGTGTTAGAACAGAAAAAGAAAGCCAACGAATTAAACATGTCGCAGCTTAAGTACAACTACAGTTAAACATATGTGATAAAGAGAAAAAGTGGAACTCATACTTGTTTTGCTGCTGGGGGAATCAATCCAATCCAAAGGGAAATTGTCGATGCTAACAGGACTGAAGGGTGTCTCCCTGTCGTTGCTGGCATCCTTCGAAACAGGCGTACTGCACATTCATCTTTTGATCCATAGTAGGAATCAAGAAGCTGGAACCTTGAATTCTTCAGGTCAAGGAATACCGACACCCAATGACCGACACCACCCATGGAAGCAGGAACCTCAGGTAGGTCAAAAGTAGGGAAAACAACCTGAAGCATCATAAACACACGAATCATTAAAAAATGAGAATTAATATCAGAACGGTACAAAAGAAAAATAAAACAAATATTAACACAGTGGATGGCACTACAAAACTAATACGGAGGCAAAGAACAAGATATTGCATACCGAATCATGTGCGTCCATGCTACCTAGACCACTCGCCATGAAGTACTTCCTCACGCGGTAATCAAATTGACCTCTGAAAATCTTGTCCTAAAATAATGCAGGCAACACCAACATATGAAAAAATACAAAAATGAGACAAACACGTTTTAACTAAAAAAATGGTAAGGAAAAAAACAGAAAATAAATCACTGTATGGTTGACTTACACAAACCCAATACGGCAGGATGAGTTTGTCTGATCCTCGGTACTTCGTGACGAGATGAGAGTGCAACCTCAGCCACATTAGACCGAAGAATTCCGCGAGGACCAAAAGGTATTGTGACATCTTCAACAGAAGCTTCACACTCCTTGTTTTGGAAAATAATCATTGATCTAAAACAAGCGAACAGAAAGTAAAAGAAGTTCAGCATCAGGAAACTCAGGAAGTTCATAACACATGTTAGCACAGAAGTTCAGCTATATCACAACAGGCAGTATAGTACATACGAGGCCAGAAGTTCAGCACTAGAGAAGTAAAAAACAAGAAGTTCAGGTACATAGAGTTGGGAAGTTCAGGTAAGAAACCATAGACAATTCACAGGGGGTACATGAATGATGTAAATATTGAGCAGCTGCACTCACCTCTTGGAACGATCATTCCTAAGCCTAGTTACACTGTAATAAAAGTCATCAACCTTCTTTCGGACGACAGCAAGGTCGCTGTCTGCTCACCAAAAATAAAATAGCAATTAACAGCAACACTCAAAGCACATAGATTCACGACAGTTTCAATTAAGGCCAACATTCAAGCACAAACATTCAAAACATAAGCACCTCTGAGCTGCTACATTAGAAAGGATAAAACCACAGCATCATAGACATCACAACACATGCATTACAAACCTCCACCCACATAGAAAACAGGTTCACTTAACATTCTTTACAACCCACATGACAATCAACAAAACCAGAAGTTCAACCTAGACCACACAGGCAGTTCACAGGGGATATCATGGACTAAACCAAACAACAAAGAGGGAAGGGGATGGGGAAAGAAGAGAGAAGCATGCTACTCTCTTCATGGATCCTTGCCTAGACTAGTTGATCCATAGCTATCGCTTTCGGTATCTTCATCGTCGTCTCCAGTAGATGTTGCAGCGTCCTCGGGAAGGATACCAGCAGCAGCTAGAGCAACCGGAGAATCTGAAACAAGAAACAAATTTGGTTATGCCTGTACAGCATCAACATCAACTGATGGCTCTGCTGCGGGAGACTTCTCTGGGCTTGTAGCAGCACTACCACCAGTTTGTACAGCAGACTCAAAATGATCTTTCTCAAAAATGATGTCTCCAGTTGTCTTGCCTTGCTCAGCATCAGAAACCTCAGCGCCAATGGGCAACTGAGGTTCAGTCAGGACCACCCGATCGGAGCAGCCGGTGCCTGAGACGGACATGTCTGCAACCTTCTCTGGAGCAACACTAACATCATCATTCTACTGCTGCAAAAAGAAACAAAAAGTCATTACAAAGGGCTGACTGAACCTCATGCACAGGGGCAGCAAGTCCGTCTCAGGGGCAACAAGACAAATGGACAAGAAAAAATGGTACCTTATTTTCACTGCCATGAACCTCATCAACTAATACATCACTAGAGGGGCAAGGATCATGCACAGGGGCAGCTTCATGCACAGGATCATCTTCATGCACAGGTAAAACATCCTCCCTAACCCCAGCACCATCGTCAATAGCCTAGAAAATAAACATGTAGAAAACAAATACCTAATCAGCAAAAGTTCACGTTACTTAATAAGAGAAGGTCAGGTATCACAACTGGCACATAATGGAAGTCCAAATACAGTAAACATAGCAGACCAGATATCAAACTACCATTAAGATACAAAAGAAGACAAAAAGGGATAGTCATCAAAGTCATAGAAATTCAGGTGCTGAAGCACTTGAAGTTCAGGTCCTATAAACAGAGAAGGTCACCTAGGAAACACTAGTACCAACAAGAAAAAAGACTAGAAAATAACAATGTAGAAAACAGATACCTAATCAGCAGAAGTTCACGTTACATAATCAGAGAAGGTCAGCTATCACAACTGACACATCATGGAAGTCCAAATACAGTAAACATAGCAGATAACATACCAAACTATCATAAGATACAAAAAGGAACAAAAAGGGCCAGTCATCAAACTCATAGAAGTTCAGGTGCTGAAGCACTTGAAGTTCAGGTCCTATAAACAAAGAAGGTCACCCTATAACTGCATAACAATAATAACTTAAAGCTAACAATGAACACTAGTGCAAAAGAAATATCAAAAGCCAACATAAACAAACCTCTTAGGTACGCTCCACATGGCCTCCTTCACGACCCAAACGAACGGGATCCTGCCTCTGAATCTCTCTCACAACAACACTCGCCTCATCTTCAAAAGGCTTGCAATGGGAGTCCTGCATTTCCTTGAACAACACAAAGCTAGCCCGGAGGTGGGAAGTGCTCTCACGAAGCTCAACAAGATATTTAGCTTCAATCGACAAAAGCTCCTTCGAAGACTCAGCATCAAAACCATGGCCGGGAGGAAGAATCCCATCCACGCGACTAAGACGCTCAACCGTTATCGGAACACGAGCCATCTCTCCACAAACAGTTTCCAGAAGTCCATCAATCCTAGAAAGGGAAATATTTGCAGCATCGAACAAACTCTCGGAAGAAACGCCACCTGCAGCACTCACACAGGCAGAAGAACCTCCTGGATCTATAGGGGGGGCACCAGTGTTAACATCCCGCGAGAATTCAAATCTCAAAGAACTTCCACTACCTAGGCCGGCGACACGAGGCATAGTAAGAACATGACGTTCGATGACCCTAAAGAACACAACCTCAACCTGTGTCTTCCACTACATATATCAAAACAAAAATCAACACGTCGCAGAACAAATGAAACAACATGGAAGCAGAAATACAGAAGATAGTAGCAGAAGTTCAAGTTAGTACCACAAGCTGATACTGAAAAAGAGACAATGACAAGGGAAAAAAGGCAGAACAATCAGATACACAAACTACACCAAAAATTCCACTAGTGCCTACACACACAGTACATTTCGGAAGTCCAACTATGTCTACGTAGGCAATACAACCATGTATGAACAGAAGTTAACATGCTTTCAAAAATGTTGGAAATTTACATAGCAGAAGTTCAACCATGTATACGAAGGCAGTAATCAAACATGTATCTCAGAAGTCCAACTATGTCTACATAGGCAGTACAACCATGTATGACCAGAAGTTAACATGCTTTAAAAAATGTTGGAAATTTACATAGCAGAAGTTCAACCATGCATCTGCAACAACAAAGTTGAGCTTATTTCATATGAATATATCCAGAAGTTCACCTATGTACACAAAGGCAGTAATACCATATAAGCCAAGTAGTTCAGCTAATTTACTCGTCTATATGAACCAGAAGGTCATCTATGTACATAGTAGAAGTTCAACCATGCACACAAAGGCAGTACTAACTACACAGAAAAGAAGAAACACTCACAGGTAGTCTCCCAAACACCCAGTTGGCTGGGTAGTCATCACCTTTCTTGACCAAGTCAGCCGCAGCAAGCTCAAGAAGCTTGGCCTGATCCATGTAATTGATGCGAGGCGTCCTCAAGTCAACATTAGGCATCTTGCCAATGATAAGGCAGTCTAGGTACATAAGAAGAGGCGCGATGGCACAGCCTGCGACAGCTTTTCCTCTGGTAGTACCTTGCTAATACCTAACAACAGCACTTCGAAGGTCATCAACAACCAACTGGCAGTAGTCCATATCTGCCATATCCTCAAACACAAGATTCTCAGCTATTGCTGCCTCCCTAGACACTCGTGTAGACGTTCCAGGGATAACCACCTTCATGAAAACAATTAGGAAAACACCTACAGAGCAAGAACATCCTTTGTCTCATCCTTCACAAGTTCTGTGAGGATATTCCGCAGAACCTTTGTCTTGATGTTGTCACTCCTAGCGTACCCAAGCTTGCCCTTCAACCTCATAACAGCATCATCAAACCGATCACTTGAAGGCCTAGGAAGGGTACGATTACCTTGAGGGAATCCAAACAGATGGTGAATAGCATCACTTGTAATAAGCAGAACCTTTTTCGCCTCACCCATGTCCAGAATCATGGTTGCAGGGTCAATCCTCGTGTAGATGTTGCCCATCAAAGGACAAGAAATGTTGGAATCAACCTTCCAGTCAAACACACAACCAAAACCAGCCTTGATAACCCTCGTCTTGTGCCTAAGCTGTAGCATTTTCGCATAGGTCTTCACCTCTCCTAGTGAGCAGTGAACCATCTTGTTACAACGTTTTGCCTCACCTCCTCCTTGGCCACCTTCTTCGGGTGCTTTACATCCTCTCTTCCTCCTCTCAGGCCGCTCCACAAGCTGATACTGGAAAAAATGAGATACACAATGAGATACACAAGCTACACCAAAATTCCACTAATGCCTACAAAATTACACACTCAGTACATTTCAGAAGTCCAACTATGTCTAAATAGGCAGTACAGCCATGTATGACCAGAAGTTAACATGCTATCAAAATATTGGAAATTTACATAGCAGAAGTTCAACCATGTACAATAAGGCAGTAATAAAAAATGAATACCAGAAGTCCAAATATGTCACATGGGCAGTACAACCATGTATGACCAGTAGTTAACATGCTTTCAAATTGTTGGAAATTTACAAAGCAGAAGTTCAACCAT
Organism: Aegilops speltoides; assembly: GCA_021437245.1. Classification (NCBI taxonomy): domain Eukaryota; kingdom Viridiplantae; phylum Streptophyta; class Magnoliopsida; order Poales; family Poaceae; genus Aegilops; species Aegilops speltoides. The sequence continues at coordinate 303,336,361 of CM038146.1, read as the reverse complement.
GTATACCAAGGCAGTAATCAAACATGTATCTCAGAAGTCCAACTATGTCTACATAGGCAGTACAACCATGTCAGAACACTACGTTAACATGCTTTCAAAAATGTTGGAAATTTAAGAAGCAGAAGTTCAACCATATACACTAAGGCAGTAATCAAACATGTATACCAACAAGTTAAGCTAATTTCTTCATGTATATACCCAGAAGTCCAACTATGTACACAAAGGCAGTAATACCATAAAACCAAAGCACGTCGGCTAATTTATTCGTCTATATGGAGATGGAGCATAAGGTCAGCTATGTACGCCAAGGCAGTGCTAAAAACAATAAACTACAGCAATAGCGACAAATGCTCTAAAAAATAGTAAACATGAGACATTAATACCTGATTAGCGGCATCATCATCATCGACGTCGTCCTCATCATGAGCATTGAAATCAGTATCATCCTTGTCCTCTGGATTAACATGAGAATGCTTCTTCACACCCTTGTTGACCTTTGCAGGTGGAACCTTGCGCTTCACGCCACATTTCTTCCCTTTACCAGATGCACCAGCACGAAGCGGAGAAGGTGTAGGCGCGGCAGTGGCAAGCACACGAGGACTACGGCGTGGAGTACCACCAAGGCCTAACCCTTCATCTTCAACAACTTCTGCAGGCCTTGAAATACGTGGGCTCTTCCGAGGAGTAACTGCACCAACTACTAGCTTCCTCGTAGCAGTCTTCTTGATTTTCTTCTTAACAGGGACAACCGTGCCATCACTACCACACGGCACGTCTTCCTCAACAGTGAGCTCAGCCACACGAATGGATCTAGGAACATTAGAACCTTTCTCAAGGCGGGCCGCCCTCTTCTTGTCAAAATCTTCTTGCTTCTTCCTCTTACGTTGGTCCTCCAGGAGAAGCTGAAGAGGCACATCATCGGCTTGCGTGACAGGTTCAGTGCCATCAACAGACTGCAACTGCGTCTCTGTCATCTGAAGAGAGCACAAAGGATCCTGAACGGAATCACAACCTTTGACTGACGGAGCCCCCTCCTCAGCAGCAACAGGGGTTTCTGATAAAGCCAAATCAGATAAAACATCGTTGATGGTGTTCACAGCTTCCTCCTCTGTGGACACATCTTCAAAGAACACAAAAAACCGAAGCAAAAATAAAAAAAGTCGGGCACAAAAACAAAAATAAACGACATGAACAAGCTAAAAAAACATGGCTCAAAACTTTAAACTGAAAAGAAAAGGGGTTTCACATACTAGGTGAAGCAAGATCCTCAAGGCTTGCAAAATTCTCAAGGCTCGAAGCAACCTCTGCAATCACAGTCAAAGGGATAATGGGTGATTTAGCCGCATCAGATATTGGAGCAGGCATTTTTTTCAGAACTATTCAACTCATCACCAACTACAAGAAATGCAAGTAAAAAGGTAGCTGAGTTCTAATCCGCAATCCTACACCAAAGGGACTTCTACTTTTACAACAATGTCCAATACCCAGAAGTTCAACAATACCTAACAAAGCAGTAAACACAAAAAACAAACTAAAAAATCTACAAACTAAATAAAAAAATCTACACCAGAGGGGCTACTACATATATCATGAATGTCCAGAAGTTCAACGATACATAACAAAGCAGTAAAACAAAATGTGCATAACAGAAGATCAACCAAATTTCATTACAATCAAACAATAATTAAAACCAGAAGTTCAACTATGTGACCCAAGCAAGTAGCACATAAAAAAGATGAAAAAAGCATACACATAACCATTACTAGAAGTTCGCACTATTAACAGTGGCAGTCCAACATGAATACTAAGTGAAGATATGGGCAGACATATATGAGAATAATGCTATTTGAAATACAAGAAACAACTACATTAAGATACCTGTAGAAGGTTTTGAAGCCATGACAACACAACCGCCTTGATGAATGCAACTCCAAACACTAGAACAACCTGCTAAAAATTTGCACATCAGAAACATACCAAACATCTCATAGAGAAATCACCAAAGGGGAAATGAAATCCACTAATCTCTGAATGGATAAAATAGCACACACAAGCATCTCATAGACAAATCTGACCACGGGGGAATGGAATCCACTCATCTCTGAATGGATAAAATAGCACAAACAAGCATCTCATAGGCAAAATCTGACCACGGGGGAATGGAATCCACCCACCACACGCACAAGAACCCTACCTAATCTCCCACCAAACCATCAGAAAGAAAGGGGGTAGGACGCGGACGCCAGAGCACATAGGAGGCGGACTCGATGGATCTGGCGAAACTAGAAGCAAGCATTAGGAGGGGGAGGGGCAGCACTTGTACCTCTCCAGACGACCCCCGCACGCACGAATCTGCGCTGGTTCTTCCACTCCCAACGATGCCACGCGCACCTTCCAACCGTGCAGGCAGTTGCCGCCCTCGCTTCGGAGCAGAAGAGAGCAGGCTGGGCGAGAGAGAGCGGGGCGTGGGGGAGAAATAGGAGCCGGGCGTCATGCCGATTACTCCAAAGATGAGGCGGGGATAGGGGCGGAGAAATCGGGGGGAGTTGGCGGCGAGGAAGGAAGCAGAGCAACGGAGAGGGGGGAGAGAGCGAGCGACATGGGAAGAGGAGTTTTCTGACAGGTGGTGGCGAGGGAGATGGTCACTTAATACCTCTCTGTAAGGGACTTGCAAGGCCCTTTGATTTCTGATTTACCCCCAACAGCTAAAATAGTAAATACATGTGTAGATAAATAAATGCACCATTTGAATGCATCTATTATAATGAGATAAGATCACAAAACAGCAGATCTGATATCCTCAAAACCAAAAATAGATGGCAAATACACTACTAAAGGAAGAAACATACATACATAAATATGTCCCTAGAAAAACAAGAGAAAAGAAGTTCAAAAAATAAAGAACAGAAGTTCAAGTACTCTTATAAAGATGTAAAGGATTAAGAATAAATAAACCATAAAGAAACAAAAAGAAGAAGTTCAAGTACAAAAACAGATGAAGTTCATATCTAACCCTAAAAACCCTAAGATAGATAGTGGGGTCACGGATGTGACGGACTGGCCTCCGCATGCGACGACGCGACACGCCGCGTCGTCGCCTGCTCCCGCTCGTTCGTGTCTCGGCCTCGCAGGGGGAGGGGAGGGGGGTCCCGACCCCCCTGCTCGGCATCGCGCTACCGCATTGCTGCGCGCTAGGATTTGACAGGACGCAATGCGGCTATTCTGTTTCCACCCCACCGCACGCACCCTAAACCCTAAAACCCTAAGATAGATAGTGGGGTCACGGATGTGAGGACTTCGCCTCCGCATGCGGCACGACGACACGCCGCGTCGTCGCCTCCCGACTTCGTTCTGTCTCGGCCTCGCGGGAGGGAGGAGGGGGGTCCCGACCCTCCCACCTGCTCGGCCTCGCGCTACCGCATTGCTGCGTGCTAGGATTTTACACGATGCAATGCGGTTATTCTGTTTCCACCCCCACCGCACGCACCCTAAACCCTAAAAACCCTAAGATAAATAGTGGGGTCACGGATGTGACGAACTCGCCTCCGCATGCGACGACGCGGCATGCAGCGTCGTTACTACTCGGCTTCGTTCTGTCTCGGCCTCGCGAGGGAGGGAGGGGGTCGGGACCCCACTCCCCATACTCGGCCTCGCTACCGCATTCTTTGCCGCTAGGATTTGACAGGACGCAATGCGGTTATTCTGTTTCCAACCCCACCGCACACACCCTAAACCCTAAAAACCCTAAGATAGATAGTGGGGTCACGAATGTGACGGACTCGCCTCCGCATGCGACAACGCGGCACGCCGCGTCGTCGCCTGCTCGGCTTCGTTCTGTCTCGACCTCGCGAGGGGGGGTCCACCCCTCCTCCTGCTCGGCCTCGCGCTACCGCATTGCTGCGCGCTAGGATTTGAAAGGACGCAATGCGGTTATTCTATTTCCACCCCCACCGCACGCACCCTAAACCCTAAAAACACTAAGATAGATAGTGGGGTCACGGATGTGACGGACTCACCTCCGCATGCGACGACGCGGCACGCCGCCGTCACCTGCTCCGGCTCGTTCTGTCTCGGCCTCGCGAGGAGGGAGGGGGTCCCACCCTCCCCCCTACTCGGCCTCGCGCTACCGCATTGCTACGCGCTAGGATTTGACAGGACGCAATGCGGTTATTCTGTTTCCACCCCACCGCACGCACCTAAACCCTAAAAACCCTAAGATAGATAGTGGGGTCACGATGTGATGGACTCGCCTCCAAGCATGCACGGCGCCGCACGCCGTTATGCGCCTTCCGCTCATTCTGTCTCGGCCTTGCGGGGGGAGGGGGTCCCACCCCCCTCCCCCTGCCGACCTCGCGCTACCGCATTGCTGCGCGCTAGGATTTGACAGGATGCAATGCGGTTATTTTGTTTCCACCCCCACCGCACACACCCTAAACCCTAAAAACCCTAAGATAGATAGCGGGGTCACGGATGTGACGGACTCGCCTCCACATGCGACGACGCGGCGTGCGGCTCGTTCCTGTCTCGGCCTCGCAGGGGGAGGGGAGGGGGGTCCCGACCCCCCGTCCCCCTTGCTCGGCCTCGCACTACCGCATTGCTGTGCCCTAGGATTTAACAGGACGCAATGGGGTTATTCTGTTTCCACCCCCCACCGCATGCACCCTAAACCCTAAAACCCCTAAGATAGATAGTGGGGTCACGGATGTGACGGACTCACGTCTTGATGTCTTGACAGCCTTGCGCCAGCCGTCGTCAGCTACTAACTCGTTCCATACTTGGGATAATCCCATTATTGCTCACAAGACAAAAGTCTAAAAAAACATCTAGAAAATTAAAATTACAAAGAAAACTAAACAAAGAAGATATAGAGCATCATGCACCTTCGCCTTCCAATGTGGAGTGCAATCTCCAAAACCAGAAGTTTAACCATTAATAAAAAGGAAGTCCAGATCCTACTGAAGATAGTGCCTGTGGTCCAGCTCCACACTTACACACTAGTTACAACAAATTGCAGAAAGAAATCTACTAAGCATTTTTGATTTCTGGAATGTAATCTGTCCTGGAATATCAATGTCAAAAAGATGAACCTGCATTCAAGAAATTTTTTGCTGTGACATAAAAAACCAAGAAAGAAGCACCTGAGGAATAATAATGTTTAGTGTCGACGAAACAAAATGCACAAGGTGTAAGTTAAGTAATCAAATGTTCTTAGTAAAGGTAAGTTCAAGTTGTAAAAACACAGAAGTTCAGTGTTTTGAAAAAACATCAAATGAACATGTAGAAAGACAAACTACACAAAAGCAAAAATCTTGTAAGTTCACGTTAAACACAAACTGAAGTTCTACCACTATTTGAAGTATGCAAACATGTTACAAAAAAATAAGTAAGGTATGCACGCATATTTGGGGAATAATCCCATAGTTGCCATGGAATAAACAAAAACCCAAATTAGAAAATTGAAAATTACAAAAAATAAACAAAAAAAGGAAAAATATAGCGCGATGTTGCACCACCTTGCAACATAGAAATCAGGAAGTTCAATCACTGGTACCATAGAAGTCCAATTACTACCACAGAATGTGGATGATCCAAAAAACTAGTCCCGAAGACAGAATAAATATAAATAGGATGATTTGTGTATCTATGGACCAGCTCCACATTTACGTATATGAGTACTCTGAAAAACAAAAAAACGTACACAAAAATTTATATAACAACACCAACTGAACAGATCGTATTGCAGCATCACCCAAAAAACATGCATTAAAACGAGGGAAGTTCAAGCACAAAAGGTGCAGAAGTCCAACTCTGTAACACAGACAGTAGAATCACTGGAAAAAATGAATTATCGAATTTGCTTTTTAGATTTCATCACTTGGGTGACTGCACCTTCTCAGTCCGCGACCTCAAACGGTATCCTACTACGCCCTAACATCAAAATGACAAAGCCATCAAGCTATCTCATCGAAGAACCAGAACCAACACGGGCGGACACGAGATCCAATCGCCCGATTTCAGGGCTGTATTCGCCTGGATGATCAAATTAACAATGCATGAACGATACAATCGAACTACTGCAGTCGAATCCGCCCTCTATATTCATAGAAAAACAACAAATCGACAGAAGCCGCGGAAACCACTCCCGCGGAGGAAGAACACAGAACTTGAAATCAAATCCGTTGAAATTAACGACAAATTGCCCACGAAACTCGTACTTACACCAAATTACCATCATGTTGGAGGTTCCAGAACATCCAGTGAATGCATTAAACTTATAAACAGTCACGAGTTCATCCGCCCCGAGAGTGAATCTGCCAAAATGCAAAATTACGAATCGAAACGAGCATTTAGATGCAGGTATGAGTATCTGGATTACAGTCGCATCGCAGACAACACTACCGACCGGAATAATTCACGCGGGAAGCCACGATCGCGAAGATAGCCCAAAGGTCGGGTTCGTACAGAGGGAAGTTCAGGCGCTTTATACGGGAAGTTCAGGTTGTGACCAGAATATTATTCTGATCCCGTGATCAGAATAGTGTTTATGTATGTATGTATGTATGTATATATAGTCTATTATGCTAATATTAGCAGAATAACTATTCTGATAACACTTCCGAACTGCATGCTCAACGCAAGTGCACTGCATCTTCTTGACGTCGGGCACTGCACTGCTTTCACGGGAGAACTGCTTCATTTTCTGGTGTTCCGCCCGTCTTTTCTGTGTGGAATTGGGTGTTGCGGGTGTCGTGGCTCGCTGAGGGCACGATCACCTATGGGGGCGGGGCCCTTCGGTCCAACAAAGGAGCGGGGTCGCAATGAGAGCGAGATCGAGGCGGCGGCACGCGGGGCTTTTACCCGGCTTCGGAGCTCTCCGGAGATAAAACTCCTCTTCGCTGCTTTGTGTTTGTATTTGTTCTTGCTCAAGAGCGTGGCGCTTAGTGGTGTTGGGTGTGTCGATGGACCGAACCCCTTCTACGTCGCGCATGGGCCTCCCTTTATAGTCTAAAGGGGGCACCAACAGTGGCAGCGTAGGAAGAGGGGTAAAAGAGTAAAACGCAGGTTGGTACAACAAGTGTTCAATAGTGTCCCTACCTAACTTTCGACGGCGGGGACAAGGGCATTTAAAGCCCGTCCGGTCGCCCCCAACAAAGCAAGGAAGCGACCGTTAGGGCGCCAACGATCGCCACGATGGCCTCCTTGTCACTCCACTTGCCACCTTGCTCGCGATGGCTGCCTGCGCCTACGCCACGTGCTCTGGGATGGCCACAGGGTGACACGTCGTTGGATGCTTGTTGGAGCTTAGGCGCGGGTGGCAGCCTTGCTGCGACAAGCGCTTCGCCCTGACCCTTCTTTGTCGTGCCGGCAAGCTTGCGGGTGTCGGGCCTTCTTGGGGCCTGGGCGTCCGCGACAAGTTCTCTGCGCCTTAGTTGGCCTTCCCGGCAAGCTCCTCTTGCCGGGGCCTTGTCCTTCTTGGAAAGCTCCTCTTGCCGGGGCCTTGTTTTCTTAGCTAATACTTTGTTCTTGAATGGCAGTAATAGGAAATGACGGAGAGTCTTGGCGGGTGCCCGGCAAGCCTTGCCACGGGGCGCTGTGACTGCCCGTGCACAAGTTTGGGGTACTAAGGTACCCCTACTTTAGTACACCGACAGAGCCCACAGGCTGGGCCATACACGGTGCCGAGCGCTGTTGGGCCAGGCCCAAAACAGTGCACGGGCACGCGCAGCCTGGGTCCAACCGAATCCACTCCGTATCCACCGCGGCCTCCCGCAACGGCACGCGTCGATTGCGGCGTCGTGAGAGAGAACGTGGTCAATACTTAATTCCGAAATGCGTCGCGTTCATCCCCCATTTATAAGCGGGGAATCGGGGCGTTCCCCACTTTCGCCACTGCGCCCTTCCTCCAGCTCCGCGCTCCCTCCACTTCCCGAGTGGAAAGAGAGCAGCGCCCGCCGCCATCGTAGCCGCCGCCCGCCGCCGCCTTCCCCATCTGCTTCCGCCATGTCTCCGAAGACCGGAAGTCTGCGAAGGCTGCTGGGCTTCAAGGCTTGGCTTGCCGAGGCGCTGAGCTCGAGGTGCTGCGCAAGAAGCATGTGCTTTTCCTCCCCGAGCTCACCCCGGAGGCGGTACGGGCGGAGTTCTACCTCTTCTGGTCGACGGAGACGCGGGCGCATCCACGCACACAGGTGCTTTCCGCTGAGGCTTCCAAATCAAAGAAGTGCCCCAGAGGGTACTACTTCTTCCCTGTGTTCTTCTATTGCGGGCTCTGCCCACCTTTTTCCGATTTTCTTTGCGACATCATGAACACCTACGGGTTCCATCTTCTTGATTTCACCCCCAACGTCGTTCTGACAATGGCGGTTTTCGCACACCTCTGCGAGAACTTTGTTGGCATCCTCCCCAATGTTGCTCTCTTTCGTCATTATTTCTCCCCTCGAGCCGAAAAAGGGGAGCCACTGGCTGGCGGGATTGCCTGGACCTCCCGAATGGGCATGAAGGAGGTGTACTTGACGGGCGAGCTTCGCAGCAAGTGGGACGAGTGGAGGGCGGAGTGGTGCTGGATCTGTGATGTCAATCCGCCGCCATTCACCAAGCTGCACCGGACCCGGGTGGTGCGTGGCAATGACTGGAGCGCTCTGTCGCCAGATGACGCCAAGCTGACGATCGCCACCACCCGAATCCTCCGCTCGCATGCATCGGACTCTAACAGGGGCGCTGGTGCGGATTTCTCCGCCGTCGCGACGCCCCCGCAAAGAGGGGAGGCCCGCCTGGCTGTTTGGCGGCCCGGCGGATATCATGAGGCTGCGTCCAGGCCTCAACTTCAACTTCACGGTCCTGGAGCTTGACGCGATGCTGAGGGAGATGTTCAAGCATGACGCCAACCATCCAGAGTGGTTCAAGTTGCCGCAGGGCGTCGTCCCCTTGTGCAACAACTCCCAGCGCGATAGCATCTGCGCAATGATGCCAGATTGCGACTCGCACGGGATAAGTGCAAATTGGATAGAGCCCGACGCCGAGGTCGTGCAGCAATTCTTCGATAACTTAGCGGAGGTGGCCGTCAACTTCGACGAGCAGAAGCTCCTCACCCATGCCACCACTGACAACGAGATGGCGTATATCGCCAGCAGGGCCGAAGAGGCGGCGGCAGCTGCCATGGTGACTTTAGCTTCACGGCGGCGAGGCGGACGCAGGTGAGCGGCAAGCCTCGCCGCCGGAAAGATCTTGCCGGGAGGTCCATGGCGAAGGGGAGCGCGAGGTCGAGCGAGCGAGCCCGCCGAGGCGAGAGTGGCCAGCCGCCTCGAGCAGCTTGCATGCGGGGCCTCAAAGACAGCCCCAATTCCAGCCAAGAAGGCGCCTCCGTCGAGTTGGAGATGGCAGCGAGCAGGCCGACCCGCAGCCGCGGCGCCGTGGGACACGCCTCCGCCGCGCAAGTACACGTTGCCGCCGGAGGTCCTGTGTTGCGCCGCAAGCGAGGCGGGTCTTCCCGGGCCGCCACGCCTGATCCTGCCACAGCCCCCGGCAAGCGCAGAAGGGAACCTACTCCTCCGTCACACCGCGCAGAGAGGGTACCGGAGTTCGATCTCTCCGCGCTGAGCTCCGATGACGACGAAGAGGAGGAGGACGAGGAGGAGTAAGGCTTTCTCCTTACTGTACTTGTCTTTCTTTGGTCCTTGTTGTTGTTTGCCTTGTATCTAATCTGCTTCTTTCTAAATCCCTGTTTTGCTTTAGGACTTTGGCGGAGAGGGCGGCGAAGAGGGCCAAGGTCCCCGTGGTTAACATCGAAGACGATCCTGCTATGACGGCAGAAGATACGTCCGAGACCACCTTGACGGACCCGGCCCCTTCTCCTCGCAGCAGCCCCCAGCACAGCCCCCAGCGTAAGTGTTTTGGTTTACTTCCCGCTGTGGGGTGCGCATGGGTGCTTCTTCTCCTGCTGACATCTTGATTGTTGACTCATTGGTATATAGGGACAGAACAAGCCCACCAGGAGCAACCGGAGGACGACCCGGAGGTGCTGTCTGCTTCGACTACGCCGCCAAGGGGCGCTTCTCCGACAAGGGATTGCTCCCCGGCAAGGGAGGGGTCCCCGGCAAGGGGTGGAACCAGTGAGCCCCTGGTGGAGGAGCCCACGGTCATGGAGCCCAGCACAAGTAACCCTTTTCGCCGGGGATCTTCCCTTGGGTTCTTCTTTTGATCTTCTTTCTTCTTCTAGATATTTGCTTGACTTTTCCTCCCTCTTCTTACCCTCAGATCCACCTCTCCCAGACCCGATGGACACCGAGGCCACCGGCGAGGAAGGCGCACGTGGCAACACCGAAGGTGCCGCCGCTGGCGAGAAAGAGGCTGGCGCTGATGAACCCGCCGATGAGGAAGCCGCCAAGGCCGCTGGCGCAGGAGCTGGCGAGGGGTCCGGCGATCTCACTGACGACCCGGAGGACGCAGGAGCGCCAGGCGCTACACCTTCAGCCGACCCCTCCGCCGTTGACGTAGCGCCGGGCTCCGACGAGCCCCAGCCAGGCGCGTACTTGAAGGCCGGCGAGGGCGTGTACATCAAGCTTCCCTGGGCGTTGAGCTCTGTGGCGCGGTGGAAGGAGGAGTTTGACGGGAAGTACTCGCCTCTGCTGGGCTGGCGGTGGTTGATGAATAAGCAGCAGCGGCAGCGGGCGAGTCCGAGGAGGAGCAGCTACTCAAGCTGGTGTCGCTCTACGCGCCCGGCAAGCTAAGCTTGAGTCCCGGAAGTGCTTGTCGCACAGCGGAGTTGACATAGAGAAACACACGGAGGAGCTCAAGAGTCAAGAACCAGGAGGCCCTCCGTCCATTGCTGAGGAGTGGGCGCCTTCGAGGCGAAGAAGGCGTTCATCCTGGAGAAGGCTGAAGCCGAAGAGCAGAAGAGGCTCGCCGCCGAGGAGCTGTCCAAGCGGGATGGTGAGTTGATACAGAAGAAGGCGAGCTTGGACAGCCACGAAGAGGAGCTCGACGCCCAGGAGCAATCACTTGGCGGGGCACTCAAGGAGGCAAAGGATGCCGTCGCGGCCGCCGAGACCACCAAGAAGGGATTAGAGGCGAAGGTGACGCAGCTGGAGGCGGATATGAAGAGGAAGAGCGAAGAGCTTGCCGCACTCCAGCGCGAACGCGAGAAGGATGCACGCGCCCATGGCGAGCTGCAAGTCCAGCTTGCCGAGAAGACGACTTGAGGAAAGAGCTCAAGGGCAACGAAGAGCTGCTGACGAGGGCCGCCGAGACCCAGAACACCTTCAAGACCACGGTGGAGCTCTGGACGGAGGGCCTCGTCAACATCGCTGCATCCATCGATGAGGAGCTGGCGGAGCTTGACTTGGCGGGCTTTGGGTATTCCGTTGAGGAAAATCTCCAGCCCAGCGCCAAGCTCACGCTTTTATTCAAGGGGGTGGCGACGGCCCTCCGGCAGCTCCGGGAAAGGATCCCGAAGAAGCTGGTGGACGAGTCGCGCGCAATCTGCGCCAAGGTCTTGGAGAAGGTGTTGGTCAAGGTCCTTTTCCGCAACCCAGGGCTCGACCTCTCCCGCGTCACCAAGAAGCTGCCGGAGGACGCTGATCTTAAGGAGCTCAGGGCCGTCGTCGCACCCATCGTGGACAAGGTGAAGGAGGTCAGGAGGGTCGACGGCGAGCGCGTGGATTAGGCCGCCCTTCTTCTCCCTTTTTCTTGCTGCTGTCGTTTCAGTTATGGAAACAATCTAGTCAGTGCCACAATAAGTCATTCTTGTAATATAACTTTATTCTGGGTACTGCTCGCTATGTTATTTCCTTTACTCCGTTATATCCCTTGTATGCTTTTACCCTACGCTTTGAGGGAACTTGCCGGCGCAAGCACACTTGCTGAGTGCGTAACATCAGCAGCCCGCTGGCGGAGCCGCCTCCGGCAAGAAACCTTGTCTGGGCTAGTTGCAGCTCACATGTATTGTTGAGCGGACTTGAAAACAAATCAAGGGCGCAACTCAGCCGCGAGTCGATTCCTCCGCGCACAGGTTTTCCATACAAGGCACAAACGTTCAAGGAATATAACTTAAAAATTTAAAAATGACTAAGCTCAAACTTTGGCAACTTAGCTTTTCTGTCGTCTGCGTCCCGGCAAGGTTAGATTCCCTTGAACGACGCCTGGTCCACACCTTTATCTTCCCTTTCCCCCCTGGTGAACTTGTGGGCGGAGGAGTCTTCTTATTTTTGAGAAGAAAGAAGAGAAAATAATGATATGGAACCTCAAGGTTTGCTATTGCTTACCGGGGGTTAGTGCTGCACAAAGTGACAGATATATATGCAAAACAAAGGAAGATGCATTAAATTTGACAAGATGTGCGAGGCACATAAACTTTATTTACGCACGGGGGATGCGCCCGGCTTTGTACAAAGGGTTACATGCGACAGCGGCAAGGCTTGTACAAAAGGTGGTTGCCGGAACGGGTCCGGCAACCGCGCCTTATGGGTAAAACTTGCGAATATGCTCTATGTTCCAGGGTTGCTCACGGAATGCCATCTTCGGTCTCAAAGACGGACAGCCGGCCTAGTGACTCGTTTCACCCAATAAGGGCCTTCCCACTTCGGCGTCAACTTGTTGGAATTCTTGGCGGATTGAACACGCCGAAGAGCAAGGTCGCCTTCCTCGAAGCTTCTGGCATTAACTTTGCGGCTATGGTAGCGGCGCAAAGCTTGCTGGTAGCGAGCAGCTCGCCACAAGACACGAAGACGATCCTCCTTGAGGAGCAGCGCGTCATCTTGCCGCAGCTGCTCTTGCTCAAGCTCATCATAGCGAGCACTCGAGGCGATCCAGATCTGAGCTCCGTGGGAGAATCGCCTCTGCTCCGTGAAGCGAGCAAAGGGTGTCTAGCCGATGGCTCGATTTGGCGTCGTCCTGATCGACCAAAGAACCACTGGCAGCTGCTCGATCCAATTTCTTCCGCACTTGTGCAGCCTGTCGAAAGTTCTGGTCTTGAGCCCGCGCAGCACTTCAGCGTTTGCCCTCTCTGCTTGACCGTTGCTTCTCAGGTGAGCAACAGAAGCGAAGCAGATCTTGGTGCCAAGATCTTGGACGTGTCGCATGAAGGTACGACTCGTGAATTGCGTGCCGTTGTCGGTGATGATCCTGTTAGGGACCCCGAGACGGCAAACAATTGACCTGAAGAACTTGACTGCCGACTGTGCTGTCACCTTCCTCACTGGTTCCACTTCAGGCCACTTTGTGAACTTGTCGATTACAACGCACAAGTACTCAAAGCCCCGACAGCTTCGGGAAAGGGGCCGAGGATGTCGAGCCCCGGACGAAAATGGCCAGGATAAAGGGATTGTTTGGAGAGCTTGAGCTGGTTGATGAATCTGCTTGGAATGGAACCGCACGCTTCACACTTGGCTACTTGTGCAGTTGCATCCTCGAGGGTCTGTCGGCCGAAGAAGCCTTGCGGAAAGCCTTGCCTAAGTGCTCTTTGCGCCAATGTGGTGGCCACATATGCCTCCATGTATCTCTGCCAACAGCTCTTGTCCTTCTTCCCGGGAAATGCACTTCAATTTCACTCCGTTGAATCTTCTTCTATACAGTATGTCATCGACAAACTGGTACATACTCGATTGCCGGGCTACTTTCTCCGCTGCTTCTTGCTCCTCGGGAAGTTCTCCTGTCTGAAGGAAACAGACGATCTGCTGTGCCCATGCTGGAGCCTGCGGCTCGACAACAAGGACTAAAGGCGCAAATGCTGCTGCTGGAACATCTGCTTCGACGGCAAGGATCAGGGATCCTGCCGGAGCGTGATGCACCCCGGCAAGCGTGCCGGGACTCAGCTTGTCGGGAGCGTCTGCTTCAACGAAACAAGCCCTGGGGCTTGTCGGAGCAGATTGCTCCTCAGCACTTTCTGTGTCGATCCTGGGAACCTTCTTGGCGGCGGCTCCGAGGAGCTCTGCCGGAAAGTGGTCGCCGGCAGGCAACTTTCTCTTCTTGCTCTGTCCAGTTGATGGTGTGACGGATGGCTGAGTAAGCTTGAGCACAAAAATTCCTGGTTCCACAGGCAATTTAAGTGCGGCACATTTTGACAGGCCATCTGCAATGTCATTCTGAGCTCTTGGAACATGCTCCATTTGCAGGCCATCAAAATGCTCCTCTAGCTTCCTCACTTCATCAATGTATGCTTCCATCAACGGACTCTGGTAATCTTTGTTGACTTGGCGGATGACAAGCTGTGAGTCACCCCTGACAATAAGCTTTTGATCCCAAGCTCATTGCTATCCTGAGTCCGGCAAGCAAGCCTTCATACTCTGCAAGATTATTCGCTTGCTTGCTCCTTGGGAAAGTGCATTTGGACCACATACTTGAGGTGCTCTCCGGTGGGGGCGATAAGTAGTACGCCCAGACCGCACCTTTGCAGCGAGAAGGCACCATCAAAGTACATGATCCATTCTTTGCTAACTTCCTTGACGGGATGCTCTTCTCCGAGTTTCTTCATCCGTGTTGGCATCCATTCTGCTATAAATTCTGCCAAAGCCCGGCTCAATAGCTGAAGTACTTTCAAACTTGAGGCCAAAGCTTGACAATTCCAAAGGCCCACTCGACAATCCTCGCCTGTTGCTTCGGATTCTGCAAGATCCTCTTCACGGAAAGCGAGTGACAACCGTGATCTCATGTGCTTGAAAGTAATGGCGCAGCTTCCTTGAGGCCATGAGTAGGCCGAAAGCAACTCTCGACACCGTAGTACCTTGATCTAGCCCCCTGCAAAAGGGAACTGACAAAGTAAACTGGGCGCTGCACCTTCTTCTTCTGTTTTTCTTCCGGCAACTGCACGGATCCATCCTTGGCGGAGCCAGAACTTGTCGGATCAGGGTTTGCCGGGCCAGAGCTTGTCGAAGAAGCCCCCTGCTTGTCGCCGGACCCGCTTGTCGCGGCTGCGGGCTCATCATCCGCCTCCCTCTCCGCCACTAACGCAACACTAACCACTTGATTGGTTGCCGCCAGGTATAGCAGCAACTTCTCTTGTGGCTTAGGTGCGACAAGTTTTGGAGTGGAGGACAAATATTTCTTCAAGTCTTGCAGCGCAGCCTCCGCTTCCGGAGTCCATTTCATGGGACCCGCCTTTTTCAAGATTTTGAAAAATGGCAGGGCGCGTTCAGCAGACTTGGAAAGGAATCTACTAAGAGCAGCAACGCAGCCGGCAAGCCTTCGCACATCCTTGACGCGCTTCGGACCTTCAATTTGCTCAATGGCCTTGATCTTGCCGGGATTGGCTTCAATCCCCCTCTGAGACACAAAGAACCCGAGAAGCTTTCCGGAAGGAACTCCGAACACACACTTCTCGGGGTTCAACTTGAGATTGACCTTGCGCAGATTTGCAAAAGTCTCATCCAAATCCTGGATCAGAGTCTCTTTGTCCTTGCTCTTGACCACTATGTCGTCCATGTAAGCTTCTACATTTCTGTGCAGCTGTGGCTCAAAAGCATGGTTGACTACTCTTGCAAATGTTGAACCAGCATTCTTTAGTCCGAAAGGCATCCGTACGAAGCAGTACATGCCACATGGAGTAATGAATGCGGTTTTCTCTTCATCCTCTTCTTCCATGAAGATCTGATGATATCCTAAGTATGCATCAAGAAATGAAAGCAGATCACATCCCGCCGTGGAGTCGACAATCTGGTCAATGCGCGGCAAGGGAAATGGATCCTTGGGGCAAGCTTTATTGACATCAGTGAAGTCAATACAAAGCCTCCACTTTCCGTTTGCCTTGCGCACGACTACTGGATTGGCTAACCACGTCGGATGGAGCACTCCTCGGACCAGGCCTGCTGCTTCCAACTTCTTGATCTCTTCTGCAATGAACTCTTGTCTCTCCACTGCTTGTTTTCTGACTCTCTGCTTAATGGGCCGTGCGTGAGGGCAGAGGGCAAGGTGGTGCTCAATTACTTCCCTGGGAACACCGGGTATGTCAGAAGGTTGCCACGCAAACACATCGACATTCACCCGCAGGAAAGCAACGAGCGCGCTTTCCTATTTAGGATCAAGCGTGCAATCGATGGTGAAGGTACCACCAGTGCCGCCCTCCTTGGCGGCCACTTTCTTAGTCTCCGGTGAAGCTGCCTTTGCCCTCTTGCACTTGCCGTGGAGCTCGATGGTGCGTCCTCGATGGTAGCCGATACTCAAGAGGTGCGCTTGTCGGAGTGGGCATCGAGCTACTCTTGCCGGACTTGGTCTTCTTCTTCCCCGAGGAGCTTCAATGCAAGTGGCTTGCGCTCTGTGCGGCCGCTTCTTCCCAGTAGATCTTGTCGGTGCAGATAAGTGCATCTTTCTTGTCGCCTTGGACAGAAATGACACTTATCGGACCGGCATCTTGAGCACATTGTAGGCGTGGGAGAGGCTGCCATGAACTTGGCAAGCGCCGACGGCCTAGTATCCCATTGTAGGGCAATGGGAAATCAGCAACGTCGAATGTGACTCTCTCTGTCCTAAAATTTAGTTCGCTGCCAAACGTCACTGGCAGTGTGATCTTCCCCTTCGGCTTGCTCCTTCCCGGATTTATTCCCTGAAAGGTACCAGTCTCTTCGAGCTCGCTGTCGAGGATCTGGAGTTTCTTGAGCACTGCGGAGGAGATCAGATTCAGGCCGGCCCCGCCGTCAACCAACATCTTCGTGACCTTGAGGTTGCGGATTGTTGGCGAGACCAACATTGGCAAGCACCCGACCGCAGTGATGCGATCAGGGTGATCCTCAACATCGAAGATGATGGGCGTGCTGGACCACTTCAGGGGCTTGCACGATTCAACGGACGGTTCTGCTGCGCTCACCTCTCGCGCCCATTGTTTGAGTTGGCGGTGAGAGGTGTGCAGAGAAGCACCGCCGTCGATGCACAACACCTCCGTTGCCTTCTGAAACTCTTGGTCATCAGTCTCATCTTCCTCCATCTCATCATCCTCATCTTCATCTTCGTCCTTGTCGCGCCACGGGAGGCTCGCTCCTTGCCGCTGGCTTGGCCTTGCTGCTGCATGCCTCCCGGGCGGGAAGCTTCTTGCAGATCCTCCGCCTCCCCTGGGCCCTTTCCTTGTCACGGCCAGACTCAGCTTTCAGAGTCTCCGCCATCTGCTCAACTTTCTTGCAGGCTTGGAGGTCATGGACCTTGGTGCGGTGGATCTTGCAATATTGCTTGCCGGAGCCATCCTGCTTGTCGGCGGCTACCACAGCCTCGCCAGACTCACTAGCTTTGTCCTTGTCGGAACCGCCTCCGTCGCCGGAATGCTCGACAACTAGCACATCCTTAGCTTTTCTCTTCCTGTTGTTCCGCCTCCGGTTCTTCCTTGCCGGGGCGGTATCCTCACTGTCAGATCCTTCGGCTCTTGCAGTCTCTCCGGGGATTTTCCTCCCCTCCTCAGCCCGTGCACACTTGTCGGCCAGAGCGTACAGCTCGCTGACATCTCTAATCTTGCACATCGCCATCTCCTCCCTCATCCCGCGGTTACGCATGTTCTGATGGAACGCGCTGATAACTGCGGCAGGGTGGACGTCAGGGATGTTGCGCTGCACTTGGCTGAATCTCTGTATGTACTTGCGCAGGGGTTCTCCCTCCTTCTGGACGAGCAAGTGAAGGTCGCTCTCCTGGCCTTGAGGCTTGTGGACGCCTGTGAAGGCGCCGACAAACTGATGGCACCGGTCCGCCCACGAAGAAATGGAGTTCTCCGGCAAGTGCATGAGCCAAGATCTTGTTGGGGAACGTTGCAGAAAATTAAAATTTTTCCTACGGCTTCACCAAGATCCATCTATGAGTTCATCTAAGCAACGAGTAACGGGAGAGAGTTTGCATCTACATACCACTTGTAGATCGCGTGCGGAAGCTTGCAAGGTGATGATGGAGTCGTACTCAACGTGATTCAGATCACCGATGCCAAGTGCTGAACGGACAGCACCTCCGCGCTCAACACACGTGACGGGACGAGCGACGCCTCCTCCTTCTTGATCCAGCAAGGGGAAGGAGAGGTTGAGAAGACAGCTCCACCGGCAAAGACGACGGCGTGATGATGGTGGAGAAGCAAGATCTCGGCGTGGCTTCACGAGCTCTCACGGAGGAGGAGATGTGTTGGGGAGGAGGGCTGCGCCTTGGGAGTTGTGTACAGCAGCCCCCTCCTCCCCCTTTATATAGGCCCTCTGGGTGGCTGCCCTCGAGATCCAATCTCCGGGCGGCGCCAAGGGGTGGAGTACCCCTGCCGGTGGGCGCCCACCCCTAGGGTTTCAACCCTAGGCGCAGGGGTGGACCTAGGGGCGCACCAGCCCCTGTGGGCTGGTTCCTTCCCTCTCAGCCCATGGGGCCCTCCGGATAGGTGGCCCCACCGGTGGACCTCGACCCTTCCGTGGTCCCAGATTTTACCGAAACCCCAAACTTTCCCGATGGCAAACACCACTTCCTATATATTATTCTTTACCTCCGGACCCTTCCGAACTCCTCGTGACGTCCGGGATCTCATCCGGACTCAACAACATTCGTGGTCACATACTTGACTTCCTACTAACCCTAGCGCCACCGAACCTTATGTGTAGACCCTACGGGTTCGGGAGACACGAGACATGACCGAGACGACTCTCGGGCAATAACCAACAGCGGGTCCGATATCCATGTTGGCTCCCACATGCTCCTCGATGATTTCATCGGTTGAACCACGATGTCGAGGATTCGATCAAACCCTCGTATGCAATTCCTTTGTCAATCGGCACGTTATTTGCCCGAGACTCGATCGTCGGTATCCCAATACCTTGTTCGGTCTCGTTATTCGGCAAGTCACTTTACTCGCACAGTAATGCATGATCCCGTGACCAACACCTTGGTCACATTGAGCTCATTATGATGATGCATTACCGAGTGGGCCCAGAGATACCTCTCCGCCATACGGAGTGACAAATCCCATCCTCGATCCGTGTCAACCCAATGATACTTTCGGAGATACCGTAATGCACCTTTATAGTCACCCGATTCGCCAGACGCTTGATACACCCAAGGCACTCCTACGGTAACCGGAGTTACACGATCTCATGGTCGAAGGAATAGATACTTGACATTGGCAAAGCTTCTAGCAAACGAACTATCCGATCTTTTATGCTATGCTTATGATTGTTCTTGTCCATCACATCATTCTCCTAATGATGTGATCCCGTTATCAACGACATCCAATGTCCATAGTCGTGAAACCATGACTATCTATTGATCACAACGAGCTAGTCAACTAGAGGCTCACTAGGGACTCATTGGGTCTAAGTGTTCACACGTGTATTACGATTTCGGATAATACATTTATAGCATGAACAAAAGACAATTATCATGAACATTGAAATATAATAATCCTTTTATTATTGCCTCTAGGGCATATTTCCAACAGTCTCCCACTTGCACTAGAGTCACCAATCTAGTTACATTGTGATGAATCGAACACCCATAGAGTTCGGTGTTGATCATGTTTTGCACGCGAGAGAGGTTTAGTCAACGGATCTGCGACATTCAGATCCGTGTGCACTTTGCAAATCTCTATGTCTCCATCTTGAACATTTTCACGGATGGAGTTGAAACGACGCTTGATGTGCTCGGTCTTCTTGTGAAACCCGGCTCCTTGGCAAGGGCAATAGCTCCAAAGTTGTCACGAGAAGAGTTTGATCGGCCCCACGCATTGGGTATGACTCCTAGGTCGGTGATGAACTCCTTCACCCAAATCGCTTCATGCGCTGCCTCCGAGGCTGCCATGTACTCCGCTTCACGTAGATCCCGCCACGACGCTTCGCTTGCAACCGCACCAGCCATCGCTCCACCATTCAACATATACACGATCCGGTTTGTGACTTAGAGTCATCCAGATCTGAATCGGCTAGCGCCGACGTAACCCTTCTGACGAGCTCTTCGCTCCTCCATAAACGAGAAACATGTCCTTTGTCCTTTTCGTACTTCAGATATTCTTGACCGCTGTCCAAAGTTCCTTGTCGGGTTACTTTGGTATCTTGCAACCAAACTTACGGCAAGGTTTACATCGGTCCAGTACACAAGATGGCATACATAATAGATCCTATGGCTGAAGCATAGGGATGACACTCATCTCTTCTTTATCTTTTGCCGTGGTCGGTGATCGAGCCGAGCTCAATCTCACACCTTGTAACATAGGCAAGAACCCTTCTTGGACTGATCCATTTTGAACCTCTTCAAAATCTTATCAAGGTATGTGCTTTGTGAAAGACCTATGAGGCGCCTCGATCTATCTCTATAGATCTTGATGCCTAATATATAAGCAGCTTCTCCAAGGTCCTTCATTGAAAAACACTTGTTCAAGTAGGCCTTAATGCTGTCCAGAGTTTTGTATCATTTCCCATCAAGAGTATGTCATCTACATATAATAGGAGAAATGCTACTGAGCTCCCACTCACTTTCTTGTAAACGCAGGCTTCTCCATAAGTCTCAAGATAAACCCAAACGCTTTGATCATCTCATCAAAGCGAATGTTCCAACTCCGAGATGCTTGCACCAGTCCATAAATGGATCGCTGGAGCTTGCATACTTTGTTAGCATTCGAGGATCGACAAAACCTTCCGGCTGCATCATATACAGCTCTTCCTTAAGATGTCCATTAAGGAATGCCGCTTTGACGTCCATCCGCCATATCTCATAATCATAGTATGCGGCAATTGCTAACATGATTCGAACGGACTTAAGCTTCGCTACGGAGAGAATGTCTCGTCAGAGTCAATCCCTTGAACTTGTCGATAACCCTTAGCGACAAGTCGAGCTTTATAGATGGTAACATTACCATCCGCGTCCGCCTTCTTCTTAAAAATCCATTTATTTTCTATCGCCGCCGATCATCGGCAAGTCTGTCAAAGTCCATACTTTGTTTTCATACATGGATTCTATCTCGGATTTCATGGCCTCAAGCCATTTGTTGGAATCCGGCCCGCCATTGCTTCTTCATAGTTCAAGGTTCATTGTTGTCTAGCAACATGATTTCCATGACAGGTTGCCGTACCACTCAGTGCGGAACGTGTCCTCGTGGACCTTCAAGTTCAAGAGTAACTTGATCCAAGTACCTTGATCATCATCAATGATTTCCTCTTCAGCTTGGTGTGGGCATTACAGAACGGTTTCTGCGCCGCACCACTTTCCCTGCTCGAGAGGTAGTACTTCATCGAAGTTCTACTTTCCTCCCACTTACTTGAGAGAAAACTCTTTCTCCGAAAGCATCCGTTCTGGCAACAAAGATCTTGCCTTCGGATCTTAAGTAGAAGGTATACCGACGGCTTCCTTAGGGTATCCTATGAATACGATTTTTCCGACTTGGGTTCGAGCTTTTCAGTTGAAGTTTCTTGACATAAGCATCGCATCCCCAAACTTTTAGAAACGATACTTAGGTTTCTTCCCAAACCATAATTCATACGGTGTCGCCTCAACGGATTTAGACGGTGCCCTATTTAAAGTGAATGTAGCTGTCTCTAGAGCGATCCCCAAAATGATAGCGGTAAATCGGTAAGAGACATCATAGACCGCACCATATCCAATAGAGTGCGACACGACGTTCGACACACCGTTTACCGAGGTGTTCCAGCGGCGTGAGTTGTGAAACGATTCCACATTTTCTTAAGTGTGTACCAAATTCGTGACTTAAGTATTCTCCCCACGATCCGATCAGAGGAACTTTATCTTACGGTCACGTTGATTCTCTCCTCACTCTGAAATTCCTTGAACTTTTCAAAGGTCTCAGACTTGTGTTTCATTAAGTAGACATACCCATATCTACTCAAGTCATCGGTGAGAGTGAGAACATAACGATATCCTCCATGAGCCTCAACGCCATTGGACCGCACACATCGGTATGTATGATTTCCAACAAGTTGGTTGCTCGCCCATTGTTCCGAGAACGGAGTCTTGGTCATTTTGCCTAAGAGGCAAGGTTCGCATGTGTCAAACGATTCATAATCAAGAGACTCTAAAAGTCCATCAAGATGGAGTTTCTTCATGCGCTTGACACCAATGTGACCAAGGCGGCAAGCCACAAGTATGTGGGACTATCGTTATCAACTTTACATCTTTTGGCATCCACACTATGAACATGTGTAATATTACGCCGAGATTCATCAAGAATAAACCATTGACCATCTGGAGCATGACCATAAAACATATCTCTCATATAAATCGAACAACCATTATTCTCGACTTAAATGAGTAGCCATCTCAGATCAAACGAGATCCAGATACAATGTTCATGCTCAAACTTGGCACTAAATAACAATTATTGAGGTTTAAAACTAATCCCAGAGGTAAATGTAGAGGCAGCGTGTCGACGGCGATCACATCGACTCGAACCATTCCCGACGCGCGATCGTCACCTCGCCCTTCGCCACTCCGCTTATTCCGCAGCTCCCGCCAGGAGTTACATATATGAGCAACGGCACCGTATCAAATACCGGGAGTTACTACGAGTAATCGGTAAGGTACACATCAATTACATGTATATCAAATATACCTTTGGTGTTGCCGCCTTCTTATCCGCTAAGTATTTGGGGCAATTCCGCCCAAAGGCTCTTCCCTTGCAATAAAAGCACTCAGTCTCGTGCTTGGGTCCATTCTTTGACTTCTTCCCGCAACAAAGCTTACGGGCGCTGCAACATCTTTGCCGTCCTTCTTGAAGTTCTTCTTACCCTTGCCCTTCTTGAACTTAGTGGTCTTATTGACCATCAACACTTGATGTTCTTTCTTGATTTCAGCCTCTGCTGACTTCAAATCGAGAACACTTCAGAATGGTCTTTACCATCCCCGCATGTTGTAGTTCATCACAAAGCTCTTGTAGCTTGGTGGGAGCGATCGAGGATTCTGCCAATGACCGCCTCATCTGGAGGTTAATGTTCAACTGGGTCATACGTATGTGCAACCTGCACATCTTCGTGATGTGTTCACCGACAGTAACTGTTCTCCTCCATCTTACAATCAGAGAACTTGTCGGAGACATCATATCTCTCGACCGGGCATGAGCTTGGA
The DNA here is from genome assembly GCA_021437245.1 of Aegilops speltoides. NCBI lineage: Eukaryota > Viridiplantae > Streptophyta > Magnoliopsida > Poales > Poaceae > Aegilops > Aegilops speltoides. The sequence goes on along the minus strand of CM038146.1, from coordinate 303,313,366 downwards.
AAACTAGTTTCAGCTCTTCAACATCTCATATGCTCCGTGATGCTCAAAACGCTTTTGGAGCCCCGGTTCTAAGTCTGTAGAGCATGCCGCACCGAACGAGGGAGTAATCATCAAGACGAGTTTGCTGCCGCTCATAACGCCTTGGTTCTTCGACGGAGCGGCACCTAGCGGTCCTTCTAGGACATATTGCTTCCTGGCAGCTATGAGGATGATCTCGTGTTCCGACCCGTCAGAGAAGTTGCTGCCATCATCTTTCAACTTGATTTTCTAGGAACGCGTGAAGTTCATGTTGACATTAGCGCTGGCCATTGATCTACAAGACATATTTGCAAAGGTTTTAGACTAAGTTCATGATAATAAAGTTCTTAATCAAAATTATGAACTCCCACTTAGATTAGACATCCTCTAGTCATCTAAGTGTTACACGATCCGAGTCGACTAGCCCGTGTCCGATCATCACGTGAGACGGACTAGTCATCGCCGGTGAACATCTTCATGTTGATCGATCTTCCATACGACTCGTGTTCGACCTTTCGGTCTCCGTGTTCCGAGGCCATGTCTCGCACATGCTAGGCTCGCTGTTAACCCTAAGTGTTTTCACTGTAAAACTGTCTTACACCCGCTGTATGTGAACGTAAGGATCCATCACACCCGATCATCACGTGGTGCTTAGAAACGACGAACTGTAGCAACGGTGCACGCTTAGGGAGAACACTTCTTGAAATTTTATAAGGATCATCTTATTTACTACCGTCGTCCTAAGTAAACAAGATGTAAAAGCATAATAAACATCACATGCAATTATATAGTTGTGACATGATATGGCCAATATCATCAAGCTCCATTGATCTCCATCTTCGGGCTCCATGATCATCTTGTCACCGCTTGACACCATGATCTCCATCATCATGATCTCCATCATCGTGTCTTCATGAAGTTGTCACGCTAACGACTACTTCTACTTCTATGACTAACGCGTTTAGCAATGAAGTAAAGTAGTTTACATGGCGCTCTTCAATGACACGCAGGTCATACAAAAATAAAGACAACTCCTATGGCTCCCGCCGTTGTCATACTCATCGACATGCAAGTCGTGAATCCTATTACAAGAACATGATCTCATACATCACAATTCAACATTCATCACAACTTCGCCATATCACATCACATGATCAATCGCTGCAAAAACAAGTTAGACGCCCTCTAGTTGTTGTTGCATCTTTTACGTGGCTGCGATTGGGTTCTAGCAAGAACGCTTTCTTACCTCTGAATCACCACAACGTGATTTTGTCAACTTCTATTTACCCTTCATAAGGGCCCTGTTCATCGATTCCGCTCCAACTAAAGTGGGAGAGACAGACACCCGCCAGCCACCTTATGCAACTAGTGCATGTCGACCGGTGGAACCGGTCTCACGTAAGCGTCACGTAAGGTTGGTCCGGGCCGCTTCATCCCACAATACCGCTGAGCAAGAAAAGACTAGTAGAGGCAAGTAAGATGACAAGATCAACGCCCACAACAAATTGTGTTCTACTCGTGCATTAGAGAACTACGATAGACCTAGCCCATGATACCACTGTTGGGGAACGCTGCGAAAAATTAAAATTTTCCTACGGCTTCACCAAGATCCATCTATGAGTTCATCTAAGCAACGAGTAACGGAGAGAGTTTGCATCAACATACCACTTGTAGATCGCGTGCGAAGCTTGCAAGGTGATGATGGAGTCGCACTCGACGTGATTCAGATCACCGATGCCAAGTGCTAAACGGACAGCACCTCCGCGCTCAACACACGACGGGACGAGCGACGCCTCCTCCTTCTTGATCCAGCAAGGGGAAGGAGAGGTTGAGGAAGACAGCTCCACCGACAAAGACGACGGCGTGATGATGGTGGAGAAGCAAGATTCGGCTGGGCTTCACGAGCTCTACGGAGGAGGAGATGTGTTGGGAGGGAGGGCTGCGCCTTGGGAGTTGTGTACAGCAGCCCCCTCCTCCCCCTTTATATAGGCACCCAAGGGGTGGCTGCCCTCGAGATCCAATCTCCGGGGCGGCCAAGGGGGTGGAGTACCCCCAAGCCGTGGGCGCCCCACCCCTAGGGTTTCAACCCTAGGCGCAGGGGTGGACCCTAGGGGCGCACCAGCCCCTTGTGGGCTGGTTCCTTCCCTCTCAGCCCATGGGGCCCTCCGGATAGGTGGCCCCACTCGGTGGACCTCGACCCCTTCCGGTGGTCCCGATATTTTACCGAAACCCCAAACTTTCCCGATGGTCAAACACCACTTCCTATATATTATTCTTTACCTCCGGACCCTTCCGAACTCCTCATGATGTCCGGATCTCATCCGGACTCAACAACATTCGGTGGTCACATACTTGACTTCCTACTAACCCTAGCGCCACCAACCTTAAGTGTGTAGACCCTTCGGTTCGGAGACACACGACATGACCGAGACGACTCTCGGGCAATAACCAACAGCGGGTCCGATATCCATGTTGGCTCCTACATGCTCCTCGATGATTTCATCGGTTGAACCATGATGTCGAGGATTCGATCAAACCCTCGTATGCAATTCCTTTGTCAATCGGTGCGTTATTTGCCCGAGACCCGATCGCTTGTATCCCAATACCTTGTTCACCTCGTTACGGCAAGTCACTTTACTGCATCTGTAATGCATGATCCCGTGACCAACACCTTGGTCACATTGAGCTCATTATGATGATGCATTACCGAGTGGGCCCAAGAGATACCTCTCCGCCATACGGAGTGACAAATCCCATCCTCGATCCGTGTCAACCCAATGATACTTTCGAGATACCGTAATGCACCTTTATAGTCACCCGCCACGCCAGTGACGCTTTGATACACCCAAGGCACTCCTACGGTAACCGGAGTTACACGATCTCATGGTCGAAGGAATAGATACTTGACATTGGCAAAGCTTCTAGCAAACGAACTATCCGATCTTTTATGCTATGCTTATGATTGTTCTTGTCCATCACATCATTCTCCTAATGATGTGATCCCGTTATCAACGACATCCAATGTCCATAGTCGAGAAACCATGACTATCTATTGATCACAACGAGCTAGTCAACTAGAGGCTCACTAGGGACTCATTGGGTCTAAGTGTTCACACGTATTACGATTTCCGGATAATACATTTATAGCATGAACAAAAGACAATTATCATGAACATTGAAATATAATAATCCTTTTATTATTGCCTCTAGGGCATATTTCCAACAGATCCGACATTGGGCTTGAGCACCGGTGAAGTAGTTGGCAAGGATCTTCTCGTCGCGTCCTCCCAAGAGCCTCTTTGCACCGCGATGGTGTAGATGCCGAGGAACTCGACGGATGTATCCTGCCATCGCATTCTCGAACACGCCTGGTTTGAAGTTGTTGGTGTTGGGCCATCGACTTGCCGCAGCTCACGGGTGAACGCAGGGCAACCTATCACAGACGGAAGTCGCCTCGCCTCCGGGCGCATGCATATCGACAAAGGCCCAAAGACGCAGTCAGGTCGATTAACGCTTCTTCTTCGACGCCGATGCGAAAAGGAAGGCGTCTTCGGTCGCCGTTTTGAAGAACTTGGCACTAATCGCGGCGAGCTCGCGGGCCCGACGACGCGGTGGAGTCGTTGTCGAGGTTGGCCCGGTGAGTTGGCGATCTCGATCTTCGGGGCGGGGAGTGCACGGTGGTGGCACCCCCACCGGTCTTGTCGCCACCGGCTTCTGCCTGAGCGCCTTGCCGCGGCTTCGACGCGCTCGTTTGCCGGGGCTTGTCGGCGTTGGCGAAGCCAATGAGGCTATAGATAGCGGCCCTCCAGTCGTCGATCTTGTCTGCGCTGGAGGGTAATCCAGAAGCAGCTGGGCTCGGGCTAGCGCTTCCTCTGGAGTCTTAGGTGGCGGTGTTGAGCAACGCGAGGTGCGAGACATGCTCAAACTTCTAACAGTGTTAGAAGGAGCAGCATCTCGTCCAGGTGACCGCATCGCGCTCGTCCCAGCGTGCTGGCGCGCATGCTGGCCTTGAACGTCCCGCGACCCACCAGCCTGGCCTTGCTCCAACGCGAGCACGGCACCAGGAGTGCCGTGGCGTTGTCAATCTTGCACCTCCTGGGAGGGGTGCGGCGGATATGCAGACGCCGAACCTTGCGGGGCCTTGTCCTTGGAGCGGGTGACGATGTGAGTCCCCCCGCTGGCGCCCGCTCCTCCGCCGGCGTCCAGCCCACCGCCTGTTTGCTCTGGTGGTGGTAGGACAGTCGCAGACGGAGCGGCTACCTCAAGTTTTCTTCTTGCCATGTTGACGAAGAAGCTGATGTAGCGCAGAGACGCTGGATCGATCGCGCAAGACGACTCGACGCCTTCTACCGGGCGCCCAAAGATGTCGTGGCTCGCTGAGGGCACGATCACCTATGGGGCAGGGGGCCCCTTCTGGTCCGGCAAGGGAGCGGGGGTCGCGCGCAGAGCAGATCGAGGCGACGGCACGCGGGGGCTTTTTACCCAGCTTCGGAGCTCTCCGGAGAGATAAAACTCCTACTGCTGCTTTGTGTTTGTATTTGTTCTTGCTCAAGAGCGTGAGCGTGTAGTGGTGTTGGGTGTGTCGAATGGACCGAACCCCTTCTACGTGCGCATGGGCCTCCCTTTTATAGTCTAAAGGGGGCACCAACAGGTGGCAGCGTAGGAAGAGGGGGTAAAAGAGTAAAAACGCAGGTTGGTACAACAGTGTTCAATAGTGTCCCCTATCTAACTCTGACGGCAGGAGACAAGGGCATTTAATGCCCGTCCGGTCGCCCCAACAGTGCGAGGAAACGACCGTTAGGGGCGCCACCGATCGCCACGATGGCCTCCTTGTCAGCTCCGCTACACCTTGTTCAAGATGGCTGCACAAGCGCCGCCACGTGCTCCTAGGATGGCCCTGGGGTGACACGTCGTTGGATGCGCTGGAGCTTGGGCATAGGGTGGCAGCCTTGCCGCGGAAAGCGCCTCGCCGCGACCCTTCTCTTGTCGTGCCGGCAAGCTTGCCGGCTGTCGGGCCTTGCCGGGACGCGCGGGGCGTCGCGGCAAGTTCTCTGAAAGCGCCTTAGTTGGCCTTCCCGGCAAGCTCCTCTTGCCGGGGCCTTGTCCTTCCCGGCAAGCTCCTCTTGCCGGGGCCATGTTTTCTTTGCTAATACTTTGTTCTTGAATGGCAGTAATAGGAAATGACGGAGGGTCTTGGCGGGTGCCCGGCAAGCCTTGCCACGGGGCGCTGCGACTGCCCGTGCACAAGTTCGGGGTACTAAGGTACCCCTACTTTAGTACACCGACAGGGGGATGATTCAGTTTGTGTCTGCATGTCATTTTAGCTTTATTCTTTCTAATTTACAGGAAAATCTACTAGAGTGCTTGCAAATCGAGGGATTTGGCGGACGAGCTTTCTCTGTTCGTTCGTGTTCGCGTCAGATGCAATTTTTTTGTGGTCGGATTTTATTTTTTAGTAGGAATTCTTTGGTTGTGTTCGTTTTAATCTGTCCATTCACTCTATAATTTGTTAATTTTTAGGAGTTAGTTTTCAATTCTTTGTTATTTTGATTGTTGCGGCGGGTGAGCTTCGTCCGCTCCTCTATTCTTGTCGATTTTTTTGATTTTGCTCGTCCATGCGTGTTTGAATATTGTAATTACTGTTGCTATAGGTTTGAATTCATTGTATTACGGGTATAATTGTCATTTTTTGAATCGCATTCTTGAAATGAAAGTTGATGCTGTTCGTCCCGTTGCCGTGTCTTCCGTGTAAATTTTTCAGGGGTATTTTTCTATAGTTTAGTGGCTGTACAATTTTTAGGCGAGTTATTAGATTGCGAGTGAAATTGACACCTCTGTTAGTCTATCACATGTCTGAAATTTTACTGCTTTAATTTTATTTTTTGTACGCGTGGCATACGTTGTAGTGCACTGCATTTTCTCTAGTAATGTACTTCGTTGTAGCTGCATTACAGTGGTTATGGCTGCTTATGAGATTTCTCCTTTTCTTAAATTGCATTCTGTGTTCTAGATGACTGCATAATATGCATTTCCGTACTGCATTAGCAGTGTTGTTAATTTTCAATTCTGCTATTAGAATGGATGGTCCATTATATGCTTTTGTTAGCTGAATAGTTCTTATAAGAAGTTTTTTTGAACTGCATACTATGAGAATTGTTTTTGAACATGATATGTTAACGGCAAAGTTTCGACCATTTGCATTTCATTGTTACTGTTCAGAGGGCTGCTTTTTCTATTATTAGTACCACACTATGTGTTTGAGAGAACTGCATTACTGCCAACATCAACTTTGTCTATAAAGGATGATAAAATGAGGCAACTGAGGTTGCATACATTAAATAGGCATCATTCAAATTGTCTGATAGACATAATTTTAAAAGCATACAGCATAACCAAAGCATTAGAAATATTGGTTGCTTCATATTACACAGCCTAGAGTGCAAATATTGTAAACTTGATGGAGTCTTCTTCTTTGTAGAAAAACACCATGGCCACTTCTCCGACCTCAAAGCCATTTTGGGAGACAAAATCTTTCCAACCAGTAGTTATGTTGATGCAGTCTTCAGAGTCGATGTGGTAGTCAGCTTGCATGTCTACATACCCATTCTTGTGTTCTGTCTCCAAAGTAACCTTCCCTGAACTCGGAGCATGAAATTTTATTATGGATGGCAGTTTCTGCATATTGGAATGGGTGGAAAAAAATTTATAAGTAAACAGCAAATGTTTTTCTTTTATACTTAGTATCATCTATTTATGTTGACATAGATGGTTACATATATATGACTGCTATTTTCTAAAGTAGTTGCAATGTATGAACAAACTTATATACGCAATTGGCCCTAGTTTTACTGGGATATATATTATACTGCAACATGCTTGCACTGCAATGTCAGTAATAGTGTACTTCTCTAGCATTTTAAGATAACTGCAATGCTTATCTACTAACCCTTTTTTTTGTTTGTGTGTTGGGATTCTGATCTAACTAGTGTCGATACCTGGTGTGGTACTGAAGAAAGATAGGTGGAAGCATCTAGTCTTAATGGCTAACAAATCTGAACAACAATACAAATTCTGTTTTGTATTTTTGTTGACACTACTGAACAAATTGATTGAACAATATATTTTGATGTGTATTTGCAAGCTAGATTATGTCCAAAATTGTGAGGGGGAAAACATAGCCAACTTTCCTGGAGATCTACGGTTGTGAGGCGATGAAGAGATGGCGCATGAAACCCCCTGTTGGGTATCATCAGGCACCCGAGCATGCTGCGCCACTCGGTGTTGGTGAGCTCTAGACCTTCTGCGTACATGCATGTGTCCACTACTGGCGCCATCCTTGCCAAGCACCGGCACTTACAGTCCATGGCGGGTTTAGTGGAATTCCAGAGAAAAGTTGTGGATGGGATGAACCCTAGATCTACGATTTGAAGAAAATGAGGAATGGGGGGAGGAGTTGTGTTAGTCTGTAGCACGAATGGATAAGTATTTATGCAACCAATTGAGCAATGGAAGTAATAAATGTTGTGGTTGGTGTTAGGTGGTGGATTGGTTCTGATTCAGTGTACACGAATGCACTTGAGAAGCAACAGGACTGCTTACTTGAAAATAGCAAACTGCATTGTCATATCACGACGAACTGCAAACGCGTGGTTGGGCCTGTGTTTGTGTATGGTATGTAGGATTTTTTCTAATTTTCAGTGGCCCCTCTTTTGTTTGTTGGCCCTGTGTTCGGGTACGTAGTGAAGACACAATTGGGCCCAAGTCGGCCTGTGAGCACGGCTGGTTCCCGGTGCGCTATGTGCGGTCTAATGTTTAGTCCCACCGCACCCGCGGAAGGCACGCCAGACATGTTTATAAGTGCTGGCAAGGCCGCTGTATCAAACTCCTCTTGTTACTTATTTGGGCGCTTATACACGGCGCTCGCAGCTCTATGCTCTCTGACCTGTGGGCCTATGTGTGGCCGGCCCCATGCATTGTGACTCAGAACGACTCGCCTTCTGTGAGCGCAGGCCTATTACGAGACGGGCTGGGGTCGGTAGCACCTGAGTGGTCAATTTTTTTCTTTGTATTTTTCTGTCTTTGGTGTTATTTTCAATGTCGGGGCGTGCACTGCATTGATCAGGGTTCTGTACTGCGTGTGCACGCATTCCGTACTGCATGTACAGTTCTCATTTTTTGTTTCTGTGTTTTTGGTATTATGTAATCTTTTTTTCCAATGTATGGGAGTGCACTACTTAGTAAATCATACGCGTAATGCATTGATTATGGTTCTGTACTGCACGTTCATATATTTCTGCATTGCATTGATTATTTACGTGTTTGTGTTTTTCTTTTTGTGTTTTTGCTCTTATGTATTCTTTTTTCAAATTTAGGTTCGTGCACTGCTTTGTTGGGTATGTTAAGACTTCATTCGACAGAGTCCGTATTGCATTCGTACACAACTTGCACTGCATGCGTCCTGTTTGCATTCTGTACGACAATTTCATCACCAGCAAACTAAGTTGAACACAAAGCAAACTAACATAATCAAAGTTCATCATTACAAGCAATTCTGCATGGCAAGCAAACTAGGTTCAGCACACAAGCAAACTAACGATACATAAGCAAACAACATAAAGCAAATTTGATGATAATTCTAAAACAATGTTGGCATTGTTGGCTCTTGGCCGGCACCATCTTCTTCTTCATCAGTTGGGCTCCTCCCATCCCCAGCTGCTCCTGGCGCACTTCTTGGGGGGGCTCCTCCTTCTCCATCTTCGCACGGCGAAGGCTGTCCTGGGTGAGGGTGATGGGGTTCCATATCTCGTACGCTGCGTAGGCGTCCTTTGCCGCGTACTCGATGTGCCTCATAGACAGAGGTAGGGTGGCCTAGTGCTTGTGCTCGTCATCGCTGATCTTCTTCTACATGTTGTTTTAGTAGTCGTTGATGAGCATGCCGGAGACGTCTCCAAGGGAGTCCAACGCCTTGGTTACGTCGGGCGACCTCCACTCCTTCTGGATGTCGACGAAGTTGGCGACCTCCAGTTTGACACGCTCCAGCCTGGTTTTGTCGCCGTCGATGGAGAAGCCTGCAAAGGTGTACCTGGGGTCGGCGAGGAAGTTGTCAAAGACGGTGCACCTTTCAGAGGCGCTCATTTGGAAGAGCACCACCGGGTGATTCTTGCCGATGGAGAGCTGGGAGAGGGCGGGTTTCTGCGTCGCTTCAGGCTCGTTGTCATACTCGAGATCAATGCCGATGATCTTGTGGTGCTGGAGGGTGAGGTGGCGCTCATACTGCGCGAGGGTGATCGCCATCTGCTTCTTGTCGTTGGTGTGGATGGCGTGCAACTTGGTGTTGCCGTGCGCCTCCAAGGCCTTGTCGCCCTTGTACTTGTCGGTGAACGTCATCGCCGGTTGCAGGGCTTGGTGCTTTTGCGTTGATATGGAGCGATTTGGTGGCAGCGCAATGGATACTTGTGTTGTTGTGGATGAGAAGGCCTTTGGCAGGGGTTTGAATTTAAGGGGAGGGCACAGGGTGGGATGGCCGCATCGGATGAACTGCACGATCACGCTGACGATGCGGTTGTGCAGATCGTGGGTTGGTGTTGCATCTGTGATCGTGGGCTTGTGACGATGTGTAAGTGCATCTAGTGCCCCTTAGTGATTTTGGTGTATTGAAGACTTATAGGTTAAGGGACTGATGCACTTGTGAGTGTACACAGGTCTATAATTCTATGAGGAGTTTGATATTTACAGAGAAAGTTGACCCCTAAAAATGAAGTTCTTCGACTGAAGACTTTGATATTCTGAAGACGCTTTGAAAGTGAAGAAACTGGTGTGACCTTGAAGACTTGATATTCATTTGAGGAACATGAAGCGTGAAGACTTTTTTTCGTAGTTTCATTTTCCCTTTCTTGAGTCATAGGAAACACCGTACTGTTAAAGGGGGCCGAGGAAATACTAAGGAAAAATTTCCATGTGTCAACTCAAAATCCTACACCTACCAATCCCTTCGAGTGAAGCCATTGGAAATATCATACAGATTCACTCAATTTCTTCAAAGGATGAGACGCAGTTCTTCCGTCATCGAGGACTTTGTTCGATTGAGGAGTTAGGAATTCGCCAAAGTCGAATTGCCTACACAAAGGAGGAACATGATAGCCCCGAGGAATTTGAGAGTCAAATTTCCGACCGTTGTTGTCTTGTCTTGGCATGTGCAAAATATCTTATCCACCTAACGGTCATATCATTGAAGGGCATTTATGTCTTATCATGTCGGGCTGCTCCCTAGGCTATAAATAGCCGCCCCCTACAACCACTAGCCGGTTGGCTGCTCCAAGAGAACTTGACACTTGTCATTTGAGAGCAACCCATCCTCCGAGGACTTTGAGTGAAAATCATCAAGTGAGGAAAATCCCAAAACAAAACCCCCACAAACCCAAAGTGATTGAGCATCACTGAAGAAATTGATCTGCGTGGATCCGACGCTTGTTACCTTTGAAGATCATGCTTCTTCCAGACGGTTAGGCGTCAAGGTCTAGAGCATCCAAGAGGAATTGTGGATCGCCGAGTGACCAAGTCTGTGAAGGTTTGAAGTCACCAAGACTTACCACGAGTTATTGGACGAGGCCTGCGTGGTCTTAGTTCAAGGAGAATACGGTGAGGATCGGGTGTCCTGAAGTTGCGGCTCGATGATCGGGTGTCCGGATCTGCGTGTCCTCGAGTTTAAATACTCACCGCTCCAACCAGATGTACAACCGAGACAGCGCTTGGAACTGGTTTACCAAATCATTGTCTTCACCAACTAACTGGTTCTATCTCCTCAACCCTTTCATTTCCTCATTCTCGTGTTGAATGTTTTTCATATCGTGCTTGAAGACTTTGATCAAGACTTTCTCAATTTCCTCGCTTCAATTTCTTCACCGCTTGTCTTCATCTTGTGTTATCCTGTGATTACGCTTTCTGTACTCTGTGCTAGTCTTCATTTCATCATGATGACCATGCTTGTATTCTGTTATGCTTACTTCTGAGTACTTATTCCGCTGCAAGTAGTTCTTCGCTAAGGAATTTCCTCACCAGCAAATTCCTCAGTGAAGAATTCATAAAAATCGCCTATTCACCCCCCCTCTAGTCGATATAACGCACTTTCAATTGGTATCAGAGCAAGGTACTCCCTTGTTCTGTGTGATTTTGGTTTAACCGCCTGGAGTTTTAGTTATGTCGACCGCAGGTATGATCAATGTCTCGGCTGGGTGTCCTACCTTTGATGGGACAGACTACCCCTACTGGAAGAACAAGATGCGAATGCATCTTGAGGCAATTGATAACGATCTCTGGTATGTTATGGAAAATGGTGTTCCCTCTATCTCACCCTCACTGAACGCTACCGATGTGAAGAGATTCAAGCAACTCGATTCTCAAGCGAAGAATATCATATGTGGCCATCTGAGCAAAGGACAATATTGAAGAGTGAGTGCTTTGGAAACTGCTAAGCTTATCTGGGATAGGCTGTCCAAAGTAAATGAAGGAGTCTCAACTCAGCGTGACTCTCGAGTTGATGTTCTTCGGAATCTCTTCAACCGCTTCAAAAGACTCGACAATGAAAATGTCCAACAAACCTTTGATCGCCTCACTGACATCTCAAATGAGCTTCAAGCCCTCGGTGCCACTGACATCACAGATCATGAAGTGGTGAAGAAACTGTTGAGATCGCTTGATTCCTCATTTGATACTCTGGGGCTGATGATACAAGAACGTGTTGACTACAAGTCTCTTGATCCTGCCGATATCCTTGAAAGGCTAAATACTCATGAGTTCCAGCTTGCTGAAAAGAGAGATCTCTATGGTTCAAACTATGGCAAACCACGTGCCCTGAAGGCCAAGGCTGTGTCTGACTCTGAATATGAGGATTCTGGTAGTAGCCTTGGTGATCCTGAAGAATTGAGCCAGGAGCTAGCATTGCTTGTGAAGAAATTCCAGAAGTTCTCAAGACGTGGTCGCTTTGGAAAATCCTCAAGAAGCAGTGATTCCTCATCCAGTGACTATAAGAGAAGGCTGTGCCACAAATGCAAGAAACCTGGTCACTATATCCAAGATTGTCCTTAGTGGGAAAAGGAAATGAAGAAGAAGAAATTCAAGGATTACAGTTCTGATGATGCAAAGAAGAAGAAGAAATCATCAAAATCTTCGTCATCAAAATCCTCGAAGTCTTCATCTCACAAGAATAGCAGCTCCAAGAAGGCTCGGGCATTCATTGGCAAGGAAATGGACTCTGAAGCTGAATCTGAGGAAAATGATGAAGAGGAGGCATCTGAAGAATCTGAATCTGGTGTGGCGAGTCTGGCCTTCGCTACTACTTTCGTCAGCAAGTCCATCTTCAACACTGAAGAAACTGACCCCACCGACAAGCCTAATGAAGATAATGACGACTACGCTCCCACCTATTGCTTCATGGTGAAAGGTGCAAAGGTACTCAAATACAACTCCTCTGAATCTAGTGAAAATGAATCTGATGAGGATCTCAAGCCCAGCTACTCTAAACTTGCTAAGATTGCTGTAAAACAACAACGGGCTTTTGAAAAGGTTCAAAACATGCTAGACAAAAGTGATGATATGTTGGGTGAAGAAATGGATCGCACTAAAGCCTTGACTGAAAATCTTCAGAGACTTCAGTCTAGGTTTGATAACCTTCAAAGTCATCATAACACTCTCTTATCTGATCATGAGAAACTTTCTTATGAATTTCTTTAAGAAAAGCAAGATCACGAGAAGCTTTCCTCTGAATCTCTTCAAAGAAAGGAAGATCTTGAAAAGCTAAGAGTGTGTTATGAAGATCTTCAGAAGGAGCATGATTCATTACTAGCTCAACAAATCAGCGCTTCTCAGGAAGAATTTGTTCCTCCATGCTTAAAGTGCATTGAACGTGAATCTGCTAATTCTTCACCTGAATGTTCAAATGCTTCAACTGTTACAAATTCTTCATCTGCCTCTGCTATCACTAATTCCTCATCTGAGGACATTGCTAGTATCACCGACAATGCAGGGCTGAAGGAATTGTACATGACAGGCATGTACAAAAGCCTCAAAGGGCATCAGACTCTTTGTGATGTGCTTAAAAAGCAGATCCTCAACAGAAACCCTAGGAAAGAGGGTATTGCCTTTGAGAGGAAACTCAATGCCGATGGAACATATTGAAGCCCGAGCGGTACCCCAAAACCTCATGGGTTGCTGCAAAGGGACCTCCAGATTGATCCATCTAACTTATCTGGCTTTACATGTGAATCTCCTCATTCTTCCGATGAGTCATTTGACTCAACTATAAACTGTTCAAAAATCGAATGGTGAAGTATTTGCTAGATATGTTGGCACCAATCTGCAGAACGGTTCCCTATGAAGAAAATCTGGGTTACCAAAAGTTATGTTGAAAGTCTTCGGTGAATGTCCTCATGACACCACCAAAGAAGAACAGAACCCCGATCAAATTCTTCATATGGACCAAATTCTTCATATGGATCCAAGTCCTCATACGGACCAAATTCCTCAAAAGGATCAAAGTCCTCATATGATTATCATCGTGCTAACAACTCGTCTCGCAGGTAGAGCAAAGGGCTATGAATATGTGCATTATTCTTCAAACCATTATGTTCATAAGTCCTCAAGAATTACTCGCTTATTCATATGCTTACCCTAACCCCTCTTATGTGAAACGAAACGGTTTGGCATCTTTGCCACCTTTCTCATATGGTGCTCAGAGAGTGATGAATTCTTTGCCACCCCTCCGATGTGGGTGGTGAAGAAAAGAACTAATCTCTTCTGCGGGTCAGTCTCCGGCGTGCTTTAACGTCTCAAGAATTTGTTTGGGACCGACAAAATGCCCGAAGGACGCAGTAAATCATGATGAAATGAACTTTCATTTCACACGCCCTCATACTACTATATCTGCTTACGCTTGATGAAATTCATCGATGAACTTGATATCATATTCTTCACCGATGAAGCATATGAGATTGTAAGCTACACTAATTCATCTGCAGGATGATCAACCCAAAACTCTTGAATGGGTCCTCGATAGTGGATGTACGAATCACATGACCGGTGACAAGAATCTATTGATGGATGCTCCTTTATCACCGCCACCTCTGAAGCATATCATCTTTGCCGACAAAGGCAAAAGTCGTATTGGGTCTTGGTAAGGTTGCTATCTCTAAGGATAAACACATGGACAAAGTCATGCTTGTTGAGTCCTTAGGATACAATCTAATGTCGATCTCAATGCTTTGTGATCTTGATATGGTTGTTGTCTTTGGCAAGTATCGCTGTGTTGTGATTATGGATGCTTGACAATTCCAAAGTCTTCAAGGCTTTAGGAGAGGAGATCTGATATTGTTGATTTCTCTGTGACCACAACCAGCCGTGTGTCTACTTGCAAAAGCTTCGTATATGGCTATGGCATCGATTTACTTGGTCACGCAGCATGAGGAATTTGCACACGCTTGCGAAGAAGAAGCATGTCATTGGCATTGAGAATGTCAAATTCCTCAAGGATCACTTATGCGGAGCCTATGAAGCTGGAAAAATGACCAAGGCCAAGCATCCAGCGAAGACTATCATGACCACTACTCGTCCATTTGAATTGCTTCACAAGGACCTCTTCGGACGTAATCATTACTCAGCAGTCACTAATGATGCATCTTTATATGGTTTTGTCATTGTTGATGATTATTCTCGATATACATGGGTACACATTGTTACTTACAAACATGAAGTGCAGGAAGTCTTCAAACGATTTTCCTCGAGGGCTTCAACCAACTTTGTTGTGAAGATCAAGCACATCAGAAGTGACAATGGAACTGAGTTCAAGAATTCCGGTCTTGATGCCTATCTTGATGAACTTGGTATTACTCATGAGTTATCTGCTCCCTATACTCCTCAGCAAAATGGCGTCGTGGAGCGCAAGAACAGAACTCTTGTTGAGATGGCTCGCACTATGCTTGATGAATACAAAACGCCTCAGCATTTTTGGATTGATGCAATTGATACTGCGTGCCACATCATCAACAGAGTATATCTTCACAAATTCTTCAAGAAGACGGCCTATGAACTCCTCACCGACAAGAAACCCAATGTGAGTTATTTCAAAGTCTTGATGCAAAATGTTGGATTAGAGATCCTCACCACAACTCTAAATTTGCACCGAAAGCACATGAAGGTTTTATGCTTGGTTACGGAAAGGACTCAGACACCTACAAAGTCTTCAACATTGTTCTTCACAAGATTGTTGACATCGAGATGTGTGGTTCGATGAAACTAATGTCTCGCAAAGAGAGCACCTACCTTCGTGTTAGATGAACCAGCACCGAGGATTCTATCAAGTTCAAGGCAACCGAGGATGTCATTCCTCTCAAGAATCTGTTGAAGAATTCATTCCTGCTCATGAAGAACATCGAGCTGATGCACCTAAAGAACATGATGAGGAAAATGGTGATGAAGAAAATGCTGATCAAATTCCTCAAGAACAACCAGCTCATCCTCGCGTGCAAAAAGAAGTGCAAGTGGAGAAGATCATCGATGACATTAGCGCACAGTCCTCTCACACGCCAAAAGCTTCACATTTATCTAACTTTTGTGGGCACTATGCTTTTGTCTCTATCACAGAGCCCGCTAAGGTAGATGAAGCATTTCGAGCCGGAGTGGATTCAGGCTATGCAAGAAGAATTACATCAGTTCGAGCTTAACAATGTCTCGAATTGGTCAATCGCCTGATCCTCGCAAGCATAATATCATTGGCACAAAGTGGATCTACCGCAACAAGCAAGATGAAAATGGCCTTGTGGTGAGGAATAAGGCACGACTAGTAGCTCAAGGCTACACACAGTTGAAGGAATTGATTTCGATGAAACTTTTGCACTGTTACTAGACTTGAGGCTATTCGCATATTACTTGCTTACGCTAACCATCATGATATCATCTTATATCAAATAGATGTGAAAAGTGCATTCCTCAATGGTAAGCTTGAGGAAGAAGTATATGTTGCTCAATCCCCGGGTTTTGAAGATCCAAAGAATCCTGACAAAGTCTTCAGACTTAATAAGGCCCTCTATGGCCTCAAGCAAGCCCCTCGGGCATGGTATGATACATTGAAGGAATTCTTCGTGAAGAATGGCTTCACACCTGGTTCACTCGACCCTACTCTCTTTACTAAATCTTATGATGGTGAACTGTTTGTGTGCCAAATATATGTTGATGATATTATCTTTGGCTGTACTGACCAACGTTATAGTGATGAATTTGCCTATATGATGAGTGAAAAATATCAAATGTCTATGATGGGAGAGTTGAAATTCTTCTTAGGTCTTCAAATTAAATCGCCAGCAAGAATGGCATATTCATATCTTAGGAGAAATACCTCAAAGATGTAATTGAGGAAATTCGCATGCAAGATTGCAAAGGGTCAAAATTCCTATGCCCACAAATGGCCATCTATGCACTAATGAAAATGGTATTGACTTCGATCACAAGGTATACCGCTCCATGATTGGTTCTTTATTGTACTTATGTGCATCTAGGCCAGATATAATGCTTAGTGTTTGCATGTGTGCCCGATTTCAAGCTGCACCGAAGGAATCACACCATAAGGCTGTGAAGCATATTCTTCGTTATCTAGCTCACACACCAACACTAGGATTATGGTACCCCAAGGGCTCTGCTTTTGACCTCATTGGATATTCTGACTCTGACTATGCTGGTGATTGTGTGGACCACAAGTCAACATCTGGTACTTGTCGTTTCCTCGGATGATCTTTGGTCTGTTGGTCCTCGAAGAAACAGAACTGCGTATCACTATCTACTGCTGAAGCTGAATACATTGCTGCTGGCTCATGCTGTGCTCAACTGCTTTGGATGAAGCAAACCCTCAAGGACTATGGCGTCAAAGTGAAGAATGTGCCTCTCCTCTGCGACAATGAGAGTGCCATCAAAATTGCTCACAACCCAGTTCAACACTCGAAAACAAAGCACATTCAAATTCATCATCATTTTCTTCGTGATCATGTGTTGAAGGGCGACATCTCCATTGAGCATGTGAAGACTGAAGAACAGCTAGCTAATATCTTCACTAAGCCCTTGGATCAGAAGAGATTTAGCAAGTTGCGGTGTGAGCTAAATATCTTAGAGTCTTCAAATGTTCTTTGAAAAGGACACACATCCTAACACTTATGCAAAATTGATGACTTAGGTGTGCAACACATGAAGAAACGTTTTTCTTCAATCAATGAAGAATAATACTCTAAGTGTGAAGAAATTAATGAAGAATTTGATTCTCAGAACCCTACGACAATTGTACGCGGTGTCTGAAATCATCCTTCTTATACGGTGGGACATGCCACCACAAAAAGTTGAAAATCTTCAATTTGAGTTTTTCCTCAGTTTTTGAAATTCTTCAGTTTTTCAATTTCTTCAACTTTGCAAAATCTTCACTGTTTCCGTCGTTTTTCTTCATTGGCTATATATATATATATATATATATATATAAGTTTATGTCCTCTACAGCATTCACTTATGGCTATTTCTTTAAGTCGCGTTTTCTGCTAAGTGAATGTGATCGGACCCTTCCCCCTCTATGCTATACTCAACCCAATCTATTCACAAATTCTTCATGTGCATTCTAGTTGAAACTCGTTCAAAATCTTCACTGTGTCCTTGTCAGCTGAAGAAATTGCGAACGAAACTTTAAAACAAATCTTATCCAGATTTTCGATTTTTGCCGCTCAAACCATTCCGCATCCCACGATGCATTATTATATTCACCCACGATCTTACACGATCTCATCTGCACAGTACGTGGGTGACACATGTCGCGTGAAGGAGAAAGGGCAGGGGCATGTTCGTCCCAAATGTTCGGGCGATTAGTTTTTCACCGTGGCTATAAATACCCCTCTCCCCTTCCTCACTTCATTTACTCCGCTCGGTCACTGTCTCTCACTCGAGCTCCTCAAACCCTAGCACCGCCGCTACTCCATCATCGCCGGTGAGGAAGAGCTTTGCTGCCTCGACCTCGTCGCCATCGTACTCGCGCCGGTTGCGGAAATCTTCACTCTGCCGCCGCCATAGCTGTCTCCCTCTGCCAAGTTAGGGCGTGGGAGATCTAACTTGACGAACTTCACCGCTGTTCATCTTAGTTCGTCGTGTTCTTCAGTTCGGGTAATTAAGAGTCACTTTTATTACTCACTTTGATTCTCTAGCTTTCCTGAAAATCTTCAAAGGTGTTTTATTCTTCAAATCTTTACACATATGAACACCTCACACACTGTATGCTCTTGATCCATTTCTCTAAAGCACTCATTTTCTTCAAGATTCCTCAATTGTGTGGATCTTCGATCTGTACAACTCTGGAACCTAAGACAAGAACGCTTAGTGAAATTCCTCAAGGCTCAACTGGTCAAATTCCTCAAAACTTGTCTTTTCGAAAAACCTTCCGAGAACGCATATGACCTCTCCAAATTCCTCGCACCTACACTCTGTTCACAGGTACTCATGTCCGCTGCTGAATCACTAGGTTCTCATCAACTTAACTCATTTGCAGCGTTCCTCGAAGAAAAACTACATACTTCTTCGAGTGTTCAATTGTTCAAATTCCTCATCCAAGAATATGGTCAAGGAAAGAGACCGCAGAAAGGAGGAAAGAAACCTGAGGTCATGACTGCTTTCGAGATCCCGATGACATATACAAGGATTATTGCACACCTGATGAAGCCAAATTTGGCAAAGAGAACAAAAATCAGCGCAAAGTGCGCATTCAGAGGATTGAACGGAGATGGGCAAGAGAATCGAGGGAGTACAGATATGTAACTCCAAAGTACATGAAGAAATTCGCTTTAAATCCTCCATGCCCAAGAGCTCCATTGGCACCTGGCCAAGTAGCTGATCCCACCAGCATCAAGCGTGGTGAGGACTTTCCTGAAGAATGGGCTAGGCGCCAAGCAAAATTGGCAAGACAAGCCAAGGAGGCAGTGAGGAAATTCAATGAGGATTCTGCTGCTGCTGCTGCTAAGACCTCGGTCAAGCCGAGGAAATTAATGCCGAAGAAGCCTCCTCGCAAGCCAAGTGCTTCACCAACAGCGCCCTCACGGCCAAGTTCCTCAGCTATGCCCTCACGGCAAATTCCTCAGACCGCTACTGCTCCACCAAAGTCCTCAACTCCTGTGCATCTGGCTACATGTCAAAGGACTACGGGTTTTTCAATTGCTTCGTGTCTCAAATGAGTTCCTCACCGCACCAATGTCCTCATCAGCCCCACACCGTTGAAGGCTAAAGCAACAGTGGGCGCGGTCCTCGGCCAAGTCCAAGGAAGAAACAGGTTGCTTTCAAGTGCCCTCGATGATGAAGCTTCGATGAAGAACTTGCGAAATCATCGAGACAGCAAGTGAAGGCCGCTAGAGCCAAAGGCACATCTGTACATCGCTTTTGGATCCGAGGAAAATCCTCGATTACATTGACCTCGCACAAGGATCCAAACACCCCATGCCTGATTTTCAACTGACACCTGGTCAAAGTCACATGTCAACCCATTTCATCACTCAAGAGAAATGGAAATTTGAGAAGGCCGAGAGATCAAGAAGGCTCAATACAGAAGGAGAAGCTCTCAAGAAAAATGTTGTCGAATGACACCGAGGAACTTCTCCAGCTCGATCTGAAATCCAAGCCCTCAAAGAAAGACTTCGATGCATACTATGCTGATTGGCAAGGAGCCAAAGTGAGATTCACAACATGACGAAGAAAATGACAACTGTTGCAGCCCCATCGCAACAAGAAAATCTTCAGCTGAGACTCTGCTCAGCTCTTTGAAGAACATGCCAAGACCAATCGATGACTTTCAGCCGCTAAAGAAAATGTAAGTTCCAGGCTGATGACTCCATCCCAGCCATCGAAGAAATTGCTGGGCATCCACTAGTGGTGCGCTGAAGAAATCGAAGAGATCGAGGCAATCGCATCGATACCAAGAAAATCAACCAGATTCCTCAGCTCCTCCCGCGCCTACACCAACTCCAATTCTTCCTTCTGCCTATGAAGTGAAGAAGACCAAGGCTGCAGAGCGAGCTGCAGTGAAGAAAAGGAAGGCATCAGCTGCGTCAAATTCTTTGGCTGCGAAGAAAATGAAGCCAATGACCAGCTCACTTGAACATCGAATTGATGCCGTTCCGATTTCCTCCATGTCATCAAAGGAAATTGTTCCTTTTGGAGAAGACTACAAGATTCCAAGCGGATCTGATGAAGAAAATCATTCTGCTGCTTCGTCAGAGCAGATTGATGAAGAAATTGAAGTGGATACAATCCCTTCAACGACAGTCAATTCCTCACCTATGCCTCAGTTCACAAATGAAGAGGTCAAGCGTTGAGGAAATTGAAGATGAAGATGTGGATATTGGATGCACCACACTAGTGATGAACGATGACTTCTGGGAAAGTCAGCATCCCAATACTCCTCTCTTCACTCCTATTCAACAGATTCCTCAGTCCCCGACAACCACAGTTCAAATGGGCTCTGAAGAAACTCATCCCACTTCCTCTGTTCATGAAGAAATTCTAGCCGCTAGTGCTGAAGAACCTACTGCTGCTGATCCACAGATTGCACAAGAGGAGGAACCAGAAATTCCTCAGCCTGAAGAACCTGAGCTCGCGATTCCTAAGGTGGTACTGCAAATCACTAACATTCCTCTGCCGAAGCCAAAGAATCCGTTCTCAAGCAAACAAAAGTTCAAGGCTGAAGACTTCTTTTCCGAGCATGTGTTCTTCACTGGCTACAACCCACATGACTCTGCTCACATAAGGAAGAGGCGTTTCTGGAATGCTAGTCAAGTCAACTTCTATTCCTCAGTGCTATTTGACAAGGACAAAATCTTCGATCATGAACATCTTCCTCACGTGGATATGGAATCTCTGCCATGCTTTGAGCCAGTCCTCAGTGTTCTTCACGATGCAGGATTGCTCAATTTCTGCAATGACATCTGTGATTGGAATGAAGAACTCATTCTTCAGTTCTACGCCACACTGCATATCACTGGAGACGCTGAAGATGTCAATTCATGGGTGTTGGATTGGATGACCGAAAACACTCACTACAAGGCACCGACAACTGAATTGCTTCGTGTCCTTCCTCTTGATCCTCCCCATGACAAAGGCACATTGCATCTACAATGACCTGAATCGACAAATCATTATATGCAAGTGCTCATGAAGCCTTTGAAGCCTGGGCAGGCCCCACGAACCAAATTCCTCGTCAAGGAATTGCTCTATGTGCCTCGGACTGTCTAACGCATTCTGACGAAGACAATGAGTCCTATCAAGGGCCACGACTCAAATGATGAAGATGTCGTTGGCATCATGAAGAACATGCTTTTCAACATCATTCATGGCGTTCCCGTCAACTTCCATGATTTCTTCACGAGGACTCTGGCAAATGTTGCTATGTCACCTTTCGAGCTGAAGCCCTATGCGCCTTGGATTATGAGATTCATAAGGGCAAGATCTTCACCAATTACAAAGTCGACACTCAACCATGGTAGCTACTTGCCTCCCATTGAAGTCCTCAAGCGGCCGCCATCATCGATGATAAAGGCAAGGCAGCTGCTGTGATCGATGAAGGCATTCGTCCATTGGATGGTCAATTTTGCCTGGCTACATCTTACTCTACCAATGACGACTCTGCTACTCATGACACTGCCGCAAATACCTCAGCTAAGCAAAATCCTCAAGCCACAGCACCTAGGGTGATGACTGACTATGAGTTACTCCTCAGTCTTCATCAGAAGGTTGATCGCAATCATAAATGGGTAAAGCGTCGGTTGCTGCCGTTCTTCACAATATGACCTCAACACATAATGCGATGAAGAAAACCATTATCACCTTCATGAAACCCTCAACCGCACTGGGCTGTTCTCACTCATGTATATAGCGCGGAAGAACTGAAGACTATGGGTCTCAAGGAAGCATTTGACTGGTCTGCACCTCCTCCAAGAAATTCAAGAGGGTCAAAGTTCCCGATCCGGTGGCCAGCTCTTATTCTTCATCGCGTGAAATGATGAGTATGAAGATTTGGGCGACATCTGCGGCAGCCCTACTTCAACAAACAACCCGACGATCTTTGCGCTCCTCCATCGACTTGAAATTCTTCAGGCGTTAGTCCTCGGTTTCAATCCTTTTGGTCATTTGATGACAAAGGGGAGAAATCTGAGTTAGTCTTCAAGCGGGTTTATATTATGGGCGTTTTTTTAAGTTACAACTCTCGTTCTTCCGAAACTTTTATTGGATCGAGTTGTAATCTTAAACCCGATGGTGCCCTGATACTTTTGATGGTGCTCTGATACTTTTGTTGCACTATGCTCTGATACTTTTGATGCTTTCGGCATGCTTATTCCTCGTTAATACAACTGCACGCATGCTGAATTTCATCAGGCACCATATTTCACCATGCATTTCAAATTCTTCATATTATATATCAAATGCGTGTATGAATTACAAGATATAGGGGGAGTTCTCCATGATTCAACTCTTCAAATGTGCATTGCCTCAAAAGCAAATTCCTCACTATGCACATCTTCAGGGGGAGTTCTTCTATATCTTGCAATCAAATTCCTCAATATCAGTATTTACACTTCATATGTTTATCCCCATTGAAAACTTAACCTATGTTGTCATCAATCACCAAAAGGGGAGATTGTAAGTGCATCTAGTGCCCTTAGTGATTTTGGTGTATTGAAGACTTATAGGTTAAGGGACTGATCGCTTGTGAGTGTACACAAGTCTATAAGTCTATGAGGAGTTTGATATTTACAGAGAAAGTCGACCCCTAAAAATGAAGTTCTTCGACTGAAGACTTTGATATTCTGAAGACTTTCTGAAGGCTTTGAAAGTGAAGAAATTGGTGTGACCTTGAAGACTTGATATTCATTTGAGGAACATGAAGCCTAAAGACTTTTGTTTTCGTAGTTTCATTTTCCCTTTATTGAGTCATAGGAAACACCATACTGTTAAAGGGGGTCGAGGAAATACTAAGGAAAAATTTCCATGTGATGCTCAACTCAAAATCCTACACCTACCAATCCCTTCGAGTGAAGCCATTGGAAATCTCATACAGTTCAATCAATTTCTTAAGTGACAGAGACGTAGTTCTTCCGTCACCGAGGACTTTGTTCGATCGAGGAGTTAGGAATTCGCCAGTCTAATTGCCTACACAAAGAGGAACATGATAGCCCTGAGGAATTTGAGAGTCAAATTTCCGACCGTTGCTGTGCTGCGCGCCGGCTGTCCAAAATATCTTACCCACCTAACGGTCATATCATTGAAGGGCATTTATGTCCTATCATGTCGGGCTGCTCCCTAGGCTATAAATAGCCGCCCCCTACAACCACTAGCTGATTGGCTGCTCCGAGAGAACTTGACACTTGTCATTTGAGAGCAACCCATCCTCCGAGGACTTTGAGTGAAAATCATCAAGTGAGGAAAATCCCAAAACCAAATCCCCACAAACCCAAAGTGATTGAGCATCACTGAAGAAATTGATCCTGCGTGGATCCGACGCTTGTTACCTTCGAAGACTATGCTTCTTCCAGACTGTTAGGCGTCAAGGTCTAGAGCATCCAAGAGGAATTGTGGATCGCCGAGTGACCAAGTCTGTGAAGGTTTGGAAGTCACCAAGACTTACCACGAGTGATTGGACGAGGCTGCGTGGTCTTAGTTCAAGGAGAATATGGTGAGGACTGGGTGTCCCGAGTTGCGGCTCGATGATCGGGTGTCCGGATCGCATGTCCTCGAGTTTATATACTCAGCCGCTCCAACCAGACGTACAACTGAGACAACAATTGGAACTGGTTTACCAAATTATTGTCTTCACCAACTAACTGGTTCTATCTCCTCAACCCTTTCATTTCCTCATTACGGTGCTGAATGTTTGTTCATATCTGTGCTTGAAGACTTTGACTGAAGACTTTCTCAATTTCCTCAGTTCAATTTCTTCAGTCTGTTTGTCTTCATCTTGTGTTATCCGTGATTACGCTTTCTGTACTCTGTGCTTGTCTTCATTTCATCATGATGACCATGCTTGTATTCTGTTATGCTTACTTCTGAGTACTTATTCCGCTGCAAGTAGTTCTTCGCTAAGGAATTTCCTCACCAGCAAATTCCTCAGTGAAGAATTCATAAAAATCACCTATTCACCCCCCTCTAGTCGATATAACGCACTTTCACGATGGATCTGCTCCGATTAGGTGGTTGTGTGCGAACGTGGTTTTTTTAAGGTGGTTTTATTTTATTTTTGATCAATAAATTTTTTTAACCACCACTTTTCTGTGCGAACGGGCATTTTTTCATGTTTTATATATGTATACTTCGAGAATGAGCTTAATCCTTGATGAACCACC
Organism: Aegilops speltoides; assembly: GCA_021437245.1. NCBI lineage: Eukaryota > Viridiplantae > Streptophyta > Magnoliopsida > Poales > Poaceae > Aegilops > Aegilops speltoides. The sequence continues at coordinate 303,288,956 of CM038146.1, read as the reverse complement.
ATGTAGAGCCTCAATGAAGAACTCCGGTAATAAAAGGATGATAAAAGAAGAAGTTGAAAACACGAGGTGAAGCCTTGCAATGATTTAGATGGCGCTTCGCGACGATATAACCGAGAAAACTTGGAACTCCGGAAAAAAGAAAAGATGAAACACTAGAACCAATAATTACTTCATCATGAACAATCTCCGGAAGAAAAGAATTAAACACTTGGATGAGACAAGAATAAGAATTACGTAATGCGTATCCTTCACCAATTTAAATTGATGACAAGCAACGGATTTGGCATACTACTAATTCTCGTAGAAAGGATTAAGAGAGATATAGCGTAAACTTGAGGAAGGTATTGATGGAACCACCGGTGGGATTTGGAAACAACGAATATTTGATATGATAACAAAGGAAGTGAAATCTTGAATGAACCACCGTAAGAATTGAAAATGAAAGTAGCAAAGGCACAAACCACCAGGAAGAATGGGAAAACGAATGAAGATAATTGAGGGGATTTAGATACATGAGAATGAAGAGATCATGAACTTATTAGAGGGTATTTGAACGATGCACCGGTAAGATTTGGAGAACGATAGCTACACGCTGAGAATGAAGAATTATGACATGATGGCCTTCGAAGGAAAGAAATGGAAACAACTCATGAAATGCTCCGGATGGTAAGAAAAGAATTGTCACAATCAAAACAATTATGAGGATGGCATGAAGCTAGAACCATGAATCTCTGGAAGAACGGATAAGGATTTAAGAGGAACTCTTCTTCGGTCTTCAAAGTTCGAGAATGACGACGAGAAACACCACCATGAATTATTGAGACACTCCGGAAGGACTAAAATAAAAAGGTTGAGCCAAAGATGAAAAGAATTTGAAAACGACCTTGGAGAAGGCATGTGACTGATGAAAATTCATTCTTACATCAAACTTGGAAAAGAATTTGGGAATGCCTCCTGATAATTAGAAGAGTCAGGTAAGATCCTGGGAAAAGACCTGTGGGTTAGGGCCCACTCAAAAGAAACATCATTGAAGGATTGCTTGAAATAGAGATTGCATCGGTAGAATTAAATGACTTGAATGAGATATAATCTCGAAATAGCTTGAACGGATTAAGAATGGAAACACGAATCTTCTAAGATATCTTCAACACTCCGGATATGAACTGGGAGAGGTGAATAAATAAGAGAGACTTGGATAAGAAATTCACATGGGAAGATATGTGAAACGAAAGGAAGAGATATGATCAACACCGAAAGCTTGAGTTAAATCCACCGGAAAAGATTACGAGAATGAAGAATGATGAACTTAAAGCTCCGTTAGTATCTTCCTGAGAATCACCGGATAAGAACATTAACGGAAAAGAATGGAGAGACTTCCCATTAATAAAAGGATACATGATTAAGAAATCTGAGTCCTTGAAGAAAAAGGGTGGGAGGGCGAGAAAACAAAGGCAACTTGGGGCAGATGAAATGGATACCGTTGAGAAAAACTTAGAATTGATCTTGCGGATGTTGAAATGATCTGATCCACTTGAAGAGAAGCACACCGGTCGGAAAGAATTGACATGACAACCTCAATGAGCAAGAAGGATTAGTACTCCCATAGAAATATGAGAACACCATTTAGAAAAGGTATGGAATCAACACTTGACATTGAAGCAACTCGAATACCACAAATAAAACAAAACAAAGGATTTGGCTTGCAGAATAAGCCGGAACAAATACATATGATAGAGATTTACCCAATCCCATATCCTGCATCTGTCGGAAAGATATTCTAGGAGCTACTTGAATTCCCACCTATAAACTCCCGAAACTTTCTGGTTATGCAATCTGGTGTTGGGGATACAGGGGAAGCAATATATCTCACCCAAACTAACAAACCCTACATCCAGCTGTATCAATCCGTCAACACATAACCAAGAAAACTCCGGAAATCGTGTACCTCAACCTTCGAAAAGCATCCATTATACGAGCTATGGCAATACTCCCGAACTCCCCAGTACTGGGTGGCGTCGAGGTTATCTGACAAACAACTGCATAAAAGAGATTTTCGATGTCGGCAAAACTCAGGTATTCCAGAACTGCAACGATAAAATTGTGACGACAACACCTCGGAGCTCAACTCCCCGGGACACTGCCACAACCCCTAAATGTCAGGAGGCACCAAGAACAATGTTCTCGTCACAATACTATCGGAACAATCCCAAGATACCCGTGTGATCCTAAAAAAATTTGTGAAAAATTGAGGAGAGGAAAGACAAAACATCTACGTCGAGAGTCCTCACCAGAGCGACGAAGGGGGCTGAGGAGTAAAAAGAATCCTACTCTCCGATATATATAATCGTAAGACTCAAAATAGTTTTCTTCTAGACTCAACAACAGCCAACAATCAAGGGGGCTCCTATGGTCGGTCGAGGCTCTGATACCAACTTGTCACGCCCAATATGCGATACTATCCTAAAGCGACTCGAAGGTCCCACCAAGGATAGAACCGCATATTGATACGCTTTTGCAAGGTGGATATCATTACATCAACATTACATAATAGATGGGGATACATACAAAAGGCATACAATGCCACACGAATAAAACAATACATCATACATAAGATCAACATCCGACTACGGATGAAACACAAACAAACTCAAACGACATCCACCACCTAGCCCAGAGCTGCCGACTCGAACCTATACCCGATCGAAGAAGAAGCATAAGAAGAACTCCAAAACAAGCAAACATCGCTCTCGCATCATGATCATCGCAGAACTCTGTACTCGCAATCGTTGTTGTAGTAATCAGTGAGCCACGAGGGCTCAGCAATCCCATAACCATGGGTATCAAGACTAGCAAAGCTTAATGGGAAAGGAAGGGGTAAAGTGGTGAGGTTGCAGCAGCAACTAAGCATGATATGGTGGCTAACATACGCAAATAAGAGCGAGAAGAGAAGCAAAGGAACGGTCGTGAAGCTAGCAATGATCAAGAGGTGGTCCTGAACTCCTACTTACGCCAAACATAACCCAAAGACCGTGTTCACTTCCCGGACTCCGCCGAAAAGAGACCATCACGGCTACACACGCGGTTGATGCGTTTTAATTTGGATCTGCTGTCAAGTTGTCTACAACCGGATACTAACAAATTCCCATCTGCCACATAACCGCGGGCACGGCTCTTGAAAGTTTATACCCTGCAGGGGTGTCCCAACTTAGCCCATGATAAGCTCTCGCGATCAACGAAGGATATTCCTTCTCCCAAGAAGACCCGATCAGTCTCGGAATCCCGGTTTACAAGACATTTAGACAATGGTAAAACAAGACCAACAAAGCCGCCCGATGCGCCGACAAATCCCGATAGGAGCTGCACATATCTCGTTCTCAGGGCAACACCGGATGAAACATCCTACGAGTAAAACCAAACCTCGAGTTTCCCCGAGGGGGCCCCGTAGTCTACTCGGTTCGGACCAGCACTTAGAGAAGCACTGGCCCGGGGGGGCTAAAATAAAGATGACCCTCGGGTTGGCCGACCCAAGGGAAGGGTATAGGTGGTGGTGAAGCAAATGGTAAAACCAAGGTTGGGCCTTGCTGGAGGAGTTTTATTCAAAGCGAACTGCCAAGGGGGTCCCATAAATCACCCAACCGCGTAAGGAACGCAAAATCCGGGAACATAACACCGGTATGACGGAAACTAGGGTGGTAAGAGTGCAACAAAACACTAGGCATAAGGCCGAGCCTTCCACCCTTTACCAAGTATATAGATGCATTAATTAAATAAGAGATATTATGATATCCCAACCATAATCATGTCCACCATAGAGCAATCTTCAACTTCACCTGCAACTAACAATGCTATAAGAGGGGCTGAGCAAAGCGGTAACATAGCCAAGCAACAGTTTGCTAGGAAGGGTGAAAAGGTTAGAGGATGACATGGAAATTTAGGAGGCTTGATGAACAAGTGATAGGTAGCGCAGCATGGCGATAGAACGAAGCAACTAGCATAGCAATGATAGTAATGAGATCCAAGGTGACGGTCATCTTGCCTGAAATCCCGCTAGGAAGAAGAACGAGTCCATGAAGAAGACGAACGGGAGAGAAAGATGAGATACAGAGAGAAGGAAAACGGGGAAGGAGAGGGCGCAACGGGGGCTCATCTGCTGGGTGCGCCGGCGACGATCGAGGAGCTCGGGAGTCGGGGATGTGGGAGTTGCTGCTGCAGGGAGCCTCGGCTCGATGAGGAGAAGGAGCTCGGGCACGGGAGGCTTGAGGCCGCGGGGTCCTGGTGACGCGGTTCCCGTTGGAGCTCGAGGGAGAGGGTGCCGCAAGGCGGCTGGCTGCGGTGTGGTTCGGTGGATGGATCGAGGGGAGAAGGGCAGAGGAGCTCAGGCTCCTGCAGGATTTGGGCGGCGATGGTGGTTGGACAGGAGGGAAAAACAAGGAGAAAGTGGAGGCTGCGAGGGGATTGGGCGCTGGTGGATCCCGAGGGCGATTGTGCGGCGGCGGCAGGGACAAACTGCCTAGGATCTAGGGTTTGGTCTAGAAATGGACTAGGGGTCTATATATATATACGAAAGGGGATGATTTCGATCCTCCGATCGCGATCGGGCGGTCCGGAATAAATGGGTTAGGGAGTCCAAAAGAGAAAACGGAGATGTTTTATAGATGTTTGGGGATGATCCGGATCCAACGGTCATGACTGCTAGAGTTGGGTCCGGGAAGTTTCGGACGCGCACGCAAAGGGGGGTCAGGCCATCGCGGTCAAGAGGGAAGCAAAAACCCGATTGGTCTGGAACGGTCAATGAAAGCAAGGGGTGACGCGGCAGCTACGAGCGGATACGGGTTTTATGAAAACATATGGATGCGTTGCACATGATGCTATGAGATGAGATGCATGACATGAACAAAATGCAAAACAAAAGACAAACCCAACCACGAAGGAAATATCATATCGCATCTCCAGAAAAGGCAAGAGTTGGAGTTACGAATATGGAAAGTTGTATCCGGGGCGTTACATGATGCGGTCAGGGTTTTTAGGAGGATGATTAAAAATATCAAGCGTGCATGGAAAGAATGAAGCTCAAGTTTTGATGAGCCGCTAAATCCTCCTACACTTGATGGATTTGTGTTGAAACATGTCATTGTCCCATTGCAGCCAAATGGGTGTGTTCTATACAGCCCTTCTCTAGCATACTGCTCAAGTTTTTTTTCATTTCATTTTTGTGAAACTGATGTTTTTTATTCTTTTATTGCAGGCATGATTGTGGATTCTATATGTTTCAATTCTTGTAGACCTGTGATGGTGTTCGAGTTGCTAAGTTTGGGGTGGAGCACATTGGCTACATCAGAAAGGCCATGCTCTATAGCTGGCTAACATTGAGGAAGTGTTGCATTGATTTAACATCACTTCTAAATTTTGCAGATAAAGGTTGTTTTATTGAACTTCTTTATGCTCCCTTTATTTTATTTTTTTGTCTACTGCTTGGTTCTGCTTCTTTATGGTCAAGTGAGCTGTATTTTTCTTTCTATGTGGGTTGCATTGTTCTTTATATGTGGGCAGCATTGTTGTAGAGAAGTGCGGGCTGCATTGCTGTAGACAAGTGTGCTTCATTTAATGTAGATTAGTGTGCTGCAATGCTGTAGACAAGTGGGCTGCATTGTTGTATACAAGTAGACTGCATTGATGTAGATAAATGGCCTGCGATGCTGTAGACAAGTGGGCTGCATTGCTGTATACAAGTAGACTGCATTGATGTAGAGAAGTTTCATGCGATGCTGTAGACAAGTGGGCTGCATTGCTGTATACAAGTAGACTGCATTGATGTAGATAAATGGTCTGCGATGCTATAGACAAGTGGGCTGCATTGTTGTATACAAGTGGACTGCATTCTATTTTTCTGTATACATGTTTTTCGGTTTTTGTGTTTTGTGCTGAGTGCTTCCATGTTTTTTCTGCACGTTTTTAGGTTTTGATGGGGGGCTTCATGAAGGTTGTGTCACTGTTTGAGTCCCAGGGTTCTGAGGTGGTTATGGAGGATTATGTCATTGAAATCTCTCGAGATAATTCTGGTTCTTTGGCTGGAGATGGTTTGAACACAAATGTAGCGTCAGGACCTGATGGTGGAAGTGTCTCTCGACCTCGCTCTCCACATGATGTATATGATGTTGATGATGATGATTTTGTTACGCCATGTGCACGTGTCACTAGGACTGGGAGTGCAGCAATTAAGCGTCCTCCTTTGGATGAGGTTGAAGTATTTTTGAACAAGAGGGCAGGTGAGAGGGCTTTTAAGTTGAGATGCTCTATAGAGAAATTGAAGCCTCCGAGGTTCAAATATATTGATGAGGCGATTAAAATAAAGGATCTTGTTCTCAGCAAAGATTTTGTAACCAAATATCGCGAGTAAGTTTTATGTGGTGTGTGTGCCCTTCATCCTTTTTGTGTGTTTTGATTTTAATTCTAATTTTATTGATCCCATCTGTGTGTGTTTACTGCAGGAACGCGTTCTTTATGGTGCATAGTCCTTTTGGTGATGTCGATACTTACGATGCAGACTATATCTATGATACATTTGGCAAAGGAGCTTTAATGGATTTGTATCTCACGGATTTTGTCATCAAGTACTGGAATCAAGACCCTGAATTGGGTTTAGCTTATCGATCCGGTGAACGTGTGCTACTTTCACCTTTATTTATCACGGTAAACGTTTGTTGTCATTCCTTCCTATTGTACTGGCCTTTTCATGTCCATGCCTGCTTGCATTGTTTATTCTTTTTTTTCATGTCCTTTTTTGTTCTTTTTTCTGTGCAGTACGTTCTTCAAATGGAAACCTTTGTGGCGAGAGATAATGACGGAAATCATGTGTTGCCAGTTGTGCATAGCTCGTTTGTTTTAGAAGATGCAGTTAGGAAGTTCAAGTTTTTTGTGAGCAACGATGCAAACCTGTTGGATGCAAAACTGGTAAGTTCATTGTTTTTCATCATTTATTTTTCCTAGTTTGTTCTATTTCTTTTTATAGTTATTTTTGCAACAATGGTCCTGGTGCTACGTGTCGAAAGAACTTTTCATTTCATTTTTTTTGATGTGAACAGATTGTGATGATGCGATCCAAGGATGGTCATTATTCCTTATACACGATGAACCAGCATCGCCAGACGCTTGATATTCATGATAGTAGGAAGTACACTGGCCATCCTGATGTCACAACAAGGTGGCGCAGGACTGACTACCACGCAGATTGCACTGAAGTGGTATGTCATTTTTTCTTGCCAAGCTTAAAGATTTTTTGTGTTTCTCCTACTGCATTTATTTCGTAAACTGCACATGCAAATTTTAGCACACATAGAACCACAATTGTTTATGTAGTGCACTGCAACATATGCGCGACAGAACTGCATTTTTCTGACACCCCTCATAATCTGTGTAAAAAAAGGGCAATGGGAAATGACCTCGCGTGCACTTAAAAAAGGGACTGTCTAGACGTTTGAGAACAACTTTTGTATTTTTTTGGTTTGTCAGAATAGAAACTTTGATCTGTGATGTGTGTTATTTTTACCTTGTGCTTCCTTTTTTTGCCAGATGAGGAGGATAACTCGGGTGCTGAAGGCGATTTATGGTGAAAATGGTATAAATCGAAGAACCACCCTGACTGGGTTAAATTGGCAGAGAAGCCCTCTTACCCGGTCGTGCCAGCGCAGGGAGCAAATGAGTGCGGAATCTATGTTCTGAGGATGACGCAGTTGTATGATGGCCAATGTCTAGTTGAGAAAATTTTGAAATCCGACATAACACCTTCTCCGTTTTCTTCTTTTTCTTGTTACTTTTTTTATTATTTTAGTTTTTTCACTTTTTTGTTCTTTATGACAACCTTTTTTTTAATCACTGGTCTGCATTTTTTTTAATTTTCTTTTTTCAGCCTGCTGTTGAAGATTGGAAGGCGGAGTACATGTTCTAGCTGCTGTTCAATCCTTCGAACATGTTGTGTTATGAAGACATGCCCTTGAGCTACATGATCTGATTGTAGACCTCGGGCTCACTTCCCTATCGCAATCGCAGACGCAGGCGCAGACGCTGTAACAGTCATTTGGGCACTGTTTTCTACTGGGGCAAAAGCCTGTGCGTGGACAAGAACTAGGGTTTGATGTTGTGTATGTGTGTGCTGACTAAGGTAGATAATGTATGAAAAATACGTTTTTTCCTATCGTTGTGTTTTTTCTTGTTCTTTTTGCAGCAGTGTATGTGGACGAATTTGTATATGTATGTGTATTTTATATAAATAACTCATACAGTATATATAAGTGTATATTTTTATTTCTTGTCGACGACCACATTCTGTGTGAACTAGCATTTGTCACGCTTATATGTATCGTATGTGTTCCATAAACTGCATCGCATTTGATGCTGAACTTATTTGTCCAACAAAAAGCACTGCATTTTTTTGTCTACAAGTTCAGCGCTGCACCTGTGTGCATGCCGAAACTGCATTGCTTTATGATACTGCACTGCATTTTTGCCCAACAAAACGCACTGCTTTTGCCTGAAGTTGCGTTCTGCAGTTGTTTTTTTATTGTTTGCACGATAAGGTAGATGGGGGGGGGGGGTTCCCCCCTCCATTTTTTAGTTGTCTATAGATTTGTATTGCTCTAGACGCATCTGCGTGCATTAGCCTTGAGCGGCGAGGGGGGGGAGGGGGTGACCCCCTCCCCATCCTCGCGAGGCCGAGCTAAACGAGCCGGGCAGCGGCACGCAGCGTCTTGGCGGCGCCAAGCATCTTGTAGGCGAGTCCGTCACACCCGTCGCCCTCCGTCTATCTTAGGGGTGTGGCTCACGGGGTTCGTCGTCCCCATTTGATTGAAAAAGCAGAATATACGCCTTGCTTTGTCAACCAAGCGCCTTCAAGTGCGTTAGCGCTGCCGAGTAGGGGGTGGGGAGGGGGGGTCGTGACCCCCTCCCCATCCCTCTGCGAGGCCGAGCCTGGAACGAGCCGGAGCAGGCGGCGACGGGGCGTGCCGCGGCGCCACATGCGTAGGCGAGTCCTTCACACCCCGTCGCCCCTGTCTATCTTAGGGGTGTGCCTCTAGGGTTGAGTGCGTCCGATTTGATGGAAAAACAGAATGTCTGGGGCTTGGTTGCAGCTGGGTGTTCAATTTTTTTCCTTATTTGAAGCATTTTTTCTTTTTGGATGATATATATTTTCGTGGTAGTACGAATGATGTCATTTGTACTGCTTGCACCAACGTTGAGTACTGCACTTCGTGTAGCAAGTCTGTGTGTTGGGCACCGCACGAAAGTTGTTGCGGCCCTTGTCGTTCTACATTTATGCAAGTTCCGCACTTCATGTATACACTTCGTGAACTGCGATATATTTGTTGTGTGAACTGTATTCATGTTTGTTTAGTATGGTCTGCGAATTATATTTTTTTGGAAATATTAATATTAACTTTTCTTTTTCTATAATTACTATTTGTGGACTGCATGTGGAGACATGTCTACTCCTTTTTTTACCATTGTGAACTGCATTATTCTTTTCTTTTTTATGTATGAGTTTGTAGTCAGATTACCAATTTTTTTGTTTAATGTTGTTTTTGAATATGTTTTGTATGTGAAAAGTATGTTTTGGTATCACACATTAAAATTTTCAAAGTTGCCTAGATACTTGTTCTAATACAAACTAATTTCTGCGAAAGCAATTGATCATAAGCAAACTGACATTGTTTTTACAGAAGAAATGTTCGATATGAAGCAACGGACATCATCAAAAGCTTGCATACATGAAACAAAGAACAACACAACGACTAAAGTAAAGTGAAACTAAACATAGCGCTAATTTTTTCTAGTTGTTGTATTGGATTACAACCTTGTTCTTCTTCTTCTTTGCTTCTTTGTCTCTTTTTGCCCTGTCTAGTCCCATTATGACATCGTAGATGATTCTCCATGACTCATATGTTGCGAATGCATCTATTGATGCATACTTGATAAGCTTTTCTGGCTGTGGGCAAAATCCCCACAGAGTATGGTCCTCCTTGCGGTTAATTTTTTTTCTTCATGTCATGGTAGTGAATGTCTATCATCCTGCCGGCAACATCAGCCAAAGAGTCAAACTTCTTTTTATTGTATGGGTCTCTCCATTCCACCTAAATATCAATGTAGTTGTCGGAGTTGATCTCCAAACCAGATACCTTCAGCTTGCTTTTGTCTCCTTCAATAGCGAATCCGACGAAGGTGTACTCATCATTCATGAGGAATTTGTCTAGTTCCATTGGCCTGCAATATGTTTGTATAGAGTGAATATAAATTATTTCTTTAGAACTACCAATGTGTTTTCGTTTTTTCTGAAATTGAACTACAATATGAATATCTGAATCTGTAGCATTGAGTAGTTGCTAATACTTTGTTCAACATAACTAGTAAATCTGATAATAGATTGCATAAACAATGCATGTTTTGTGTATGCTTGTATTCTTGAACCTAATTCCATACATGCTTTGTATGGTAATGTTGCAGTTTTCTATTGTTCAGCCAAATAATTTGTATTTAGTAAAACAGAATTAAACTGCGTGTATTGCTATATCATATAATTCAAGAATTGAACACATGAGTGACATACATGGAGCCAGACGGAAACTGTCAATGAATTCATATGCCATGGTTTTCAAAAATGAGAACCAAAGTTTAAATATTTGGAAATTGCAGTGAAGAAAATTTAAAATCAATATTAACAAGTAATAGTACAGACTGATAGTTATTCTTACCTGTCTTTAGCTGCAGAGATGTGGTAGACAAGGCATTCTTTTTCTACGCATAGCTGGAGCACTGCTGCCCGCTGTGGCTTCACGTAGTGCGTGTACTCGACATCAACGCCAACTAGTTTGACGGGCATTCCGCCGAGCTTCCTCCTGAACGTGGACAGCATCTTGTCCACATCTTTGCCCTTGCTTGTTGATACGTCCATTTTGCATCATGCTTTTATATCAATATTTATTGCATTATGGGCTGTTATTACACATTATATCTCAATACTTATGGCTATTGTCTCTTATTTTACAAGGTTTACCATGAAAAGGGGGTATGCCGGCAGCTGGAATTCTGGCTGGAATCTGCACAGCTCCAAAAGTCCTAAGACTCCACGAAACAACTTTTTGGATTTAATAAGAATTTATGAGAAAAAGAAATAGGCCAGGGGGCCCACACCATCCAGGAGACAGGCCCCCCCCTATAGGGCGCACCCCCTATCTCCTTGGCCCCCTGGTGGGCCTCCGGCGACCATCTTCTGCTATATCATCACTTTTACCCTGGAAAAAATCGTGGGCAAGCTTATGGGACCAAACTCCGCTGCCACGAGGTGGAACCTTGGCAGAATCAATCTAGGGCTCTGGTGGAGCTGTTCTGCCGGGGATACTTCCCTTCGAGAGGGGAAAATCATCACCAACCTCATCACCAATGATCCTCTCATCGACAGGGGGCCAATCTCCATCAACATCTTCACCAGCACCATCTCCTCTCAAAACTCTAGTTCATCTCTTGTATCCAATCTTATATCAAAAGCACAAATTGGTACCTGTGGGTTGCTAGTAGTGTTGATTACTCCTTGTAGTTGATGCTAATTGGTTTACTTGGTGGAAGATCATATGTTCAGATCCTTTATCCATATTATTACTCCTCTGATTATGAACATGAATATGCTTTGTGAGTAGTTATGTTTTTTCCTGAGGACATGGGTGAAGTCTTGCTATTAGTAGTCATGTGAATTTGGTATTCGTTCGATATTTTGATGAGATGTATGTTGTCTTTTCCTCTAGTGGTGTTATGTGAACATCGACTACATGACACTTCACCATTATTTGGGCCTAGAGGAAGTCATGGGGAAGTAATAAGTAGATGATGGGTTGCTAGAGTGACAGAAGCTTAAACCCTAGTTTATGCGTTGCTTCATTAGGGGCTGATATGGATCCATACGCTTAATGTTGTGGTTAGGTTCACCTTAATACTTCCTTTTGTAGTTGTGGATGCTTGCAATAGGGGTTAGTCATAAGTGGGATGCTTGTCCAAGTTAGGGCAGTACCCAAGTACTGGTCCACCCACATAACAAATTATCAAAGTACCGAACGTGAATCATATGAACGTGATGAAAACTAGCTTGACGATAGTTCCCAATGTGTCCTCGGGAGCTCCTTTATCATTATTAGAATTTGTCCAGGCTTATCCTTTGCTACATAAAGGATTGGGCCACCTTGCTGCACTTTATTTACTTTATTTACTTGTTGCTCGTTAGTATTTATCTTATCACAAAACTATCTATCACCTACTATTTCAGTGCTTGCAGAGAAAACCTTACTGAAAACCGCTTATCATTTCCTTCTGCTCCTCGTTGGGTTCGACACTCTTACTTATCGAAAGGACTACGATTTACCCCCTACACTTGTGGGTCATCAAGACTCTTTTCTGGTGCCGTTGCCGGGGAGTTTAGCGCTTTTGGTGAGTGGAACTTGGTAAGGAAACATTTATATAGTGTGCTGAAATTTTCTATTACTTGTCGCTATGGAAACTAATCCTTTGAGGGGCTTGTTTGGGGTATCTTCACCCCAACCAGAAGAGCAAAGAGTTGCTCCTCAACCTACTGAACTTTATGAAAATATCCACTTTGAGATTCCTTCGGGTATGATAGAGAAACTGCTAGCTAATCCATTTGCAGGAGATGGAACATTGCATCCCGATTTACACCTCATCTTTGTGAATGAAGTTTGTGGATTATTAAAGCTTGCAGGTATTCTCGACGATGTTGTCAAAAGGAAGGTCTTCCCTTTATCTTTGAAGGGAGATGCATTTACATGGTACAGGCTATGTGATGATACAAGATCTTGTAATTATAAGCAATTGAAGTTGGAATTTCACCAGAAGTTCTATCCTATGCATCTTGTTGATCGTGATCGTAATTACATATATAATTTTTGGCCTCGTGAAGGAGAAAGCATCGCTCAAGCTTGGGGGAGGCTTAAGTCAATGTTATATTTATGCCCCAATCATGAGCTCTCTCGGGAAATGATTATTCAGAATTTTTATGCTCGGCTTTCTCTTGATAATCGCAACCTGCTCGATACTTCCTGTGCTAGTTCTTATATGTTGAACACTATTGATTTCAAATGGGACTTATTGGAAAGAATTAAACGCAACTCTGAAGATTGGGGTTCCGACGATGGTAAGGAGTCAGGTATGACACCTAAGTTCGATTGTGTTAAATCTTTTATGGATACCGATGCTTTTCGTGGATTTAGCGCTAAGTATGGACTTGACTCTAAGATAGTAGCTACTTTTTGTGAAACTTTTGCTACTCACGTTGATCTCCCTAAAGAGAAGTGGTTTAAATATAATCCTACTGTTGAAGTGAAAGTAGTTGCAGCTATTACAGTCGAAGAAAAGACTATTACCTATAGTGATCCTATTGGTCCTACTACTTATGTTGAAAAACCTCCTTTTCCTGTTAGGATAAAAGATCATGCTAAAGCTTCGACTGTTGTTCGTAAGAGTAATACTAGGACTTATACACCTCCTGAGCATATTAATGTTGAACCTAGTATTGTTATGATTAAAGATCTCTTGGATGAGGACTTAGATGGGCATGTTCTTTCTTTCTTTGGTGAGACTGCTAATATTGCTAGACTTAATACTAAGACACGCAGACCAATTGTAGGCATGCCTGTTATTTCTGTTAAAATAGGAGATCATTGTTATCATGGCTTATGTGATATGGTGCTAGTGCTAGTGCGATACCTTATGATCTTTATAAAGAAATTATGCACGACATTGCACCCGTTGAATTAGAAGACATTGATGTTACTATTAAGCTTGCTAATAGGGATACCATTAAACCTATTGGGATTGTTAGAGATGGCGAAGTTTTGTGTGGGAAGGTTAAATACCTTGCTGATTTTCTTGTTCTTGGTTCCCCACAAGATGATTTTTGTCCCATTATTTTTGGTAGACCTTTCTTGAATACTGCTACTGCTAGGATTAATTGTGAAAAGAATATTGTTACCGTTGGCATAGATGGTATGTCTCATGAGTTTAATTTCGCTAAGTTTTTAGACAACCTTGTGAAAGGGAACCACCCAGTAAGGATGAAATTATTGGTCTTGCTTCCATTGTTGTTCCTCCAACTGATCCGTTAGAACAATATTTGCTAGACCATGAAAACGATATGTTTATGAAGGAAAGGGAAGAAATAGATGAAGTGTTCCTTAAATAGGAACCTATGCTGAAACATAACCTTCCCGTTGAAATTCTTGGGGATACCCCTCCACCCAAGGGTGATCCCGTGTTTGAACTCAAACCATTACCTGATAATCTTAAGTATGCTTATCTTGATGAAAAAGAAATATATCCTGTTATTATTAGTGCTAACCTTTCAAAGAAAGAAGAAGAAAGATTATTGAAAACTCTGAAGAAGCACCGAGCTTCCATTGGATATACTCTGGATGATCTTAAGGGCATCAGTCCCACATTATGCCAACACAAAATTTCAGTGGAGAAAGATGCCAAACTAGTTAGAGATCCTCAAAGACGGTTAAATCCCAAGATGAAGGAAGTGGTAAGAAAGGAGATATTAAAGCTCCTTGAGGTAGGTATTATTTATCCCGTTGCTGATAGTGAATGGGTAAGCCCTGTCCATTGTGTCCCTAAAAAGGGAGGTATTACCATGGTTCCTAATGATAACGATGAATTGATCCTGCAAAGAATTATTACAGGTTATAGGATGGTAATTGATTTCCGTAAGTTAAATAAAGCTACTAAGAAAGATCATTACCCTTTACCTTTTATTGATCAAATGCTAGAAAGGCTATCCAAACACACACATTTTTGCTTTCTAGATGGTTATTCTGGTTTCTCTCAGATACCTGTATTAGCGAAGGATCAATCTAAAACTACTTTTACTTGCCCTTTTGGTACTTTTGCTTATAGACGTATGCCTTTTGGTTTATTTAATGCACCTGCTACCTTTCAAAGATGCATGATGGCTATATTCTCTGATTTTTGTGAAAATATGTGTGAGGTATTCACGGATGACTTCTCCGTCTATGGATCCTCTTTTGATGATTGTTTGAGCAACCTTGATCGAGTTTTGCAGAGATGCGAAGACACTAGTCTCGTCCTGAATTGGGAAAAGTGTCACTTTATGGTTAATGAAGGCATTGTCTTGGGGCACAAGATCTCCGAGAGAGGTATTGAAGTTGATAAAGCCAAAGTTGATGCTATTGAAAGATGCCATGTCCCAAGGACATAAAAGGTATAAGAAGTTTCCTTGGTCACGCCGGTTTTTATAGGAGGTTCATTAAGGACTTTTCTAAAATCTCTAGGCCTCGACTAATTTATTGCAAAAGATATTCCTTTTGTCTTTGATGATGATTGTGTAGAAGAATTTGAAACACTTAAGAAAGCTTTGATCATCGCACCTATTGTTCACCCACGATTTGAATTTACCTTTTGAAATTATATGCGATGCTAGTGATTATCTTTGTAGGTGCTGTTTTAGGGCAAAGAGTCGATAAGAAGTTGAATGTTATCCAGTATGCTAGTAAGACTCTTGATACTGCCCAGAGCAATTATGCTACTACTGAAAAAGAGTTCTTAGCAGTTGTGTTTGCATGTGATAAGTTTAGACCCTATATTGTTGATTCTAAAGTTACTATTCACACTGATCATGCTGCTATTACATATCTTCTGGAAAAGAAATATGCTAAGCCTAGACTCATTATATGGGTTCTCTTGCTCCAAGAATTTGACTTGCATATTATTGATAGAAAGGGAGCTGAGAACCCCGTTGCAGATAACTTGTCTAGGTTAGAGATTGTTCTTGATGACCCACTGCCTATTAATGATGGGACAATTGCATTTTTACCCCTAGTTGGTTCCTACCCACGGGTTTTGCCCTTACCTTTTGAGCTTGCTCAGTTTTGCCCTTACTTTTTCCGTTGAGGTCCCTCAAATGCCCTTTGACCGTTTGACCAAAACTTTGAAAACTCATAACTAATTCATATGAACTCAGAAAAATGCAAATAAGATATCAAAATGTTCAGATAAACATTACCTTTATGTGCATATCATTTGCATTCAGGACAAAAGCACCCTTTAAACTACCTGAGGTAATTAATGTTATTAACATTATTAAAAATAAAAAGGTATAAACAATATTTTTTTTCATGAATAAAAATTACATGCAAATGTAAGTGATGTTTTCTGAACATCCTGATATCTTATTTGCATTTTTTTGAGTTTGTATTAAGTTGTTATGAAGTTTCCAAATAATGGTCAAAGTCGTTAGAACATTCTTAACAAGATGATACGAACTCAGAAAAATGGAAATAAGATATCTGGATGTTCAGAAAACATCACCTACATTTGCATGTAATTTCTATTCATGAAAAAAATATTGTTGATACCTTTTTATTTTTAATAATGTTAATAACATTAATTACCTCAGGTAGTTTAAGGGCTGCTTTTGTCCTGAATGCAAATGATATGCACATAAAGGTCATGTTTATCTGAACATTTTGATATCTTATTTTCATTTTTCTGAGTTCATATGAATTAGTTATGAATTTTCAAAGTTTTGGTCAAACGGTCAAAGGGCATTTGAGGGACCACAACGGAAAAAGTAAGGGCAAAACTGAGCAACCTCGAAAAGTAAGGGCAAAACCCGTGGGTAGGAACCAACTAGGGGTAAAAATGCAATTGTCCCGTTAATGATAGCTTTCCTAATGAACAATTAGCGGTCGTAAATGCTTCTCATACTGCTCCTTGGTATGCTTATTATGCTAATTACATTGTTGCTAAATATATACCGCCTAGTTTCACATACCAGCAAAATAAAAAGTTCTTTTATGATTTAAGACATTACTTCTGGATGATCCACACCTTTATAAAGAAGGAGTAGATGGTGTTATTAGACGTTGTGTGCCTGAGCATGAACAGGAACAGATCCTACGCAAGTGTCACTCTGAATCCTATGGAGGACACCACGCTGGAGACAGAACTGCACACAAGGTACTACGATCTGGTTCTTATTGGCCAACTCTCTTCAAAGATGCTCGTAAGTTTGTCTTATCTCGTGATGAATGTCAAAGAATAGGTAACATTAGTAGATGTCAAGAAATGCCTATGAATTACTCTCTTGTTATTGAACCGTTTGATGTTTGGGGCTTTGATTATATGGGACCTTTTCCTGCCTCTAATGGTTATACACATATTTTAGTTGCTGTTGATTACGTTACTAAGTGGGTAGAAGCTATTCCAACTAGTAGTGCTGATCATAACACTTCTATTAAAATGCTTAAAGAATTTATTTTTCTGAGGTTTGGGGTCCCTAGATATCTTATGACTGATGGTGGTTCACATTTTATACATGGTGCTTTCCGTAAGATGCTGGCTAAGTATGATGTCAATCATAGAATAGCATCTCCTTATCACCCATGATTTAGTGGTCGATGAGAGTTGAGAAATAGAGAGCTCAAATTAATTTTGCAAAAGACGTGAATAGATCTAGAAAGAATTGGTCCAAAAACTTGATGATGCATTATGGGCCTATAGAACTGCATACAAAAATCCTATGGGTATGTCTCCTTATAAGATGGTTTATGGAAAAGCATGTCATTTACCTCTTGAACTTGAACATAAGGCATATTGGGCTATTAAAGAGCTCAATTATGATTTCAAACTTGCCGGTGAGAAGAGGTTATTTGATATTAGCTCACTTGATGAATGGAGAACCCAAGCATATGAGAATGCCAAGCTTTTCAAAGAAAAAGTCAAACGCTCGCATGATAAGAGGATACAAAAGCATGAGTTTAACATAGGAGATTATGTGTTATTATTCAACTCCCGTTTAAGATTTTTTGCAGGAAAACTTCTCTCAAAATGGGAAGGTCCCTACGTTATCGAGGAGGTCTATCGTTCTGGTGCTATAAAAATCAACAACTTTGAAGCCACAAATCCGAGGGTGGTAAATGGTCAAAGAATTAAACATTATATTTCAGGTAATCCTATCAATGTTGAAACTAATATTATTGAAACCGTAACCCCTGAGGAATACATAAGGGACACTTTCCAGAACGTTCCGAACTCCGAATAGGTATAGGTATGTGGTACGGTAAGTAAATCGACTCCAAAACAACTCCAAAGGCAATTTTTATTAGTTTTGGATTATTTAAGAATTTTAGGAAGAAAGAAGTAGTCCGAAAGGGACACGAGGCCCCCACGAGAGTGGAGGGCGCCCCCCCTGTAGGGCGCGCCCCCTGTCTCGTGGGCACCTCGTGTGCCTCCCAGACTCTGTTCTCTTGCACATTACGTATTTTGATCGGTAAACATTCATTATATATACTCCCGAAGGTTTTGACCACCGTATCACGCAAATATCCTCTGTTTTCGTTTCGAGCTGTTCCTGTTGCAGAATAGAGCAAGATGTCGTCCCAAGATTTGGAGGGGGAGAGCTACATGGCTGATTTTATCACAAACCCAAAAGTATATGGGGATATGGAACATTATGGCTGGACCACGGAGGAAGAAGAAGACTATGATCTAAAGAGGAAGGAGGAGATAAGCTCTGATGAAGAGGACGATCCACTACCTCAACCTGGTGAAATGCATGTGGAGTTCAAGAAGTCAAGCCTCCCTAAGGTCCAATCTATCCCACCACGTTTTTTGCAGGACAACAAGGCAGCACTATGCAAAAAGATAATGAAGCTTGAGCTTGAGAATGAGGATCTGAGGGAGGAAAATTTTAGCCTCAGAGGCAAGCTAGAGAAGAAAAATGCAACAACTCCTACTTCACCACCTCCGAGGACATAATCACATTGGTATGGGCACTCCCCTTGGCAACTGCCAAGCTTGAGGGAGGTGCCCCGGTATCGTATCACCATCACACTCCTATCTTTACTGCTTTACTTAGTCGATCTTTTTAGTAGTATCTTGATCTAGTAGTTTGAAGTCTTGATATCAAGTAGTTTCGAGTTTTGCATTGTGATCTCTTTTTGTAATCGAGTTCGTGTGCTATCTATAATAAAGATTAGTGTTGAGTCAAGGGCTTTGCTATGTTGCTATGATCTTGAGAAAGTAGAAAGAATAAAAGAGTTCGTATTGATCTTATGGATAGTGATAACTTCACACATAGAAAGTATGAGGCATAAAAATTGTTGAGAGTTAATGAACGTAGCCTTGGTCATCGTTGCAATTAATAGGAAGTGATAACGAATGAGGGTTTCACATATAAATATATTATCTTGGACACCTTTTATAATTGGAGCACTCATTAAGTATGACATGCTAAAAGAGTTGACGTTGGACAAGGAAGACAACATAATGGTTTATGTTTTTCAACATCTCAGTTAAAGTATATTGTCATTGACCTTCCAAACAAGTTGAGCTTGCCTTTCCCCCTCATGCTAGCCAAATTCCTTGCACCAAGTAGAGATACTACTTGTGCTTCCAAATATCCTTAAACCCAGTTTTGCCATGAGAGTCCACCATACCTACCTATGGATTGAGTAAGATCCTTGAAGTAAGTTGTCATCGGTGCAAGCAATAAAAATTGCTCTCTAAATATGTATGACTATTAGTTAATAGAAAATAAGCATTGTACGAACTTGTTGTGGAAGTAATAAAAGCGATGGACTGCATAATAAAGGTCCTCATACAACGGACAATATAAAGTGACATTCTTTTGCATTAAGATTTGTGCATCAACCCTAAACGTGCATGACAACCTCTGCTTCCCTCTGTGAAGGGCCTATCTTTTACTTTATGTTTTTACTTTATGCTTGAGTCAAGGTGATCCTCACCTTTCCCTTCTTCATTTTATCTTTTGGCAAGCTCCTCGTGTTTGAAAGATCATGATATATATATATCCAATTGGCATAGGCTATTATTGTTGACATCACCTAAAGGTGAATACGTTGGGAGACAACACAATAAGCCCCTATCTTTCTCAGTGTCCGGCTGAAAATCTATAACCACAAGTATTGTGTGAGTGTTAATAATTATAGGAGACTACGAGATAGTTGAGTATGTGAACTTGCTGAAAAGCTCTATTGTTGACTCTTTCTGATGTTACGATAAATTGCAATTGCTTCAATGACTGAGATTATAGTTTGTTAGTTCCCAATGAAGTTTTTGAACCATACTTGACATTGTGAATTGCTTGTTACTTGAGCATAGGAAATCATATGACAAAATCTATATATGTTGCTGTTATTAGAATGATCATGATGCCCTCAAGTCCGTATATTATTTTTATCGACACCTCAATCTCTAAACATGTGGACATATTTTTCGATTTCGGCTTCCGCTTGAGGACAAGCGAGGTCTCAGCTTGGGGTAGTTCATTCGTCCATTTTGCATCATGCTTTTATATCAATATTTATTGCATTATGGGCTGTTATTACACATTATATCTCAATACTTATGGCTATTCTCTCTTATTTTACAAGGTTTACCATGAAGAGGGGGAATGCCGGCAGCTGGAATTCTGGCTGGAAAAGGAGCAAACGTTGGAAACCTATTCTGCATAGCACCAAAAGTCCTGAGACTCCACGAAACAACTTTTTGGATTTAGTAAGAATTTATGAGCAAAAGAAATAGGCCAGGGGGCCCACACCCTGTCCAGAAGACAGGGGGCACGCCCCCCCTATAGGGCTCGCCCCTATCTGCTGGGCCCCCTGGTAGGCCTCCAGCGACCATCTTCTGCTATATCATCACTTTTACCCTGGAAAAAATCATGGGCAAGCTTACGGGACGAAACTCCGCCGCCACAAGGCGGAACCTTGGCAGAATCAATCTAGGGCTCTGGCGGAGCTGTTCTGCCGGGGACACTTCCCTCTGGGAGGGGAAAATCATCACCAACATCATCACCAATGATCCTCTCATAGGGAGGGGTCAATCTCCATCAACATCTTCACCAGCACCATCTCCTCTCAATACCCTAGTTCATCTCTTGTATCCAATCTTGTGTCAAAACCACAAATTGGTACCTGTGGGTTGCTAGTAGTGTTGATTACTCCTTGTAGTTGATGCTAATTGGTTTACTTGGTGGAAGATCATATGTTCAGATCATTTATGCATATTATTACTCCTCTGATTATGAACATGAATATGCTTTGTGAGTAGTTATGTTTGTTCCTGAGAACATGTTTGAAGTCTTGCTATTAGTAGTCATGTGAATTTGGTATTCGTTTGATATTTTGATGAGATGTATGCTGTCTTTTCCTCTAGTGGTGTTATGTGAACGTCGACTACATGACACTTCACCATTATTTGGGCCTAGAGAAAGGCATGGGGAAGTAATAAGTAGACGATGGGTTGCTAGAGTGACAGAAGCTTAAACCCTAATTTATACGTTGCTTCGTTAGGGGCTGATATGGATCCATACGCTTAATGTTGTAGTTAGGTTCACCTTAATACTTCTTTTTATAGTTGCGGATGCTTTCAATAGGGGTTAATCATAAGTGGGATGCTTGTCCAAGTTAGGGCAGTACCCAAGTACCGGTCCACCCACATATCAAATTATCAAAGTACCGAACGCGAATCATATGAACGTGATGAAAACTAGCTTGACGATAATTCCCAGTGTGTCCTCGGGAGCTCCTTTATCATTATTAGAATTTGTCCAGGCTTATCCTTTGCTACATAAAGGATTGGGCCACCTTGCTGCACTTTATTTACTTTATTTACTTGTTGCTCATTACTATTTATATTATCACAAAACTATCTATCACCTACTATTTCAGTGCTTGCAGAGAAAACCTTACCGAAAACCGCTTATCATTTCCTTCTGCTCCTCGTTGGGTTCGACACTCTTACTTATCGAAAGGACTATGATTTACCCCCTACACTTGTGGGTCATCACTTGTGCAAAGTACGTGGAGCTTGTGATTGCCGTGGAGGTGCACGTCGTGGAGCTCCCTGGTGTACTTGCGGCGCAGCTTGTACAGAGGTGCATCCGCCATGACTCACCTATGCTCTCTCGTGTTTGTTCTAGAGAGAGAGGTTAGTGAAAGGAAGTGCGGAGAAGAAGATGCAATGGGGTTTTTGGGGGGATGAAGCAGTTGTGTTTTCTCCTCTACTCTCCTCTGCTTTCCTCGACAGGACGTGGGAGAGGTGGAGCGGGGCTGTAGCATGGTGGGGCTCTGTTTTAAGTTACGCGGCAACTGCAGAGAGGTTCTGCTATGAGGAGGCTCTGCTTGTGCGTTGGAAATCCGGAACGTCGTCAACTCCTTTTTCGTGAATAGTTCAATGTATTGACGCAGCTGTCAGAAAATGTGATGATTGTGTTTTCGGTTAATTGTCCAAGTCAATGCACTTATTTGCTATCAGAACAGAATTGCTCGGGTCCACATAGTGTACTGCACTATATCGGATTAGGATTCACACAGATGTACTTTCTTTTCTTCTCTTGATGGAGTTCTATCTTTTCTTCTCTTGATTTATGTGGTAATACAACTTTTGTGTGGATGGAGGGTAGTGTGGGTAGGGGTGTCGGACTGCTTTGCTTAAGTAATAGGGCTACATTCTTCATTTTAGCCATACTGCATTGCAGAGTGAAGATAACTGCAATTCAGAAAAAAAAGAATACTTCGTGCTTCCACGTGGAGAACTGCATTGTTATACGTCGCAGACTGCATTTGTATATTCACATCGGGCTTCCAGCATTTTATTTGTTAATAGTTTTTGGCAGTGCCGACGCACTTTTTTTTTGTTATTCATTTAAAAAATGTTTCTCATTTTTCTTTTTGATGTTTTATTTTTGAACTTATTGTTTTTTCTTAGTGGGCCTTGCTGGCCCTGTGTTCGGATAGTGAAGACGCATGTGGGCCCAAGTCGGCCTGTGAGCACGGTTGGTTCCCGGTGCGCTGTGTGGGGTCTAATGTTTAGTCCAACCTCGCCCGTGGATGGCGCGCCCGACATGTTTATAAGCGCTGGCGAGGTCGCTATATCGAACTCCTCAGGTTACTTATTTGGGCGCTTATACACAGCGCTCGCAGCTCTATCCTCTCTGACCTGTGGGCCCATGTGTGGTCGGCCCCATGCATTGTGACTCAGAACAACTCGCATATACGTGGCGCAGACCTATTCTGAGGCCAGATCGGGGCCGTAGCACTGGGTGGTCAATTTGTTTTTCTTTGTATATTTCTGTTTTAGGTGTTTTTTCAATGTCGGGGCGTGCACTGCATTGATCAGGGTTTTGTACTTCATGTGCACGCATTCTGTACTGCATGTACAATTCTCATTTTTTGTTTCCATGTTTTTGCCATTATATAGTCTTTTTTTCCAATGTATGAGAGTGCACTGCTTAGTAAATCATACTTGTACTTCATTGATTATAGTTTTGTACTGCACGTTCATATATTTCTGCACTGCATTGATTATTTACGTGTTTGCGTTTTTCTTTTTGTGTTTTTGCTCTTATGTATTCTTTTTTTCAAAGTTAGGTTTGTGCACTGCTTTGTTGGGTATGTTAATACTTCATTCGACAGAGTCTGTACTACATTCGTACACAACTTGCACTACATGCGTCCTGTTTGCATTCTGTACGACAATTTCATACACAACTTGCACAACTAAGTTGAACAGAAAGCAAACTAACATAATCAAGGTACATCATTACAAGCGAGTCTGAATGGCAAGCAAACTAAGTTCAGCACACAAGCAAACTAACGATACATAAGCAAACAACATAAAGCAAATTTGATGATAATTCTAAAACGACGTTGGCATTGTTGGCTCTTGGCCGGCACCATCTTCTTCTTCACCAGTTAGGCTCTTCCCATCCTCAGCTGCTCCTGGCGCGCTTCTTGGGGGGCTCCTCCTTCTCCAGCTTTGCACAGCGAAGGCCGTCCTGGGTGAGGGTGATGCGGTTCCATATCTCGTACGCTGCGTAGGCGTCCTTTGTCGCTTACTCGATGTGCCTCATGGACCGAGGCAGGGTGACCCAGCGCTTGTGCTCGTCGTCGGTGATCTTCTTCTTCATGTTGTTGTTGTAGTCGTCGATGAGCATGCCGGAGACGTCTCCAAGGGAGTCGAACGCCTTGGTTGCCTCGGGCACCCTCCACTCCTTTAGGATGTCGATGAAGTTGGCGACCTCCAGTTTGACGCGCTCCAGCCTGGTTTTGTTGCCGTTGATGGAGAAGCCTGCAAAGGTGTACCTGGGGTCGGCGAGGAAGTTGTCAAAGACGGTGCACCTTTCAGAGGCGCTCATTTGGAAGAGCAGCACCGGGTGATTCTTGCTGATGGAGAGGTGGCAGAGGGCGGGTTTCTGTGTCGCTTCAGGCTCGTTGTCGTACTCGAGATCAATGCCGACGATCTTGTGGTGCTGGAGGCTGAGGTGGCGCTCGTACTGCGCGAGGGAGATCGCCATCTGCTTCTTGTTATTGGTGTGGATGACGTGCAACTTGGTGTTGCCGTGCGCCTCCACAGCCTAGTCGCCCTTGTACTCGTCGGTGAACGTCATCGCCGGCAGCAGGGCTTGTTGCTTTTGCGTTGATATGGAGCGATTTGGTGGTAGCGCAATGGTACTTGTGTTGTTGTCGATGAGAAGGCCTTTGGCAGGGGTCTAAATTTAAGGGGAGGGCGCGGGGTGGGATGGCCACGTCGGATGAACTGCACGATCACGCTGACGATGCAGTTCTGCATATCGTGGGTTGGTGTTACATCTGTGATCGTGGGCTTGTGGCGATGGAACTGCTCCGATTGGGTGGTTGTATGCGAACATGGTTTTTTTAAGGTGGTTTTATTTTATTTTTGATCAGTAAATTTTTTTAACCATCACTTTCTGTGTGAATGTGCTTTTTGTTACGTTTATACATGCATCCTGCGTGATAATGAACTGCATTTGTTATAGGCCTGCACTACATCTTCAACAATACAGAACTGCATTTGTGTCTACATGTGCGTACTTCACCGTTTTTTGCGCTTTCCTGGTGCAGCCCCTAAAAAAAGTACAATGTACTCTGCTATTTTACGAGTTTTTTTGTTGTGTTCTATGCCGTGTATTTATTCATGTAGGTAATAGGGAACTGGATTGACATGCCGCACTGCATCGAGTAACTGAATGCACTGCATTTTTTACCGCTATGTACTGCATCTTGTTTTTGCTCAGATTACTGCAGTCCCAATGCACGGAGGGTAGGGAAAGGGGTGCCCCCAATTTTTTTGAACTTATTATTTTTTCTTAGTCGGCCTTGTTGGGCCTATGTTCGGGTAGTGAAGAGACGCATTTGGGCCTAAGTCGGCCTGTGAGCACGGCTGGTTCCCGATTCGCTATGTGTGTGTCCTAATGTATAGTCCCACCTCGCCCGCGGAAGGCGCACCCGACCTGTTTATAAGTTCTGGCGAGGCATACCGGTCGAACTCCTCTGGTTACTTATTTGGGCGCTTATACACGACGCTCGCAGCTATATGCTCTCTGACCCGTGGGCCCATGTGTGGCCGGCCCCATGCATTGTGACTCAGAACGACTCGCCTTCTGTGGGCACAGACCTACTATGAGACTGGCTGGGGCCGGCTCACCTGGATGGTCAATTTTTTTCCTTTGTATCTTTTTCAATGCTTAGGCGTGCACTGCTTTTTAGTAAATCATCCATGCACTGCATTGATTTAGTTTCAGTACTGCATATGCACTCATTCCATACTGCACGTGTTTTGCACTACATTTTTGTGCACTGCATGGGTATCATTTTTCTTTATTGTGTTTCCTCTTACGTATCCTTTTTTAGTGTACGGGTGTGCACTTCTTTTGTTCCCCTATGCGCACTGCATTCGTCATAGTCATGTGCTGCAGGTGTACACATTTTGCACCGCGTGCATCCTTCTTTGTGCCAAAAAGTTGTGACTGGCTATGCCAATGCTGCGGACTGCATAACTTACATTTAAGGATTACATCAAGTGCTGTAATTTCTACTTTGTGCACTGCGTGAAAGTGCTTCTCTTTTGCTTCATTTTCAGCATGTACTGCACTTCATGCACACATATAGTGAACTTCCTGATAGGAATTTGGAGAACTGCACCCATAAAATGGTTTGTGGATTATAATTTTTTAGAGTATTATTATTTAATGATCTGTGGTTTTGTTCGTCTGAATTGCTGCACTCAAAGTACACCTTCTTTTTTGGTTCCTTTTTCTTTGGTAACATAAGCCTTTATTGATTGTCCTTTATTCTTGGGAACATAATTTTCATCAAGTCCCCTTTAGTTTTCAGTTTTGACCTTTTTGCATTCCTCTTATATAAATGAAGGCTAACTTATACCCTTGCTTTGCATTTCATTTCTCCTCTAGCCGCAAGTTCTCTCCTTTCTCCAGCCTATAATTATTTTTTGCTTTTATAGGTTTTTGTTGCGATGGCTCCAGGCCCCTGCATGTATCTCTTCTGCTGCGGCCATGCTTGTGGTGTGCCGACGCAATGCGATTGTTCAACTTGCTCGCAGGCCCGTCGTGCTCATCGTGGTGGGAAGGTATTGTACCGAACTGGGCGAGCCGAGCAGCTTGCATATGGTACAGTATTCACGGAAGGATTGGATATGGGCCAGATCAATGTTTCTGCGTTCTATTCTGCCCTGCTTCGGCGTGGCCTTGGCTGCACGAGTCCTTCTGTCCATCAGCTTACGCCAACAGATGTGGAGACTCACTACAAGATGGTATGTTTCGTTAGATATGATTTTTTCTTTGTGTTTTTTTTGTATAATTCCATTGTATTCTGAACTTTTAGTATTTTAGGAACACCCTTTTTTTTGAAGTGTACTGCAATGTGTTCTTATTTCTTGTTTTTATTTTTTTGCTTGTGTGCATGCAGCTTGTGTTTTAGTTTGCATGGTTACAATATGTGAACTGCTTATATATTAGCTGAGCACTACATGTTTCCACATTTTTCCCAATTTGTATGGTGTGTACTACATGTAGCTAGTCTCTAGTACTGCATGATAGTTCGAAGCGTACTGCATATTTGCAAGTTCCATACTGCATATTGAAATGTGTTTTATCTGTACTGCTTGTTGGACTGTTGTGCACTTCATCTAGCTCTATGCACAGTATGAGAATTGTACCGCTAGTATCGTTCTCAAACAGTTTTATTACTTTTTGCAGAAAATTCCTGAATGAGCTGTTAGGTATGTCCGGCTCAAGAAGAAAGGAATTCTTCAAGTTGTTCTTGGCAATGGATACCTTAAATCAGCCAAGTATAGTGTAGGCGTTGACGAGCGACTGTGTCTGCAGAAAGGGTGGAAGGAATTTGTCATTGATAGTGGCCTGAAGTCTGAGCAAGTTGTTGTCCTCAACTTCTTTGAACTCGAGGATCGTACGGTTAGAATCACGTTGGACGTGATTGGCTAAGGTTATGAGGTTCATTTGTAATAAGTACTTTTGCGTGCTGAACGCTTCATCTTTTTGATGTGTTTTGTAATAAGCACTTTTGTGATCTGAACCGCTTCAATTATTATTCTGAACTTTGTGCTGCCAGTGAGCTAACAACATTTTTTACATGGTTTTTTGAATCAAAATGTGTCAGTTTTTTACTCTAGACTGCCATATATATGGTATACTCTATATACCATTTTCTCTTTACATGGTTTAGTTGAATAACTCATAGTCAACGGGAAATTTGTGTTTACACAAAATTTAAACTGATACATAAGTCATAGAGATAAGCAATCTGCTATGCATATGATTAATTTATTGAAGATCACCTATTTGGTCGTTAACCTGCTGCTTCTGCGTGGTGACTAGAGCGTGTCTAATGTCGCACTTTCTTTTGTTTTCCGTGACGGTTTTGCTGGTTCTTGTCTCTGCACCTTTGTGTTTGTAGCCCCTCGCGTGCTGGTTGATGGCTGCTTTCGTTTTTCAGTGTTGTGAACTGCATCCTTCTTTGCTCCCCGCGTGCTGGTTGATGGCTGCTTTGGTTTTTCAGCGCTGCGAACTGCATCCTTCTTTGATTCCCGCGTGCTGGTTGATGGATGCTTTGGTTTTTCAGCGCTGTGGACTGCATCCTTCTTTGCTCCCCACGGGCTGGTTGTTGGCTGCTTTCGTTCTCCAGTGCTGAGAACAGCATCCTTCTTTGATCCCCGCGTGCTGGTTGATGGTGGTTTTCGTTTTCCAGCGCTGTGAACTGCATCCTTCTTTGCTCCTAGCTTGTTTTTTGAAAGTGGTGTTGTTCTCAGTTTTTTCTGTACAGTAGCATTTCCTTGGGGTGGTCTTGTTGGCATTGTTTCTTCATGTTCTTCGTCCCCTTCACTCTCTTCACTCTCTTCACTCTCTTCTTCCTCTTCATCATCTTCATCATCTGTTTCTTCATAAGCCACTGTTTCTTCAGTTTCTTCACGTTCTTTGTCCTTTGCACTCTCTTCTTCTTCCTCCTCTTCTCCATCTGCTTCTTCATAAGCCATTTCTTCTTCATTTGTGTCACCATCTTCTTCTTTGATCTCACCTTCTTCGTCTTCCTCATTTTCTGATCTTTTTCTTTTTCTTTTGAGGCAGGTTCTTGAATTGTGTCTCTTCCTCTTTTTGCAGATGCTACAACGTCTCGATTTCGTCAATTTCTTAGTGTTGTGAGTGGAATTTTTGTTTGGTTGTGCATTGCCATGTCCTCGTTTTTCTTGTTCATTTCTTTTTGTACACGTCCTGGAATTGTGGCCGCTGATTTCGTTACATGTTTTGCCCATTCTTAGTCCTAGTGGGTGACCATCACTGTCCAGGTCAGGCTGTGGCTTAATGTTTTTGTCATCATTTTTCTCCTTGCATGCCACCTTTTTCTTGGTTGTGTCGCCCCCTTTCTTCCTTCCTCTTGTGCTTGAAACAGGAGGTGGAAGAATTGTTTCTTTTTTGATAGCACCAGTTCCGTTGTGTTCAGTATTTTCTACTTGCTCGGGATTATTGTCATGCTGGGATTTCTCTGCTTGCTTTAGTTTTGCTGCTTCTTCTTCTTCTTCTTCGTTGAGCATGTCAACTTCCTCGATCAATGCCCTCATACCAGACAACGCTCTATGGAACCCGGCGTCGGACCTTGTCGCGCTGTTTGCAAGGTCCATTGTTTGTTTACATCGAGAATTTTCTCTGCAAAAAGCGAGGTTCCATCTGGTGCTGTTTGTTCGTAGTCCCTTCTGTCAAACGTTGCATCTGATCTTGCGTTACGGGTGTATCTTTTCATGATGTACACCTCAGGAATCTTGAGTACTCTCAAATGAGAAAGCATGCATAACACATGGACGCAAAAGAGCCCTGCAGAGAAACACACGATTTTTTTTGTTTTGTAAGTGAACTGCATGAAATTAGTAAACACATATTTTTTTCATTATTTGTTCATTTTTAAAGGAGTGAACTTCATTTGTTTTTGTGAATTACTCATGTATGTGGACTTTTAAAGTTCAGTAGGTGAGCTTTCGTGCATCACTATCGGAATCTAGAATATTTTTTGCTAGTCTCAACTGTGTGTGTCTAGAGTTTGCACTCACATTCGTAGACACCTTTCTCTTCATCGACGTGACCACTTGGAAATTATGCCTTGCCCAGACAAATGCATCCGATATATTGTAGTGGTGTACGAGATACTTTGTCGGATTCTCAGGGCACCATTCTACTCTGAATGCAGTGCTATGATAGAGTGTTTCTTTGAAATCTGCAAACACTGCCCTTGTATACAATTTTGATAGCTGAACTTCGAACCCAAACTTGGTTGTTGTTTTTACCTCTGACTGCATGATCACAAATGCACTATTACGAACTAGAGAAATGAAAAAATTGTTTGTTTTGTAGTCATATTTTAGCAGTTTTTGATTGACATTTTGTTTACCTCATTTGCTACTGTCTCTGCGTGCTCGACGGCCTTCCTGGTCTGAATGCACTTATCCACCTGCTGAGCAAATAGATGGAGATCATGCTTCTCCTTGACAAAAAATTTCTTCAGTATGCGGTTCGTGCTCTCGCTTCTCTGTGTGGAAGTCATCCGAGCACAAAAAATTTCCTTCTAGTAAGCCGAGATCCACTCGTGCCTGTCATCCCACAGCGAATTCATCATTTCGTCGCCTTACAAGTTGTACCTCTGAATGAGGTTCTTCCATGCTTGTTCAAATTCTGACGGCATTAGTGGGTGGTTCAGCACCGCATTGAGTTCATCCTTGAGTTTCTCGTGCTCCTTATATAGCAAGGCGAGGTCGTCTTTATACTTCTTCATGATATGCCACCGACACAGCTTATGCAGAGTTTGTGGGAGGATAGTTTTTAATGCTGCCTTCATCGAAGAACACTGGCCTGAGAAGTCACAAATAGTGTTTTTTATTAAGTTGTTTGCGTGTGTGCAAGATAGATGGAAGAAATATAAGTGCACCAAACAAACATAAGTATGCAGGTGTTTTTTTGTACCTGTGAGCATGCAGATTGGCGGCTTGTTGTTCATACACCTTAGAAAGGTTTTGAAAACCCACTCGAATGATGGTATTGTTTCATCTCGCACGAGTGCAACAGCAAATATGGTGCTCTGTAGATGATGGTTCACCCCCACAAAGACTCCCAGCGCCATGTGGAATTTGTTAGTTTTATACGTCGTGTCAAATGTAACGTAGTCTCCAAAATCTTCATACGATCCTTTGCAACTTGCGTTCGCCCAAAAGATGTTTCTTACACGGTTATCTGCATCAACGTCATAATCATAGAAGAACTCTAGGTTTATCTTCTGCATTAAGAAATCCAGAAGTTTCTTGACATCATCTTCAGACTCTTCTCTGGCAAACTTCTGTTTCCTGCATTTTCAGACACAATGCAAACTCATCTCATCAAACAGGGAATAATTACCGACAGAATGCTCAAGAGATATGCTCTGTTACGTGCTTACTTGTTTATCCAGTCGCGGCTAGTATGTCCCATGTACTGCAGACCACCGGACATACGCGACAATGTCGACATCATCTGAGCATGTGTGTGGTTGTCCAGTTGCATGTCTTTCACTAACTTGTCTATGAAAGGATCATCTTTTTTGTGCGATCACATGTGCAAAAGCATCCCAGGGCTTTCCAGCATCTTGTGATTGTGGTTGAGTTGAACCATTTCAATCACAAATTTGCCATCCTTCCTTTTTTTGACTCTAATCTTTGCTTTGCAGCCAATCCTTTTTGATCTCTTCTGACGTACCCGGTGATATTCTAACACAGTCTGCTTGTGCGTCCCTTCTCTTGAGCAGACAATGTAGGCATTTGTCCTGTGTTTTGCCCTCTTGCGTATGCCAAACCCTGCACATCTTGCATAATCTATTATATATTAAAAGTGTTTGATCGGATAACCAGAAAAAAGAATTAAACTAGAAAATCCCACAAAAATTAGAAACATCTAACCGTTAATTTTAGTACAAAATTAATGACATCCATTAGATCATGATAATTTCACAAAAAATTACCCACCAATGCCACCGAAGAGACTACCCCTTTATACCCTAGGAAAACCCACCCGTCCTCTCTCCCATGCGTTCATAAGAAAAGAAAGAAAGTCGTCCTCTCCCGTGCGTTCCCAAGGAGCGGAGATCCATGCAGGCTAGATCAAACTCTACGAAGCTGATCGGACAAACGTTAAGTAGAAGAGGTTGATTGCTTGATTACTTTGTACAGTAATACAGTGTATTAACTAACACACATATATTATTGTTAGCATCCAGCCATAGCAATCCAGCGCATCTGGCCGGAAAGCAATCGCCAAGTTGTGGATGCCGGATTGATCAAGCTAACCTATTCAATTTTGCTTTTGTTAGCACTTGCCCAATGGCAAGTTTCTTCCTGATTAGTTTTTTTCTAGAATACGAATACTCACATACAAACATCAAGCTAGATCAGAGACTGGATGGGCGCACACATGTAATGTAACACAATTTTTAGAACATAACTCCATCACGCACACCTGAAACCACTCTGAATATCCAAGTTCGTCAGACTTGCAAGCGCTTCCAAGTTTCACTTCGTGTGCACCTTCATATGGGCGCCCCTTGGATGTCGCCAAATCTCTGTTGGATATCCTCAGTTGTCCAATTGACTCCACCCAACGACACCAACGACTCCAGCAGGTATCTTCTGCACAATATTGATTATTTTACATTATGGTCACTGCGTGGTAGATCAATGATACTTGATTGTTAGATTATGCTAAAATAGAAAAACAAAATCTATAAATTTAGATTCATTAACTTGACCAGAACTGATTCCTTGCCCTACTTTTGTGTTCAAAGTTTGCTCTCAGTCTCCGTTGGATCTCCAAGATTGTCCCATTTGCCCCTTCCAGCGACTGCTCCACCTATAGTAGGCATTACCATCTTATGCACAAAAGCAATTAATTTGCATGATTTATTATTGTCAGATAAATGAACTAAACATTAACCATTATAAGAAATGGATCAACTATGCTTGATCGATGATTTTTTCTAAAATAGAAGAACTTAAATATGTACATCCTAGATTAATTAACATGACCAGAACCGCTCCATTTCCATACTTACATTTCCCTCAAGTTAATACTTTTGTGTTCAGGTTTTGATTGGAACAGAAAACTAACTATACATATTTTTTCCAGTTATACTTACTAACTAATATATATTTATATTTCTAATGTCAAGGCCTCAAATAACATGTTGCCTATGTTCACAAATGCATTGAGTACAATAGAGGGATGGCAACCAAGGACTATAAGTAACAACGGGTGCACAACTTCAAAATTGAGGACAGAGAAAAAAATCACCAGATATGTAAGTTGTACTCCCTCCATTCCAAAAAGCTTGTCGCTCAAATGGATATACAAGTAACAAAGGGTGCACAGAATCAAAATTGAGGACAGAGAAAAACATCACCAGATATGTAAGTTGTACCCCAGCCATCCGAAAAAGTATAGGGTTGAATTTTAGTATGAACAAGAACAACCAATATTAATATTTAAATGATCCAGAACTAAGAAGCTTGAACATGAATGTACTAATATGAAAATTTTGAACTTCATAGAGCCAACCGGTAAGTGCAATGATGTGGTGCAATTTTCTCGTATGAACATTGGCAGGTATAGCTAGAAGCATGACTATTTCAGACTGTGCTACCAATTGAGAGAACCACTCACTTAATTATGAAATAGCTATGGAAAGACAACAGAAGAGGTCCAAAAACTACATGCAAAATATCATATTAAAAAAGGAAGGAAGGAAGATCCGTTAGGACGATAAAAACATGGACATCTATACGTAACATTCTCAAGAGTCACAAAAAGAGATGGACCGCGGATAATCAAATGATGAAGATAGCGATGACGATGATGTGGTCAAGTACATAATCTACAATTAAATTTTCCAAGTAATGAACTAAAATACACACTTTCTGTATGATGTTGCCAGCCTTTTACATAAGCACAAGTACATGGATAATTAGTTTCCTGCAAAATCTCTTCAATTTAATAAATTGACTTATCTATGCTAACATGAATGTTACACACTATATGACAGGAAGGATATAGTCCACTATTCTAGAGAGACATTGGAAAAAATGCATGAACATTTAATGAAAACACTTATTATATAATGCGAGCTTATAGTGACAACGTCCACTCATCATTATATTTTATACAAGAACGCAAGTTATTTAAATTTAATTACTCTTTGAGAAATATTAAAACAATAGCCAGTTGCAAATATATGTATGAATTCATAAATCATCGATATAGTATGTAGGGTACAGAGCCTAACATTGCCGATACTGGTCGCATGGCATGAAAAAGTGGATGGGGCCTCAGTAAATTTAGAATTTTGACTAACAAGTTATCATCATCAATAATCATTGATAGAGAGTGAATAAAGAGGGGATTTTTGTCAAAAAAAGCAATAATCATTGATAGCAGCAAACATACGGAATAATCTGTGCATAACCAATGTCCTCAGGCAGGACACCTATCTGTATGGTCTGCATCGCAAAATTAAACTAAAGGAGAGAGGAGCTGGTACCGCTTCATGGTCTGTCCTCGGCAATTCCAAGCACTACTAGGCACAAACCCAAATCTGCCCAAAACTCCGCCTGTTAGGCCATGCTTACTACATTACCTAAAATCTGTTCTTAATTTGCTTTGTACTTTGAACTATATTGTATTGGCTTATCCACATCCTTAGCGGCCTTGCAACCAGCCGGTGTGGATACGAACCTGCATTCATCATAGGCTGAAAAGTGCCTTGCACGCTGGAGCTCCAACATCGCGCACGGGGGAACCTCAAACTCCATGCTGCTACACTCGCTTACCTCCGTCCCACCGCAGGGGAGACGATCCACGCTGACGGCAACGCCACCATCGAGTTCGACTAGCTGAACTGATCAACTACTCCCTCACGCAACTGCTCCTCAAGCCCTGCTATGCCTCCTCACTATTTACGGGCCTGGGGGATCGAGGAGGCGCAAGGTACCTAGACCAGACCCATGGCCGCACCAACGACCTGAATTGCGAGGAGTGCGTGCAGGGAAGATAAGCAAGGTGGCGGCATGAGACCAACAGAGGAAATCAAGGGGAGCTTGGGAGTGAGATCGACAACGCCGATTACTAGCGGCAGTAATGGAGTTCATTGGTAGACAACAATTTTGGAGTGACAAGGAGAGAAGTGGAGGAGAAAGGGGATCGGAAGTTCTGGAGAGACTGACGTGTGCGTGACAGGCGCATCTGCGCGACAACGCGAGTGTTTGGGATTTGTGTTGGGCTAAAGCCCAACTCAGTTTTGAGCAGAAAGATATAGAAACCGCAGAAAAAATATCCAACTATTAAGTTTTTATGATTATTTACTCAAAAAAACTATCATTATTTTAGTGTACACCGCCCAAAAAGGTATAGTATATAATTGTGTGTATAGCCAAAAAATATAGTTTTTCTCGCTGAAATTCAGTGTGAAGTAATCCATGCAAACATATTATACCCCCTCCGTCCCATATTAATGTTGATCACATAGAAATATCTAGCCGTATAAAAGTGTAAGATACATCCGTTTGAGCGACATTTAATATGAGACTGAGGGAGTACATGATTATATGAAGGAAAAAAACATGTATGTGTCATTGATAGTTGAACTCAAATTTAGTGCATATGAAACTTGGCCACAAAACAACTGATATGTTAAACATTTCCTCAACTAAAAAGACATTCCAAAAAACAAATTGATATATTAAATATGAAAAGGAAATTTCTAACGGTCAACATACGAAAATGACAAATAAGTACCGTATGAAAATTTGAGTAACTAGGAAATTTTAGTTCGCATCTAGAAAATGCAAAATTATCTATTGTATATATGAAATTTTATCCAGAAATTAGGCAAGTGATTCATGCATAAAATATGTCGTATATTTAAATATCAACGAGAAAAACTAATATATCTAAAAAATACCCTGTGTTTCTAAATATATGATGTTTATGTCTTATATTTAGAAACCCAGAGGGAGTACTATATCCACAATGTAAATATGATTGTGCGGCCATATGTTGCTTCCGAACAATTTCAATGCGAACGTGCCTTCTTGAAATCTCACAATATCTAAAAGTGGATTTCCTCTTACCATAAAAACAAAACTACATGACCAACCAATGGAACTACCAAATATTAACTCATTTTAATAGAACTTTCTTACATACTAGCCCGCGCGTATGTGCAGGCCACTCTACTAGTTGTTGTAAAAGTCCCATACCATGTCGTACATGGTGAACTTCATTCCAGCAGCAGGTACGAGGTTCAGCGGCATGTTTTTATCCTGCATTAATTGCAATGCTCTATGAGATAATTTGTTCTGTTCTGTTTTTTAAATACGAGGAGTGCATATGAGTTTAATAAAGCATTGCAATGTTCCTAAGTTTTCAGAAGAATTCAATGTATTAGATGCTAGGTCAAACCTCATAAGAAATATCAGTGTGCACTGCAACGTTGTCTGAATGGACTGCAACTATTTTTTTAGAACATAAACTTACATGTGTGTAGAGTCATTCGCCCGATGGTGTTTGCAGCTCGCCCGGTTGTATTGGACATGACGGGGTTATAGCAGATCTGTGTAGTTGAGGATCTCACGGCAGCAATAGTGAGGAGGATTTGTACCTACTGTTTACAATTGACCGAGGCACCGTTGGTGGTCGCAGCGTCGAAGTTGATGCAGCAGGTCTGCTTGGAGCTCTATTTTTTGGTGCAGCAGGTGGACGTGGTGGTAATCCAGTGTTGTGACGATGCCTCGGTGGATTGGTTTGAAAATTTGGGAGCAGTAGCACATCATCATATACATAATCATCATCTGCTGCAACATCGTGTTCAACTGTGTCATCATTGTCTGTTCGGACATGCTGTCCAAATGTAGTGAACTCATGCTTATACTCTGGGTTGAGAACTGTTATTGGCTCATCTTCATCGTCATCGTCTTCATCATCCCGTTGGTGAGTGCCTTCCCAAACGAATGTGACATCATCGTCATCTTCAACTACATCTTCTTCCTGGAAAAAATCTTCTTCCGGAGAGTACTGCACCCCGTTTGTTGTCGTGAAGAATCCTTGAGGAATCTCAGGGGTAACCTAGCCAGTATCTCTTTTAGAAGAAGCTCCACTCTTCTGATAGTTGTTGTTCTCAGTGCTGTCAATTATGCGCGGCATTTTGTATCTGCTGAACGTCATTTCCTGCAAACAAAATGACCAAGCTGCATTGTCAGGTTGAATGAACTAAATCAAGCGAACTGCAATGTGTTCAAAATGGTACTGCCGAAGCATTGCAGGCTGACTGCATCACCCTGCAAGGTGAACTGAAGCAACCGCACTGCATCGTTATCCGTAATGAACCTATACAAGTGTACTGCATAACCAAGTAAGTGCACTGCATTTTCCCCCACAACAAACCGAAGCAACCGCACTGCATAGGTTTTGCAGGCGTGTTGTACTGCTTGTACTGCTTTGTCTAGGATAACTACACTGAGATGGTTGAGGAAGTGTACTGCTTACCTCGTGTTGCCGTGATTTCTTGCGTTTACAAGAGGAAGTTCCCTTCTCATCCGTCTGCACAAC
Organism: Aegilops speltoides; assembly: GCA_021437245.1. Taxonomy (NCBI): domain Eukaryota; kingdom Viridiplantae; phylum Streptophyta; class Magnoliopsida; order Poales; family Poaceae; genus Aegilops; species Aegilops speltoides. The sequence goes on along the minus strand of CM038146.1, from coordinate 303,251,920 downwards.
TTTCACGTTCGCCCGTGCAGTCCACTTGCCCTTCAGAATTTCATGAGCGGTCTGGACGTTGCTCAAGGTGATTGCTCTGAAGGTCGATGCAGACTTATTCCAAGAAGCTACCGTGGATGAAGCAACCTTGCGCACACTCCTCCTTGCTCGACTTGGTTTGATGTCGAGGCAGCACCAATCCACATCTGATGAAGTACAGCTAATTGCAGGCCCGGAGGAGTTTGGTGGCGGCGCTACCGAGCTGCTGTCGTGGAAGAAGACCGATAGGCTAGTGTTGCTTAGTGCCTGCCACGAAAGAACGCCGAGAGGCAACGGGCGGCATCGCTGCCTAGCCGCCACCGCGGAAGAAGGCCGGGAGAGGAGGGGCGGCGTCGCTGCCGGCCGCCACCGTGGAAGAAGGTCAGGAGGGGAGGGGCGGCGGCGCTCACAAGCCGCCGCCACGGGAGAAAGCGGGGAGGGGAGGGGTGGCATCGCTCCCAAGCCGCCGCTGGGGAAGAAGGCTAGGAGGGGAGGGGCGGCGGCGCTCCCAGACCGCCGCCGCGGTAGAAGGCCGGGAAGGGAGGGGAGGCGCGCGCTTCGTGCCGATCTGTGTAGAAGGTTGGGAGGGAGGCGGCGGCGCCTCCCGAGGCCGCAGCATGTAGAAGGTCGAGAGGGGAGGGGCGGCGGCGATCTGTTGGTGGTGTGCAGAATAAAGCCGGTGTTATTAGAATAAGTGTCTTAAGGGGTGTTATCATAATAGACCCACACCCTATATATATATATATATAGTCAATGAAGAATAACGACGGAAAGAGAATACAATGCAAAGTTGAAGAAATTGAACAACTGAGGAATTTCAAAAATGAAGAAAAACTCAAATGGAAGATTTTCAACTTTGGTTGGTGGCATAGCCCACCGTATAAGAATGATGATTTCAGACACCACGTACAATTTTCGTAGGGTTCTGAGAATCAAATTCTTCATTAATTTCTTCACACTTAGAGGGTTAGTCTTCATTGATTGAAGAAAAACGTTACTTCATGTGTTGCACATCTAAGTCATCAATTTTGCCTAAGTGTTAGGATGTGTGTCCTTTTCAAAGAACATTCGAAGATTCTAATATATTTAGCTAACACCGCAACTTGCTAAATCTCTTCTCATCCAAGGGATTTGTGAAGATATCGGCCAGCTGGTCTTCAGTATTTGTGTGGTCGATGGAGATGTCGCCCTTCAACACATGGTCACAAAGAAAATGATGATGAATCTGGATGTGCTTTTACTTCGAGTGCTGAACTGGGTTGTGAGCAATCTTGATAGCACTCTCATTGTCATAGTAGAGTTGCACATTCTTCACATTGATTCCATAGTCCTTGAGGGTTTGCTTCATCCATAGCAATTGAGCACAAAGAGGATCCAGCGATAATGTACTCGGCTTGGCAGCTGAGAGTCTGCATTCTCATTGCTTCAAGGACCAACATACCAAGGATTGTCCAAGAAAATGACATGTGCTTGGTGTTGACTTGCAGTCCACCCGATCACCAGCATAGTCAGAGTCAGAATATCCAATGAGATCAAAATAAGAGCCCTTGGGATACCATAATCCGAGTGTTGGAGTGTGAGCTAGATATCGAAGAATATGCTTCACAGCCTTATGGTGTGATTCCTTCGGTGTAGCTTGAAATCGGGCACACATGCAAACACTAAGCATAATATCCAGCCTAGATACACATAGATACAATAAAGATCCAATCATGGAGCGGTATACCTTTTGATCGAAGTCTTAACCATTTTCATCAGTGCATAGATGGCCATTTGTGGGCATAGGGATTTTGATGCCTTTGCAATCTTGCATGCCGAATTTCCTCAACACATCCTTGAGGTATTTCCCCTGAGATATGAATATGCCATTGTATTGTTGATGAATTTGAAGACCTAAGAAGAATTTCAACTTTCTCATCATAGACATTTGATATTCCTCACTCATCATATAGGCAAATTCGTCACTGTAACATTGGTTAGTACAGCCAAAGATAATATCATCAACATATATTTGGCACACGAATAATTCATCATCATATGCTTTGGTGAAAAGAGTTGAGTCAAGTGAACCGGGTTTGAAGCCTTTCTTCATGAGGAATTCCTTCAGTGTGTCATACCATGCCCGAGGTGCTTGCTTGAGGCCATAGAAGGCATTGTTGAGTCTATAGACATGATCTGGAAATTTTGGATCCTCAAAACCTAGTGGTTGAGCAACATATACCTCTTCCTAAAGCTTACCATCGAGGAATGCACTTTTCACATCCATTTGATGTAAGATGATATTATGATGGTTAGCATAAGCAAGCAATATGCGAATAGCCTCAAGTCTAGCAACAGGTGCAAAAGTTCATCAAAATCAATTCCTTCAACCTGTGTGTAGCCTTGAGCTACGAGACGATCCTTATTCCTCACCACAAGGCCATTTTCATCTTGTTTGTTGCGGTAGATCCATTTGGTACCGATGATGTTGTGCTTGCGTGGGTTTGGTTGCTTGACAAGCTCCCACACGTTGTTGAGCTCAAATTGATACAATTCACCTTGCATGGCTTGAATCCACTCAGATTCCATGAATGCCTCATCAACTTTAGTGGGCTCTGTGATAGAGACACACGCAAAATGCCCACAAAAATTAGATAAGTGTGAAGCTTTTAAGCGCGTGAGAGGACCTGGTGCGTTGATGTCGTCGATGATATTCTCGATCTGCACTTCGTTTGCAACGCGAGGATGTGCAGGTTGACGAATTTGCTTAGGCCAGCAATTTCTTCAAGACCATTTTCTTCAGCAGCACCAGTGTGATTTTCTTCACGATCTGGAATGACTTCTTCAGCAGATTCTTTGCTAGGGATTATATCCTTAGTAACTTTGAACTTGATGAATTCCGTAGGTGACATTTCATCTAGCACAGGAGGTAGGTGCTCTCTTTGTGAGCCAATAGTTTCATTGAACCGCACATCTACAGTTTCAACAATCTTGTGATGATTGATGTTGCTGTGCGAGTCCTTTCTGTAACCAAGCATAAAACCCTCATGTGCTTTCGATGCAAATTTAGAGTGATGGTGAGGATCTCTAATCCAGCATTTAGCATTGAAGACTTTGAAATAACTTACATTGGGTTTCTTGTTAGTGAGAAGTTCATATGAGGTCTTTTTGAAGAATTTGTGAAGATATACCCTATTGATATGTGGCACGCAGTATCATTAGCTTCCGGCCAGAAGCACTAGGGTGTCTTGTATTCATCAAGCATGGTGTGAGCCATCTCAACAAGGGTTGTGTTCTTGCACTCCATGACGCCATTCTGCTGAGGAGTATAAGGAGCAGATTACCCGTGAGTAATACCAAGTATATCAAGATATTCATCGAGACCAGTGTTCTTTAATTTAGTCCCATTATCACTCCTTATATGCTTGATCTTCACACTGAAGTTAATAGAAGCTCTTGAGCAAAATCATCTGAAGACTTCCTGCACTTCATTTTTGTAAGTGATGATATGCACCCATGTGTAACGAGAATAATCATCAACTATGACAAAGCCATATAATGATGCAAAACTAGAGAACGTGGCATAATGAGTTGGGTGAAAGAGATCCATATGAAATAATTCAAAGGGACGAGAAGTGGTCATGATAGTCTATGAGGGATGCTTGACACTGGTGATCTTTCCAGCCTCACAAGCCCCACAAAGATGATCTTTGAGGAATTTGGCACACTCGATGCCAATGACATGCTTATTCTTTGTGAGTGTATGCAAGTTCCTCATCCCAGCATGACCAAGTCGTCGATGCCATAGCCAGCATTCTGAAGCCTTTTGCAAGTAGACATGTGGCAGGCTGTGGTCCTGCAGAGAAATCAACAATATACAAGTCTCCTTTCCTAAAGCCTTCAGAGACTTTCGAATTGTCAGACTCCATTAGCACAATGCAATGTTATTTGACAAAGAAGACAACCATATCAAGGTCACAAAGCATTGAGACAGACATGAGGTTGAATCCTAAGGACTCGACAAGAATGACTTTGTCCATGTGTTAATCCTTTGAGATCGCAACCTTACCTAGACCCAATACCTTGATTTTGCCTTTGTCAGCGTAGGTGATGTGCTTCCGATGAGATGGTGACAAATCAGTGTCCATCAACAAGTTCCTGTCACCAGTCATGTGGTTTGTACATCCACTGCCGAGGACCCATGCAGTAGCTTTAGGTTGTGCATCCTTCAGATGAATTAGTGCAACTTACAAACCCATATACTTCCACGGTGAAGAATATTATATCAATTTCAAGAAAAGTAATAGATAAGAAATATGAGGACAAGAGAAATGAGTGATTCATTTCTTCATGATTAGCTTGCGTCCATTCAAGCACATTCAGGTCTCCGGCAAATTCTTCAGACGATTAAGTTCGTCTGGAGACCTGACTCTGCATAAGAGATTAGTTCTTTTTCTTCACCACCCACATTTGGAGGGGTGGCAAAGAGTTCATCATTCTGCGAGTTCCATAAGAAAAAGATGGCATTGAAGCCAGTGCACTTTGTTTCACAGAAGAGTGGTTAGGATAAGCATATGAATAAGCAAAGAAATTCTTCGAGGACTTATGAACCTAATGGTTTGAAGAATAATGCACATAATCATAGCCTTTAGACTTTCCCCGTGAAACAAAAGTGTTAGCACGATGATGTTCATATGAGGATTTTGATCCATGTGAAGAATTTGGTCCATATGAAGAATTTGATCCGGGGTTCCTTTTCTTCATGGGTGGTGTCATGATGACATTTACCTGAAGATTTTCAAGGGACCTTTTGGGAACCGAGATTTTCTTCATAGGGGGACGGTTCCTGCAGTTAGTTCCAACATATTGAGCAAATACTTCACCATTCTAATTCTTGAACAATTTATAGTTGGAGTCAAATGACTCATCACACGAATATGAAGAATCACTTGTAAAGCCAGATAGATTGCGTGGATCTACTGGAGGACCTTTCGTAGCAACCCATGAGGTTTTGGGATACTGCTCAGGTTTCAAGTAGGTCCCATCAGCATTAAGTTTCCTCTCAAAGGCAATACCCTCTTTCCTAGGGTTCATGTTCAAGATCTGCTTTTTGAGCACATCACAAAGAGTCTGATGCGCTTTGAGGCTTTTGTAAATGCCTGTCACATACAATTCCTTCAGCCCTGCATTATCGTCAGTGATACTTGTGTTATCCCCAGATGAGGAATTTGTGACCACAGAGACAGTTGAAGAATTTGCAACAATAGAAGCATTTGAACATTCAGGAGAAGAATTAGCAGATACATGCTCAATGCATTTCAGACATGGTGGAATAAATTCTTCCTGAGCGGAACTGATCTGTTGAGCAAGCAATGAATCGTTTTCCTTTTGAAGATCTTCATAACTCACTTTTAACTTCTCAAGATCTTGCTTTCTCTAAAGAAATTCAAAAGAAAGCTTCTCATGATCAGTTTAGAGAGTGTTATGATGATTTTGAAGGTTGTCAAACTTAGACTGAAGTTTCTGAAGACTATCAGTAAAAGCTTTAGTTCGATTCAATTCCTCACCCAACATATCATCGATTTCATCAAGCATGTTTTGAACCTTTTCAAGAGCTCTTTGTTGTTTAGTGGCAAGGGAAGCAAGTTTAGTGTAGCTGGGTCCAAATTCATCACCCGATTCACCATCAGTAGATTCGGAACGGTAGCATTCAGTTACCTTGGCACCCTTTGCCATAAGGCAAGGTGCAGTGGATGATGATTCTGGGGTGAAAGTCATCTCCTTGAGAGATTCCTTGAAATCCTCAAACCAAGGATCATGACGAGTTCGATGACCTTCATAGAGCTCAGAGAGTCGGTCCGAGGTTAGCTTTGCATGGTTGAGATGCATGATGTTCCTGAACTGATTTTGGGACAAACAGGAGCAGATGACATCCTTCGCCGTGAGGTTGAGGAGAGTGTACTTGCGAATATCATCAGCCTCCGCCATCTTGCAAACATCGGTAAGACCGATCTCTGTGACGGTCCACAGTTTGATGTTCATCGCCATGAGTCGCTTCTTCATCATGGCCTTCGATACTCATGACCGTCAAAGATGGGGCATGTCACTTTCTTCATTCCTGAAGTCGACATAACTAGACCACCAGGTGCTTAAACAAAAATCACACAGAACAAGGGAGTACCTTGCTCTGATACCAATTGAAAGTGCATTAAGTTGACTAGAGGGGGGTGAATAGGCGATTTTTACAAATTCATCACTAAGGAATTTCAGGGTGAGGAAATTCCTAAGTCACAAACACAGAATACTCCGGTATAAGTACTCAGGTATAAGCATAACAGAGTTATAGCATAGTCCTCATGATGAAATGAAAGACAAACAAAAAGTAAAGAAAGCGTAAACACAGGATAAGCAGGCTGAAGACAATGTGATAGAAAAATTGGATTGAGGAAATAGAGAAAGTCTTCAGTCAAAGTCTTCAAACAGTAATGATCAGGCTCTTCAACATATAAATGAGGAAATGAAAGGGTTGAGGACATAGAACCACTAGGCTTGGTGAAGAGAATGATTTGGTAGACCAGTTCCAACTGTTGTGATAGTTGTACGTCTGGTTGGAGCGGCTGAGTATTTAAACTCGAGGACACACAGTCCCGGACACATAGTCCTCACCGTATTCTCCTTGAGCTAAGATCACACAGACCTCGCCCAACACTCATGGTAAGTATTCATAGGTGACTTCCAAACCTTCAAAGACTTGGTCACTCGGCGATCCACAATTTCTCTTGGATGCTCAGACCATGACGCCTAACCGTCTGGAGGATACATAGTCCTCAAAGGTAACAAGCGTCGGTTCCAAACAAGAACAATCTCTTCAGTGATGCTCAATCACTTTTGGTTTGTAGGTGCTTGTGTTTGGGATTTGGGTTTTCCTCACTTGATGATTTTCGCTCAAAGTCCTCGAAGGATCGGATGCTCTCAATTCACAAGTGTTAGTTTGTCTCGAAGCAGCCAACCAACTATTGTAGGGGGCGGCTATTTATAGACTAGGAAGCAGCCCGAGATGATAAGACATAAATGATGTTCAATGATATGACCGTTAGGTGGTAGGATATTTTGGACAGCTGGCGTGTAGCACAGCAACAGTCGGATTTGAGGTTTGAATTCCTCAGGGCTATCATGTTCCTCACCGTGTAGGCAATCCGCACTGGTGAATTCATAACTCCTCAGTTAGAACAAATTCCTCATAGACTCGAAGATCTTCGTCTCTATCACTGAAGAAATTGACTGAACTGATATGAGATTTCCAATGGCTTCACTCGAAAGGATTGGGTAGTTTTAGGATTTTGAGATTAGCATCACTTGGAAATTATTTTCCTTAGTATTACCTCGAACCCCTTTAACAGTACGGTGTTTTGTATGACTCAAGAGAGAGAAAGTCTAACTACAATACCAAAAGTCTTCACGCTTCATAATCCTCGTATGAATATCCAAGTCTTCAAGGTCACACCAGTTTCATCACTTTCAAAGTCTTCAGGAGAACCAAAGTCTTCAGCTGAAGACATTCATTTTTAGGGGTCGACAGTCATTGTAAATATCAAACTCCTCATCGACTTATAGAGCCTGTGTACACTCACAAACATATTATTCCCTTAACCTATAAGTCTTCAATACACCAAAATCACTAAGGGGCACTAGATGCACTTACAGATAGGCATGCCGAACCACTTGAGCGGCTTTTGAGAATCTGTAGCTGGTTCCACGGAATTAACCTCTTGTGCCCACTGCTTGAGTTGGCGCGGGAGAGGAGTGCAGGGACGCACCTCTGTCAATGCACATGGCTTCAGCTTCTTTCTAAAAATATTGCTCACTTGTTTATTCCTCATCCCCTTAATCACTGTCCTCGTCCCCTTCTTTCTTCTCTCGACCTCTAGCTGGCTTTTCCTTCAGCTGCGGGCCCTTGCCACTACGGCCTTCTCTGCCACCATGGCCCTTCCCGGCATTACCTTCCTGGTATCTTTCCTTATCATGCTCCTCACGCTCAGCCTTCTGCTTCTTAATGAGGTGCTCAACTTGAAGGCATTCCTGAAGGTCATGACCTTTAGTGCGGTGGATCTTGCAGTATGGCCTGTTAGACTTCCCAGGTTTCTCGGCCGTCGTAGCCTCCAGGCAATCAGTGCACACGGCAGTTTCCTTTCCAGGGACTTCGGTTTTGGCCTTCTTGCCGGTGCCAAGATCGCCAGAGCCCTCAACAACTAATACTGACTTCTCTTTGTGTTTCTTATTGCACTTCTGAGTCCTCCTCTTCGGGTTAGCGGTCTCGTCATTGTCCTCTGAATCGACCTTGACGCCTTCCTCCTCCTTGGGGAGTTGCCTTGCTTCCTCAGCCCAAGCACAGTTGTCCGCCAAAGTGTACATTTCATTAATGGTCTTGGGCATTCGAATGTTCATCTTGGAACGTATCCTTCTGTTGCGCACGTTCGAATGGAATGCGACAATCACGGCTGCTGGATGTATCTCTAGAATATTGCGGTGCACTTGGCTGAACCCCTGCATATATTTTCGCAAGTTCTCTCCTTCCTTCTGTGGAAAGATTTGGAAGTCGAAGGAACGTCTAGGCTCTTGATGGCAGCCCATGAAGGCGCCAATAAACTCATTGCACAGGTCAGCCCATGAAAAAATGGAGTTCTCCGGCAGGTGCATTAGCCATGACCTCACATTTGGCTTAAGTGCCAAAGTGAAGTAGTTGGTGAACACATTCTCATCTCTCCCTCAGGTGGCATGAGCAACAATTGTGTAGATGCTCAAAAACTCTGCCGGCATCAACTTTCCATCATACTTTTCTCGTAGCTCTGGTTTGAAAACACGGCTAGATGGCCAGCGGACTTGCCGCAGCTCACGAGTGAAGGCAGGCCACCCAACCTCGAAAGGTAGTACCCGCCAGCACTGGGCGCGGGCTCGTCAATGTCTAGACCGTTGCACCTGTCAAATTGATGGCAGGCTTCCCGTCGCCATTCTATGGTGATGCGCGCATCTTCCCTCTGCCAAGCCTCTAGGACATGCCATTGATCTTGACGGGCCCGTGGATCAGATGAGGCCATCGAGGCTTCGTCGGGATCAGGGTTGTGTTGCTCTAGTTGTTGCCTCTGGTCTGCTGCCACGGAGGGGACTGCACTGTTGGTGTGGCCCACTCAACGCGGCCGGGAGTTCGTACCATTGTTGTCGTTCACGGGTTCCATGATGGTTCTGCCTGCTGGGAAGTTTTCGCTTCAGCAAAGCCGATCAAACTCTGGATGGTGGCTCTCTACTCATCCATTTGATTGGCCGCTGGTGGGAATCTCAGCAGGAGTTGGGTCCTCGCAATGGCTTCTGTAGTCGTGCTCGTCATAGATGACGAGGCGGATTGTGACGTCACTCGACTCCTAGTTGCACCAGCAGGAGCGTCGCCGCGCTCTTGCCACCGGAAATCAGTTGTCGTGGCAACTGGTCGATGAGTACACTACTAGGAAAAGGGCTATAGATAATATGGACATTAATGGCGCACCACACATGTGGTGCGCCACTACTATATAGCAGTGGCGCACCATGTGTTGGTGCGCCATTAGTGTGATGGACACTAATTGCGCACCACACCCACGGTGCGCCACTACTAACAAACTTTTTGTATTTTTCCAAAACTAGTAATAGTGCACCAGGGCACAGTGCGCCATTACTAGTTTTAACTAGTAATGGCGCACCACTCACCCCATCCACGGATTTTCTGGATGCGTCAGGTGCATGGATGAAACAACGTATCGCTAGCTAGCTAGAGATCCCGGGTCTCCGAAAACCATGTTCATGGGACATCGAAGGTGGCTTCGCAATGATGACTCATGGAGAAAACGCAAGGATCTGTTCGATGGTGAAACCGAACCCCGAAGACGCCCGCGTACGAGGAGCGGCGAGGAAATAGACGAGCTGTTAAAATTGGAAAGAGTGCCCACCGCTGGGAAAGGCGCCAGAGCCGGGAAAGAAGCTAAAGGCGCCAGAGCCGCTGCTGAAGGTATGGAAAACGAGGTCTATTTTCTTGGACTTGCCGTACTGAAAGATCCACCATGTGCCTCACAGCCTTGATGTCATGCATATCACGAAGAATGTGTGCGAGAGTCTACTTGTTACCCTGCTCAACATGCCAGAGAGGACCAAAGATGGGCCGAAAGCAAGGGAGGACTTGAAATCAATGGGCATCAGGGAGGAGCTTCACGCTAATAATGATGATGATGATGAGGCGAAGTAGGACACGGAAATTCGTTGCAAAGGCAAAAAGGCCAAGAAGACTGGAAATGACTTCCCTCCCGCGTGCTTCACTCTAAGTCAGGAGGAGATCGATCAATTTTTCACCTGCCTCGTAGTAGTAAAACTTCCTTACGGTTACGTGGGGAACATAAGCAGATACCTAGACTCAGCGAAGCAGAAGTTCAGCGGGATGAAGTCTCACGACTGTCACGTGCTGATGACACAGATACTTCCAGTTGCAATCCGTGGGATCATGGACACACACGTCCATGAAATGCTATTTGTCCTATGCAACTTTTTCGACGTCATCTCTCAGAAGTCGGTTGGCGTGAGGCAACTCAGAAGGCTATAGGAAGAGATCGTAGTGATACTATGCGAGCTTCAGATGTACTTCCCGCCCGCATTCTTCGACGTTATGGTGCATCTGCTGGTCCATATCGTGGAGGATATCATCCAGCTCGGCGGGCGGCGTTCTGCACATGATGATGCCGTTCGAAAGGATGAATGGTGTCATCAAAGGATGCGTTCGCAACATGTCACGTCGAGAGGAAGCATAGCGAGGGCTTTCGACCGAAGAGTGCATCTCCTATCTTGCACGAAGTATCTAGGCATCGAGAACCCGTTGGTCCGCCCGTCAGCGGGCACCTCGGCGGGCTCGCTGGATGGGGTCACCGTGAGGGTCGCCGCGAAATGCATGTCGACTTAGAGGGTCGACTCGCTGACTTTGAAAGAGCAAACCTAGTCGCGCTACAACACATAGACGTGGTCGATCCTTGGGTGGTAGAGCACAAAACCTTTATTGAGAAGACGTACAACGACCGAGGCCAACAGTGGACGGATGGTGATATAATCAAAGAGCACAACTCATGTTTCATGCGTTGTTTCAAGGAGAAGCTTCTGTCATACCCTTTACATGAGGATTCTTCTGCGGAAGAACAACTCATATTCACCTTGTCACAGGGCACCGAGCACAACCTGATGATGTATGAGGCGTACGATATCAACGGCTACACATTCTACATCGAGGGAAAGGACATGAACAGTGATGGTTATCAGAACTCCGGGGTAACGATGGAATCCTACACTGGTAACGACAAGGACATATACTATGGAAGGATCGAGGAGATCTGGGAGCTGAGCTACGCTGGAGAGAAGGTCCTGATGTTCCGTGTGAGATGGGCCAAGAGCATCCTAAAATAAGACCGGTATTTCACCACCATGGTTATACCCGAAGCCAAATCCAAGACCACGCACTACTAGGAAAAGGCATGCTAGTGGCGCACCGAATTTGCCATCTAATGACGCACTACTAGTGCGCCACTGGCATCACGCCATTAGAATTAAATTCTAATGGCGCACTCTTCGTGCGCCATTAGTATTCGGTGTTCTAATGGCGCACCACGTAGTCGCCATTAGTATAACTGCGATCGCAATTAGAATGCCTCCCGGGGCCATATGTACAAATGTGCTTTGGCATTCTAATGGCGCACCAGCAGCTAATCGCCATTAGTGTGATGATCACGGTCGCCATTAGTGTCTTGTGTGGTGCGCCATTAGTATGAATATTAGGTTTTATTTTTTTGCTTTTCGATTTTTGCACAGGTTACAAAATATATTATTGCATAGAATATAGACAGCAGCACACAGCAACATCAGATTCATCAAATACAATAGAAGATTAGTCTCGAATACAATTCATCATATTAGTCTCCGGATTCAAAAGACCGGACAAAGATAAAACATTACAAGTCTCAAGACCGCGAGTATCGAGTTTGCCTTCACATTACAAGTCGATATCGATCATCTAAACTACCATCACATAGAAGAGAGCTGTGGTCATCACGATGAGCATCATCGCGATCAAACTGGTCTTCATCCGGTTCCTCCAACGCTCCCTCCTCTCTCCGCTAGATAGCGGGCGTATCTAGATTCGGCCTCCGCCCTAGTGGTGTACCCTTTGTAACTGTTACCGCTGAAACGGTGAACCTGTCTCCGACACTCCTCCCAGTCATCGTAGACTCCGGGAACCTTACCCTTGTACACGACATACGACGGCATCACTATGCACAAGCCAAACAACAGACAATACATAAGCAATGTGTAAGTATGCAACAAAAGGATCGGAAGAGAAAAGCAAGACATTAATAGCACGATTCATGGTCCTACTAATAAATAGCATCGATTACATATAAGTTGAACAACCGTCCAAACCAAAGAGACATATGAATTCATTAAAGTTTAATTACAACATGAGCCAATCAATGTTTCAGAACTACACATCACTACTTTCGACTCAACTCATCGGACAGGAGCGTGGGTGAAGCCGCCGTCTGTCGTGATGGTCATGAAATTACGGTCGTTGTCACCCTGCATTTGTAGCATTACATCTATCTCCTTTGTTGGACGGTTGATATCGAGGAAGAACTGCCTTGGTATGAAGGACATCTTGATGGATGATGTCCGCAAACTCCGATTGGATCGAAAGAATTCTTATGCGAGGTCGCGTCTGGACTGCCGACAAGCTCGCGGCCCAATCTTTGAAATTATCTGGTAGCGAAAGGTGATGATGGTCCCTTACGATCGCCCGCATGTGATGGAGGCGTAGTAGGCATCCTTCGACCGCCCGGTGGCTGCTTGACGCAGAGAACTTCGTATTGTGTGAGAAGATGTGCTTACCGTACTTACTTAACCGCCTAGTGAAGGTGCCTCCAGTTAGGCGTGGCAGGGAGAACATCATCAAGAACTTTCTTCACATTTGTGTAGTCTATCATGGAGTTACGGTTCGGGTCGAAATCGTGGCCATGGAATATTTCGGGCTTAAGAGGATGAGTGTGCAATGTGTGTCCTGCACGAACACGGAATGTTAGAAAAAAAAACGATCGAAATCTAAGAAATCATATGTTACAGGGCGGTTAAGGGATGACTTACTCGGAAAGTAAGGCACAAGGAAGTTATCCTTATCTGCGTTTGCGAATAGCGCCTTGAGGTGTGAACTTCGCAACTTGGTGGTCCCAGCGCTGCTCAAGTGCTTGGCACACATGTAGAAGGGGTCGACTATCACGATGTCCGGGTATTGTCTCTAATGATCCGCATCTGCATGCTCGTGAAAACAGCCCGAGCGAAGGTGTAGTGCAGCGGATGAAGGTTAAACATAGCAAAGATGTCATCAAACCGCAAGACAATCATACCCCGATGTCGCCATCCACAAAGCTCTTGCTCTCGGCACCTTGGCCCACGAAAACCGGTATGCCACATCCTTCTCTACGAGGCGCCGCTTCTCCAAAATCAGAACAACGTCGTGTAGACTCCGCATAGCACCGGTTGCAGCATTCAGCATATTTGGCGGTAGCATCACCCTACCCGCCACATGCACCCTCCTCGAGATATGCTTAGGTGAAGGTGGCCCGTCTGAGCACGGATCGAACTTCGGTGCCGGCTGGCTCGCACCGGCGCCCTTGTTAGTCTTCGTTTCGGTCCTTCTTCTTGATCTCCTATAATGGGACGAGTTACGCTCACGAACCGCCTTCTTCAGCGTGTTGGGGCTGATAATATTTTGCGCCTCAGCTATCTCGAGGCTCGGTGAAGGGGGCTGGGCGTGTCTGAGAACCGAGCGCCGAGCGGCGCTTGTTGCAATTGGATTTCTCCGCCGTACCAGCTAGATCGCGGTGGTCTTGGTTGGGTTCTTGAGAAAGAGGCCCTTGAGAACTTCGTCGGCGTACCCATGTTGACAAAGTACTTGTCAACTTTGGTAAATGTACCGTCGTCGTTGTAAATCGCCGTCCGGATCTGTGCCATAGGGCTGTCGGATCTGTGCCATAGGGATGTCCGGCAGGTCGATAAGCGTTCGGCGTTCTTGCCATAACTTGGCGCCGCACAATCGGGCGGTCTTATGCGTGGGGCGGTGTCCCCGCCCCAAACGAATCGGCTCTTGACCATAGCGAGGGCCGATTCTGCGCAGTGCGAGGGTCATCTCATCTTCTTCGTCGGCCCAGTGGTCGAATCGGAGGTAACAGCTCGTCGCAGCTGGCAGCACCGAACCACTTCAACCCTATACATTGTGGTTGGCATCGGATTACCGTGGAACATGGGGTTGCCCGGTTGAATGATTACGCCCTTGGCGACATCGACCAACTTCGGCGCCCACGAAGTGCGAAGAGTGCAAGAACGTCGGCGGTGCCTGCGAAAACATGTATAGGCGTCGGGGATGCCCGATCAAAACAAGGAGATGAAGTCATCGGCCGAGAGCTTAGTTACCGTGATGCCGTCGAGCTCGGCTAATGTCGAGCACCGCCAACGGCGGGCGTGCAACTAACGGAGGGCTCTTCTTTGGTGAGGTGCGGTCGGCGTACACCGGGTGCATTAAGCTCAATGCCGTGCGGTGCGGAGACACGAATACCGCCTCCGCCGGAGACACCAATAAGCGCCGCCGCGGAGACACCAATGGTGCCGCCGCCGCCGAGACACCAATAAGCGCGCCGCCGCGGAGACACCAATGGCGCCACCGCCCGCGCTATCTGATTCTTTGGCCGTGAAGCTGGGAACAGGGAGGCCCTTTGGCCGCCTGCAATCACGTCGTCATCCCATGAATCAACGTAGGCACCATGGCGTTGGCGTCGTTCCAAGTTGTTGTTGCACTTGCTCATGGACAAGCTCCGAATCTGCGCCACTTGTGCCTTGAGTTCTTCAACCTCGCGTCGGCTTTCCGAGCTGGTCTTTTCTCCTTCCGCACACAAGCGGTATAGTATGACCCCATTTTGTGGACAAGCCTTTGCGGCCACCACGACCAGTGACGTCGGCTTATCGAGCTTATCCTTCTTTTTCATTACGTTCAACGCCCTATTTAAAGGGGTGTCGAAAGGGGAGCTCTTAGACGACCCCGCGCTACTGGTTTCATTGTCCTGCGAAAGGAACATGAACCATTTAGAAATATTGGGGATTAATTAGAGTGCAACCATATGGAGCTAATTACGCGGGGTGTATTCCTTACGAGAACAAGCTCAAGCGCCCTGGTCTTCGGATCCGTGGTAAGCTCCTTTGTTATCGGGTCCTCCTTGTACCGGGCCCTGACATAGTTCCTAGTCTGCTTGTCATCGCTGTATTTCTCGAAGCGGGGCGGTAGGCCTTGCTCGGCACGCTTCGCGTCCTCCTTTTCCCATATAGGCTCCGCCACTCTATAACCGCCGGGACCGAGTTTGTGTTCCCCTAAGTTCAACTCCCCCATTTCTTTCCCCCACTGACTTGATTCGGAGGTTGCGGGGCTCTGGCACTTGATCTTGAACTCCTTGTACTCATCTTCGCTCATCAAATGATATTTCGCCTTGATCTTGTCATAACTATCACCTTTATCAATCATTCTCTTCACGCGCTTCTCTAAGTAGGCGGGGCCGTGCTCATCTTCGTGAGGCGGCATTGTTCCTCTATTCCACGAGGCGTGTGTTTTCAAATTCGGCGGGGAACTTGTATCGTTCGTGCAGCTTCGTGAAGAGGAGGTTGCGCAAATTCCCTCGGTCCTTATGCCTAAGGTTCTCGGTGTTGATCGAGGCGGTGCTCGGAGAATGCACCGAGCTGAACCGAAAACCCTTGACTATATGTTTGGGCTCCGTTGGATTCCGTCGGAGTCCACTTGAGTAATTCCTCCTTGACGGTGCGGAGTGCATTGAGCGCCGGTCCTTCCTTTGCTTCTTCGGTTGGCTGCCATCGTGTGTGCGCCGCCACCATCTGTGTGTCTTGCCGCCATCATCGGTGGTGGCATCTCGGCGGCACCATCGGTGGTGTCATCCCAGCGCCACTAGGGGTTGTGTAATCAGGATCGGTGTCTTCAGCGGCGTCATCATAGCGGTGAGGTTGTTCCTCCATCTCTTGGGACAGCTCCCGAATTGCTTGCCGCTGAACCACCGGCCTCATCGTTGTGGGCCATGTTTCTCTCTAAATAGCAAAAAGTTTGGTCAAAAAGATGGTTATTGTCAAGGAACAAGATCATGGTCTCATGATTTAGGGTTTGTCGACACCGAGGCACCCTAAAAGCCTAAGCTTTCATCATTTAGGTTCTCATCGACACCGAGGCATCCGGGCAGCCAAGTTAAGTTTTCATCATTTAGGGTTTATCGATGCCGAGGCACCCTAGGTTGGGCCTAATCTTGGCTCTATTGCCACCTATGTTGGGTTTATCATCTAGGGTTTATCGATGCTAAGGATAATTCTAAGTTGGGCCTAATCACTTGGCTCTATTGCCACCTATGATTTAATGCAGCAAGAATGGCGAGGCAGTTGATCCTACTTAACTAAGTACTAAGATAGCCCGGCCCATGCATTAGTCATAAGTACCCCATATGTCCTATTTTTAGCAAAGTCATGCTAAAATTCACGGAAAATTTCAGCATGACCTTTGCTGAAAATAGGACATATGGAGTACCCAATTGCGGAGCGGAAGTTAATCGACATTCCGGCAAACTCAAGAACCTCTCGAGTACAATGCAATGACATCACAAGTTGACAAAATTTCCAAGTAGTACAGCAGACATCACAAGTAGTACCAATGAACATATAGTCCAGCACATTCTGAATTTCGATAAATGACAGCAAGTTAACTCATCTTGACACAACAAACTTATAAGAACATAAATGAAATTGCAGTTCCAAGTGGGTATCTTGAAATAATAAAACCAGATAAATGATTTTGTTCGCTCCACTTAACAAAAATAAAGAAATAATTTCTTTCAATACATCACAGTAAGCTGCACATGTGTCATAAATGACAAAGCTGCACCTTGTCTAATATGTGTCATAAATGACACTAAGATCTCATTACACTCTACATATGCAGCATCTATAGAAAGAGGCCATCAAGAATATTAGTCTTGTCACAAAAATCAGTGTTAGGCATGCAAAGATCCCCACCACATCCTCGAGCTAGCTGCCATAGCACAAGCAGTACTACTAGTTATCGTGTGCAAGGTTATTGTGATGGATCGGGGAAGAAGTTACGGAACTTGTTTTACTGCAGCCTATGTGGGTTCGGAAGGTAGCGAAATGTTATTGAAATGTTGAATTTGTTACGGAGATTGCAGTGCAGTAACATGGATATTGCTCTTCATGATTTATACTCAAACATCAATGATCAATGATTAATGATTTATACTCCAGCAATTCGGGAATGATTTTAGGATATTAGTCTAGATTAGGAGTTTTAAATCGAGTACTCCATCAGTTGGGATACTACTCTAGATTAGTGTAGCCACTATCTAACAAAAATTTCAGAACTGAATTTGAGTACTCTAAATGTTGTGTGCCCTAGTATTTCTGTGTTCCCTTGCATTTCTATAACATTTAGTAGCATGACAATTTTATCATGTTGAAAAAAATTCAGTAACATGAATTTGGCTAAGCCAAGCATGATCTTGCTTGCATTGCCGCCTTTGCTACATGAAGCAATAGGGTAGGTTCACTTTCACTGAATTTTTGAAACTATACATCATTTGCTGAATTTTTGCTCTACATCACTTGCTCTTTGTAAATTATTGCATATATCTAGTGACTGAATTTTTGAAACTATAGGTGAACCTCTTCAGGAAATGCAAAGCAGTTAACTGAAACTGTCTAAAATAGTTAAATCCACTTGATGCTTAGCTAATGCAGGCCAACATAATGAAATGAACTACAATTTGTTCTCTCAAATACATGCGGTGAGAGGATGGAGGAGAAGGAGGAATCACACAGGGGAGGGATGGAGGAATGGAGGAAGACGCCCGGCGTTGAAGCTCCGGCGTGGTGGCGTTGAAGCTCGGTGACACGCTGGTGGGCTCCTCCACTCGCTTTGTCTCTGCGTCTCGGCTTAGGCGGAGGGCGTCGAGCCTTGAGTCTTGAGGCGGAGGGGGGCGAGGTAGGCGGCGCTCGGCTCGGTGTCGCGTGGCCTGGCTGAGCTGAGGTAGAGCGGTCATCGTCTCCTCTGCTCGAGGCGGCAATGGGCGGCGGCAGCCTTGAGGCAAGATTAGGTCAGTGGGGGGATCTGGCGAGGAGGAGAGAGGCGGAGGGAATAGGTGGAGGAAGCTTTCTAATGGCGCACCACGCCGGTCGCGCCATAATCTGACTGTTCTAATGGCGCACCACCCTCGGTGCGCCATTAGAATTTTGTTTTAATCTAGCCCGGTAGCCATATCTACAGCCCAACCCTATCTACAAGAACCCACCCACTAGCCCGACTGGTCAAGACCAGCACACACACCGGAGGTCTGGGTTCGATTCCCAGATCCCCAATATTTTTATGCATTTTAAATGGTGTTTTTATATTTATTTGTGTTTAAATATGTTCAAACTTGTTTAAATCATAACATAATATTTTTATGCATTTTAAATGCTATTTTTATATTTATTTGTGTTTAAATATGTTCAAACTTGTTTAAATTATAACAGTAATATTTTTATAAAAATAGTAAAAAAAATTTTAAAAATATGTTCAAAAAGTCTTGGTCTTGGGGGGCGGGTGCTCGGCGGTGGAGGCGGGGAGGTTGCGATGGGTGGAGCTAAGCGGGAGGGTCTTGAGTGCGATCGAGATGGAGGATCGAGATCGAGATGGAGGAAATCGAGATCAAGTGTCCTCATGAATTCAAAAGTGCCCATGAAATTTAAAAATATTCATGATATCAAAATGTGCCCATGAAATACAATCGAGAAATGAAGACTACGATTTAAATACAATCGGTCTTAGCTAGCTATCTGTTCACAATCTTCTTGCCCTTCTTTTTATAAGCGGAGTTCTTACGTGGAGCAGACGTCCTTTAGGTAGGGTGGTCCTGCTTCTTCTTGTGGTGTGTGCTGCTACTTCATCGTCGTCGTCATGTTCGATCTTGGTCGCCCGTGCTTGTCGAAGTCTTGCTCATTGGCTACTCCATCCATTCCGATGATCTTCCTTTTCTTCTCCTCCGACAACACGGTTGGGCTTTGGCGGGTCGGTAATGAAAAAGCATTGGTCCACTTGGGAAGCCAGTACCCATGGCTCATTTTTTGCGGTGGCGTTTATGCCCTTGATCTTGGATTTGGCCGGGTATAACCATGGTGGTGAAATACGGTCTTCTTTTATGACGTTTTTGGCCCATCGACACGGAACATCGGGACCTTCTCTCGGCATAGCTCAGCTCCCGGATCTCCTCGATCCTTCCGTAGTATCTGTCCTTGTCCTTACGGTGTAGGATTCCGCCGTTACCGGAGTTACGATAACCATCGCTCTTCATGTCCTTGTCCTCGGTGTAGAATGTGTAGCCGTTGATATCGTGCGCCTCATAGGTCATCGAGGTTGTGCTCGGCGCCTGTGACAAAGCGAATATGAGTTGTTCTTCCGTGGAAGAATCCTCATGTAAAGTGCGACAAAAGCTTCTGCTTGAACCAACGCGTGAAACATGAGTTGTGATCTTTGAGTATATCTCCGTCCGTCCTCTGTTGGCCTCGGTCATTGTACGTCTTCTTAATAAAGGTTTTGTGCTCTACCACCCATGGATCGACCACGTCTATGTGTTGTAGCGCGACTAGGTTTGCTCTTTCAAAGTCGGCGAGTCGACCTCGAAGTCGACATGCATTTCGCGGCGACCCTCATGGTGACCCCATCCAGCGAGCTTGCCGAGGTGCCTGTTGACGGGCGGACCAGCGGGGTTCTCGATGCCTAGATAATTAGTGCGATGGGAGATGCACTCTTGATCGAAAAGCCCCGGCTATGCTTCCCTCTGGGCGTGACATGTTGCGACGTATCCTTTGATGACACCATTCATCCTTTTGAGCGGCATCATCTTTGTGCGAGAGCGTCGGCCCGAGTTGGATGATATCCTCCACTATATGGACCAGCGGATGCACCATAATGTCGAAGAATGCGGGCGGGAAGTACATCTCAAGCTCGCATAGTATCACCACGATCTCTTCTGTAGCCTTCGAGTTGCCTCCGCCAATCGACTTCCGAGAGATGGCGTCGAAAAAAGTTGCATAGGCCAAATAGCGTTTCACGGACGTGCGCGTCCATGATCCCACGGATTACAACCGGAAATATCTGCGTCATCGACCGCGTGATATCGTGAGACTTCATCCCGCTGAACTTCGCTTGGCTGGGTCTAGGTATCTGCTTATCTTCCCAGCGTAACCGTAAGGAAGTCTTACTCCTAGGAGGCGGTGAAAACTGCTCGATCACCTCGACTTAGAGTGAAGCACGCGGGAGGTAGTCATTTCCGGTCTTCTTGGCCTTTTTGCCTTTGTGGCGACTTTCCGTGTCTGCTTCGCCTTATCATCATCATCATCATCATCATCATTAGCGTGAAGCTCTGCACGATGCCCATTGATTTCAAGTCTGCCCTTGCTTTCGCCCATCTTTGGTCCTCTCGGCATGTTGAGCGGGGTACCAGCGACTCTCCCACGTTCTTCGTGATATGCATGACATCAAGGCTGTGAGGCACACGGTGAATCTTCGATCGGCAAGTCGGAAAAATAGACCTCGTTTTCCATACCTTCGGCAGCTGCTCTGGCGCCTTCGCATCTTTCCGGCGGTGGGCAGTCTTTCCAATTTTTAACAGCTTGTCTATTTCCTCGCCGCTCCTCGTACAGGGCGTTTTGGGTTCGGTGTCACCATCGAACAGATCCTTGCGTTTCCTCCATGGGTCATCGTCGCGAAGCCACCTTCGATGTCCCATGAACACGGTTTTCGAAGACCCGGGATCTCTATCTAGCTGGCGATACGTTGTGTTATCCATGCACCTTATGCATCCAGAAAATCCGTGGACTACCTGCCTTGCGAGATATCCGTAAATCGAGATAGTCGTGCACCGTCGTGGCGGTCTCGGCTCTCATAGGGAAATATTCTTTCTCTGCGGCGTCCCACGTATTAGCTGGCATTTTCCATAGTGTGTCTAGTTTTCCGTCATCTTCCCGCTTCTTCTCCTCCCTATCCGCGTGCCAACGGAGGAGCTTTGCTACCTTAGGGTCCGCGAAATACCGCTGCAGACGAGGAGTGATCGGAAAGTACCACACCGATTTTCGAGGAGCTTTCTTCCTCTTCTTGTATCGAGTGGCGCCGCTGCCGGACATATGGTAGACTCCGCATGCTCATCCCGATAAATGATGCAATTGTTCATGCACACATGGTATTTCACGTGCGGTAAATCCGAGAGGACACACGATTTTCTTCGCCTCCTCGAAACTAGTCGGGCACTTGTTCCCCTTGGGAAGGCGTTAGTGCGAATGACATGTTCTCGTCGAAGCATCGTCGGTCATTTTGTGTTTTGCCTTCATCTCGAGCCATGGCGTTACTTTCGGCGGGTATCCTCGGGCTGCATCCTTCATACAATGGAGTAACGCGTCTATCTCCAGTTGATCCAGCTTGGCTTTCTCTCGGGCGGTAGCTCTTGCGTTATCCGTCCGCTTGAGAAGCACTCTTGAATATGAGGTCCTGCACCCAGCCTCCATCGTCGTCTGCTCCGGCATCTTCATCTTCATGATCATGCCCTTCGTCTTGATCTTCCTCATCATCATGTCGCCATCTTCTACATGATGATTGTGTATGCAACATCACCGCCGTGATCATGTCACGGAGATTCTTCGTCTTCTCGCCCGCCCTCGCCGCGGTAGTACATGGTCTTGTTGCCCTTCCTCATTTCTTGCGGCCCGGCCATGGGCGACTTGATAGTCATCTTCATCACCTTGCCACCGATAGCCATCCATGAAACCACGCAAGAGCAGGTGGTCCCGCACCTGCCGGAATCCGGGTCATAATAAGGCTCTTGACTTGCATCTTCGACATGGACATCTTATCTCCGTCTCGTTCTTTTGAAGCATCTCGGCCTTTGCGGAGCTCAAAAACCTATTCACGATGCCTTCAGTCATCGTGCGGACCATGATCGCCTGCGGGGTAGAGCAAAACGATTTGTTAGAACCAAGAAAAAATTTGGCATGACCTTCCCTAAAAATAGGACCAAAAAGAATGCATAGTGCCAAAATTCTCGCCGAAACGGAAATGAATCAAAACATTCCGGCAAAATATTGGCAACTATCGCATATTTCAAATACCGGTACCTTCAAACACAAACATATATGCAACACCACAAACACATGCAACACCACAAACATACATAGATCTAGCTAGGCCACAAAAAGTGCATGTGCACGTTATTGGAGCAAGCTAGGGAGAAAAAAAGTAGATCTATATCATGAAGATAGCTTTCCCTTACTTACCTATCAAAAAAAGGTAATTTCACCACTTTATTTTGTTGAATCTATGGTGGAAATGAGGTGAGGAGGAGGAGATAGACGAAAGCTTGGAGAAGGAGGTGGATGGAATGAAGTGGGGAAAGTGAGTGGGTAGGTGTGGGCTGCCCAAAATATCTTGTTGGTCCCAGGTTACTAATGGCGCACCGTGGGAAAATCGCCATTAGTAACCCTGATTACTAATAAGCGCATCAGCAGACGGTGCGCCATTAATAATTTTGCAAAAAGTAAAAATAATAAGTATATATACTAATGGCGCATCTCCTCTTAGTGCGCCATTACTAGTTTAAACTAGTAATGGCGCCTTTGTGCAATGATCGCCATTAGTAGTTTTGCAAAAAAGAATAAAACAAAATTTACGATAATGGCGCCTTTGCTTGCTTGGTGCTCCATTAGTAGTTATAGATAGTAATGGCGCATTATGGACCGGATCGCCATTAGTATGTATGGGAAAATGGAAAAATAATAATTCATACTAGTGGCGCACCACATTTGCGAGTGCGCCATTAGTATCTTCCACACTAATGGCGTATCACAAACAGGTGCGCCATTAGTATATAGTAGTGGCGCACTGCTTCCATGGTGCGCCATTAGAATCAATCCTATCTATAGCCCTTTTCCTAGTAGTGACGGGCGCAAACTCCACCGCGAAAAATGAGCCATGGGTACTGGCTTCCCATGTGGACCAATGCTTCTTCATTACTGACCCGACAAAGCCCAGTCATGTTATCATGAGGAGAGGCAAAGGGAAGATCATCGGAATGGATGGAGTCGCCAATGAGCAAGACTTCGACAAGTACGGCGACCCGAAGATGGAACATGACGACGACGATGAAGTACCAGCATACACCACAAGAAGAAGCAGGACCACCCTACCTAAAGGACGTCCGTTCAAGAGAAGAACTCCATTTGCGAAAAATAAGGGCAAGAAGATTGTGAACAGATAGCTTGCTAAGGTCGATTGTATTTAAATTGTAGCCTTCATTTCTCGATTGTGTTCATAAATGTTTTCATATTCATAAATGTTTTACCAATTCACAAATAAATGCAACTAAAAATCCAAAAAAATTATTGATGATATTTTTAAATAACAAATTTGATGATATTTTTTCATATTCATAAATATTTTGAAATAACAAATTTGATGATATTTTTTCACATTCATAAATGTTTTCATTTTCTGAAAAAATATTAGATGCAACTAAAAATAATAATAAAAAAAGGAAGTTACTTATGGCGCACCCCTCAGTGGTGCGCCATTGCTATGGATATACTTATGGCACACCCATGGGAGGTGCGCCATTGCTAACCTTCCCCCCTCTATCTGTTTCCCCCTCGCCCCCCGCGCCAGATCACCCTGCATCTCGATCGCGCGCTATCCCCCCTCGCCAGATCCCCTACGCCGCCGAGCCCCGCACCTCCCGCTCCACCGCCCGCCCGACCCCCTCACCCTCCTCGCCTCCACCGCCGCCGCCGACCCCCCTCACCCTCCTCGCCTCCACCGCCGCCGACAACCCCCCGCACCCTCCCCTGTCTCCTCACTCGGTTCCCCCGAACGGAATCGGCCGAGCACACCACCCACCCCTCCCTCCCCCGAGCGAGGCCTAGGGTTCAAGCCACCGCTGTCGGCCCTCCGCCACGGCGCGCCCAGCCGGTCGAACCCTCCGCGGCCCCCTTCATCCACTCCAGGAGCCGTGCCTCCTCCGTCTGCATCGAGTACACCAACGGGTCGGCCGGGATTGCCACTGCATATAATTTTTTTGTATCTGAACTATTAAATGAATGATACATATGAAAATATAAAATTTATATCCCGGAAGTTTACTTAAATGATAAGTACTTAAATGTAATAATTTATTTAGTTAATATTAATTCACAAATGTAGGCTAATAATTTATTTAGTTAATATTAATTCGCAAACTGTACCAAATACTAAAGATGCAACTAAAACAATTACTAATGGCGCACCGCTAGGAGGTGCGCCATTGCTATAAAAAAAGGTTACTAATGGCGCTAGGAGGTGCACCATTGCTATCAAAAAAATTACTAATGGCGCACCGCTAGGGGGTGCGCCGTTGCAAACCCTCCCCCCCCACTAAAATCCCCAATCTCACATTTCTCTCTCAGCCCCCCCCACTGCCTCACCTCACCCGCGCCGCCCCTGTGCTCGCCGTCCCCGGTCACGCTCGCTGCCCCTGCCGCACCCGACCACCACGGCCCCCAACGCCCCGGCGCCTCACTGCCCGTCGCCCCACCACCCCCGACGCCGAACCCCACCGCCCCCGACGCCTCCGACCCCCACCAGACCGCCGCCGCCCCCAAATCTCTCTCGTCAGAGCTGCCCCTCGATGGCAGCTAGCCTCGTCCGACGCGCTCCTCGATGGCACCGCAAGCCTCCCTGCGCGGCCTCTGGTTAGTCTCTCTCCCTCCCTCCCTCTCTCCCCCGCTCATTCCCATGCCCCCACGGGGCGGCGACCTAGGGTTAGGTGTAGGAGCTCGCCGCCAGCGCCCCGTCGTGTCACTGCTGCATGGGCAGCACAGCACAGCAAAGCACAGTGCAACGGCTTGGGCTCTTCGGCCAGTTCTTCAAAGCCATTCGCACCAAAACGATCTTCGATCAGCTGCAACTCTCTCTCTCTCTCTCTCTCTCTCTTCCTCTCGTCGTCTCCTACAAGACAATATGAGGTTCTCGTGTATTAACTACTTGATGGAACATGTGTGATGCATAGGTTTCTCTTTTGTTAGATTGAGGCTGGGCAATGATTTCGTATTAATTTCCATGGTTAGAGTCGGTAACCATCCGCTGGACCGGTCTCCATGTCCAAGGAGGATTGGAGCACTTGAGGAGGCAATAAGAGCATATCCCAAGAAGCTGTGACTTTGATAGTAGAAAATATCAGATGATTATGGTCATGGGATGCCTCACTTTGATAGGACTGCTACAATTTGATGGAATAGTTGGACAGAGAATTATGGGGGGAGGACAAACTGGGCCATCAGTAGTATGCTTTGCTAGGCAGTATGACCCAAAAATGATGAACTGGTGTGCGGTTATGGCTTGATTAGCACAACATGAGAGAATTGCCTTTGTAGACTATTTTTGCAGTGGTGCAGAGTTTAGATTTAAGCCAGGCTATGTGTGACTGCTGTTTTTATTTTGGTTACTTGGTGGCTTTTGCTTCTGATTGGTGCATCGGGGCTTGCTGGTCAACTTCCTATTGCTTGGACTCAGGGTAAGAGTAGGGAAGCATCTGCCGGACAGGACACCCTGTCCAAAGAGAATTAGCGCGCTTGAGCAGCGATTGGGATAGAAACTAGTAGTAAATTTTTGTTTTTCAGTTTAGAGGGCAGGCTTGAGCCTGTTGAAGCATGCCTCCTCTTGAGTTTGCTGGAATGTTGATTAACTTCCTTTCCGGCAAATTCGGGTACTCCATATCTCCTATTTTCAGCAAAGGTCATGCTGAAATTTTCCGTGAATTTTAGCATGACTTTGCTAAAGATAGGACATATGGGGTACTTGCGACTAATGCATGGGCCGGGGTATCTTAGTACTTAATTAAGTAGGATCAATTGCCTCTTGTGTTATACATATAGAAGTGTGATATGTTTACTGTCTCTTGGTGTATTAGAATTCTCCTTCCCTTTTCTTGATAGGGTATATTATTAGAAGATACCCATATATATTAGTCAACCTAGGGTGCCTCGGCATCGATAAACCCTAAATGATGAAAACTTAACTTAGCATTTAGAGTGCCTCAGCGTTGACAAACCCTAAATGATAAAACCTTGGCTTTTAGGGTGCCTCGGTGTTGATAAAAACCTAAATGATGAAAGCTTAGGCTTTTAGGGTGCCTCGGCGTCGACAAACCCTAAATGATAAAAGCTTAGCTTTTAGGATGCCTCGGTCTCGACAAACCCTGAATGAGGAGGCAAGAAGAAGGGGTTTAGGAAGGGACTTGGACCTTAGCAACAACACACTAATAGGTTCCATCCCAAAACACCTAGGCAATATCACAAACATCTCTCAATTGTTCCTTGACAATAACCAACTTTTTGGCGACATTCCTCGAGAATTAGGTTATTTGGTCAACTTAGAGATCTTGTTCCTTGACAATAACCAACTTTTTGACCAAACTTTTTTCCTATTTAGAGCGAAACATGGCCCACAATGATGAGGCCGGTGGTTCAGGCAAGCAATTCTATGAGCTATCCCAGGAGATGGAGGAAGATCCTCACCACTATGAGGACACTGCGGAACAAACCGATCCTGACTACACAACCCCTAGTGGCGTCGGATATGACACCACTAATGGTGCAGCTGAGGATGCCACCACTGATGATGGCAGCGCACGCATAGATGGTAGCCAACCGAAGAGGCAACGGAAGGACCGGCGCCCGAACGTGCTCGGCACTATCAAGGAGGAATTTATTGAAGTGTCCTCTGAGGGGCATCCAACGGCGCCCAAAGAATTAGTCAAGGGGTACGCGGTTCAGCTCGGGTACATTCTTCGGAGCACCGTCTCGATCAACACCGAGAACCTAAGGCATCCTGAGCGAGGCAATTTGCGTAGCCTCCTCTTCACGAAGTTGCATGAACGATACAAGTTCCCCGGTGACGTCGCAAACACACGCCTCTCAGGGAATAAAGTGAACAGTGCCGCCCTCACAAAGATGAGCATGGCCCTGTCTACCTGGAGAAGCGCGGTGAAGAGAATTATTGACAAAGGTGATAGTTATGAGAAGATCAAGGCGAAAAATCCTTCGATCAGTGAAGATGACTACAAGGAGTTCAAGATCAAGTGCGAGAGCAGCACAATCGTAGAATCAAGTCAGTGGGGGAAAGATATGCGGGACTTGAACTTAGGGGTCCACCAACTCGTTCCCGGTGGTAACAGAGTGGCGGAAACTATATGGTACAAGGAGGACGCGGAGTGTGCCGAGCAAGGCCTACCGCCCCGCTTTGAGAAATATCGTGACAAGCAGACCAGGAACTAT
This sequence comes from Aegilops speltoides, assembly GCA_021437245.1. Classification (NCBI taxonomy): domain Eukaryota; kingdom Viridiplantae; phylum Streptophyta; class Magnoliopsida; order Poales; family Poaceae; genus Aegilops; species Aegilops speltoides. The sequence goes on along the minus strand of CM038146.1, from coordinate 303,224,425 downwards.
GTCAGGGCCTGGTACAAGGTGGACTCGATAACAAAGGAGATTACCACGGATGCAAAGACCAAGGTGCTTGAGCGTGTTCTAGTAAGGAATACACCCCCGCATAATTAGCTCCATATGGTTGCATTCTAATTAATGAAGCCAAAGTTCTAAATGGTTCACATTCCTTCCGCAGGACACTGAAAGCAGCAGCGCGGGGTCGTCTCAGAGCTCCCCATGGGAAAGCACTTTAAATAGGGCATTGAGCATAATGAAAAACAGGGATAAGTTCAGTAAGCCGTCGTCAGCTGGTCGTGTGGCCGGCAAAGGCTTGTCCACGAAATGGTCGTCATACTATAACGGTGGTGGGCGAAAGGAGAGAAAGACCAGCTCGAGAAGCCAGTCACACGAGGTTCAAGAACTCAAGGCACAAGTGGCACGGATTCTGGAGATGGTGCAAGAGGAAGTGCAACACCAACTAGGAACGACGCTCACCGCTATTGTGCCTACCTTGATTGAGGGGCTGCAGGCATGGATTGCGGGCGGCCAACAAGGGCCGCCCCCGGTTCCCAGCTTCACGACCAGCAACTCGCACAACACGCAGGTGGCGCCATTGGTGTCTCCGGTGGAGGCGGTATTGGTGTCTCTGGCGCCGTCTTGGGCATTGGAGCTTAATGCACCCGGGTGTGCAAAGAATACGCCGGCTGGCACCTCGGCAGCAAGTGGCCCCTCCGTCACTTGCACGCCCGCCATTGGCGGTGCCTCCACATTAGCCGACCTCGACGCCATCACTGTAACTAAGCCTCTCACCCGATGACTTCATCTCCTTGCCTTTGACTGGGCATCCCTAACACCCTACATGTTTTCGTAGGGCGCCGGCGCCGACGTTCCATGCACTCTCCTGCACTTCATGGGAGGCAAGTTGATCGATGTCGCCAAGGGCAGAATCGTTCAACCGGGAAACCCCGTGTTCCACGGTAATCCAATGCCACCCACCGTGTATATGGTTGAACTGGTTCGGATGCTGCCAGGCTGCGACGACTTGTTACCTCCGTTTCGACCCACTGGGGCCGACAAAGATGATGTGATGACCCTCAGCGCCTGCGTAAGCTGGCCCTTACTTTGTCCGAAGAGCCAGATTCGTTTTGGGGCGGGGGACACCACCCCACAAACAACACCGCCAGTCGTGCTAGCGCCAAGCCATGGCAAGACCGTCGCAACGCTATCGGACATGCCGGACATGCATGTGGGACAGGATCCGGACATGCATATGGCACAGGATCCGAACGACGATGACGACGATGACGACGGTACATTTACCAACGTCGATAAGTACTTTTCCGAACGTGGGTACGGTGGCGAATTCTGGGGGCCTCCTTCTCAAGAACCCAACCCTGCAAAAGACGACCGCGATATAGCTGGTACCGCGGAGAAACCCAATTGCAACAGGCGTCGTCTGGCGTTCAGTTCTCAAGAGACGCCTCTAGCTGCCGCCTTCACCGAGCCTTAGATAGCCGAGGTGCGAAATATTATCAGCCCCAACACACTCAAGAAGGCGGTCTCTGAGCAGAACTCGATCCCATTACAGCAGAAGGAGAAGGGACGGAAAAGAAACAATAACAAGGGCAGTGCGAGCCAGCCGGCACCGAGTACGATCCGTGCTCAGGACGGGCCACCTTCACCTAAGGACATCTCGAGCAGGGTGCATGTGGCGGGTAGGCCGATGCTACCGACTAATTTGCTCAATGCTGCAACCGGTGCTATGCAGAGTCTGCATGACAGTGTTCTTTCTTTGGAGAAGCGGTGTCTCTCCAAGAATGATGTGGCATACCCGGTTTTCATGGCCAAGGTGCCAGAGGGCAAGTGCTTTGTGGATAGCGCCATCGGGGGTACGATCGTCCTGGGATTTGATGACATCTTTGCTATGTTTAACCTTCATCCGCTGCACTACACCTTTGTTCGGCTATTTTCGCTAAGTATGGAGACGCAGATCATTAGAGACAAGACCCCGGACATCGTAATAGTCGACCCCTTCTACATGCATGCCAAGATCTTGGGCAGCGCTGGGGACCGGCAAGTCACGAGTTCACACCTCGAAGGCGTCATCCTGGCAAACCCAGATAAGGATAACTTCCTCGTGCCTTACTTTCCTGAGTAAGTCATCCCCTCACCGCCCCGTAACATATGATTTCATAGATTTTGATCATTCTTTTTTTTCTAACATTCCGTGTTTTGTGCAGTGACACACATTGCACACTCATCCTCTTTAGCCCGAAATATTCCATGGCCACGTATTTCAACTCGGATCGTCAGTCGAAGGACTACACAAATATCAAGAAAGTTCTTGATGATGTTCTCCCTGGCTACGCCAGATCTGGAGGCACCTTCAGCAGGACAATTCGTAGGTACGGCAAGCATGTGTTCACCCACAATACGACGTTCCCCTGCGTCAAGCAGCCGCCTGGTAGTCAGAAGGATGCCTACTACGCCCTCCATCACATGCGGGCGATCGTACGGGACCATAATCACCTTCTGCTACCAAATAATCTCAAAGATTTGGCCGCACGCTTGTCGGCAATCCAGGACACGGACATCAAATAAGAATTCTATCGCATCTAGTCAGAGTTTGCGGAAATCATCCATCAAGATGTCCTTTGTACCTCGGGGCAGTTCTACCTCAGATATCAACTGTCCAATAGTGAGATAGAAACAATGCTACAAATGCAGGCTGACAAAGCCCGCGATTTCATGACCATCACAAAAGACGGCGGCTTCATCCAGCTCCGGTCCCTGAGTCGAGTCGAAAGTAGTGATACTATGTAGTTCTAAAATGTCGATTGGCTCATGTTGTAATATTGAACTTTAATGAACTTGTATGTCTCTTTGGTTTGGACAGTCGTTCAACTTATATGTAATCGATGTTATTTATTAGTAGGACCATGAATCGTGCTATTAATGTCTTGCTTTTCTCTTCCGATCCTTTTGTTGCATATTTATATATTGCTTATGTATTGTCTGTGAATTGCTACTAATGTTTTGTTTGGCTAGTGCATAGAGATGTAAATGCGTATGTAGGTGTACAAGGGTAAGGTTCGAGTCTCTGACGGTCGGGAGGAGTGTCGGAGACAGGTTCACCGTTTTAGCGGTAACAGTTACAAAGGGTACACCACTAGGGCGGAGGCAGAAGTTAGATACGCACGCTACCTAGCGGGAGATAGGAGGGAGCGTTGGAGGAACCGGATGAAGAGCAGTTCGCGATGATGCTCATCGTGATGACCGCAGCTCTCTTCTATGTGATGGTAGTTTAGATGATCGATATCGACTTGTAATGTGAAGACAAACTCGCTACTCACGGTCTCGAGACTTGTAATGTTTTAACTTGGTTTGGTATTTTAAATTCGGAGACTAATATGATGAATTGTATTCGGAGACTAATCTTCTATTGTATTTGATAAATCTGTTGTTTATATGTTGTGTTGTCTATATTCTGTGCAGTAATATGTTTTGTAACCCGTGCAAATATCAGAAAAGAAAAAAAATCCCTAATATTCATAGTAGTGGCGCACCACTTTGCAATTTAGTGGCGCACTGCAACAAGCACACTAGTGGCGCATCATCTACAAGTGCACCATTAGTAAGCCAGAGCACAAGGTAAATATGGCCCCCTGGGAGGCATACTAATGGCGCACCCTGTGATATACTAATGGCACACTCCCTGGTGCGCCATTAGTATCTGGTATACTAATGGCGCACCAGGGGTGCGCCATTAGTATTAATTACTAGTGGCATGATGCTAGTGGCGCACCTGTAGTGCGCCATTAATGGCCAAAACAGGTGCGCCACTAGCAGGCCTTTTCTTAGTAGTGGTAGGGCATGTCCGGGTATCGGCGACCCCGTTCCGTGCCCCGCCCTACTCGCCTTGTTCCGGACAAGGGGTTATTCCCAGTAGCCACACCTGTGGTAGGCGCCGCTAGAGTGTCACGGCTTGTACCGGAGCAAGTGCGACTGCAGTGGCTACGTCCGCTGGCGCGGAAGGGAGATGGAGACTAGTTTTCCCCTCCTCAAGGAGCTTCCAGGCCAAGCTCACCTGCATGTTGCTGATGGGGCCCACCTCCAATGTTTCCTATCTCAGCTTCGACCGCGGGGACACAGCGATGGCGCCGCCTACGCTGGTCGTGCCACCCGCGGCACCCACCTCACCCAAAACCGCCGCGGTGCCTATGGCATCCGTGGTCATGTGTGAGGGAGCCTTAGAAGTGGAAGGATTTTCTATTGTGCTGGATTTCTTCTGGGGCGCCATGGATGAAGAAATAGATGATGAAGAAGACGATGATGATGATTAATGCGCTGTTCGCAACTTCTGGTTCGCGCAAGCGATTCCCCCTACCTGGCGCGCCAAAGATGCCGTGGGTGGACATGATCACCTATGGGGCCATGACCCCTTATGGTTCGGCAAGGGGGAGGACCACATTGCGCAAAGAGCGGAAGCAATGAAACAACATAACGGCAGTGACACAGGTGGTTTTTACTCAGGTTCGGGCTGCCTTGAGGCATAAAAACCTACTCCTGGTTTGGTGGATTGAGTAAAAGAACTCAACAACATGCAACGCTCAAGCCTGGCAAAGTTTCCTCGGGGGAGGAGCAGCTACGCGCGTACAAGTGTGAAGTGTCAGAATCCCTCTCTTTTTTGCCATGGCCCTCCTTTTATACCTCAAAGGGTAACCACAATGTGAAAGTGCAACTAATCCCCGGGTGGTTTTGGTAATTAATAACAACATATATATCATTGAACTAATTGTTTCTTGAGAATATTTCAGAAAGTTCAGTGATATGGGTATGGCAATATTGATGATGTGGACCCTCAAAATGCTAAGGAAAACATTGGCAAAAGCTCAAGACTCTATTTTTGGTTTAGTGATCCAAGATCACATTGAGTCTATAGGAAAGCCAATACTATTAAAGGGATGAGGTTATGATGATGATCTGGTTGCTCAAAGTGCTTAGTGATTTATCTCCCAAACTATCAGCAATCTTTCATTCCAACATATACTCATAAGTAATCTCGGTCCCACCGATTCCATAAACTCAGTCACACCGAGATGAACCACCTCACCATATACCCAAACCCTAGAAATTTGGATTTTCCGATTCCAAACTCGGTCTTACGAAACTAGTGTTGCCAACCTTCAGAACATACGTACTCAAATCGGTGTCACCGAGATGAGAAAGTCGGTCCCACCGAGAATGGCAAACCCTAGTCTTTGGAAGAATCGGACTAACCGAGATTGTATTTTCGGTCCCACGAAAATCCCAACGTTCTAAGATTTGAACTTTCGGTCTCACCGAGTTGTCAACTTCGGTCCGACCGAGATTGGTCAAATGTGTAGCAGTTGGATTTTATGTGGAGGATATAAATACCCTCCACCTCCTCTTCATTCGTGGAGAGAGCCATCGAAAGAACTACCACTCCTACCTTACATTTACGAGAAGAAAACTACCTACCCTTGTGTTGAGATCAAGTTGCTCCACTCCCACCATATGAAACTTGATTTCTAGTCTTCCCAAGTTGCTTTCCACTCAATCCTTTCTTCCACCACAGCCAAATCGGTGAGGAGAGTTGAGTGTTGGGGAGATTATCATTTGAAGCACAAGAGCAAGGAGTTCATCATCACCAACACCATCTATTACCTTTTGGAGGTGGTGCCTCCTAGATTGGTTAGGTGTCGCTTGGGAGCCTCCGTCAAGATGTGGAGTTGAACCAAGAAGTTTGTAAGGGCAAGGAGATCGCCTACTTCGTGAAGATCTACCCCGAGTAAGGCTAGTCCTCCGTGGGCGTAAGCCATGATGGCATAGACAAGGTTGCTTCTTCGTGGACCCTTCGTGGGTGGAGCCCTCCGTGGACTCTCGCAATCGTTACCCTCCGTGGGTTGAAGTCTCCATCAGCGTGGATTGGCGATAGCACCACCTATCGGAACCACGAGAAAAATCTCCGTGTCTCCAAATTGCGTTTGCTCTTCTCCACCTCTTATTTACTACATGTGCAATTTACTTTCCGCTGCCATTACTCTAGAATTGCATGTGTAGGGTGATACTTGACTTGGTTATCATTGTGAACTTGCTAAAAACTTGTCCTAATCAAAAGGCTAAACTTTTAAATTATCAAGTAGTCTAATCACCCCCCCTCTAGACATACTTCCGATCCTACAAGTGGTATCAGAGCTTTGGTCTCCATTGGATTGGTTTCCATTGCATTGGACTCCATAAGCTTGGTTTCACAACCTAGGAGAGTATGGCGTCTAGTGAGGTAATTTTCAGTAGAGGTCCTTACTTTGATGGTTCAAATTTTGCTAGTTGGAAGCATAAAATGAAAATGCATATTCTTGGACATAACCCTGCCGCATGGGGCATTATTTGTGTTGGCTTGCAAGGTGAGTTCTTGAGGAAGGAAAAGTTCGGATCGCGAAGCTCTGCGGATGAGTTGCGGATGTTCTGAACAATGCTCAAGCTTGTGACATTCTCTTCAATGCTTTGTGTCCCGAGGAGTTCAACAAGATCAGCCGTCTTGAGAATGCAAAAGAGATTTGGGATACTTTGGTCGAAATGCACGAAGGTACCGAGTCCGTGAAGGAATCAAAGCTAGATGTTCTTCAAGGTCAACTTGACAAGTTCAAGATGAAGGAAGGTGAAGGAGTCACTGAAATGTACTCTAGGCTTGCTCTCATCACCAATGAGATTGCTGGCTTAGGAAGCGAAGAAATGACCGACCGATTCATCATCAAGAAGATTCTCAGAGCTTTGGATGGAAATTATGACACCGTGTGCACTTTGATCCAAATGATGCCAAACTACAAGAATCTCAAGCCTACCGAAGTCATTGGAAGAATTGTTGCTCATGAGATGACACTTAAAGATAAGGAAGAGCTTCACAACAAGTCAAGTGGTGCTTACAAAGCTACAGTTGAAGCTCCTACAACCTCAAGTGACAAGCTGGTTTCCAATGAAGAGATAAGCCTAATGGTGAAGAACTTCAACAAATTCTACAAGAGTAGAAGCAAGGAAAGAAGCTCAAAGTCTAGATCATATGATGAAAAGAGATCTTCTAGTCGTGATCGAAACTGCTACAATTGTGGAAGACCCGGACACTACTCAAATGAGTGTTCGACTCCCCACAAGAGAAGAGAAGAATCTCCAAGAAGAAGAAGCTCAAGAGAAGAGTCGCCTCGGAAAGAGAGAAGGAGTAGAGATGATCGTTATGAACGAAGATCCTCTCGGAGAAGCAAGGATTCGGAAAGGAAAGACAAGTCATCAAGGAGCTACACAAGAAGAAAACATCAAGCTCATGTTGGTGAATGGGTCTCGGCTCCGACTCAACAATCACTCCGAAGAAGCTATCACTCCAACTCGAATCTGATCAAGATGAAGGTGTTGCCGGTCTTGCTCTCGTATCCTCCAACTCCAACCCCTATGACTTGTTTGATTCACCAAATGAGGGAATTGGAAGATGCTTCATGGCTAAAGGCCCCAAGGTATCACACCCTGAATTCATTGACTTTGATAGTGATGAAGATGACTTGCTTGGTGAAGATGAGCTTTTACATGACAAATCTAGTGAGCTTAGTAATGATGAACATGCTAATAGTCTTTATAGTCGAGAAGAGTCGAATGACAATGCTATGAAGGTGATTGAGCGTCTAACTAAAGAACTAAAACTCTTAAGTTAGCTCATGAAACAACTCAAGAAGATCATAGAGAGCTTCTAAGATCTCATGAGAAGCTACGCTTCGAGAAGCTCAATCTAGAGCAAGAACATGAGTTTCTAAAAGCTATCAATGACGATCTTCGAAAGAAGAGTTCTTCATATCTTGCCAAACGACTTCTCTTGTCAAATTTCTTGCCACCTATTAAAACTAAGCATGACAAGCATAAGAAAATTCTTCATCTAGTAGTAACAATATTCATGCTAAATCCAATGTTGTTACTCCTAGTAGTTCTCTTGATTCCACTAACAATGTTTCAAGCCAAGTTTCACTTGAGCAAGAAAATAGTCTATTGAAAGGGATTATAGAAAAGGTGTCTACAAGAGCCTTGCGGAAGCAAGAACTTTGAGGAAATTGTTACAAACAAGGAAGACACGGAAGAATCAAGGAATTGGTTTTGAGCGAAAGTTCAACGCCGAGGGTGTTGAATGGGAAGAAGGTCAATATCACACTCCAAAGTTTGTTTCTCAAAAGGAGAAGTATGATCCTACTTCTTCCAATGTGGAACAAGCTCAAGATGATCTTCCACCACAAGACCACAAGCTAAAAGGCAAGGACAAGCTTCAAGAGGAGATTGATGCATTCATTGAAGCACCCAAGGCCATGGTCAAGTGGGTTCCCAAGGCAACTTCAAGTTCTACTTCGTCAAGCTCAACTACTACCCCAAGGATTCCCATCAAGATGATGTGGATCCCAAGAAGAAGAACTAGAGAGTTCTTGAGGTGACTCATAACAATCTTCACTCACATTCATTTTGGCAAGAACTTGTGCAATCAACTTCCACATCTTGCACTAGTTCATGGAGTCACAAACCCTCATGTTGGTAAGTCAAGGGACAAGGTAATCATTGCTTTCATGGACATCATCTATTGTGTACTTCAATCTATGTCCATGGATATCCTTGTTTGTTCCTTGTGGGACTAACCCATGTAGGTATTGAAAGTGCCCAATCCAAGGATTGCTCCCAACTCTTGATGATCTTCATCAACATTGAGCATCCACATCTTCAACATCTACATGAAGTCTTCTCGACAACCCAAGGTTAGTTTGACCCTTTAAAAGGGTTCTCACATCAAGGGGAGCTTTGCTCTTAAGAATTGAGCTAAAGCATCTTCAAATGATGTGAACACATTAATGCTTTATGTAAAAGTGGTAACCCCACTTGTGCTTAAGCGATGAGTATGACCTATGATCAAATGTTCTCATTTGACTCCTAAGTCAATATACTCATATATAGATGACCTAGTCATCGCCAAATTGTGTGCTAGTTGCTAGTGTTTTGTTTGTGCATGTTTGACACATGTTTCATTTGCTATCTTATTGTGTGAGCATGTTGGATGCATGATTTTATCCATTCAAGGACATCCATTTGTTGCTTTGGTCTTTTGGATTTTTCTTTTAACCAAATGGATGGACAAGAATGCCTAAGTTCCTCCTAGCTATCTATGCTTTCTTGTCTCAAACTCTATTCATGCTTATATCACAAACTTTGAACAAGACTTTTTGGACGGACCGAGTGAGGAGCACTTTCGAGCCACCGATCCGTCAAAAGCTTAAATTCCAAAACCTTCTAAGTACTTTCGGTCAAACCAATATACTCAAATCGGACGGACCAAATCACTTGGATTGATCTAGGTTTTCACCTCGGTGAAACCGAGTTGCAATTCGGCGTGATCAAGTGAGTAATCGCTTGCGCTTAACCATCTTGGTCCCACCGAAGTTTTCCAACTTCGGTCCCACCGACAACGAAGGGTATATATACCCGAGGGCAGCGCGCTTGATTATTCCTTCAAACGTCTCGCCCTCAAACCCTTATTGCCGTCGCCGTGGTCTCCGGATCGTCTCCGCCATCGCTCAGGCGCCCTCGCCGCTGGTCTCCATCGCCGTCAGCGGTCTATCTCATCGCGCCGTTGCGCCGTAGTGAAACTCCACCTAGTTGGGTGAGTTTCGATCTCTCTCGCTTCAACCTCGATTCAATGCACGATAGGTTTTGCCTAGCTTCTTGCCAAGTTTGAAATCTTCCTATCCAGCAGATTAGTTCTTAGAACAAAATTCGAGTGAAAATTTTAGGGTTAGGTTTCCGCGAACACATCTCGGTGTGACCGATTCTACATTCTCGGATGACCGATTTGGCCTCGGCCATTGCCTTTGCACTTTTCGGTCCAACCGAAGTTGTGCAAATCGGTAAGACCGAAATGAGGATTTAGTGAAACCCTAGTGTTCTCGGCTAGACCGAAACCCATTTCGGTCCAACCGAAAGTGGTGTGAATGGTTACTGTTTAGACACTTGGATTCACGAATTTTAGACTCGGTCGAGACCGAAATGCATTCTGTGAAAACCTAAAACTGAAGTTTGAACTCATTCTTTTTGCAAAACTTCGCAGTTTGTGATAACTCTTCTATTCGCCTATACCTATTCTATTCACGGGTTGTCGGTCATATCCGATGCAAGTGACAGCGAACAGTCCGAATCACCGGTTGAGATTCGAGAGGCGCACTAGTCTGAAGCAAGCAGTTTTTCGATGATGGTGAGAGGAGCACCCCAAGTGGTTTGCCTCCTGCTGCCACCAGGGCCAGGAAGAAGAGAAATTCTGATGAGGAGGATTCTGACTTTGTTGCTGAGGAGGAGATTACATCCAAGCCTAAGAGGAAAGTGGTTGCCAAAGACTATCAAGGGCCACATATAAAGAAAGGCACCAGCAAAGAGAAGAAGTCCACAGTTGCAAAGAAGCTGAGCATGGAAGAAGAAACCTCCAGCAAGATAAAGAAAACTTCCAAGAGGAAGAGGTTAGTTCATGATGAAGCTGATGATGATTCTGATGAGGAAGCACCCCAGCCTCCTTAGAAGCCTAAGTTGATGGGAGATGCCATCAGGGCAGGAGCACCCACTAAATCTAAGCCATCAGCTCCAGCAAAGGCAGCCCAAGCCAAACCTGCTGCCAAGCCTAAGAAAACAGTAAGAAATATTCACCTTGAGAGAAGAAGAAGGACAATGTGCCACCACTGAATCGATGAAGAGGCACATGTGTTCTTTGAAACTTAGATGTAAACCGCCACCACAATGATGCTCATCCTCGAGCGAAAATATGAAGGAAAGGAAGGACAAAGGTCTCGAGGCTATGGAGGCAAGTTGATCCATATGCCACCGGAGAAGGACAACTGTTGACTCAAGGTTCCACACCGAGAGCAACAAGATTTCTATGAGGCAGTCCTCATGGACAAGAAGCCAATTATTCTTGACACGGATATGTTGACTGGAAATACATCGACAGTGAAGAGCACGAGACTACTTCCCACATGTGCATGATAGCTTCACCGCATGTGGAGTTGCAGAGTTCGTTGGTCGGTATTTGCTTGGAATGATGAAATGATCATGCGGTTCTATGCCACAAACACATTTCTATCCAGATGGCAGAATTGTATGGATGGTGAAGGCGGAGATTCTCTTCAACAGTTGAAGAGTGGGCTGCACTCTTGACGCTCCAGCATCAAGAGATGATGATGTTGATGTCTATGGAATCCCCAAGAAGAATCACGAGTCTATGAGGAACATGTACAATGAGGTACCAGCCAAGGATGTTGAGATATGGAAGCTTGGATCGATGTATCATCTTGAGCAGGTCTCCCAACCACCAACACCATTACGAGGCATACATTGATGCCCAAGTCGAGACCATCGCATGATAAGAGGCTATTCTATCAACATGCTGCACATTCTAGATCGAAGACACCTTTTAAGGTGATGGACACGATAGTTGAGACTATCAAGAGGACAACAGCAGACTGAAGAGGTCATGTGGGTTTGCCCGCACATTCAGATGCTCATCAATGCCAAGTTTGGCACGGGCACCTACTTGTTGGATAGACCCCACTTGCCACTGCAGCTGAACATGAAGATAATGAAGTTGTGATGACCGAGGATGATCCCACATCTGTTGAAGGACAAGCTAAGTCTGAAGCTGCCAAACAAGCCAAAGCGAGAAGGAAGCAAAGCAGCAGAAGAAAGCCCAAGGCGTTGGAGAACAACTTCTTGAAGCCACTCGGAGGATTGAACTACGCTTTGGCCAGCATAGTGCAATCTCGGGAGAGTCTTGAGAGGATAGTTGAAGACAAGTTCCATGCTCGGATGTCAAGTTGGTGAAGTGCAGTCCTTGTCAACAAGCTTGAGGCGGATATCGAGGAAGCCAAGAGGGAGAAGGCAGAGCTCATGAAGGAGATGCAGGATGACCTTGTTGAGGATGACTATGAGCAGCTGCTCCAGTGCCCACAAAGCCCAGATCAGCTGCTATTCGGTGGATGACCCGAGGGCTACAAACATCAGCACCTCCCACAGCTCCGTCAGTTCCAGCTCCAGTGTCCACTCCTCCAGCTCCACAGACTTCAGCTGAAGCCTTTGCAGATGCAGCTATCTCCACTCCATCAACGCAGACAGGAGCCGCCAAGCAGAGTCCCTAGTGACGCTTAGCTCTATACCTTCGAACTTTTGGTAACTTGTTGCCAAAGGGGAGAAATTGTATAGATCATAGGACTTCGAGAGAGAGTGCTCGTTTTTGCTCTTTCGTTTGCGGTTTTCCTTGAGATACTTTTGAGTTCTTGAGACATTTCGTGTGTTTGATACTACGTTTGCTCTATCTTGATGAGTGCTTGATCATACTATGCTTAATGTGTGCTTAATGCTTATCATATTCTATTCACATCTTGTATGATCATTTACTCATGTCTTGGTGATTGGGTGCATGCTATTCATTCTTATCATTTTGTGCGCTCCACCAAGATGTATGTGACATGGAAGAGTGACCCATGATCCTAATCGATTGTGCATTTGCATTCAAGCGCAAATCTTAAATAATGCACAAATTTAGGGGAGCTCTTGCTTATCACATACTTCTCAAAGCGACGATGTTATTCATTGATTATATCATTTGTCGAAGCTTTGATCTATATGTTGTCATCAATTACCAAAAAGGGGGAGATTGAAAGTGCAACTAATCCCCGGGTGGTTTTGGTAATTAATAACAACATATATATCATTGAACTAATTGTTTCTTGAGAATATTTCAGAAAGTTCGGTGATATGGGTATGGCAATGACTGATGATGTGGACCCTCAAAATGCTAAGGAAAACATTGGCAAAAGCTCAAGACTCTATTTTTGGTTTAGTGATCCAAGATCACATTGAGTCTATAGGAAAGCCAATACTATTAAAAGGGATGAGGTTATGATGATGATCTGGTTGCTCAAAGTGCTTAGTGATTTATCTCCCAAACTATCGCAATCTTTCATTCCAACATATACTCATAAGTAATCTCGGTCCCACCGATTCCATAAACTCACCACACCGAGATGAACCACCTCACCATATACCCAAACCCTAGAAATTTCAGATTTTCCGATTCCAAACTCGGTCTTACGAAACTAGTGTTGCCAACCTTCAGAACATACAGACTCAAATCGGTGTCACCGAGATGAGAAAGTCGGTCCCACCGAGAATGGCAAACCCTAGTCTTTGGAAGAATCGGACTAACCGAGATTGTATTTTCGGTCCCACCGAAAATTCCAACGTTCACAAGATTTGAACTTTCGGTCTCACCGAGTTGTCAACTTCGGTCTGACCGAGATTGGTCAAATGTGTGTAATGGTTGGATTTTGTGTGGAGGCTATAAATACCCCTCCACCTCCTCTTCATTCGTTGAGAGAGCCATCGAAAAGAACTACCACTCCTACCTTACATTTACGAGAAGAAAACTACCTACCCTTGTGTTGAGATCAAGTTGCTCCACTCCCACCATATGAAACTTGATTTCTAGTCTTCCCAAGTTGCTTTCCACTCAATCCTTTCTTCCACCACAGCCAAATCAGTGAGGAGAGTTGAGTGTTGGGGAGATTATCATTTGAAGCACAAGAGCAAGGAGTTCATCATCACCAACACCATCTATTACCTTTTGGAGGGTGGTGCCTCCTAGATTGGTTAGGTGTCGCTTGGGAGCCTCCGTCAAGATGTGGAGTTGAACCAAGAAGTTTGTAAGGGCAAGGAGATCGCCTACTTCGTGAAGATCTACCCCAGTAAGGCTAGTCCTCCGTGGGCGTAAGCCATGATGGCATAGACAAGGTTGCTTCTTCGTGGACCCTTCGTGGGTGGAGCCCTCCGTGGACTCTCGCAGCCGTTACCCTCCGTGGGTTGAAGTCTCCATCAACGTGGATTGACGATAGCAGCACCTATCGGAACCACGAGAAAAATCTCCGTGTCTCCAAATTGCGTTTGCTCTTCTCCACCTCTTATTTACTACATGTGCAATTTACTTTCCGCTGCCATTACTCTAGAATTGCATGTGTAGGGTGATACTTGACTTGGTTATCATTGTGAACTTGCTAAAAACTTGTCCTAATCAAAAGGCTAAACTTTTAAATTGTCAAGTAGTCTAATCACCCCCCCTCTAGACATACTTCCGATCCTACACAATGGCAAAACAGTCATTATCTAGTGATTACATAGCTAACAATGTGTCGCGGGAAACGAACACCTATGGGACCGGGGTCCCTTTCGGTTCGGCGAGGGGCGGAGATCGCACGAAGAGCGGATCGAGGCGGAGCACACGAGCGATTTTACCCAGCTTCGGAGCTCTCCGGAGAGATAATACTCCTACTGCTGCTTTGTGGTTGTATTATGTTCTTGCTCGAGAGCGTGGGAGTGTTCTGGTTTCGAATGAGTCAAACTCCCCTACGTTGCGCATGGGCCTCCTTTTATATGCTAAAGGGGTCATCGACAGGTGGCAACGCGTGCGAGGGTACAAATGTAAAAAGAGTGGTTGGTACAGCTACCTCTACAGTGCATCCTACCTAACTCCGACGGCAGGGGACAAGAGCATTTAATGCCCGTCCGCGTCGCCCAAACAGTGCAGAAAAGCGACCGTTAGGGGCGCCACCGTTCGCCACGATGGCCATCTCGTCATCTCCGCTCGCCACCTAGCACCGCTTGGCTGCACAGCCTCTTGCCACGTGCGCGTGGAACGGTCCTGTGGCGACACGTTGGCGGATGTGCTGGAGCGTGGGCACAGAGTGGCGGCCTGCCGCAGCAAGCGCCTTGCCGCGGTCGTTGTCTTGTCGCGCCCGGAAGCTTGTCGCTCGTCGGGTCTTGTCGGGACACGCGGTGCGTCACGGCAAATTCCTTGAAATGCCTTGGTTGGCCTTCCCGGCAAGCTCCTCTTGCCGGGGCCTTGTCTTTCCCGGCAAGCTCCTCTTGCCGGGGCCTTGTCTTCTTGGCTTGGACACTTTGTTCTTGAATGGCTCCAAAGGAAACACGGAGGACCTTGGCGGGCACCCGGCAAGCCTTGCCGCGGGGCGCTGCGACTGCCCGTGCACAAGTTCGGGATACTAGTGTACCCCTACTCTAGTACACCGACACAATGTTATCATACCTAACTCTAGCAGTTAGGACAAAGTGCATTAAATGCACTGCTAGGTGTCACGCTGAGGATGCAGCCTGGCAAACATGTCGTGCGACCTAATTGTCTTCTGCTTATCTGCTTGACATACCTCTAGATTGGTGTCATGTGAAGGTAATTTGTCTCCAACAGGGCTACCACGTTCTTAGTGGAAGCCACTTACTCACTTGGGGCTCGAGACCGCATTCATAAGTGATTTGCATCGCTGCTTGGTGGTACCTTGGCAGGGAGATGTGCCCTTGGTAGCCCCGGCAAGCCTGCCGGGGATATCTTGGATTCGTCCTTCGGGCGGCCTCGACCTAACCGGGCGCTCCTGCCCAACAAGGGGGGCTTTACCAAGGTAGTTCTCTGTTGTTTTGTTTGTCTTGGCCTTCCTAATTCACTCCTTGATCTCACGAAGAGTGGTTCTTCTACTTTGGTCTTGCTTTGGATGTTGGTGTTGGATATTGGGTGCTAGCGTTCCTGTGTATAAGTCTGGGCAACAAACATGATCGCTTGTTGCACCGCCACGCTCGCAAGCATCCGCAACTATGAAAGAAGAATTATGATAAATCTAACCATAGCATTTAACATATGGATCCAAATTAGCCTCTTATAGAATACCGCATAGAGTATGGTTTAATGTTCTGTCACTCTAGCAACCCATCATCTAATTACTACTCCACATGCATTCCCTTAGGCCCAATGATGGTGAAGTGTCAAGTAGTCGACGTTCACATAACACCACTAAGGGAAACAACAACATACATATCATCAAAATATCGAATGAATACTAAATTCGCATGATTACTTATGACAAGACTTCTCCCATGTCCACAAGAACAAAAGTAACTACTCACAGATCATCTTCATCTCTAAGATCAGAGGGGTATTGAATAGTATTATGGACCTCAACATATAATCTTCCACCAAATAAACCAACTAGCATCAACTACAAGGTGTAATCAACACTACTAGCAACCCATGGGTACCAATCTAAGATTTTGATACAAAGATTAAATAGAAGAGATGAACTAGGGTTTGAGATGAGATCGTGCTGGTGAAGATGTTGATGAAGATTGGTCCTCCCACGATGAGAGGGTTGTTGGTGATGGTGATGGCTTCAATTTCCCCCTCCCATAGGAAAGTATCCCCAGTGGAATCGCTCCAACGGAGAGCAAAAGTGCTCCTTCCCAAGTTCCGCCTCGAGATGGCGGACTCCATGCCGAAAGTCCTCTCCTTATTTTTTTCAAGGGAAAATGTGCTTATATACTAGAAGATGGGCACCGGAGGCTGGCCAAGGGCCCCACAAGCCACCAGGGCGCGCCTAGGGGGTGGCCGTGCCCTGGTGCCTCATGGGCACCTAGGTGGCCCCCTCTTATATTTATTTTCTCCAATTTTTTATTTATTCCAAAATAAATCTCCATGCAATTTTAGCTCATTTGGGGATGTAAAGAATAGGTATCTCTGACATCGCTTTTCCAGGTCCAGAATTCCAGCGGCTGGCAATCTCCCTCTTCATATAACTCTTGCATATTAAGAGAGAAAAGACATTAGAATTGCTCCACCAAGTGTTATATTCATTAAAAACTCTATAAATAAGAGTAAGAAAACAAGATGCAAAATCGATGTATCACTAAGCACATACTGATTTGTAACCAAGTAATCATGCACTAGACATATAGCAAAAACATCTGCAAATAGCTAGTACTACACAAACGGAAATAAATAGGGTATTATAAACGTGTTATACCCTCCAGTAGGCCAGGCAGAAGCCGTGGCAGCAATGGTGATAGTGATTTCCTCGGCAACCTATTTGAAATATGCCCTAGAGGCAATATTATTTTATTATTGTATTTCCGTGTTTATAATTAAGAGTTTATATTCCATGTGCTATGATCCTGGAATATGCAATTCAGTGGAAAACTAGTCTGCATGTGTGGAATGATAAACGGTAAAATAAGATAACTTGTCTTGCCTCTAAGACTAGCTAAAGTGTTGTTAGGGATCACGTTTTCTAGATCTTAGGATATCGTTAAGTGTAACGGTAGTCCTAAAAGAACATTGATAGTATGACATTAGAAGAATGATCATATTGAATCGATGCTAACTTGTTTGTTATAGTTTGAGATAACATTGTCATAAGTTAATTGTTATAACATGGAGTGTTAACATTTGTTTTAGTTCCTTATACCATGAGAGTATCATAGTCACTTCTTACCGTACGACACGCATTGGGGTTGCTCAAACGTCATCTGTAACTAGGTGATCATAATGACAACTTACAGGTGCATCGAAAAGTTTGACAAGGGTAGATAGCTTGAGAGTGGAATTTGCTCCTCCGACGATAGAGAGATATTCTTAGGACCTTTAGATGTTACAGCATCCATCCTAGTCTGGCCAAACATACATGACTATGTCACGGAGATGCCGGAACTCGATAAAGAAGAACAACATCGATAACGAGGAGACTGATATAGTAAGCATCTGTATGACTCAAGGGGATGCCAATATATCTCACCTCAGGATTTTGTAAAGTATGGCGAAGCAAAGGGAACATCACATGATAATCAAAGGTTCACACAAATTTCATTCGTGTAATCATAGGGATTGATATGGACGTCCACGGTTCCGCTATCGGTCATTGAACGAAGGGGCTTCTTTCATGTCTATGATTTACCAAACCTACGGAGTCACAGGCTTAAGGTAATGGTGATCAGCTGGGTGTTAGTAGGACGAGTGTATCAAGGATTCATTTGTGGAATTGTTTCATTAATATATGGAATAGTTCCGAGAGGAACTGGACGCGCTTTAGAGTCACGAAAAGGGTTTCAGAGTTTATCGGGCAATACCCACTACTAGGGAAAAGCCTAGCAGTACCGTGGGTATTTGTTGTATCAGTAGCGCAGGTACCCACGCTACTGATACGGCGCTACAGCTGACATGTAGCAGTAGCGCGGGCGGACCCACGCTACTGCGATACATTGGTAGAAGTAGCGTTCTTTTGAGCAACGCGCTACTGCTAATAGCTGCAACGCTTTTAATTAAGACGCGCTACTTGTAAGAGCGCGCTACTGCTAACTTTATTCCCCTCACTACTGGTAGTTTTACTAGTTTCTGTCTTTTTTTTGCATATTTGTTTTGTATTTGAACAGGCTTTATACAATAATCTTTAGCATATCATGCACATACAAATGTAATCATAGCATATACATACAAATAGTCTCATCAAATCATGTCATCATCCAACACAAAGTGGTCTCTTGTCATCATCTCGAAAATAGCGATACAAGTCTCGAATACCTGCAACTACATCGTCATCCATCTAAACAATGATATACGTGAGAAGAGCTATCACTATCAGTGAGAGCAGAACTATGTAGTACATGAGGCGGCAGTTATGAGTCCTCTCTCACCCTAGCATGAACCTCATGTAACTAGCTTCTGCTTGTTGTCTGCTTTTCAAGCCTTTGTGGATGACGCTCGATACCCGCTCCACTTGCGCCGGACACTGAGGCCACTCATCGTACACTCCTGGAAGCTTCCCTTTGTACATGAGGTAGCACTGCTTCTTCGCCACAAAGAATCTAGGTACCTGTTAGAGATGCATCTTCATCAAGAGAATGTACAATCATATGCAAAAAAATATACTTGAGCAATATGAAAAAGAAAGGGTTAGCAACTAGATGCAACATATAGTAAACATATAAATAATCAACACAGTTTCATCATACGCAGACTAATTAACTAGAGATACATAGTTCATCGTACCCAAACTAACAAAGTAGCATTACACAAGTTTGGCAGGGACCATGGACATCACAAAGTTTCATCGCTACCGCAACTATACAAGTTCAACTTACACATATCATCATCATCGACATCGTAAATCACTAGAAGTTCCATCCTTCCAAATCATCGAGGATGCACCCTAGCTTCTTGAATGGCGTGAGGTCCTGACGTTGCATGCCTATGCTAGTTTAGACGTCAGCTCGCCATATAGGGCTATAGTGGAACAACCGCTTCTCTTTGACGACTTTGTTCATGATGATCGTCGCAATGTCCCTCTGGATGCGAAAAAAGTTATCTCTAAGTTTATAATCCGCTTCTCCATGAGATTCTACCCACTTGGAAATATGATCATTGTTTCTTCTTGTCATGGGAAGCTTTTGGTGATCCCTTTTGAACTCCATCATGAGATGGAGGAGGTAGAATCCATCGTTCTTGCTTGGTTTTGGGACATGGATGCAACAGAGTTTTATGCGAGAAAGCCGTCTTATTGTTCCTTTGTTTCCTGAACTGTAGGTGGCCACCCCTCAAGCTGAAACCTTGGAGAGCATCATCTAGAAATATTCATTACTTCAGTGTAGTCCCTCTTCTAGTAGTTTCTGGTAGGGTCGAAATACACGCCGTGGGAAACTTGTGGGTAAAGAATGATAAGGACGGTGCGCCCGTTGCTGCGGGGAAAAAAACTACTCAAATTATTCTACATTTGAGAGAGAAGGAATGATTGAAATGTATGAAAGGGTTGCCCGGCTTTGACTTACTTTGGATGTTAAGGCAGGAGGACAATTTCCTGGTCCTTATTCTGTACCATGAAGTTTTTGAGGTACTCCCTAGCAGTTTTACGCTCAAAGTCGCTGAGACTCAAGGAGGACTCATGCATGTAGTATGGATCCGCCACATAGATTTGCAAGACTTCTTCTCTCTTCATAATGGAGCTCATATGTAGCGCAAAAAGGCGGATGATTGTACAATCGAGCCGCCTTGTCAGAAACATCCCGAAGATATGCTCAAACCACGGGAAGAACACCTCCGCGGGCCGTGTGTCGACGTAGCACTTACCCTCAGGCACACGAGCCATGTATTGCGGATATCCTGGATCCTTCGAGGCTAGTAGGCTTTTCTCAGTCGAGAGCACATGGCTGTGAAGTGTCATGAGATCCCCTGATATTGCCTCTAGTGGTTTCGGCAGTAGCATCAACTCGCCCGTGACATGGAACATGGCCGCACATTTGACAGGTACACGCTCTTCAAAATCCGCCGTCTGGCTGTTATGTCCTCTGGCTTGTTTGTAGGCAGCAGAGCCTCTCTTCGCCGGTCTCTTCCTCTCCTTTTTCTTGGGTTGGCCTTCCAGACCCTTCCTTAACCCCTGCCACAGTGTTGTCGGGCTAAGCACTGTACGACCCTCGACTAGTTGAGCCTATTTTGAGGCGGCATCTTCAAGCGTGTCCTGTGAGGATTGCATGAAGAGAGACTTCTTACAGTCCCTGCTAGGACGTTCCTGCTCGGGCAGATCATCCATATTCTCATCAGCATTCTGATAGCCCGAGTCATCATATGGCTGACTCATCATATCTAAGTCACCATCATAGGTGCCTGTATTGAGGAACCGAAGGGGGTCCTTGTCCATCTCATCATCCATTCTTTGTTCTACGGAGGCGATTACATCAGCCACTATTGGCCCCCCTTCATCACGTCGTCTGCCACTCTTACTCGGCACTACATGCGCTGGTAATTGCATAGGCAGGGTGGTGGTGTTCATACCTGCTTGTTGATGTGTGGTTATTGGTGCGCTCTCGGCTGGCTCCAGACGAAGAAGATTCTTCAGCCATAGCAGCACCCAACCCTTGCAGTTTCCAAGCCGCAACAGGGTCTCGTCGTCCTCTCCCCCTAGCCGTACTGGAGGAGGCAAATCCTCGTGGCCTGATTTCACACTTGACAAGGTAACCCTAAAGTGCCCATCGGGCATCAGCTGGCCATGGAACGTGAGTTCTAAGGGCTTCATTATCACCGTCTTTCCCACATCCACCTTCTGTCCATTGATCAAGTAGAGCACGGTGCATGGGGTTTTGTCGGCCTGCAAACACATGTTTGCGGTGTAAAACATATGAAAGGCAACGAAAATGAAATATTCTAGATATTTGTTGGTGTGACATGTAATTACCATGAGGGCGTCGAGCTCAGCCAAAGACGAAGGCCCGCCTAGTGCGCCAGAGACTAAGGACGGGCTGCTATGAGCTGGTGCCAGTGCGGGTGCGGGAGAAGACGTGGTTGCATGAGCAGGTGATGGTACAATGGTGTTGTTCACCGTGTTTCTCCCAGCAAAACTGGGCATGGGGAAATCATCTACTGTCTTGTTTGGATTTTCCTTCGTCCAGTTGATAATAGTCGGGATCAAGTTAGTAGCGAAATTATTTTCGTAGGCTTCTACAGCTGCAGCAACTGCCTGCTGTAGCAACTATTTTTTCTCCTCTGCTATTATTTTCACCTCCTTAGCAACTTTTTTCTCGAATGCAAGCTTCACCTTCTAGTCGATGTCCGCCTGACTAAACTTCTTTTTCTGCTTCTTGGCCTCCGGGCCCTTTGTCACAGCCCCAGAGTTGTTTGTAGTTAGTGGCATCTGCATCCATGCATCATGTTTGATTTCAAAGGAAATTTGTAGTGGGGATGACCAAACCCTAGCACTAAAGCAATTCAAATAGGTTCAACTAAGAAAATATTTTTCAATGAATCCAAATGGCCTTAAAAAATGTTCACCATTTTTGGGAAATCTTTGAAACAAATAACGGAGATATTGCACATTTTTCCATGACATTTGGATTATTGAATTAACTCATATTGTATTTGAATTGGGGCATTTAAATCCTATAAACATTTTTAAATGCTCTAATAATTCTGAAACTAGTTTTGGGTTGTTAGGAATAATCCCAAAAGAGCCCACAATTATTTTCAGGATTTTTGAAACGTTTGGTATTTTAATAAAGCCCAACAGATTGCAGGAAAATTAGAAAACAAAACAAATTAGTAAACAGAGAGAGAGAGGGTCACTGGGCCACTTACAGCGCGCCCATCTGCAGATCTGCTGGCGCTGCGATCGTCGTCTCCACCGTGCGCCTCCACTGGCGTGTGCTCGCCGAGTGCACTCGCTGCGCACACCACCTGCACCTCCTCCTCGCTAGCTTGCGTGGCGCCATGAACAGAACCATGAGAGCCGTCGGGATCGCTCCGACCGCCCGTCACTCTCTTCGCTCCTCACCCCTCCTCTGTTTCTCGACGCGACCACCGCGGAGCTTCGTCGCCGCCGCCGCCGATTGCCGCAGCCATCGCCACCCCTCGCCCATCCGCCGAGCTCGGAGCTCGCCGACCCCTCTTCCTTCCCACCGAGCCAAGCCCCTCGGGAAGCTCAGCATCGCCTCCATGCCATCGTCTTCGTCCTCGACCGCCGCGATGGTCGCCCGCCGATTCGCCGTCACGCGTGCGCCCGAGTCCGCCGAGACCGCCGTCCAACTCACTGTGAGCTTCGCGTCTTTCCCTTCCTTCCGGGCTCGTTCCTATCCGTAGTCGCTGATTCCACCGGAGCCGCGAGCTCGCTCCGCCCGCCATGCCGCCGCCGTTACCACCGACACCTAGAGCCGCAACCGACCGCACGTGAAGCGCCGTGCATCACAAGGTGCCGTAGCACCCTCCGTGGCCTCTGCGCCAGGTATATACGCCGACCCGAGCACACCCGCACGCCGGCCGCCGCCTCACTCGCCGCCGACGCTGTTTCCGGCCACCCCAGCACCTCCCACTGGCACCACTGACGCGCGAGTCCACCAGCAGCATGCAGCGCCTCTCCGCCGTCGATTTGGTCGACGGAGGACCAAACCCGAAGCCCGCCGCCGTCTCGGCCCTCGCCGGCGGCTAAACGCCGGCGTGTTGACCACTTTGACCGGCGGGGTTTGACCCCCCAGCCACTGACGTGCGGGCCCGTCTCTGTTAACCTCTAGTCAAATTTAGATTAGTGCTAATTAACCACGACGGCTAGCTTAGTCACTAACCAAGGGCCAGCCCTAATTAACCTAGGTTAGTCCTGACGTAACACTAACTAACCCTGTTAGTTAGCTGTTACACCGACATGTGGGCCCCAGCCATCAGGTTTGACCTGGACTGGCGCCCGTTGACCTGATGACGTCACTATGAGGTCATGCTGACGCAATAATTCCTTTCTGGAATTTTAATAAATCCTAAATGATTTAATATATTCAGAAAATGGCCTAAACTTCTAAAATTCATATAAAATCAACCGTAGCTCCAAATCAAACAAATTATATATGAAAAATTATCAGAAAAATTCAAGGAATTCATCTGTACCATTTTCATGCATGTTTGAACAATGTTTGTCCTCTGTTTTGGACAAAACAAATAAAAGGGCATTTGAATAATCACATATGGAGTTTGAATTTGAATCTTGTATTCAAACCAACTTCATTTAATCTGTTGCTAGTTGCATTAGCTCAAAAACACCAGCATGTTGCCATGTCATAGCATGCATCATATTGTGCATTGCATTGATCGTGTATCTTCTGTGTTTGCCGGTGTTGTCCCCTCTCGATAGACGTGGTTCCGACGACGAGTTCGATGACACCGATGAAGAACTATATTATCTTCAGAAGTGCCAGGCAAGCAAACCCCCTTGTTCATTCCGATACAATCCCACTCTCTCGCTCCTGCTCTCTTTTCTTGCATTAGGACAACAACGATTCAATCATTACTTGCTGCGGTAGCTGAACCCTTTATCCTTTGCATGACCTGTCATTCCACAGTAAATAGATGAAACCCACTAGCATGAGTAGGAGTTGTTTGAGCCCTGTTGTGCCTACTCATTCATGCTTGTTTGTCATGCCTGCTATTGCTTAGAGTTGAGTCGGTCTGATTCATCGAGGGTGAATCAGAGGTGTGTGAACATGTCCTACTGTGTGTGAGCTAAGTGTGTGAACACGATTTGGTAAAGGTAGCGGTGAGAGGCCATGTAGGAGTACATGGTGGGTTGTCTCATTGCAGCCGTCCTCGAGAACTGAGTTACGTGTTTGTGATCCATGATTCAGCTACTACCACGCATTGGGCCCAAACCAATGGACCCTCTCGGCTTCTTAATCACCCTTGTCCTCTGTCCGGGGAGTTGCAAGTAGTTTCGTGTTTGTAGTATCTTTGGAGGCCGTCTTGCAGCGCTGACCGTAGGGGTGGGCTGTGATGCGGTAGGCACGTGGCACGGTGTACCGGCGCCTGCTTGGTGTCTCGGGAACCCTGTTCACATCGTTTGGGGCTGTGAGCGAAACTTGCCGAACTCCTCATAGATGGAACCCAAATAGGCGATAAACTTGGACTAGGGACTTGAGTGTTTAGGTAGGCCGTGGCCGACACCCACGCTGGGCTTCCGCTTGAAGGTTGCCGAGTACATGTCGTAAACGCGGTAAGTGGTGAGCGTGTGTGAAGAAGTACACCCTGCAGGTTAATATTATCTATTCAATAGCCGTGTCCGCGTAAAGGACTTCTGGGTTGCTTATATCAGTTCATAGACAAGTGAAAGTGGATACTCTAAAATACGCAAGATAAGCGTGAGTGCTATGGATGGCGTTCTCGTAGGGAGACGGAGCGGATCCATAGTGGTGTATTGATATGGTGAATATGTGGACTCGTAGCGCCACCTCAAAAGAGTTACTTGCGATCGTAGTTTAGGATAGCCACCGAGTCAAAGCTGGCTTGTCTTCTTTGTTAAACTCCACCATCCCTTTATTGATAATGATGCATATGTAGTTAGTTACGATGTAAGTCTTCTTTGGGTACATTTGTACTCACGTTTGCCTATTTTATGTTTTTTCGAGAGACTTCATCTCACTAGTAGTTCCGCGTGGACTTGACGCTTAGCTTGTTACCTCAGCTACGATCTTGTGCCCTCGGCAGATCTCGGTAGATAGTCGCTTTTCAGCCTTTTTCATTTATAGATGTCGTACTCGGACATGTTAGCTTCGCTTGTGCTTTGACTTGTATGCTCTCAATGTTGGGTCATGAGACCCATGTTTGTAATATCTCGCTCCTCGGAGCCTCTTGAATAAATACTTGAGTCGTAGAGTCATGATGTGATGCCATGTTGTATTTGCACATATCGAGCATATTGTGTGTATGTTATTGAAATGCTTGGTATGTGTGGGATCGACTATCTAGTTGTTTATCTTTAGTAGCCTCTCTTACGGAAATGTCTCCTAGTGTTTCCACCGAGCCATGGTAGCTTGCTACCTCCCGAACACTTAGGCTAGCCGCATGTGTCCTTCTTCGTTCTCGTATCTGTCCTTCGGGAAATGTCACGCGTTGAGTCCGGAGTCCTGTTAGCCCGCTGAGTCTGTTTATCGAGTCCTGCTAGCCCAGTGCTACAGCCCGAACTTACTCGCCGATGACCGACACGCTCGATCTTTGGTCATGGATGCTGTCCTGTAAGTCTGTGCCACTTTGGGTTTACGACTAGCCATGTCAGCCGGGCTCCTTATCATATGGATGCTAGCGACACTATCATATCGTGTGCCAAAAGGTGCAAACGGTCCCGGCAAAGGTAAGGCGACACCTGGGAATACCGTGCGTGAGGCCGCAAAGTGATATGAGGTGTTCGGACTAGATCGATGTGACATTGAGTCGGGTCCCGACAGCTTTGGTATCGAGCTTGATTGCTCAGAGGATTACCAAGCCAAACTGGTCGAAGTTGTGTCTAGAAATGCTTTAGTTATGTAAGGGAATTGATTGTGGGATGGAACGTAAGGCTCTTTTTACTTCTTATACCTCATGGCCTTCTGATCTGAGTCAACCTCTTCCTTTCTACGGGGATTAAGAACTAGGCCTTCTTATCTATCTATTAGGATGACGTGTTACTAATCCATAGACTTATGAAATTGTTAGTTTCAAATCTCAGCTTAGTTTTACTACTTCCGTATGTTCATAACTGTTGATCTTGAAACCTTGATATTGTGCTTCTGAGTGGCTATGCCACCATTTTTGTAGTATGTCTCCAATCTTTTGAGTATTTACAGCCGTTATGCTGTCCGAGTCATCCCAGGTTTCTAAATAGTCTGATGCACTTGCAAATCCTTTCCCTCTGGTTTTGATGCTCCTTTGAGCCAGGTTAATCACACTAAATGCTGAGTTGAGGTATTCTATTGCCTCGACATATATGTTGGAATTATTATTATGACCCTAGGTGTCTTAGGGGATCATCTAGTAATCTAGCTATGTTATGTGTTGCCGCAGTGATCATTACGCCAACATTCTCAAGCATCCGTGATGCCATTTAGTTCAGTAGGTATTCTATTCACGGGTTTTGAACCCAAGACTCACCCTACTTACCTCATGTTGATAGTGTTTGCTAGTTCCTTTAGGAAATTAGTAACCTTTGCATTAGTCCTCGAGGTCCGTGGTATTTCCTTCTTCCAAATACTATGAACCACTTTTGGCGTAAGTTTGTTAAACCAAAAGATCACAACAAGAGTGCTCTCGATGAGTCCTCCATTTTATATTGTGACTCTGCCAGGTTCTACCTTTCTCGCATGGGTTATCTGAAGAAATATGTTGAACTTGGTTCGACATACTAATCTATGCATCCACAACTCGAGAAAATTATATGTTCCTTTGAGTTGTCCTTCTTTAGTGGTATTCTCGACCCTCGTCAGTCAATTGATAGTCAAGAATATGTGTGCATCCGTTCATCGGTGCCTATTATTCTTGTGGTCCGACAAGCCATTCTATTCCAGAATGACTAGGAGAATCAAACTCCAGTATCTCATCCATTTCTAGGATTGGATCAAAGAAGTTGTACTTCGCAGATCAAAATGCCAATCCAGCTTTTGTTCTGTTCTACCTTGGAGTGTTACCATCTTTATGTCCGGACTGTCATGAGAATTGCACTACCTCTTATGAATTCTTGATGTAGTAATACTTCTTGCCATCATTGTTCATTCCTCGGTTCCTGTGTTATTGTAACCGGAATGCCGACAAGTGAATCGTGGTGTGTGAAATCAATACTGCTGGCAACTCCGTTGCTTGGTAGTTAAATGGACAATAACCTCATACCTAGCATGTTGGTTATTGAATCGTCACCCTAAGATTGATCGTGCTACCTAGTCCATTTTCCTGGTGCACATTTCGATTAATGAGTTAGGATCTTGTCAAGTCCTCGCTCATTTGATCATATCATCTTGCCCTCAAAAGCAAGATTGTTCTCGAGCTTAATAACATACCGGTGGTTCGTGATTTTCCGAATATCTTCTCGGAAGTATTACCAGGTTGTCACCTGACCGCTATGTTGAGCTCGTGGTCAAGTTGGTTTCATATAAACCACCCCTTCTCCAAGAATCTGTGTTGCATATCCCTGAGCTGTTTGGTCAAGCTAAACAACAACTTGGAGAGTTGGGAGATAAAAGCTTGTCCGACTTAGCTCATTCCAAAGGGATGTTTTTGTGTGCGTGTTGAAGAAAGATGGTATCTTCATCGACTGATCCTCGTGACCAGTTGTTGGAGCTATTGTTTTGCCAAAAAAAACTTTGATTTGAGTGTGGGCTATTCTCAAATCAAATCAGAACCAACGATGTTCGTAATGTTGTCTTACTCGTGGATTTCCCTCGAGCATACACCATTATGTCTTTTGGGTCTGACTAATACTATCACCTTGTTCACATAGTTATGGAATTCCATCTCCATGGAAACCAGGATGAATTGTTGTTGAGCCCATCGACAACACCCTTGTCTCCTCCATGATTTTGTTGAACATTAAGCTAGTGTTTGGAAACTTTGTAAGCATTGCCTTCATGCTCCGTTCATGAGGTATATGTTCGGATGAAAGAAGTGACTTCCTCTAATTCACGGTACCTGGTGTAAGTTGCCGCCATGAATTCGATAAAGTCAATGTTGCTTCCTTGGAATCATCCCAAGTTAGTCACACATGTGCAAAGTATACTATGGTTTGGTAGATTAATTACCTCCACTCCATATGTATTCCGTAGCACACCAAGCCACTGATTGATTTGTTCAAGGAGAAGAAGTTCGTTCTTAAGAGCAAGACTTATGCAAGGACTTCGATATCCTTGATGATGGTTTCCTTCCTGAACTCGCTAGTGTTTTATTATAAGACTACTATGTGGTCATGCTTGTCTTGGACATCGTGTTCACAGGTTTGTAGCAGAACCAGCTCATGTTTTGGAGCTTGCTATCGTAGTTCATTTCCCGAGAATCTCGCAACGTCATCTCGTCGACTTGTGTTGCAAACTTTCATCCTTCTTTCTAGACTTGATGAGTCTGGATTATTCTGACACCAACCAGATCTGAATCTCAGGCAGATATGATGGTTGGAACGTTTCCCAAGATCTATAATATTGGTCTCTCTGTAACCCGGTAAAATGGATGTCGTGGTCAACACACCCAACCGGAAGACCTGTTATTGTAGTATCTTGATTGAGAAGTTGGCCACCTCTCCATAAGGACTTCGTAGGAATTATTCCCTATTTGTGTGCCTTATGGACTTTTGTGTTTCCGAAGTCCGACCTTTACTTGATGTTCCAGATATCAAACCATATCTATGAATGGGATACGCTGGTACATCATGGAGAACATTAGAAGCGGAGTGCTAAATGTCTCTCGGTCGATCATCCAGATTTCATCCCCTTGGCCCCGCTTAAGGTGAAATCGAGAAAGTGTTGTCTTCCTTTGTATCCGCATCCTCCACCGCATTCGTCATGGTAGTATGTTGTGTTGCGGGATCCCCGACACGGATATTGGTAAAACCTTGATGAATATGGAAATGCTCAAGTTCTTGAGGGCACGCACAAGCATTAGGTGCTATCATCGGCACTAAGCGGGCTTGCTCTCGGTCCCTCGGTTATGCTATAACCACTCCAATAGCGGAATTACGCCCTACTGTTGAACTTTCCTCAGTTACTAAAATCATCCCTTGTGTTGTCTTCAACAAGGTAATCCACATCATCCATTCTGGCCCGAGAATGTTATTCTTTCGGACTCCTTCAAATGATCGACTGTGAATTGCCTTAGGCTGGTATAAAGAGTTTCAATGATCTTTGAATCAAATGTAATTCTTTTTGCCACTTAAGGGGATATTTCTACGAGTCTCCTCTCCCAAGGTGCCCCGTTATGGAATCCTAGCAGTTTATCCTCGCTAATTGAAACCCTCGACGAATTGCCTTCCTCTAAAATGTCTCGCTGTGGTATCATGGCAACTCAAACTCTCGCTACGTTGACAACCGATCACCTCCCTCCTAGGTGTGGAATTGTTGTCTACCTAGTGAACCCTCGTCATTTGTTCCACTCCATTCCTCTAGATGTGTGCTTTGTATCTCAGCTCGAGAGATATTTCAATGTCCCCCTCCGTGAGTTGATCGTGAGTTGTTCGACCTTCAATAAGATCGATCCTTCTGGAGTTTTCCCTTTCCTTTCATTGTCATGTTAGTTGGAGTTCTTAGAGCAAGACATCAAGACAATGATGGTGATCGAATCAACGTCCATTTGAATTGCACCCTGGATCATGAAGATTACGTTCGTTTGCGTTCCCCCTTCATCTTACCCTACACCTGAATCTCGGGGCGAGATCTTTGTTTAGTGGGGGTGAGTTGTCACAGCCCCAGAGTTGTTTGTAGTAAGTGGCATCTGCATCCATGCATCATGTTTGATTTCAAAGGAAATTTGAAGTGGGGATGACCAAGCCCTAGCACTAAAGCAATTCAAATAGGTTCAACTAAGAAAATATTTTTCAATGAATCCAAATGGCCTTCAAAAATGTTCACCATTTTTGGGAAATGCTGGAAACAGTAACCAGAGATATTGCACATTTTTCCATGACATTTGGATTATTGAATTAACTCATATTGTATTTGAATTGGGGCATTTAAATCCTATAAACATTTTTAAATGCTCTAATAATTCTGAAACTAGTTTTGGGTTGTTAGGAATAATCCCAAAAGAGCCCACAATTATTTTCAGGATTTTTGAAAACGTTTTGGTATTTTTAATAAAGCCCAACAGTTGCAGGAAAATTAGAAAACAGAAAACAAATTAGTAAACAGAGAGAGAGAGGGTCACCTGGGCCACTTACAGCGGCCCATCTCAGATCTGCCCAGCCGATCGGGCGCTGCCGATCGTCGTCTCCACAGCGCGAGAGCGCTGAGCGTGTGCTCGCCGTGTGCACACACGCGCCCGTGCCACCTCCTGCCTGCTAGCTTGCGTGGCGCCGCGGACAGACCCACGAGAGCCGTCGGGATCGCTCCGACCGCCCCGTCACTCTCTTCGCTCCTCACCCCCTCCTCTATTTCTCGCACGCGACCACCGAGCGGAGCTCGTCGCCGCCGCCGCCAATTGCCGCAGCCACTGGCCACCCCTCGCCCATCCGCTGAGCTCAGGAGCTCCGCCTCGACCCCCTCTTCCTCCCCACCGAGCCAAGCCCCTCGGGAAGCTCAGACGCCTCCATGCCATCGTCTTCGTCCTCGACCGCCGCCGATGGTCGCCGCCGATCGCCGTCACCCGTGCGCCCCGAGTCCGCTGAGACCGCCGTCCAACTCACTTTGTGAGCTTCGCGTCTTTCCCCTTCCTTCCGGGCTCGTTCCTATCCGTAGAAGTCGCTGATTCCACCGGAGCCGCGAGCTCGCTCCGCCGCCATGCCGCCGCCGTAGCCACCGACACCTAGAGCCGCAACCGACCGCACCAGTGGCCTCCGTGCATCACAAGGTGCCGTAGCACCCTCCGTGGCCTCTGCCGTGCGGTATAACGCCGACCAGAGCACACACCAAGACGCCGCCGCCGCCTCACTCGCCGCCGACGCTGCTTCCGCCACCCAAAGACCTCCCATCGGCACCATCGACGCCTTGAGTCCACCAAAGAATCTGGCGCCTCTCCGCCGTCGATTTGGTCGACGGAGGACCAAACCCGAAGCCCGCCGCCGTCTCGGCCCTCGCCGGCGGCTAAACGCCGGCGTGTTGACCACTTTGACCGGCGGGGTTTGACCCCCCAGAGTCACTGACGTGCGGGCCCGTCTCTGTTAACCTCTAGTCAAATTTAGATTAGTGCTAATTAACCCTGACAGTTAGCTTAGTCACTAACCAGTGGGCCCAGGCCCTAATTAACCTAGGTTAGTGCTGACGTAACACTAACTAACCCTGTTAGTTAGCTGTTACACCGACATGTGGGCCCCAGCCGTCAGGTTTGACCTGGACTGGTGCCCGTTGACCTGATGACGTCACTATGAGGTCATGCTGACGCAATAATTCCTTTCTGGAATTTTAATAAATCCTAAATGATTTAATATATTCAGAAAATGGCCTAAACTTCTAAAATTCATATAAAATCAACCGTAGCTCCAAATCAAACAAATTATATATGAAAAATTATCAGAAAAATTCAAGGAATCCATCTGTACCATTTTCATGCATGTTTGAACAATGTTTGTCCTCTGTTTTGGACAAAACAAATAAAAGGGCATTTGAATAATCACATATGGAGTTTGAATTTGAATCTTGTATTCAAACCAACTTCATTTAATCTGTTGCTAGTTGCATTAGCTCAAAACACCAGCATGTTGCCATGTCATAGCATGCATCATATTGTGCATTGCATTGATCGTGTATCTTCCGTGTTTCTTGGTGTGTTGTCCCTCTCGATAGACGTGGTTCCGACGACGAGTTCGATGACACCCATGAAGAACTATATTATCTTCAGAAGTGCCAGGCAAGCAAAACCCCCTTGTTCATTCCGATACAATCCCACTCTCTCGCTCCTGCTCTCTTTTCTTGCATTAGGACAACAACGATTCAATCTGTTACTTGCTGCGGTAGTGAACCCTTTATCCTTTGCATGACTGTCATTCCACAAGAAATAGATGAAACCCACTAGCATGAGTAGGAGTTGTTTGAGCCCTGTTGTGCCTACTCATTCATGCTTGTTTGTCATGCCTGCTATTGCTTAGAGTTGAGTCGGTCTGATTCATCGAGGGTGAATCAGAGGTGTGTGAACATGTCCTACTGTGTGTGAGCTAAGTGTGTGAACACGATTTGGTAAAGGTAGTGGTGAGAGGCCATGTAGGAGTACATGGTGGGTTGTCTCATTGCAGCCGTCCTCAGGAACTGAGTTCTGTGTTTGTGATCCATGATTCAGCTACTACCACGCATTGGGCCCGAAACCAATGGACCCTCTCGGCTTCTTAATCACCCTTGTCCTCTGTCCGGTGAGTTGCAAGTAGTTTCGTGTTTGTAGTATCTTTGGAGGCCGTGCTTGTGCCTTGGACCGTAGGGGTGGGCTGTGATCACGGTAGGCACGTGGCACGGTGTACCGGGCGCCCGTTTGGTGTCTCGGGAACCCTGTTCACATCGTTTGGGGCTGTGAGCGAAACTTCGGCCGGAACTCCTCATAGATGGAACCCAAATAGGCGATAAACCTGGACTAGGGACTTGAGTGTTTAGGTAGGCCGTGGCCGACACCCACATTGGGCTTCCGCTTGAAGGTTGCCGAGTACATGCCGTGTAAACGGCGGTAAGTGGTGAGAGCGTGTGTGAAGAAGTACACCCCTGCAGGGTTAATATTATCTATTCGAATAGCCGTGTCCGCGGTAAAGGACTTCTGGGTTGCTTATATCAGTTCATAGACAAGTGAAAGTGGATACTCTAAAATACGCAAGATAAGCGTGAGTGCTATGGATGGCGTTCTCGTAGGGAGACGGGAGCGGATCCATAGTGGTGTATTGATATGGTGAATATGTGGACTCGTGTGCGCCACCTCAAAAGAGTTACTTGCAGTCGTAGTTTAGGATAGCCACCGAGTCAAAGCTGGCTTGCTGCTGTTAAACTCCACCATCCCCTTTATTGATAATGATGCATATGTAGTTAGTTCTGATGTAAGTCTTCTTTGGGTACATTTGTACTCACGCTTGCCTATTTTATGTTTTTGCGAGAGACTTGGTCTCACTAGTAGTTCCACGTGGACTTGACGTTTAGCTTGTTACCTCAGCTACGATCTTGTGCCCTCGGCAGATCTCGTAGATAGTCGGGCTTTTCAGCCTTTTTCATTTATAGATGTACGTACTTTCGGACATGTTAGCTTCGCTTGTGCTTTGACTTGTATGCTCAATGTTGGGTCATGAGACCCATGTTTGTAATATCTCGCTCCTCGGGCCTAATGAATAAATACTTGAGTCGTAGAGTCATGATGTGATGCCATGTTGTATTTGCACATATCGAGCATATTGTGTGTATGTTATTGAAATGCTTGGTATGTGTGGGATCGACTATCTAGTTGTTTATCTTTAGTAGCCTCTCTTACTGGAAATGTCTCCTAGTGTTTCCATTGAGCCATGGTAGCTTGCTACCTCCCGAACACTTAGGCTGGCCGGCATGTGTCCTTCTTCGTTCTCGTATTCATCCCTTTGGGGAAATGTCACGCGTTAGTACCGGAGTCCTGTTAGCCCGCTTCTGCCCGGTTTACGAATCCTGCTAGCCCGTGCTACAGCCGGAACTTACTCGTGATGACCGACACGTTCGATCTTGGGTCATGGATGCTGTCCTCTAAGTCTGTGCCACTTTGGGTTTACGACTAGCCATGTCGGCCGGGCTCCTTATCATATGGATGCTAGCGACACTATCATATACGTGTGCCAAAAGGCGCAAACGGTCCCGGGCAAAGGTAAGGCGACACCCGTGGGAATACCGTGCGTGAGGCCGCAAAGTGATATGAGGTGTTCCAGACTAGATCGATGTGACATTGAGTCGGGGTCCTGACACCCTTGTTGTAAAATACCTTCGAAGTGGCGTTGTCTCCGGCGCCGTGCACACGTCCATATTGCGGCCGCTGGTCCAAAGGGAGTCCCTTAAGTTCGTTCCAGGCCCGGTTGAGAGGGGTGTCCCACTTGGGCCTCATTGAGGAAGACTGGCTTTCAGCTGCAAGCTGGTGTTGCTTCTCCTGCAG
Source organism: Aegilops speltoides (assembly GCA_021437245.1). Lineage (NCBI taxonomy): Eukaryota > Viridiplantae > Streptophyta > Magnoliopsida > Poales > Poaceae > Aegilops > Aegilops speltoides. The sequence continues at coordinate 303,190,512 of CM038146.1, read as the reverse complement.
AAGGAACGTGAACTGTTTACCAATGTGCAGTCGATTTGATCAGAAGCTAAATTTATGGTGGTCAAAGAATAATTACCAGTATTCTAATCAATTTCCCCATGATCTGGTTCGTGTTAGAAACCTTATTTTCCTTATCCCACTTGTAGCGGGCGCTAATGAAGTCACGCTCCAAGGGGTTGGTGAACTTCACGAAGGGGTCTGGGAGACCCACGGCTTCACATTCCATGTTTTCCTTATCCCATATGGGCCTTTTTCCAAGGTAGCCACGGCTTCCGAGGCGATGCTTCCCCGTGTTCCTTTGCTGAAGGCTCTTGAATTTCGCAGCCTTAGCCTTGGCTGCCGCGGTAGCACAAGTGTACTTGAACTTTTCGAACTCCTCTTTCGGAAGTGTCAGATTTTCCACCAGAATCTTGGACAGGGGTTCCTTAGCCTCAATAGCTCGTTTCACCCTCCCTTTCCAGGAGGCCAAATCATTGCTGAACATGACCATGGTGTGATTGTTAATCTTTTTCATCTTACTATAATCCCACAGTTGTTCTATGCTATCATCCTGGTCGGGGAACTTGAATATCTCGTGCAACTTCGTCATGAGAAACTGCCTCAAATGTTCTTTACTCCTTAAGTCATCATCGTTGATGCTCGCGCATTCCCGTAGGATGTATCCTACTTTGTTACCATAGAACTTGCGAGGTTCTTCCGGCTCTAATGGCTCAAACTTGCCAGGGGCCATCTTTGTGATCACCAGTCGTCCGATGCCGAGTTTGTGAGCTTTTCGTATCCTCTGCTTCTTCTACGTCTTCTTTTCAGTAGCGGCTTCGGCGCCGGTACCTTCCCCACCAGTATCTTCCCCGTCTGTACCTTCCCCAATGGTCTTGGTGCCGCCATCGGTGTTGGCGCCATCGATGTCGATGTCGGTGTCAGTACCATCATTGAGGCCTCCCTGCAAACCTTAACTGTGCTTAGGACACAAAAAGTCGAGGTACTGTTGTTCACCCTCATAATCCATCTCGTCTGCATCTTGGTCAAAAGGCCCGATTTCTTCGTTGTTCGACATGTTTCCTATGATTAAGTGTCGTCGTTTAATTCTAAAACTATAATAAAATGAGAAATCACATAAAAAGGTATATGGTTTGCCAGAATGTTGTTTCCCAGCAAATCCTGGTACTCGATATGCCTACTTTCTAGCATATGTCATGCCAAAATTCACAAGAAATTTCGGCATGACCTTTGCTAAAAAGTGGACATATCAAGCGCCTCAAATTCACCGGAACGGAAATGAATCAACATTCCAGTGAAACATAGGCCACTCGGATCATTTACCCTGCACATAATCATCATTTTCCAAATATGACATGTCCAAAACATCACATGTCCAAATATGACATCTCCAAATTCCAAGTATGACATGTCCAAATCACATGTCCACATATCACATGTCCACTTCAAATTTTCATATAAAAGGAAGAAAAATATAGAACTTTAAGAAAAATGCAAGAAGTCATTTTTCTTCACAATATTTGAAACTAAATTTAGCCTACCTAAATTTGAAACTAAAAAATTGCTTTAACTAGGGTTCATACTAATTTTGTTTTTTTTAAATAGCAACAAATGCTTGAAGTAAATTTTTTTAATAGCAACAGTTTCTTTAATTAATCTGTCCTAGGGTTCATACTAGTTCTAATTAACTAACTAGCACTATAAAATTTAAATAGCAACAATTGCTTAAACTAAAAAATGCAAGAAACCTATATAATCAAAAAAACTTTTAACTACACCTAAAACACCTAGCCCTAAATTTATATCCTAATTTGAAACCTATATAAATTTATGTCTGAATTTCGAAACCTAGCTATATTTATGTCCTAATTTGAAACCTAGGGTTCATACCAACTAGATATATAACCTAATTAACCTACTGCCCTAACTAAAACCTAAGTAAATTGACCAAGGAACCCTAGCTAGAACTCTAATGGCAGAGAGAGGAGCGGTGGGGGGCTTACAGAGGGTGCAGGGCGAGGAGGCTGGCCCGACGACGACCGAGGTTGGGAGGGGAGGAAGTAGAGGAGGGAGGCGTGGTGCGTTGGGGTCGGGGCCGGGCGTCGGCGACAGCGACGGAGGCGTGCAATGTCGTGGTCGGTGCTAGGGCTGAGGAAGGAGGCCCGCGGCATTAGGGTCGGTGCTCGGGCTACGATGAGGGCGAGGGAGGCATGAGATGTCAGGGTCGGTTCTACGGCTCTGGCAAGGGCGAGGGCAGGGCGACGAGGGGGAGAAGAGAGTGGGGGAATTGGGGGAGGAAGGAGAAGAGGGAAGCCTGCGCGGGGGTTATGTGAAAATAGTAGTAGCGCTTTTCTTGAAAACACGCTACAACTAACTTAGCTATAGCGCATTTCCGCTAACAGGGCTAGAGCTACATAACGTAGCTATAACGCTTTTACTCAACCAGAGCTCCTGCTATTGTTTTCATTTTTTATTTTCCTTTTCTTTTCTTGTTTGTTTCTTCTAGTTTCTTTTCCTTTAATTTATTTTCCTTTTCTTTTCCTATTTGTTTCTTCTATTTTCTTTTCCTTTAATTTATTTTCCTTTTCTTTTCTTCTTTTTCTTTTCTTTTCCTTTTTTCCTTCTTTTTATTATTTTCGTTTTCTTTCCTTTTCTTTTCTTTTCCTTCTTTTCTTCTTTTCCTTTTCTTTTCTTTTCCTTCTTTTCTTCTTTTCCTTTTCTTTTCTTTTCCCTTTTTTCCCGAGAGCCGGAATGAAGGGAAGGTGATACATTGTATATAACTAAGGTGATATATATTGCATCGTGTGACCCATAAAGGTTAAGTGTGTTGTACAAAATAGGAACATATATATTACGTCATTTGACCCATAATGGCTAAGTGTGAATACAAAATAGGAACATATATATTACATCATTTGACTGATAACGGTTTCTTAGCGTCGACATTTTCGTTTTTCAGTGAGCTTCTTTCCCTTCTTGTTCGTTGACGAATAATTGAGCCCCTCATTGTGACATTTCCTTTTCCATGGAGTACGCTCTTTCTTAGGTAATGTAGGATTGATTCTTCTTTCGACGTATACTTCATCGGCATCGTCATCTTCCCTCATCGATTTCCGTATTGGTCGTAGTCTTCCCGACATTCCTTTTGCCTCTCCTCCATTCATTCCAATGATGTTCCTTTTGCCTCTCCCCACGACAACATGGCTGGGATTGCTCGGGTCGGTTATGAAGAAGCATTGTGTCATGTTCTTAGCATGTACCCATGGCTCATTTTTTGCGATGACATTCACGGTAGCGCTCTTGGCGTCGGGTATAGTCATGGTATTGAAATACCGGTTTTCTCTTTCGACATTGTTAGCCCATCTAAGATGGAACATCGTTGTGTTATGCAGTCCAGAGTAGTCAAGCTCCCAAATCTCCTCGACCCTTCCGTAAAATCTCTCAGTTGCGCCGTTGGAGCTGCCGGTCATGCATTCCATCGTCACCCCTGAGTTCTGATCATGATTGTCCATATCTTTGGCCTCCACGTAGAACATGTATCCATTGATATTGTATGCCTGATAGGAGGCAAGATTGGGCGAGGGGCCATGTGCTAAGGCGTATATGAGCAATCCGTCCTTAGAGCCCTCTTCCGGGGATTAGCAAGAATATGCTCTTTGAACCAATGTAGGAAAATGGAGTTGTGCTCTCTAGTAACTTCGGCGTCCGTCCTGCATACCCCCTGGTCACGATACTTCTTTGCGATAGTTTCTTTGTGTAGTGCCACAAAAGGATCTACCTAGTCTAGGTGTTGTAGCACTACCAAGTTTGCTCTGTCAAAGTCGTTGCCTCAATCTGAGTAGGCCATATGCAGTTCCATACAACCGTTGGAGTGACCTTTCCTTCGAGCCTCCCAATGTGCTTCTTAACGGGCAAACCAACACCAGGCTACCGTTCTGCGCCCTATAGAAAATTTTCACAGAAAGAGATGCACTCTTGTGTCACATAGCCCTGGACGATGCTTCCATCCGGACGGGACATGTTACGAATGAATCCTTTAATGATCCAATTCATCCTCTCAAATGACATCATGTTGTGCAGGAATGACGACCCCATGTCTATTATGTCGTGCACAATATGGACACACAAATGCACAATGACATCAAAGAACGCGGGCGGGAAGTACATCTCAAGCCCATTTAGTATCACAACGATCTCTTCCTACAGCCTTCGGAGCTGCTTCAGACTGATCGACTTTGGAGAGATGACGTCGAAAAAGTTGCAGAGACCAATAAGTGTGTCATGGGCGTGCTTGTCCATTATCCCTCTAAGGGCAATAGGTAGTATCTATGTCATAATCACATGACAATCATGGGACATCATCCCGCTGGACCTTTTCTTCTTTGTGTCTACAAATCTGCTTATCTTCCCATAGTAACCAGAACTAACATTGATTCTGGTAAGGCACTTGAAGAATTGATCGATCTCAGCCGGACTTAAGGTGAAGCAAGAAGGGGGCCAATAATAGTCTTCCTTTACTTTTTTGCCCTTCTTCTCCCGTGCCTCTGTCTCTGTCTCTGTCTCTGACCTTTTATAGGGCGGCATGTGCAGATCTTCCCTGATTTTCAAATCTTGCAAGTCTTTTCTTGCCTTCATCCCATCCTTGGTCTTATCCAACATGTTCATCAGTGTCACAAGCAAGCTCATGGACATTCTTATAGATATGCATTTGGGAAAGGCAATGAGGCATGTCGATTTTGTGACAGTACTCCAAGTCCCAGAAAATAGACGGCGTCTTCCATACCTTTAGCAGCGGCTCCGACGCCTTTTAATCGTCTTTCCCGGCGCGGGGCACTGTTCCTAGTTTTTCAACAACTCATCGATTTTGGCGCCGCTCCGCTTACGTGGAGGTCCTCGATGCTCAGCCTCACCATTGAATAGATCTCCATGGTTTCTCCACGGGTCGTCCTTCTTGAGCCATCTTTGATGCCCCCTGTACACGATTTTCCCAGACCCTCCATCTTTCCTTGACGTTAGCTGCTGAGACATCGTATCATCCATGCACCGCATGTATCCGCAATATTCATGGCACACTTAGCCTACGACATATTCGTAACCGAGATAGTCGTGCATCGTCATGATCAGCGCGGGTCTCATATAGAAATACTCGCCTTTGCTGGTGTCACATGTCTTGGTCGATGTTTTCCATAACGTGTCTAACTCCTCTTGAAGTAGCACCAGATACAGATTAATATTATTTCCCGGTTGTTTTGGCCCTTGAATTAGCATGCTCATGTGTATGTACTTTGACTTCATGCACAACAAGGTGAGAGGTTGTACATCCATACAAACACGGGCCATTTGCTCCGGTTGGTGTTCTGGTTGCCAAATGGATTCATGCCATCGGTACACGCGCCGAGCATGATGTTCCTTGCATCACATGCGAAATACCGATATCCGCTCTTGAAATCTCTCCACTGGCTTCCATCCATGAGGTGTCTCAGCTTCAGATCATCTCCATCGTTGGGCTTTGTCTTCTCCGTGTGCTAACGCATGAGCTTTGCTTCCTTGGGATCTACAAAATAACGTTGTAGACGGGGAGTGATCGGTAAGTACCATACAACTTTCTGGGGACATTTCTTCCTGGCCTTCTTCTATCAAGAAGCATTGCACAACGGACAACTGGTTTTTTTTGCGTGCTCCTTCCGTTAAATTATGCTATTGTTGGACACCTCCTCCGCATAATGATGCGCCTTCCCCCAAAGGTCCACTACCTCCTTTTTCAGGTGGCATCACGGGCTTCACAGGCCTCCTGGTACCTTGCTTCCTCCTCCGTCATCTCCTTCTTGAACGACACTTGCTTGGGTTTCTCAGTCGGCATCAGCGACTTCAACAGACTAAGATTGTACTGGCCCCAAAACAACTACAATGTTGGGGGTCCAACACAACCTCATCCACCAGCATGTACGGGTCCTCCTCATCGTTGCTCTTCGATTGAGCGTCCTCGGGGGTCAGCGCCTCCTTGTCGGTGCGTGGGAAGATCGGCGGCGCCATGGCAGAGATTTGGGGGGGGGGGGAGAGAGAGAGAGGGCGAGCGAGGGGAGAATGTAGATGAGAATGCAGGCGGGACTACATGAGTAAGGTAGTATTTATTGGCAGCCAAACTCTAGATCGACAGGAATAGTACACACGCTAGTCGCCGGAATTTACAAGTACTGTAGTTTGAATTACACACGATTCCCACAGCAAAAGCCGTGTGTGAACTTAATAGTTGACGATTTCCAATAAGAACCGCGTCTGATTAATAACTCGCACCATTCACCTTCCAAACATTGAGGCGCGAAATAGAGTGCCAATCATGTGGAGCCCGGTTGTCTTGTCAGATCTTTACATTTTTGTTTTTGAACAATAGATATTTACATTGTCTAATCATTTTTATTTTTTGGAATCTAAATGCCATGGCACTCCATGCATGTGTCCAAGCCGTGACACCAATATGTTTAAAAAAATGTTCCAATTTACTGCACATGGAAATAACTCGCACATAAGTGCAAAATATGATTTTTCAAACCGTTATGGTTAGCCGTTGCATGTAGATGTAGTTCAAATTTGGATTATGGTCATTAAATGGCTAGAAAAACAATTAAATGTCTTAAAAATGTCAAATGACCCTTAAATTTTGACATGACAGTTGTATTAGTGCACATTAACTGTACAAATTTTTTGAAGGCCATTAGAGGAAGCTATCGTTGATTGTTCATTAAACATGCATTGTTCCCTCTCAGAACCATGAGACTTCTATTGAGTTGCTCCGGTTTGTGAGGGGTGCGTGTCCAAACTTTCGTCAAACAGGCCAATTTTTAGACCACGTCATCTTAGTGGCATGACATTATGTCAAGCAAGGTTTCATGTGTTTCTGATCATTTTTTTAATTTTTCAGAATTTAAATATCATGGCACTCCATGCATGTGTCCAAAATGTGACACCAATATGTTTGAAAATTAATTCGAATTTAGTGCACATAGAATTAACTCGTGCACAAGTACACAAATATGATTTTTCAAACCGTTGTGATAGCCGTTGCATGTAGATGTAGTTCAAATCTGAATTACGGTCATTCACTACTGCAGGATGCTGCTAACACGACACTACGATCAAAGACCCTTTGACGAAACTATGTGCGATGCATTAATCGCAAACGATGGTGTAAAAAAATTGTCAAAAAATGTGCAAAAACGTTTGCGATGACGAATGCATCAAACACGTTTTAGATTTTAGTTCCATGTGTGATGTAGGGCATATGGTTCAGTGCAATTAACTGTTTGCGATGAGGAGCAACAAAAGAAACGGGCAGCACAAAAAAAACAGTCAGCCAGATCAAGGTGTGTGCGATATACGGCATGCCGTTCACGCGGATGAACTGTTTGTGTTGATGTAACACTCCAAAAAAAAATCGACTTGGTTTTTCTCAAAATCTTTAATTAATTGGAAGGAGGTTATTTAATATTTTTTTAAGACTCTCCTTCTCAAAAACTTTCTTTTATGACAAATATTTTTTATGAGTCCTTCTCAATATTGATTTTGGTCTTGAGGGTTTTTCGACATGTGTTGGTTCAACACAGAGAATCTTGGGTTGTCTTTATATTTCTTTTATTTAAAAAGTATCCCTATGAATTATGGATTGGTTCTTCCCCATTCAAAAAAAAATCTCTCTCTTTCCATGGCCTATGTTGAAATATTTCTCCCAAAACCCACCTCCCCACTTTGGATCAAACCAAGCATCCCATTCCAGCAAGTCTCTACCTCCTTTTATTTTTTATTTATTTATTTTTCCCTCAAAAGCATTTTCTGTCATTTATTTGGGCCTTGATGATTTACAAAGGAACCACCAGAATCCCTTTGAGTCTTGGTCCCAAATAAACTCCTCTGGCTAGTCCTTAGTACCCTCAACCTAGATCCATCAAGATCTGCTGGTCCACAGTTCAAATTTTTTCAAAATATGCTTGGTGAAAGTTTGAACCAGATTTGCCATTTTTGGTGAAATTCATTCTTTTTCGTGTCCTAAAAATCTGAGATAAATCAGGCAGCCTCTAGATGCATCAAGAGGTCACCTCACCAAGGATCTGCTCAAGAAATTATTTCCGCATGCCCAAAACATTTCGTCGAACAGCTGGCGTGCACTGTTTCTGTCAAAGTTCAGAAAATTCAGTGTTTAGTTCGGTCGACAGTGTCGTTTTCTTCAGAACCGCGGCGTCAATCTGGCCAGTGCGCACGTTGGCGCCTTGCTCCCTGCTCCTCCTTCTTATCCAGTGTGCCGCACAGTCGTTTGGACGGACTCAAGCGTCGGTGGCGACGTGTCTCGCCAACGCCTGCGTCTTCCGCGGTGGCAGAACCGCCCGTGGAGACCAACAGGGGCCAGCCCTACCATACGACACCGTCCAGCACCGCCCACACCACCAGGAGCCTCCGCGTGGTCGTCCTTTCTCCATGTACATGCTGCAGAGCCGTCGCCGGGGCCTGAGAGGCGCAGAGCGCGCTCTCTGCCGCCGACGAGCCCGTGAGGCCGTTCCGTCGAAACCATGGGAACAGAGCAAATCCAACCAAGGTTAGGCGTTGGATGGAACCCGTGGACCAATCCGCAGTTGTCCAGCCACCTAAACCGCTTGCCCGACCACTGCCTCGCCGTAATCCCTCGCCGGAGAGATCACGTTCTCGGCAACCACCTCGGACCGGCTATAAAAGGGGGCCTCAAGCTTGTTCTCGACCCAGCACTACCCCTCCACCTCGCCAGGACTGCGCCCAACCACTAGGAGGACCTCGAGGAGACCTTCTTCCTCGGCTCCGGCCGCCCCGATCCGCTTCGGGCTCCTGCAAGATACTCTCTGGTGAGAGCAACCTCGCCTCCCAAACCTTGTCAGCAACCTCCTAGTGCACCCACTCTTCTAACCCGAGCCCCAATTTGACGTTTGCAACCCCCCTCGGCGAGATCCATCACCGTCCGCCGGAGTGGAGGCCGTTGTCGACGTGGTGCTCGCCGACGACCAACTCCACCACCCACAGACGCGGGAGAGCTTAGTGAGTCCGTAGGTACCCTCCGTTTCCTCTACCTCACCGTGGATCGACGCCGGCGACCACCGCAAGCCTCGGCACAAGCGGACTCTGTTTGGTTTTAAACTGACGGCGGGACCCCTCGTCAGCTTTTTCTCTTTTTCGAAACGTTTTCTGAAAGCGCCTTCGGGCAAAATATGTTTTCTAACCGAAACGTTTTCTGTCTTTTTTAAACTAGCCCCTGGGAAGTTTCTGTTTCATCACAGATTAGTCCCTGGACTAAAACCCATATAACTTTCAAACAAAATAAGATTTTGAGATGATTCTTTTTCTGTCATCTTTATTTTTCTATCTAGTTTTAGATCATATTTATTTGAAAATTATTTGGAACAACTTTTATGCACGCACGATATTTACGTTAGTATCCGAATTTTTTTTATAATGTAGATACCGAAGGAGGTTACGGAGCCGCAAACTTCACCGAGCTAGACTCCGACTACTCCGAACCAGGCAAGCATGTTTGAACCTTTGATATAATGAGTGTCTTGCATGTTTTCTTGACTAGTGTTCTCATGGCATGTTTATATAAGCATTAGTGAAGGTTATATTGCATGCAAGGAAAGCTACAAGTGAGCTTCGAAATTTGATGTGTTCATATGATGGTGTGATAACCTGATCATGTGTGTCGTGGCGGTTTCTGTGGGAGCACGAGCACCTATGGGGCCGGGGGCCCCTTCTGGTCCGGCAAGGGAGCGGAGGGCGCACGCAGAGCAGATCGAGGCGGGAGCGCGCGGGGGATTTTTACCCAGCTTCGGAGCTCTCCGGAGAGATAAAACTCCTACTGCTGCTTTGTGTTGGTATTATGTTCTTGCTCAAGAGTGTGAGCGCGTTGTGGTGTTGGATGCGTCGGATGAACGAGCCAGCTGCGGAACCCAAAATTCCGAACCTCGTCTACGTGCGCATGGGCCTCCCTTTTATAGCCTAAGGGGGTCACCGACAGGTGGCAGCATAGAAAGAGGGGTAGAAAGGTAAAAACGCAGGTTGGTACAACAAGTGTCAACAAAGTCCCTACCTAACTTTGACGGCAGGGACAAGGGCATTTAATGCCCGTCCGTCCGCCCCAACAAAGGCAAGGAAGCGACCGTTAGGGCGCTACCGACGCCACGATGGCCTCCTTGTCAGCTTAAACGCCACCTCGCACCGCATGGCTGCACAAATACCGCCACGTGCTCTGGGGCGGCCACAGGGTGACACGTCGTTGGATGCGCTGGAGCTTGGGTGCAGAGTGGCAGCCTTGCCGCGGCAAGCACCTTGTCGCGGCCGTTGTCTTGTCGCACCCGCAAGCTCGCCACTCGTCGGGTCTTGCCGGGGCGCGCGGGGTGCCGCGACAAGTTTTCTTAAGTGTCTTGGTTGGCTTTCCCGGCAAGCTCCTCTTGCCGGGGTCTTGTCCTTCCCGGCAAGCTCCTCTTGCCAGGGCCTTGTACTTCCCGGCAAGCTCCTCTTGCCGGGGCCTTGTCTTCTTAGTTAATACTTTGTTCTTGAGTGGCAGTAATGTGAATGACGGAGGGTCTTGGCGGGCCTCGGCAAGCCTTGCCCGCTGGCGCTGCTGATCGCCTGTGCACAAGTTCGGGTACTAAGTTACCCCTACTTTAGTACACCGACAGAGCCCCGGCTGGGCCATACACGGTGCCGAGCGCTGTTGGGCCAGACCAAAACGAGGCACGGCACACGCGCTGAGGTCCGCACAAAATCCGCCTCAGATCCACCGTACCCTCGCAACGGCACGCGTCGATTGCCGCGTCGTGGGAGAGAACGTGGTCAATACTTAATTCCAGGAAATGCGTAACGTTCGCATCCCCCGTTTATAAGCAGAGGAAATGGAACTGTTCCCCCACCTTCACAACTTGCCGTTCCTTCCTCCGAAAGCTCCGCCACTCCCCTCCGCTTCCCAAGCCGAAAGAGAGCAGCGCTCCGCCGCCCGTCGCCGCCGTCGCCGCTGTCGCCGTCGCTTTCCCCCATCGCTTCTGCCATGGCTCCGAAGACCGGGAAGGCTATGAAGGCTGCAAAAGCTGCGAAGGATGCGAAGTCGGCCGAGGCGCTGGCGCTCGAGGCGCTGCGCAAGAAGCAAGCGCTTTTCTCCCCCGAGCTCACCCGACAGGCGCTGCGGGAGGAGTTCTACCTCTTCTGGTCGACGGAGACGCGGGCGCATCCGCGCACGCCGGTGCTTTCCGTTGAGGCCTCCAAATCGAAGAGGTGCCCCAGAGGGTACTACTTCTTTCCTGTGTTCTTCTATTGCGGGCTCTGCCCACCTTTTTCCGATTTTCTCTGCGACATCATGAACACCTACGGGTTTCATCTTCTCGATTTCACCCCCAACGCCGTTCTGACAATGGCGGTTTTCGCACACCTCTGCGAGAACTTTGTTGGCATCCTCCCCAATGTCGCTCTTTTTCGTCATTATTTCTCCCCCCGGGCCGAGAAAGGGGAGCCACTGGCCGGCGGAATAGCCTGGACCTCCCGGATGGGCATGAAGGAGGTGTACTTGACGGGCGAGCTCCGCAGCAAGTGGGACGAGTGGAGGGCGGAGTGGTGCTGGATCTGTGATGCCAATCCACAGCCATTCACCAGGCTGCGCCAGACCCGGGCGGTGCGTGGTAGCGACTGGAGCGCTCTGTCACCGGACGACACCAAGCTGAAGATTGCCACCACCCGAATCCTCCGGCTCAGGCATGCCGGGCTCAAAACAGGGGCGGTCAGCACGGATTTCCTTCGCCGTCGCATCGCCCCTCTGCAGAAGAGGGGGAGGCCCGCCTGGCTGTTTGGCGGCCCGGCGGATATCATGTGGCTGCGTCCAGGCCTCAACTTCAACTTCACCGTTCTGGAGCTCGACGGGATGCTGAGGGAGATGTTCAAGCACGACGCCAACCACCCAGAGTGGTTCAGGTTGCCGCAGGGTGTCGTCCCCTTGTGCAACAATTCCCAACGCGATCGCATCTGCGCAATGATGCCAGAGTGCGACTCGCACGGCATAAGTGCAACTTGGATAGAGCCTGCCGCCAAAGTCGTGCAGCAATTCTTTGATAACTTGACGGAGGTAGCACTCAACTCCGACGAGCAGAAGCTCCTCACCCGCGCCACCACCGAAAATGAGATGCTGTATATCGCCAGCAGGGCCGAAGAGGCGGCGGCCGCCGCTGCCGCAGGCGAGTTTGGCTTCACGCTGGCGGAGGCGGAGGCAGCTGAGGCGGCAAGCCTTGCTGACCGGGAAGATCTTGCCGGAGAAGTCGATGGCGAGGGGGAGCCCGAGGTCGGCGAAGCGAGCCCGCTGGGACGCGAGCGCCAGCCGCTCGAGCGGCTTGCCGCAGGCGGAGCCCCCGGTGCAGCCCCAATTCCAACCGAGAAGGCGCCTCCGTCGAGTTGGAGATATGGCAGAGGAGCTGTTACGCCATCGATGCGGCTATATCTCCCACGTGTCGAAGCACGACTTAGAGGCATAACCGCATTGAAAGCAATGTCGCAAGTGAGGTAATCTTCACACAACCCATGTAATACATAAGGAAAAGAGATACATAGTTGGCTTACAATCGCCACTTCACACAATTACATGAATAAAGCATTACATCATCCAGATACAATCAAGGTCCGACTACGGAACCAAAATAAAAGAAGAACCACAAAATGCGACAAAGGTCCCCGATCGACCTAAGCTGGGCTCCACTATTGATCAACTAGAACGAAACAACACAAAGGGCAAGATCTTCATCGAGCTCCTCCTTGAGCTTGGTTGCGTCACCGCCAATAACATAGGCACCGCAAACTGGTTTTGAAGTATCTGCTGAGTCACGAGGACTCAAAGAATCCCATTACCATGGGTATCAAGACTAGCAAAGCTTAATGGGAAAGGAAGGGGTAAAGTGGTGAGGTTGCAGCAGCGGCTAAGCATGATATGGTGGCTAACATACGCAAATAAGAGCGAGAAGAGAAGCAAAGGAACGGTCGTGAAGCTAGGAATGATCAAGAGGTGATCCTGAACACCTACTTACGTCAAACATAACACAGAAACCGTGTTCACTTCCCGGACTCCGCCGAGAAGAGACCATCACGGCTACACACGCGGTTCATGCGTTTTAATTCAGATCTGGTGTCAAGTTATCTACAACCGGACATTAACAAATTCCCATCTGCCGCATAACCACGGGCACGGCTCTCGAAAGTTTATAGCCTGCAGGGGTGTCCCAACTTAGCCCATGACAAGCTCTCGCGATCATCGAAGGAATAGACCTTCTCCCAGGAAGACCCGATCAGTATCGGAATCCCGGTACATCAAGACATTTCGACAATGGTAAAACAAGACCAGCAAAGCCGCCCGATGCACCGACAATCCCGATCGGAGCTGCACATATCTCGTTCTCAGGGCAACACCGGATGAGACTAGCTACGAGTAAAACCAGACTTCGAGTTTCCCCGTGGTGGCCCCGCAGGCAGCTCAGTTCGGACCAACACTTAGACAAGCACTGGCCCGGGGGGGCTAAAATAAAGATGACCCTCGGGTTGGCCGACCCAAGGGAAGGGGATAGGTGGTGGTGAGGCAAATGGTAAAACCAAGGTTTGGCCTTCTTTGGACAAGTTTTATTCAAAACGAATCGTCGGGGTCCCATAAATCACCCGACCGCGTTAGGAACGCAAAATCCGGGAACATAACACCGGTATGACGGAAACTAGGGCGGCAAGAGTGGAGCAAAACACCAGGCATAAGGCCGAGCCTTCCACCCTTTACCAAATATATAGATGCATTAATAATATAAGAGATATTGTGATATCCCAACCAAAATCCTGCCCACCATGGAGAAATCTTCAACTTCACCTGCAACTAGCAACGCTATAAGAGGGCTGAGCAAAGCGGTAACATAGCCAAACAACGGTTTGCTAGGAATGGTGTCAAAGGTTAGAGGTTCAAGGCAATTTGGGAGGCTTGGTAACAGGTAATAGGTAGTGCAGCATAGCGATAGAACAAAGCAACTAGCACAGCAATGATAGTAGTGAGATCCAGGGTAGCGGTCATCTTGCCTAAAATCCCGCTAGGAAGAAGAACGAGTCCATGAAGAAGACGAACGGGAGTGGCCGAACGAATCCTCACAATCGCAACATTACCGGAACTAGGAAGCAACACCGGAAAGAAACAAACAACATGGTAAACACACAAGCATAAACATGGCATGATGCACAACCAAGTATGATGCAATTTATGAATTTGCTACTGTTCTGCCCTAAAACATATTTTAAAGTTGTTAAACAGGAAAATAAAGTGGACCATTTTAATCTAGGCATTTTTCCACCCCATTTACATATAAAGTTTATTAAAAACTGAGCTACGGTTATTTAGTTATGAAATAAATCATTTTAACATGGCATTTGGGCAAATTTAATCAAACAGCATTGTAAACATTTTTAACATGGATGAAAGTGGCAAATTATTAATCTACACAAAATTCTAAGCATTTTACATATATAAATTATTTTAAACCGATGCACAGTTATTAATGCAAGAAATCTAGGGGTTTTTCTGTAAAACAGATAAATCACTAGTTAATAGCTAAATTCGCAGGAAGAAAAAAAAACAGAAGCGGGCCGAAATTGGCTGGCCCGATAGAGAGGAGGGGCTATGGGCTTCTCACCCAGTGGGCCTTGGCCCGGTCGGATCTGGAGGAGGCCGGCAGGCCACGAAGGAGCACGCTGGGCCTGGCTGCTACTGGGCCACGGGAGGATCTGGAGGCGCGCCGGCCCAGGAGTGGTCAATGTGCTTGTGGCAGGAACGCAGGAGGCGGTCGGGCCTGGCGCTGGCTGCGGGCCGCAGGCGGATCAAGGCGAGGCAGGGCGCGGTCGAGCGACGCGCTCGCTGCTGCTGCGAGCTTCGCTCTGAAGAATGTAAAGGGCGAGGACGGGGTCAACGCCAACGGGGCAGCAGCGGTCGCTTGTTTGCTCGAACCGGACGAGGCAGAGGCGAGGTCGGGCATGGCGGCGCGGGACTTGGCAGGATGATGGAGCCGCGCGACGAGGTCCTTGGGCGTGCGGTCAACGGGCGCTGCTGGTGCGCTCGGTCACCTCGCGTGGACGGAGCAGAAGGGGGGCCGGGGCGACGTGAGCGAAGCAGAGCAGCGCGGCAGGATTCAGCGGGCGAGGAGGCATGGCTCGTCCTCGTGAAGCAGGACGACGGCGGCGGCCTTGGCGCGTGGAGCAGCCGTCGGGGAAACGGGCGGAGACAGCGGCTCTGAAGAGGAGGGAAGGAATCTCGCCGGAGAGGAGCAGATCAGCGGAGGCGCTGCTGCTTCTGGCGGCGACGGTTCCCAGCACGGCCGGACGTGCAGCAGGGGCGGCGGGGTGGTACAAGGCGAGCTTGGCTCGGGGTCGCGAGGAGACGAGGACGAGCGCTCCTGCTCGGGGCCTCGAGCAGCTACATCCATTCGGGATGAGGGAAGAAGTAGAGGAGAGCTCGGGGAGGCACGGGAGGAAGGCTGCGATCTGGTTGGGCGGCGCCGGAAATCAAGGGAGTGGGTCGGGGAAGATTTGGATCAGGACGGGATCCCGAGGGAGATGGGGTTTGGTCGGTGGTGGATTGGGCAGACGAGGAAGGAGGCGGCGGACGGGACGGATGGAATGGATGGGACGGCTCGGACTAGGGTCAGGTTGTTTATATAGGTAAGGGATTAGTTTAGGGGCTATCGGATCCCTCCGATCATAATCGGACGGTTCGAAATAAATAGGCTAGGGAGTCCAAATAAGAAAACGGGGACGTTTTGTAGATGTTTGGGGATGATCCGGATCCAACGGTAATGACTGCCCGGGTCGGGTTTAGGGGAGTTTTTGGACGCACGAGAGGGGCCTATGCACTGTGTTGAGAGGGTAGGCATTTAGATGAGAGGGGGGAAACAAAGACAAAGGTCTGACGAAAGGCCACGGGGTCAAGGGGTTTTGTTGGTCTCGGAGAAAGAGAGAAGAGAGGGGTCCAAATGGTCTGCGAGAAGGTCAACAAAGGCAAAGCGGTCCAAGGAGGTCAACGAGGACAAGGGCCCGACAAAATGCCAACGCAGGCAAAGAAAGAAAGGGCAACTGCGAATGGTTACGAGTTTTATGAAAACATATGGATGCAATGCAAATGATGACATGAGAAGAAAAGCATGACATGAACAAAATGCAAAAACTAAAGAACAAAACCCAACCACAAAGGAAATATCATATCGCATCTCCGGAAAAGGCAAGAGTTGGAGTTATGAATATGGAAAGTTGTATCCGGGGCATTACAACACTCCACCACTACGAGAGGATCTCGTCCCAAGATCTAGGATGGCACTGGAGGGAAAAGGAAGAGGAGAGGTAAAACAAAGTTGCTTCTTCGACAAACGAGTGAAACCATGAACCTTGAGAGGTTGATCAATTTAAAAGGAAGAGTACAACAGAGATGAACGAGATTGCAAACAATCCGATAGAAAAGAGGAACAAGGAGTATTACGAGAATTTGAAGGTTGAAAGACATGGAAATAAGAGCTTCACGAACGAAAAGAATATGATCACCTCGGTATAATGAGATAGCCAAGGAACAAGAATGACAGAATTTGGACAGCACTCCGGTAGTAAAGAAAAGGAAACTTGATGAGATGAAAAGATATTGAAGAGATGATACAACACTCCGGTTAAATGGATAAGCAAGGAAAAACATGATCCTAACAAAACGAGGTGATGGGTGAAGAGCACAACATCACAATGCCTCCGTAATGAAAGAATAGAAGTTAGACCGTTGGGATAAAGGGACGGAGAAGAAAATGACAACTTTTGCCACAAGTGAACTTGAAAAGCATCCTTGCAAAGAAGAATTGAATGGAGTTGTTGGAAAATCAACAACGAGAAGCACAAGCTTGATGTGGGCTTATGGCAAACATCTCAAAATGATGAGGTGACAACCGGCCACTAATGGAAACAATTGATTTGACTAAGAGCACCAAAGAGATGAAAAACTTCTTTCGCCGAGAGGATAGGAGAAAACTTGGATCATTGATAAA
The DNA here is from genome assembly GCA_021437245.1 of Aegilops speltoides. Lineage (NCBI taxonomy): Eukaryota > Viridiplantae > Streptophyta > Magnoliopsida > Poales > Poaceae > Aegilops > Aegilops speltoides. Next base: position 303,173,434 of record CM038146.1, on the reverse strand, counting down.
CACCATAATAGCAACATTCCTTAGGGAAGGCTTTAGGTGAAATCTTTACCAAGATAACTCCAACGAAGAGATTGATGGATTTAATATACCTCGTTCTTGACAACATGTGAATCGTGAAACATGAAGGAAATTGTCAAGAGTGACATAACACCATCTCAAAAGATAAGATAGAAGGAATTGCACTTCGGAATGCAAGACAAAGAATACTTGAACGCCTCAAAACAAAACATGTGTTGAGCATCATGTTTATTTTTAGAGTATAGCTTGGCGGATCATAACTACGAGAGAAATCTTGAAGAACAACTGAAGAATGAAAAGAATCCTTGAGGAACCACCATGAAGAAACTCCGGTATTAAAAGGATGGTGGAAAGAAGGAGAAGTTGAAAACACAAGGTGAAGCCTTGCAATGATTTAGATGGAGCTTCGCGACGAGATAACTGAGAGAGCTTGGAACTCCGAAACGAAAGATGAAGCCTCTCGAACCGAGAATGTGATATGATGACCAACTCCGGAAAGAAAGATGAATCACTTGTAAACAAGAATTTATTCATCATGAATAATCTCCAGAAGAAAATAATTGAATCACCTCGAGGAAATAAGAATAAGATTTATAGTATGCTTATCCTTCATCAAATTAAATTGATGACAAGCAATGGGTTTTGCATACTACTTATTCTTCTTGAAAAGGATTTAGAAGTGACATATCGCAAACTTGAGAAAGTATTGATGGAACCACCGGTGGGATTTGGAAACAACGAATGAACGAATGAATGAATTGATACGATGACAAAGGAAGAGAAATCTTGAACGAACCACCGTAAGAATAGAAAATGAACGTAGCAAAGGCACAATTCACCAGGAAGAATTGGAAAACGAATGAAGATATTTGAGGGGATTTAGATACATGAGAACGAAGAGAACATGAACTGATTAGAGGATATTTGAACGAATCACCGGTAAGATTTGGAGAACGATAGCTACACGCTGAGAATGAAGAATTATGACATGATGGCCTTCGGAGGGAAGAAATGGAAACAACTCATGAAATGCTCTGGATGGTAAGAAAAGAATTGTCACAATCAAAACAATTATGAGGATAGCATGAAGCTAGAACCATGAATATTCAAGAGAATGGACCAAGATTTAAGAGAAATCCTTCTTCGGTCTTCAAATGATGAGAATGACAACGAGAAACACCACCAAGAATTATTGAGGCACACCGGAAGAATCAAAAGCGAAGAGGTTGAGCCAACTATGAAAAGAATTTGAAAATGACCTTGGAGAAGGCATGTGACTGATGAAAATTCATTCTTACGTCAAAATTGGAAATGAATTTGATAATAACTCCGCAAAAATTAGAAGAGTCAGGTAAGATCCTAGAAAAAGACCTGTGGGTTAGGGGCCACTCAAAAGAAAACACCGTTGGAAATGATTTTAAAGAGAGATTGCACCGGTTGAATTAAATGGCTTGAATGAGATAACAACCTCGAAATATCTTGAACGGATTGAGAATGGAAACACAAATCTTCTGAGATATCTTCAACACTCTGTAACAAATGAATAGCGAGAAGTGAATGATTGAGAGGTGCACTGGCATGAGAAAGCATTTGACACGAGGAAAGGAATATGATCAACACTGAAAGCTTGAATTGGATCCACCGTAGAAGAATACGAGAATGAAGAATGATCAACTTGAAGCTCGTGAGCATCTTCACGAGGGATCACCGGATAAGAACATCGAAAGAGTAGAATGAAGAGACTTCACATGAATAAATGGATACTTGATTAAAAAATCTGAGTCCTTGAAGAAAAAGGGTGGGAGGGCGGGAAAACAAAGGCAACTTGGGTCAGATGAAACAAACACCATTGAGAAGAAATGATAATTGGTCTTGCTGATGTTGAAGTGATCGGATCCACTTGAAGAGAAACATGCCGGTTGAAAAGGATTGACATGACAATCTCGATTGTCGAGAAGGATTGGTATTCACATCGGAGTATGAGAACACCATTTCGGAAAGGTATGGAATCAACACTTGACATTGAAGCAACTAGAATACCACAACTCAAAACAAAAACAAAGGACTGGCTTGCAGAATAAGCCGGAACAAACATATGATAGAGATTTCGTCCGTTTTTCGTGGTGGGGCCTACACGGCTCGATCAGACAAAGACCATCATGTACAAGGCAAAGGCACATGACATACTGAAGTGTCCCAGTCGGCATATCTAAGGACTCTTTAAGACACAACGAGACCATCAGAAAACCAACCGTGAATAGGCGGACCACTAGACGTCGAACCCCAATTTCATATCATACATCCGTCGGAAAGATATCCTAAGAGCTACTTGAATTCCCACCTATGAAACTCCCGAAATTCTCCGGTTATGCAATCAGGTGTTGGGGATACAGGAAGCATAATATCTCACCCAAAACTAGCAAATCCTACATCCACCAGATCCATCCTTCAACACATAACCAAGAAACCTTCGGAAACCGTCTACCTCAACCTTCGAAAAGCATCCGTTATACAAGTTATGGCGATACTCCCATACTCACCTCAGTACTGGGTTATCGGGGTTATCTCACCAACGAACTGCATAAAAGAGATTTTCGATGTCGGCGTACTAAACTCGGGTATTCCGAACTGCAACGATAAAATTATGACGACAACACCTCGAGCTCAACTCCCCGGACACTTCCACTAAACCCCGACAGAGGCACCAAGACAATGTTCTCATCATAAAACCATCGAACGATTCCTAGATACCAGCGTGATCCTAAAAAAATTTAGTGAAATTTGAGAAGAGAAGAGTCAAAACTCTACGTCAGGATGCCTTACCAGAGCGATGAAGAGACTGGGGAGTAAAAAGAATTCCTAACTCTCCGATATATATAATCCTAAATGACTCAAAACATTTTTCTAGACACAACTCGGCCGCTAAAAACGATCAAGCAGTGGGGCTCCTAAGGTCGGGGAAGGCTCTGATTACCAACTTGTAATGCCCTCGATGCGGCTATATCTCCCACGTGTTGAAGCACGACTTAGAGGCATAACCGCATTGAAAGCAATGTCGCAAGTGAGGTAATCTTCACACAACCCATGTAATACATAAGGGAAAGAGATACATAGTTGGCTTACAATCGCCACTTCACACAATTACATGAATAAAGCATTACATCATCCAAATACAATCAAGGTCCGACTACGGAACCAAAATAAAAGAAGAACCCCAAAATGCGATAAAGGTCCCCGATCGACCCCAACTGGGCTCCACTACCGAGCAACTAGAACGAAACAACACAAAGGGCAAGATCTTCATCGAGCTCATCCTTGAGCTTGGTTGCGTCACCTGCTTTCGGTAACATAGGCACCGCAAACTGGTTTTGAAGTATCCGTGAGTCACGAGGACTCAGCAATCCCATTACCATGGGTATCAAGACTAGCAAAGCTTAATGGGAAAGGAAGGGGTAAAGTGGTGACGTTGCAGCAGCGGCTAAGCATGATATGGTGGCTAACATACGCAAATAAGAGCGAGAAGAGAAGCAAAGGAACGGTCGTGAAGCTAGCAATGATCAAGAGGTGATCCTGAACACCTACTTACATCAAACATAACACAGACACCGTGTTCACTTCCCGGACTCCGTCGAGAAGAGACCATCACAGCTACACACGCGGTTGATGCGTTTTAATTCGGATCTGGTGTCAAGTTATCTACAACCGGACATTAACAAATTCCCATCTGCCACATAATCGCGGGCACGGCTCTCGAAAGTTTATACCTGCAGGGTGTCCCAACTTAGCCCATGACAAGCTCTCGCGATCATCGAAGGAATAGACCTTCTCCGGAAGACCCGATCAGTCTCGGAATCCGGTACATCAAGACATTTCGACAATGGTAAAACAAGACTAGCAAAGCCGCCCGATCGCCGACAATCCCGATAGGAGCTGCACATATCTCGCTCGTGGCAACACCGGATGAGACTAGCTACGAGTAAAACCAGACTTGAGTTTCCCGAGGTGGCCCCAGCAGTAGCTCGATTCGGACCAACACTTAGACAAGCACCGCCCGGGGGCTAAAATAAAGATGACCCTCGGTTGGCCGACCCAAGGAAGGGGATAGGTGGTGGTGAGGCAAATGGTAAAACCAAGGTTGGGCCTTGCTGGACAAGTTTTATTCAAAGCGAACCGTCAGGAGTCCCATAAATCACCCGACCGCGTAGGAACGCAAAATCCGGGAACATAACACCGTATGACGGAAACTAGGGCGGCAAGAGTGGAACAAAACACCAGGCATAAGGCCGAGCCTTCCACCCTTTACCAAATATATAGATGCATTAATAATATAAGAGATATTGTGATATCCCAACCAAAATCCTGTCCACCATGGAGAAATCTTCAACTTCACCTGCAACTAGCAACGCTATAAGAGGGCTGAGCAAAGCGGTAACATAGCCAAACAACGGTTTGCTAGGAATGGTGTCAAAGGTTAGAGGTTCATGCCAATTTGGGAGGCTTGGTAACAGGTAATACGTAGCGCAGCATAGCGATAGAACGAAGCAACTAGCATAGCAATGATAGTAGTGAGATCGAGGGTAGCGGTCATCTTGCCTGAAATCCCGCTAGGAAGAAGAACGAGTCCATGAAGAAAACGAACGGGAGTGGTCGAACGAATCCTCACAATCGCAACATTACCAGAACTAGGAAGCAACACCGGAAAGAAACAAACAACATGGTAAACACACAAGCATAAACATGGCATGATGCACAACCAAGTATGATGCATGTCCGGTTTAATGAGGCATGGCATGGCAAAGTGCAACACACAATACTACAAGTTAAGTGGAGCTCAATATGCAACGAGTTGCATATTGACGAAACACCACATCCGAGTTATTTAGTTCGCTTTCGTTTAGGTACACAACAATGTTAAATGTTGTTAAACATGGCAAGGGGTGTAACAAAAGTAAACTAAATATTTAGGCAAGTTTAAATGAGGCCGGAACAACAAACAACAATTCCGGAAAAACCTCATATGCAATTTATGAATTTGCTACTGTTCTACCCTAAAACATATTTTAAAGTTGTTAAACAGGAAAATAAAGTGGACCATGTTAATCTAGGCATTTTTCCACCCCATTTACATATAAAGTTTATTAAAAACCGAGCTACGGTTATTTAGTTATGAAATAAATCATTTTAACATGGCATTTGGGCAAATGTAATCAAACAACATTGTAAACATTTTTAACATGGATGAAAGTGGCAAATTATTAATCTACACAAAATTCTAAGCATTTTACATATATAAATTATTTTAAACTGATGCACAGTTTAAGAGTTATTAAATGCATGAAATCTAGGGGTTTTTCTGTAAAACAGATAAATCACTGGTTAATAGCTAAATTCACAGGAAGGAAAAAAAACAGAAGCGGGCCGAAACTGGCTGGCCCGATAGAGAGGAGGGGTTGGGGGCTTCAAACCCAGTGGGCCTTGGCCCGGTCGGATCTGGAGGAGGCCGGCAGCCGCTGGCGAGCGCCACTGGCCTGCCTCGCCATCGGGCCACGGAGGATCTGGAGGCGCGCCGGCCCAGGAGTGGTCAACGTGCTCGTGGCAGGAACGCAGGAGGCGGTCGGGCCTGGCGCTGGCTGAAGGCCGCAGGCGGATCAAGGCGAGGCAGGGCGCGGTCGAGCGACGCGCTCGCTGCTGCTGCAGTTCGTCTCTGAAGAACAGAAACAGGGCGAGGACGGGGTCAACACCAACGGGGCAGCAGCGGTCGCTCGTTTGCTCGAACCGGACAAGGCAGAGGCGAGGTCGGGCATGGCGGCGCGGGACTTGGCAGGACGACGGAGCCGCGCGACGAGGTCCTTGGGCGTGCGGTCAACGGGCGCTGCTGGTGCGCTCGTTCACCTCGCGTGGACGGAGCAGAAGGGGGGCCGGGGCGACGTGAGCGAAGCAGAGCAGCGCGGCAGGATTCAGCGGGCGAGGAGACATGGCTCGTCCTCGTGAAGCAAGACGACGGTGGCGGCCTTGGCGCGTGGAGCAGCCGTCGGGGAAACGGGCGGAGACAGCGGCTCTGAAGCGGAGGGAAGGAATCTCGCCGGAGAGGAGCGGATCACCGGAGGCGCTGCTGCTTCTGGCGGTGACGGTTCCCAGCACGGCCGGACGTGCAGCAGGGGCGGTGGGGTGGTACAAGGCGAGCTTGTCTCGGGGTCGCGAGGAGACGAGGACGAGCGCTCCTGCTCGGGGCCTCGAGCAGCTACATCCATTCGGGATGAGGGAAGAAGTAGAGGAGAGCTCGGGGAGGCACGGGAGGAAGGCTGCGATCTGGTTGGGCGGCGCCGGAAATCAAGGGAGTGGGTCGGGGAAGATTTGGATCAGGACGGGATCCCGAGGGAGATGGGGTTTGGTCGGTGGTGGATTGGGCAAACGAGGAAGGAGGCGGCGGACGGGACGGATGGAATGGATGGGACGGCTCGGACTAGGGTTAGGTTGTTTATATAGGTAAGGGATTAGTTTAGGGGCTATCAGATCCCTCCGATCGTAATCGGACGGTTCGAAATAAATAGGCTAGGGAGTCCAAATAAGAAAACGGGGACGTTTTGTAGATGTTTGGGGATGATCCGGATCCAACGGTAATGACTGCCTGGGTCGGGTTTAGGGGGTTTTTTGGATGCACGAGAGGGGCCTATGCACTGTGTGGAGAGGGTAGGCATTTAGATGAGAGGGGGGAAACAAAGACAAAGGTTTGACGAAAGGCCATGGGGTCAAGGGGTTTTGTTGGTCTCGGAGAAAGAGAGAAGAGAGGGGTCCAAATGGTCTGCGAGAAGGTCAACAAAGGCAAAGCGGTTCGAGGAGGTCAACGAGGACAAGGGCCCGACAAAATGCCAACGCAGGCAAAGAAAGAAAGGGCAACTGCGAACGATTACGAGTTTTATGAAAACATATGGATGCAATGCGAATGATGACATGAGAAGAAAAGCATGACATGAACAAAATGCAAAAACAAAAGAACAAAACCCAACCACAAAGGAAATATCATATCGCATCTCCGGAAAAGGCAAGAGTTGGAGTTATGAATATGGAAAGTTGTATCCGGGGCGTTACAGGAGCAGGCCGACCAGCAGCCGCGGCGCCATGGGACACGCTCCACCGCGGCAAGTACCGTTGCCGCGGGAGGGTCCCAGGCCGCGCCGACAACTGAGGCGGGGTCTTCCCGGGCCGCCAGGCTTGATCCTGCCGTAACCCTCGGCAAACGCAGGAGGGAGCCTACTCCTCCGCCACACTGCGATGAGAGGGTACCGGAGTTCGACCTCTCCGCGCTGAGCTCCGATGACGATGAAGAGGAGGAGGAGGAGGAGGAGTAAGGCTTTCTTCTTACTGTACTTGTCTTTCTTTGATCCTTGTTGCTGCTTATCTTGTATCTGATTTGCTTCTCTCTGAATTCCTGCCCTATTTCAGGACCTTGGCAGAGAGAGCGGCGAAGAGGGCCAAGGTCCCTCTAGTTGACATCGAGGACGATCCTGCTGTGACAGCAGAAGATACGTCCGAGACCACCTTGACGGACCCGATTCCTTCTCCTCACAGCAGCCCCCAGCATAGCCCCCAGCGTAAGTGTTTGGTTCACTTCCTGTTGTGGGGCGCGCATGGGTGCTTCTTCTTTTGCTGACATCTTGATTGTTGACTCATTTGTATAGGAGCAGAACAAGCCCACCAGAGCAACCGGAGGCCGACCGGAGGTGCTTGTCTGCTTGACTACGCCGCCAAGGCGATTCTCCGACAAGGATCGCTCCCGGCAAGGAGGGTCCCAGTAGGGGTGGAACCAGTGAGCCCCTGGTGGAGGAGCCCATGGTCACGGAGCCCAGCACAGGTAACCCTTCTTGTCGGGAATCTTCCCTTGGGTTCTTCTTTTGATCTTCTTTCTTCTTTTGGATATTTGCTTGACTTTTCCTCCCTCTTCCTATCCTCAGATCCCCCTCTCATAGACCCGATGGATACCGAGGCCTCCGGCGAGGAAGGAGCACGCGGCAACACTGAAGATGTCGCCGCCGGCGAGGAAGAGGCCGGGGCTGATGAACCCGCCGATGAGGAAGCCGCCAAGGCTGCTGGCGCAGAAGCTGGCGAGGGGTTCGGTGATTGCACTGACGACCCGGAGGACGCAGGAGCGCAAGGCGCTGCACCGTCCACCGACCCCTCCGCCGGTGATGCAGCGCCGGGCTCCGACGAGCCCCAGCCAGGCGCATACTTGAAGGCCGGCGAGGGCGTGTACATCAAGCTTCCCTGGGCGTCGAGCTCCAGGGGGCCGGTGGAAGGGGAGGAGTTTGACGGGGAAGTACTCGCCTCTGCTGGGCTGGCGGTGGTCGGCAGCCAAGCAGCGGCAAGCGAAGTCCGAGGAGGAGCAACTGCTCAAAGCTGGTGTCACTCTATCAAGGCCAGCAAGCGAAGCTTGAGTACCGGAAGCGCTTGTCACGCAGGCGGAGTTGACATAGAGAAACACGCGAGGAGCTCAAGAGTCAAGAACCAGAGGCCCTCCGGTCCATTGCTGAGGAGAGGGCGCAGCTCGACGAGGCGAAGAAGGCGTTCATCCTGGAGAAGGCTGAAGCCGAAGAGCAGCAGAGGCTCGCCGCCGAGGAGCTGTCCAAGCGGGATGGTGAGCTGATACAGAAGAAGGTAAACTTGGACAGCCACGAAGAGGAGCTCGCCGTCCGGGAGCAATCACTTGGCGGGGCACTCAAGGAGGCGAAGGATGCCGCCGCGGCCGCCGAGGCCGCCAAGAAGGAGTTAGAGGTGAAGGTGACGCAGCTGGAGGCGGATATGAAAAGGAAAAACGAAGAGCTTGCCGCACTCCAGCGCGAACGCGAGAAGGATGCACGCGCCCATGGCGAGCTGCAAGTCCAGCTTGCCAAGAAGATCAAGGAGCTGAACGCCGCCAAAGACTCAAGTCTTGATCCGAGCTGAAATCGCCACCTTGGCGGGGACACTGGACGCCGCCAAGAAGCGAGAAGACGACTTGAGGAAGGAGCTCAAGGGCAACGAGGAGCTGCTGACGAGGGCCGCTGAGACCCAGAACACCTTCAAGACCACGGTGGAGCTCTGGACGGAGGGCCTCGTCAACATCGCTGCATCCATCGATGAGGATCTGGCGGAGCTTGACTTGGCGGGCTTTGGGTACTCCACTGAGGAAAATCTCCAGCCCAGCGCCAAGATCACACTTTTCTTCAAGGGTGTGGTGACGGCTCTCCAGCAGCTCCGGGAAAGGATCCCGAAGAAGCTGGCCGACGAGTCGTGCGCGATCTGCGCCAGGGTCTTGGAGAAGGTGTTGGTGAAGATACTCTTCCGCAACCCGAGCATCGACCTCACCCGTGTCACCAAGAAGCTGCCGGCGGGTGCTGCTCTTGAAGAACTCAAGGCCATTGTCGCACCCATTGTGGACAAGGTGAATGAGGTCAGGAGGGTTGACGGCGAGCGCGTGGATTAGGCCACCCTTCTTCTCCCTTTTTCCTACCGCTGCCGTTTCAGTTATGAGAACAATCTAGTCAGTGCCACAATAACTCATTCTTGTAATATAACTTTATTCTGGGTATTGCTTGCTATGTTATATCCTTTACTTTGTTACATCCCTTGTATGCTTTTACCCTACGCTTTGAGGGAACTTGCCGGCGCAAGCACACTTGCTGAGTACGGAACATCAGCAGCTTCTTTGGCGGTGCTGCTTCGAAGAAACCTTGTCGGGCTAGTTGCAGCTCACTTGTATTGTTGAGCGGACTCGAAAACAAATCAAGGGCTTAACTTAGCCACAGTCGATTCCTCCACGCACGTGTTTTCCATACAAGGCACGGACGTTCAAGGAATATAACTTAAAAATTTAAAACTGACTATGCTCAAACTTTGGCAACTTAGCTTTTCTGTCGTCTGCGTCCCGGCAAGGTTAGATTCCTTTGAACGACGCCTGGTCCACACTCCCTCCCCGTGAACTTGTGGGCGGAGGAATCTTCTTTTTGAGAAGAAAGAAGAGAAAATAATGATACGGAACCTTAAGGTTCGCTATTGCTTACCGGGGGTAAGTGCTGCACAAAGTGTCAGATATAGATGCAAAAAAGAAAGATGCATTAAATTTGACAAGATGTGCGAGGCACATAAACTTTATTTACGCACGGGAGCTGCGCCCGGCTTTGTACAAAGGGTTACATGCAACAGCGGCAAGGCTTGTACAAAAGGTGGTTGCCGGAACGGGGCCGGCAACCGCGCCTTATGGGTAAAACTTGCAAAGATGCTCTATGTTCCAGGAGTTGCTCACCGGAATGCCATCTTCGGTCTCAAGGCGGACAGCGCCGGGCCTAGTGACTCGTTTCACCCGATAAGGGCCTTCCCACTTCGGCGTCAACTTGTTGGATTTCTTGGCGGATTGAACACGCTGAAGAACAAGGTCGCCTTCCTCGAAGCTTCTGGCATTAACTTTGCGGCTATGATAGCGGCGCAAAGCTTGCTGGTAGCGAGCAGCTCGCACAACAGCCTGAAGACGATCTTCCTCGAGGAGCAGCGCGTCGTCTTGCCGCAGCTGCTCTTGCTCAAGCTCATCATAAGCAAGCACTCGAGGCGATCCGTATACGAGTTCCGTGGGGAGAACTGCCTCTGCTTCGTAGACAAGAGCAAAGGGTGTCTGGCCAGTGGCTCGATTTGGTGTTGTTCTGATTGTTCAAAGAACCACTGGCGGCTGCTCGATCCAATTTCTTCCGCACTTGTGTAGCCTGTCGAAAGTTCTGGTCTTGAGCCCGCGCAGCACTTCAGCGTTTGCCCTCTCCACTTGACCGTTGCTTCTCGGGTGAGCAACAGAGCGGCGATCTTGGTGCCAAGATCTTGGGCGCATCGCATGAAGGTGCGGCTTGTGAATTGTGTGCCATTGTCGGTGATGATCCTGTTAGGGATTCCGAAACGGCAAAAAATTGACATAAAGAACTTGACTGCTGACTGTGCTGTCACCTTCCTCACTAGTTCCACTTCAGGCCACTTTGTTAACTTGTCGATTGCAACGTACAAGTATTCAAAGCCCCCGACAGCTCGGGGGAAGGGGCCGAGGATATCGAGCCCCCAGACCGAAAATGGCCAGGATAAAGGGATTGTTTGGAGAGCTTGAGCTGGTTGATGAATCTGTTTGGAGTGGAACTGGCACGCTTCACACTTGGTTACTTGTGCAGTTGCATCCTGGAGGGTTGTCGGCCAGAAGAAACCTTGCCGGAAAGCCTTGCCGGCAAGTGCTCTTGCACCAATGTGGTGACCACATATGCCTCCATGTATCTCTGCCAACAGCTCCTGTCCATCTTCCCGGGAGATGCACTTCAATTTCACTCCGTTGAATCTTCTTCTGTATAGTATGTCATCGACAAACTGGTACATACTTGATTGCCGGGCTACTTTCTCCGCTGCTTCTTGCTCCTCGGGAAGTTCTCCTGTCTGAAGGAAATGGATGATCTGCTATGCCCATGCCGGAGCCTGTGGCTCGACGACAAGGACTAAAGGCGTGAATGCTGCTGCGGGAATATCCGCTTCTACGGCAAGGATCTGGGATCCTGCCAGAGCGTGATGCTCCCCGGCAAGCGTGTTGGGACACAGCTTGTCGGGAGCGTCTGCTTCAACGAAACAAACCCTGGGACTTGTCGGAGCAGATTGCTCCTCAGTACTTTCTGTGTTGATCCTGGAGACCTTCTTGGCGGCGGCTCCGGGGAGCTCTGCCAGAAAGTAGTCGCCAGTGACCAACTTTCTCTTTTTGCTCTGTCCAGTTGATGGTGTCACAGATGGCTGAATCAGCTTGAGCACAAAAATTCCTGGTTCCACAGGTAACTTGAATGCAGCACACTTTGACAGTCCATCTGCAACGTCATTCTGGGCTCTTGGAACATGTTCCATCTGCAGGCCGTCAAAATGCTCTTCTAGCTTCCTCACTTCATCAATGTATGCTTCCATCAACGGACTCTGATAATCTTTGTTTACTTGTCGGACGACAAGCTGCGAGTCACCCCTGACAATAAGCTTCTTGATCCCAAGCTCATTGCTATTCTCGAGTCCGCAAGCAAGCCTTCACACTGCAGATATTGTTTGTTGCTTGCTCCTTGGGAAAGTGCATTTGGATCACGTGCTTGAGGTGCTCTCCGTGGGGGCGACAAGTAGTACGCCCAAGACTGCTCCTTGCAGCGAGAAGGCACCATCAAAGTACATGATCCATTCTTTGCTAGCTTCCTTGACGGGGATGCTCTTCTCCGGAGTTTCTTCATTGGGTGTTAGCGTCCACTCGCTATGAATTCGCCAATGCTCGGCTCGATAGTTGAGGTACTCTCAAACTTGAGGCCAAAGCTTGATAGTTCGGTGCCCACTCGACAATCCTGCCTGTTGCTACGGATTCTGCAGTATCCTCTTCAATGAAAGCGAGTGACAACTGTGATCTCATGTGCTTGAAAGTAATGGCGCAGCTTCCTCGAGGCCATGAGAAGGCCGAAAGCAACTTCACACCCGAGTACCTTGATCTAGCCCCTGCAGAAGGGAACTAACAAAGTAAACCGGCAATCGCACCATCTTCTTCGTTTTTCTTTTCGCAATCGCACAGATCCGTCCTTGCCGGAGCTGAACTTGTCGGGAAGCCCCACGCTTGTCGCTAGACTCGCTTGCATGTCGGCGGCTCATTATCCGCTTCCTCTCCGAATTAACGCAGCACTAACCACTTGATTGGTTGCCGCCAGATATAGCAGCAACTTCTCTTGTGGCTTAGGTGCGACAAGTGTTGGAGTAGAGGATAGGTATCTCTTCAAGTGCTGCAGCGCAGCCTCCGCTTCCGGAGTCCATTTCATTGGACCTGCCTTTTTCAAAATCTTGAAAAATGGCAGGGCACGCTCAGCAGACTTAGAGATGAACCTACTAAGAGCAGCAACACAGCCGGCAAGTCTTCGCACATCCTTGATGCACTTCGCGGCTTCGATCTGCTCGATGGCCTTGATCTTGTCGGGATTGGCTTCAATCCCCCTCTGGGACACAAAGAACACGAGAAGCTTGCCGGAAGGAACTCCAAACACACACTTCTCGGGGTTCAACTTGAGATTGACCTTGCGCAGATTTGCAAAAGTCTCATCCAAATCTTGGATCAAAGTTTCTTTGTCCTTGCTCTTGACCACTATGTCACCCATGTAAGCTTCTACATTTCTGTGCAGCTGTGGCTCAAAAGCATGACTGACTACTCTTGCAAATGTTGAACCAGCATTCTTTAGTCCGAAAGGCATCCGCACAAAGCAGTACGTGCCACATGGAGTAATGAATGTGGTCTTCTCTTCATCCTCTTCTGCCATGAAGATCTGATGATATCCTGAGTATGCATCAAGGAATGAAAGCAGATCACATCCTGCTGAGGAGTCAACAATCTGGTCAATGCGTGGCAAGGGAAATGGATCTTTGGGACAAGCTTTATTAACATCCGTGAAATCAATGCAAAGCCTCCACTTCCCATTCGCCTTACGCACGACTACTGGATTGGCTAACCATGTTGGATGGAGTACTCCTCGGACGAGGCCTGCTGCTTCCAACTTCTTGATTTCTTCTCCTATGAACTCTTGGCGTACCACCGCTTGCTTCCTGACTCTCGCGCTGACGGGCGCGCGTGAGGGCAGATGGCAAGGTGGTGCTCAATTACTTCCTCAGGAACACCGGGATGTCGATGGTTGCCATGCAAACACATCGACATTTGCCCGCAGAGCAACGGCGCCGCTTCCTATTTAGGGTCAAGCGTGGCACCGATGGTGAAGGTACCACCAGGCCGTCCTCCTTGGCGGCCACTTTCTTGGTCTCTGGTGAAGCTGTCTTTGCCTTCTTGCACTTGCCGGTGGAGCTCGATGGTGCGTCCTCGACGGTAGCGCAGCACTCCGAAGAGGTGCGCTTGCCGGAGTGGGCATCAGAGCTACTCTTGCCGGACTTGGTCTTCTTCTTCCCCCCGGGAGCTTCAGCGGCAAGTGGTTTGTGTTCTGCTGCGGCTGCTTCTTCCCGGTAGATCTTGTCGGTACAGATAAGTGCATCTTTCTTGTCGCCATGGACAGAAATAACACTTATCGGACTAGGCATCTTGAGCACATTGTAGGCGTAGTGAGAGGCTGCCATGAACTTGGCGAAGGGCGATTTGCCAAGTATCCCATTGTAAGGCAATGGGAAATCAGCAACATCAAACGTGACTCTCTGTTCGAAATTCAGCTCGCGCCAAAAGTCACTTGGCGATGTGATCTTCCCTTCGCTTGCTCCTTCCCGGGTTGATTCCTTGGAAGGTACCAGTCTCTTCGAGCTCGCTGTCGGGGATCTGAAGCTTCTTGAGCAGTGCGGGGGAAATTAGATTCAGGCCGGCCCCGCCATCAACCAACATATTTGTGACCTTGAGGTTGCGGATGGTTGGCGAAACCAACATCGGCAAGCACCCGACCGCAGTGATGTGACCAGGGTGGTCCTCAACATCAAAGATGATGGGCGTGCTGGACCACTTTAGAGGCTTGCGCGATTCGACGGACGGTTCTGCTGCATTCACTTCCTGCGCCCATTGTTTGACTTGGCGGTGCGAGGTGTGCAGAGAAGCACCGCCGTTGACGCACAACACCTCTTTTGCCTTCGGAAAGTCTTGGTCGTCGGTCTCATCTTCCCCCATTTCATCATCCTCATCTTCGTCTTCGTCCTTGTCGCGGCCACGGGGAGGTCTATCTCCTTGCCGTGGCTTGGCCTTGCCGCGGCGCCCTCCCCGGGCGGGAAGCTTCTTGTCGGATCCCCCGCCACCATCCCGGGCCTTCTCCTTGTTGCGGCGCTCGTATTCAGCTTTCTGTAGCTCCTCCATCTGCTCAACCTTCTTGCAGGCTTGGAGGTCATGGCCCTTGGTGCGGTGGATCTTGCAATATTGCTTGCCGGAGCCATCCTGCTTGTCGGCGGCCACCACAACCTCGCCGGAGTCTCCAGCTTTGGCTTTGTCGGAGCCGCCTCCGCTGCCGGAATGCTCGACAACTAACACATCCTTAGCCTTTCTCTTTCTGTTATTCCGCCTCCGGTTCTTCTTTGCCGGAGGGGCATCCTCACTGTCAGATCCTTCTGCTCCTGTGTTCTCTCTGGGGAGTCTCCTCCCCTCCTTAGTCCGTGCATACTTGTCGGCCAGAGCATAGAGCTCGCTGACATGTCTGATCTTGCAGATCGCCATCTCCTCCCTCATCTTGCGGTTGCGCACGTTCTGATGGAACGCGCTGATAACTGCGGCAGGGTGGACGTCTGGGATGTTGCGCTGCACCTGGCTGAACCTTTGTATGTACTTGCGCAGGGGTTCTCCTTCCTTCGGGCGGCGAGATGAAGGTCGCTCTCCTCGCCATGGGGCTTGTGGTCGCCCGTGAAGGCGCCGACAAACTGATGGCACAGTCCGCCACGAAGAAATGGAGTTGTCCGCAAGTGCATGAGCACCAGCGGAAGTAGTTGGCGAGATCTTCTCGCCGCGCCCTCCGCAGCCTCGCACCGCGATGGTGTAGATGCTTTGAGGAACTCCGACGGATGTATCCTGCCATCGTACTTCGGCACGTCGGGCTTGAAGTTCTTGGTCTTTGGGCCATCGGACTTGCCGCAGCTCACGGGTGAACGCAGGGCAACCTGCGCGTCGGACAAGTCACCGTTCCCTGGCGCATGCATATCGACAAGGGCCCAGCAGCTGATCGATTGACTCCGCTTCTCTTACGTGCTCGATCGAGTCTGGCGTCTTCGTGTCGCCGTTCTTGGAGAACGTGGCGTTGATCGCGGCGAGCTCATGGTCCGGACGACGCGTGGAGTCGGCGCCGAGGTTGGCCCGGCGAGTCGGCGATCTTAGCCTTCGGGCGGGAGTGCAGTGGTGGCACCCCGCCAGATCTTATCGCCACCGGCTTCCGCTGGCGCTTTGCCGCGGCTTCGACGTGCTTTCGTTTGTTGGGGCTTGTCGGCGGCGAAGCCAATGAGGCTATAGATAGCGGCCCTCCGATCGCCGATCTTGTCTCGCGCCGAGGGTAATCTAAGAAGTAGCTCGGGCGGCCGCTTCTCTGGAGTCTTGGGTGGCGGTGGTGAGCGTCGCGAGGTGCGTGACATGCTCAAACTTCTTGAGTGATAGAAGGAGCAGCATCTCGTCCGTGTGACCGCACCGCTTCGTGCCAGCGTCTTTGGCGCGCATGCTAACCTTGAACGCCCCGCGACCCACCAGCAGCCTTGCTCCAGCGAGCACGGCGCCAGAGCGCCGTGGCGTTGTCGATCTTGCACCTCCCGGGAGTGGTGCGGTGGATGTCGACCTGAACCTTGCGGGGCCTTGTCCTTGGAGCGGGTGACGATGTGAGTCCCCCCGCTGGCGCCCGCTCCTCCGCCGGCGTCCACCCCACCGCCCGTTTGCTCCGGTGGCGGTAGGACAGTCGCAGACGGAGCGGCCACCTCCGAAGTTTTCTTCTTCGGTGGCATGTTGATGAAGATGCTGATGTAGCGCGCGCAGACGCTGGATCAGGTAAGCACGACCTCGACGCCCCCCTACCTGGCGCGCCAAAGATGTCGTGGCGGTTTGTGTGGGAGCACGAGCACCTATGGGGCCGGGGGCCCCTTCTAGTCCGGCAAGGGAGCGGAGGGCGCACGCAGAGCAGATCGAGGCGGAGTCTGGGAGGATTTTACCCAGCTCGAGCTCTCCGGAGAGATAAAACTCCTACTGCTGCTTTGTGTTGGTATTATGTTCTTGCTCAAGAGTGTGAACGTGTTGTGGTGTTGGATGCGTCGGATGAACCGAGCCAGCTGCGAAACCCAAAATTTCGAACCTCGTATACGTGAGCATGGGCCTCCCTTTTATAGCCTAAGGGGGTCACCGACAGGTGGCAGCGTAGAAACAGGGGTAGAAAGGTAAAAACGCAGGGTGGTACAACAGTGTCCAACAGTGTCCCCTACCTAACTCGACGGCAGGGGACAATGGCATTTAATGCCTGTCCGTCGCTAACAAAGGCAAGGAAACGACCGTTAGGGCGCCACCGATCGCCACGATGGCCTCCTTGTCGCGCTTTCGCCACCTCGCACTGCATGGCTGCACAGCGCCTCGCCACGTGCTCCTGGGACGGCCCTGGGGTGACACGTCGTTGGATGCGCTGGAGCTTGGGTGCAGAGTGGCAGCCTTGCCGCGGCAAGCGCCTTGCCGCGGCCGTTGTCTTGTCGCACCCGCAAGCTCGCCGCTCGTCGGGTCTTGCCGGGGCGCGCGGGGTGCCGCGGCAAGTTTTCTGAAGTGTCTTGGTTGGCTTTCCCGGCAAGCTCCTCTTGCCGGGGTCTTGTCCTTCCCGGCAAGCTCCTCTTGCCGGGGCCTTGTACTTCCCGGCAAGCTCCTCTTGCCGGGGCCTTGTCTTCTTAGTTAATACTTTGTTCTTGAGTGGCAGTAATGTGAATGACGGAGGGTCTTGGCGGACGCCCGACAAGCCTTGCCCGGCGCTACTTGTCGCTCACAAGATAACTTCGGGGTACTAAGGTACCCCTACTTTAGTACACCGACAATGTGGTGGCATGATAGGTTGCAAACTGGTATTGTTGAAGCATGCCAGTCTTATGTCAACCGTTTAACTCCAGTATTAACGTGGATCAAGTCATGTTCCTGTTCGTCTTTTCTTTTGTGCTGCCACATGTCTTCTGCAAAGAATGCGGTCTAGTCAGTTGCAAACCTCTTTCCTTGTACACACCAAATAGAGGGGCCGTGAGGAGGGTTCCATGGCCCTGGATTAAAGCCCGTCATCCGGTGAGGGGGCATGGGTGTTTCCAGTTGGGACCGAGAGGGGGCACCCCTTAGAGCACGCGATATAAATTTGATCCCAAGCTACTCGAGGTTGTGGCCTCCCCGTCTTAAAGTTTTTCTTGAATGTTGCCTAGGGTGATTCCTGGCAGCGGAATGTGGAATGGGTGTGTACTGGTTAGATGTGTTTCTTCTAAAATACCGTAAACGGAACTAGTCCTTTGTGACTACGGAAATCCGTTGGCTGTGGGTAAAGAGTACAAACTCTGCAGAGTCAAAACCATTCGAGTAACCGTATCCATGGTCAAGGACTGTGACCAACATATCCATGTCAGTGTCAGTGTCAGTCTCTACGTCCATCTCATCGACAGTCCCCGTGTCAGTTTTAGTGACAATCTCCGGTGAATAAACATGAGTGGTAAACCCGGCTGAATGTTATTCCTGTGGATGGAGTAACCCGTTTATTATTATGTACTGAGTATTTCCTTGGGATGATTTAAATTCATGAGCTACTTTAATTCGAATGGTGAAATATAAGCCCTTTATGTGATGTCGCTCAGACGTCCGACTGTGGCATTCTTGTTATTTACTTTTGATATAAGCCCTGTATGTGATGTCGCTCCGACATCCGACTGTGGCATTCTTGTTATTTACTTTTGATATAAGCCCTTTATGTGATGTCGCTCAGACGTCCCACTGTGGCATTCTCGTTATTTAGTTTTCATATAAGCCCTTTATTTGATGTCGCTCAGACGTCCGACTGTGGCATCCACGTCATTTACTTTCATTATAAGCCGTTTTCGAGATGTCCCTTAGACGTCTGGCTGTGGCACGCACTGTCATTTACATTTCAATATAAGCCATTTATGTGGTGTCGCCCTGACGCCCGACTGCGGCATGTTAATTTATTTTACCCTTTCGAGGCGTCGCTTCAGACGCCCGATCGGTTTTCAGTTAATTTTTTTTTGGGATTTCGGGAGGACAACCGCCTGGCTTCCTGTTTAGTTAACACGTCGCGCAAAATTTATTATCTAAGTGTGCATTACTAATCTGCTCATGTGCATCATGTTTGCATTTGTTATGTCTTATGTCCAAACTGTCTTGCGGGTACATTCAAAGTACTCACCTGGCTTGTTGATTTGGCCAGATGTTGACGAAGGCGATCTTATGGATGAAGAGTATGATAGCGAGTCCGACACCTAGAGGAGTCCCAGTCAGTCCCGTGCGATCCTGGAATTGGTCACTTGTATCATATACGCTTCCGCTACCGGAATAAAATCATCGAGCCTCACTCCGGCACTCGATGAGGTGTAAGATTTAGGAGTCATGTCGGCCACTTCACTGTGACTATCCACCACCACTTTTTTTACGAGTCAGTAGTTATGCCACCATACCCTTGTGTCATATCCTCCTTTATGTATAATATCCTCCTC
The DNA here is from genome assembly GCA_021437245.1 of Aegilops speltoides. NCBI lineage: Eukaryota > Viridiplantae > Streptophyta > Magnoliopsida > Poales > Poaceae > Aegilops > Aegilops speltoides. The sequence goes on along the minus strand of CM038146.1, from coordinate 303,154,243 downwards.
GTCCCTGGACTCGTTCCATGCCAAGTCCGCCGGAAGAAAATTATGGTACCCAGACAAGTAACAATTTCACACAGGGGCAGTCAAGTCAGCAAGGCAGTGAAGCAGCATTTTCTCAAGTATGCCGCCTTTATGAGCAAAGCCAACAGTAGCATCAAGAAATGATGAATCATGTTATCAATATGGGGAATCACCGTGAACCATATCAACAGCATTCCAAATTGTCTGAACTACAAAAGACGCGTCCCCCAACGTTCTCTCACACGGATAGACCTCTTGAGGCCGATGATTGGCTTCGAGACATTGAAAGGAAATTAATTATTGCACAATGTTCAAACCGTGAGAAGGTACTTTACGCACCCCACTACCTCACTGGAGCAGCTGCATTATGGTGGGAGAATTTCCTACACATGCACCCCAATGAAAATAACATCACCTGGGAAGAATTTAAAGAAGGTTTTTGTGGGGCGCACATTCCCAGAAGCATTATGAAGATCAAGAAAAGGGAGTTTGATGACCTCAAGCATAGAAGCATGACAGTGACTGAGTACAATAGTCAGTTTACTCAATTATCTCGTAATGCCATCGAAGAGCATATGACTGAAAATAAAAAGATGGAAAAAAATTGGACGGTCTGGCACCAGCACTTAAATGCCAGCTGGTCGTACACACCTTTCCGGATTTCAAAACACTTGTGTACAAAGCCATTACATTGAAAAAATGAGCGCCGCAGCTTGGAGGATTTCCGCAAGCGCAAAAGGGACAAGACTACTCATGCCCGCAGGTTGGTACAACAGTGTCACCGACAGGTGGCAGCGTAGAAAGAGGGGTAGAAAGGTAAAAACGCAGGTTGGTACAACAGTGTCCAACAGTGTCCCCTACCTAACTCTGACGGCAGGGGACAATGGCATTTAATGCCCGTCCGGTCACCCCAATAGTGCAAGGAAACGACCGTTAGGGGCGCCACCGATCGCCACGATGGCCTCCTTGTCAGCTTCGCTTGCCACCTCGCACCGCATGGCTGCCTGGCGCCTACCGCCACGCTCTGGGGCGGCCACAGGGTTACACGTCGTTGGATGCACTGGAGCTTGGGTGCAGAGTGGCAGCCTTGCCGCGGCAAGCACCTTGCCGCGGCAAGCACCTTGCCGCGGCCGTTGTCTTGTCGCACCCGCAAGCTCGCCGCTCGTCGGGTCTTGCCGGGGCGCGCGGGGTGCCGCGGCAAGTTTTCTGAAGTGTCTTGGTTGGCTTTCCCGGCAAGCTCCTCTTGCCGGGGTCTTGTCCTTCCTGGCAAGCTCCTCTTGCCGGGGCCTTGTACTTCCCGGCAACCTCCTCTTGCCGGGGCCTTGTCTTCTTAGTTAATACTTTGTTCTTGAGTGGCAGTAATGTGAATGACGGAGGGTCTTGGCGGGCCTTGCAAGCCTTGCCCAGGCGCTCATGATGCCCGTGCACAAGTTCGGGTACTAAGGTACCCCTACTTTAATACAACAAACAATGTGGTGGCATGATAGGTTGCAAACTGGTATTGTTGAAGCATGCCGCCTTATGTCAACCGTTTAACTCCAGTATTAACGTGGATCAAGTCATGTTCCTGTTCATCTTTTCTTTTGTGCTGCCACATGTCTTCTGCAAAGAATGCGGTCTAGTCAGTTGCAAACCTCTTTCCTTGTACACACCAAATAGAGGGGCCGTGAGGAGGGTTCCATGGCCCTGGATTAAAGCCCGTCATCCGGTGAGGGGGCATGGGTGTTTCCGGTTGGGACCGAGAGGGGGCACCCCTTAGAGCACGCGATATAAATTTGATCCCAAGCTACTCGAGGTTGTGGCCTCCCCGTCTTAAAGTTTTTCTTGAATGTTGCCTAGGGTGATTCCTGGCAGCGGAATGTGGAATGGGTGTGTACTGGTTAGATGTGTTTCTTCTAAAATACCGTAAACGGAACTAGTCCTTTGTGACTACGAAAATCCGTTGGTTGTGGGTAAAGAGTACAAACTCTGCAGAGTCAAAACCATTCGAGTAACCGTATCCATGGTCAAGGACTGTGACCAACATATCCATGTCAGTGTCAGTGTCAGTCTCTACGTCCATCTCATCGACAGTCCCCGTGTCAGTTTTAGTGACAATCTCCGGTGAATAAACATGAGTGGTAAACCCGGCTGAATGTTATTCATGTGGATGGAGTAACCCGTTTATTATTATGTATTGAGTATTTCCTTGGGATGATTTAAATTCATGAGCTACTTTAATTCGAATGGTGAAATATAAGCCCTTTATGTGATGTCGCTCAGACGTCCGACTGTGGCATTCTTGTTATTTACTTTTGATATAAGCCCTGTATGTGATGTCGCTCAGACATCCGACTGTGGCATTCTTGTTATTTACTTTTGATATAAGCCCTTTATGTGATGTCGCTCAGACGTCCCACAGTGGCATTCTCGTTATTTAGTTTTCATATAAGCCCTTTATTTGATGTCGCTCAGACGTCCGACTGTGGCATCCACGTCATTTACTTTCATTATAAGCCCTTTTCGAGATGTCGCTTAGACGTCTGGCTGTGGCACGCACTGTCATTTACATTTCAATATAAGCCCTTTATGTGGTGTCGCCCTGACGCCCGACTGCGGCATGTTAATTTATTTTACCCTTTCGAGGCGTCGCTTCAGACACTCGATCGGTTTTCAGTTAATTTTTTTTTGGGATTTCGGGAGGACAACCGCCTGGCTTCCTGTTTAGTTAACACATCGCGCAAAATTTATTATCTAAGTGTGCATTACTAATCTGCTCATGTGCATCATGTTTGCATTTGTTATGTCTTATGTCCAAACTGTCTTGCGGGTACATTCAAAGTACTCACCTGGCTTGTTGATTTGGCCAGATGTTGACGAAGGCGATCTTATGGATGAAGAGTATGATAGCGAGTCCGACACCTAGAGGAGTCCCAGTCAGTCCCGTGCGATCCTGGAATTGGTCACTTGTATCATATACGCTTCCGCTACCGGAATAAAATCATCGAGCCTCACTCCGGCACTCGATGAGGTGTAAGATTTAGGAGTCATGTCTGCCACTTCACTGTGACTATCCACCACCACTTTTTTTACGAGTCAGTAGTTATGCCACCATACCCTTGTGTCATATCCTCCTTTATGTATAATATCGGCGTGCTGGTAATAAATTGTTGAGCAGCCTCAGCTCAACCTTGTATAATATTTAGTACTTCTGGACTTCTGTATCAAGGATTTGTCTACTAGTAAGGAAGATTTTCCTATACTGGTCTTATATAAAGGACGGTTTCTCAATAAATGTTCTTTTGGAAAACTGGTCCTGACAACCTTGGTACGAGAGCCAGGCTGACTGTAGGAAGCCACTAGGTGCGATCGCTAATCAGATATTAGCATAATAAGTGCTATTTTAACATTTAGCAAATGTAGCAATTTTCAGTTAGTCATCATAAATTTATGATTTGATTGTTCGGAATTTTTGTCTACCTTTGTAGATGGCTGGCAGCAACTGTGAGTCACAGGTGTTCGCCAATGTACCCGAGGGGTTTATCAAGCCTCTCGTCTCCATCACCAAGGTCGCGATCGGACCATCGGCTCGTCCGGAGTTCACACTCTACCAGCACAAGATCAGCGAGAGCGTGTCTATGCACCAGGCCGCGGTGCAATTCAAGGGAGGACGTTCTGAGTCATGCCGCTTCCGATTTGTGGGAAGGGCCATGCCTACGGAGAGGCATGCCATGCAGATGGCTGCCCGTGAGGTGATAGCTCGTCTCCAGGATGCTCTTCCTTCGATGAAGGCTCATCGCTACCGCTACCTCCCCTGCCACGTGCCATACACTTGTCACTATGCATTCGCTTGCCCTGGGGGAGAGAGAGATGAGGCTATTGAAATGTTGGTTGAGTATCTCAAAGCTCTTGAGGCAGCTTTTGATAACCTCGTGGACGACTTTTGGCTGCTCGTATGGACTTTGTGCAGGGCTGTTCCGCCAACAGGAGGGAGCTCCTCCATACATCACCACCACTGACTTACGTCTCGTCCTCAGCATCCTATACACCTGCCATCTTCGCCACCGCTCACCACCTGCCTACCACTGAGGAGTTTGACCAAGTCATTGCTCCCACTCCAGTCAGTACTGCACCACCTGCCGTGCCTGCACCAGCTCCTCAACTCAGCACTTCGCGCCTGGTGCCTATTAGTGAGGAGGAGGTTGAGTCTCCAGCATCACTGGGTCTTACCCTCGGCAGGACGAGGGAAGTTCTTACCATCTCCGACTGAGTGCGCCTAGCAGCCATGCAATGTACCAGCTTGTATGATATGTTTATATGTATATAGGTTTGGTGAGAAGTAGATTGTGTGCGCATCATGTAGGAACTGGGAGAAGTGCACTAGCCTAAATAACATGTCAGGAATGTGTACGCACATCCTGAGTGATGTATTGTATAATTACGGCTTGCGTGTAAGATATGTACTGAGCGGTCCTTCTCCATGCGCAATCAAGTATTTTCTTGAAAAATGTTGGAGTTCTTAAATTTCCGCCTTTGCAAAAATTATTTATTTTTGCCACTCAGTTTTTCTCATGAATTCTGCGAAATATACCCCAGAGTGGAAAATACCTCGTCCCTGGACTCGTTCCATGCCAAGTCCGCCGGAAGAAAATTATGGTACCCAGACAAGTAACAATTTCACACAGGGGCAGTCAAGTCAGCAAGGCAGCGAAGCAGCATTTTCTCAAGTATGCCGCCTTTATGAGCAAAGCCAACAGTAGCATCAAGAAATGATGAATCATGTTATCAATATGGGGAATCACCGTGAACCATATCAACAGCATTCCAAATTGTCTGAACTACAAAAGACGCGTCCCCCAACGTTCTCTCACACGGATAGACCTCTTGAGGCCGATGATTGGCTTCGAGATATTGAAAGGAAATTAATTATTGCACAATGTTCAAACCGTGAGAAGGAACTTTACGCACCCCACTACCTCACTGGAGCAGCTGCATTATGGTGGGAGAATTTCCTACACATGCACCCCAATGAAAATAACATCACCTGAGAAGAATTTAAAGAAGGTTTTTGTGGGGCGCACATTCCCAGAAGCATTATGAAGATCAAGAAAAGGGAGTTTGATGACCTCAAGCATAGAAGCATGACAGTGACTGAGTACAATAGTCAGTTTACTCAATTATCTTGTTATGCCATCGAAGAGCATATGACTGAAAATAAAAAGATGGAAAAAAATTTGACGATGCGCACCAGCACTTAAATGCCAGCTGGTCGTACACACCTTGCCGGATTTCAAAACACTTGTGTACAAAGCCATTACATTGGAAAAATGAGCGCCGCAGCTTGGAGGATTTCCGCAAGCACAAAAGGGACAAGACTACTCATGCCCGCAACAACCGGAACAAGACTGATTTTCAGAAGACTGGAGCCAACAAATCCACGACCAATGTTCCACGCCCAAACAAAAAAATTCATGCAAGGGACAAGGATTTTACATATCACCTAGGTGTTACTTGCTACGCTTGTGGTGAGGAAGGACACTATGCCAAACAGTGCCCAAAGCCAGGAAACTCGACCCCCAAGCCGAACAATAGTGGAAATAATTCAACACCCAAGCATAACAACTTCAACCCCAATAACAATCACAAGAATGGTCACTTGAACCATGTGACCAAGGAGGAAGCTCAAAATGCACCGGATATCGTGGTCGGTACGTTCCCTGTCAACACAATACCTGCCACGGTTTTGTTTGATTCTGTAGCTTCTCACTCGTTCATTTCAAAGAAATTTGCTTTGCAAAATGATTTTTCGATGCTTCCCGTGGAAAAATCGATGATCATCAAGTCCACCGGGATTAAGCAAATCACTCAGAGTTATTGCCAAGGTGTGGTTATTGAGTTTGAGGGACTAAAGTTTCAGGCAAACCTCATTGTATTGGAAAATAAGGGACTGGACGTTATCCTAGGAATGAACTGGTTAACCACCAACAAGGGATTTATCGACTGCTTCAATCAGACTGTAATTCTTACTCATCATCACGGGAAGACGATAAAAATTGTAGCTCAGAAAAGACCAATATCACGGCAACTCAGAGTTAAGAAAAGTTCCAGTGGTGTGTGAGTTCCCCGACGTATTTCCCGAAGAACTACCATGCATGCCACCAGATCGGGAAATAGAGTTCAGCATTGAACTAGCACCTGGAACCACCCCCATTTACAAGAAACCCTATAGAATGGCACCCTCCGAGTTGGTAGAATTAAAGAAGCAAATCAAAGAATTACTGGACAAAGGATTTATACGAGCCAGCTCCTCACCTTGGGGTTCACCAGTATTATTTGCCAAGAAAAAGGATGGGACACTGAGATTATGTATAGACTATCGAGCACTCAACATGGTCACCATCAAAAACAAATATCTGATGCCACGGATAAATGATTTATTTGACCAGCTCGCACAAGCCAAAGTTTTCTAAAAAATTGACTTAAGATCGGGGTATCATCAATTAAAGGTACGGACAGAAGACATCCCCAAGACAGCATTCACCTCCAGATACGGATTATATGAATTCACAGTAATGCCGTTCGGACTAACAAACACCCCAGCATATTTTGTCCACCTCATGAAGAAAGTGTTTATGAAATTTATGGACAAATTTGTTGTGGTGTTCATTGATGATATTCTGGTATACTCTAAGACACCAGAAGAACATCTTTGAACATCTCGAGTTGTCTTTGGGAGAATTAAGGAAACATCAATTATACACCAAATTCAGCAAATGTGAATTTTGGTTAAGACAGGTTGGTTTTCTAGGCCATGTATTGACCCAAGAAGGTGTTGCCATAGACCCAGAAAATGTCAAGGCCGTACTTGGATGGAAACCACCAGCCAACGTAACAGATGTACGAAGTTTCTTGGGAATGGCAAGATATTACCGAAGGTTTATTGAGGGGTTCTCCACCATAGCAAAACCAATGACACAGTTACTCAAGAAGGATAAGAAATTTGTATGGACTGAAGCTTGCGAGAAAAGTTTCCAAGAACTCAAAAGTAAATTAATAACAACACTAGTATTGGTTGTGCCAGACATACACAAAAGTTTTGAAGTGTATTGTGACGCATCCCGGAAGGGCCTCGGATGCGTATTAATGCAAGAAGGCAAAGTAGTCGCATACGCTTCGAGCAACTACTGAAAGCATGAAGAAAATTATCCTACTCATGACACAGGTTGGAAGCGATCATTCATGCACTCAAAGAGTGGAGGCACTTTTTGCTTGGAAATTGTTGTGAAATATATACGGACCATAAAAGCCTCAAATATATTTTCACACAACCAGAACTCAATTTACGACAACGGCGCTGGTTGGAATTAGTGAAATATTATGATGTTGGCATTCACTACCATCCAGGAAAGGCGAATGTGGTGGCAGATGCTCTTAGTCGAAACCCCAGCTCGGGCAATGACAGTCTACAGAACTTGAGACCTGAATTTCAGCAGGAGTTCGCCAAAATCAACTTTTTGATGGTCACTGAGGGCAATATGTCAAATTCAGAAATACAACCTACCCTAATGGAACAGATTAAGGAGGCTCGGCATGGACACCAAAGCATCGAAGGCATAAAAAGAAAAGTGAGTTTGGGCAAGGCCTCAGAGTTCGTCATAGACAATGAGGGAATATTATGGTACGGAGACAAACTTTGTGTACCAAATATACAGGACCTCAAACAGCAAATTCTAGCCGAAGGCCACACCGCTCCATATTCAATCCATCCTGGAGGGACCAAAATGTACAAGGACATTCAGGAAAAAAATTGGTGGCACGGTATGAAGAGGGATATAGCCACATTCATTGCATGTTGTGATTCATGTCAGTGCATTAAAGCCGAGCACCAAAAACCAGCAGCACTATTACAGCCAAACAAGATACCTGAGTGGAAATGGGACGAAATTGGAATGGATTTTATTGTCAGACTACCTCGGTCACAACACGGAAATGATGCCATATGGGTCATCACGGATAGATTGACTAAGGTGGCACATTTCATTCCAGTAAAGACAACCCACACCACTCGAAAACTTGCCAAACTTTATCTCTCCCGTATAGTTTGTCTGCATGGAATTCCAAAGACTATAATGTCCGACAAAGGCACTCAATTCGTCTCTAGATTTTGGGATCATTTACAACAAGCTCTGGGAACACAACTAGTATTCAGTACAGCGTACCACCCCCAGACCGGAGGACAAACTGAACGTGTGAACCAAATTCTAGAGGACATGCTGAGAGCATGTGTTCTCACCTATGGAACCCGTTGGGGAGAAAGCTTGTCGTATGCCAAGTTCGCATACAACAACAGTTACCAAGCCAGTCTGCAAATGGCACCTTTTGAAGCCTTGTACGGGCAAAGATGCCGTACCCCATTAAATTGGTCAGAAACAGGAGACAGTCGTATCTTCGGCCCCGACATGCTCAAGATAGTCCAGAGCCGACAAAAGAGTTATTACGATCAAAAACATCATGAAGTCAGCTTTGAACCCGGTGAATATGTGTACCTACGAGTATCTCCTATGAGGGGCCTGCAACGATTCAAAGTTAAAGAAAAGCTAGCTCCACGGTTTATTGGACCCTTCTGTGTGACTGCACGAAGAGGCACAGTAGCCTACCAGCTAGACCTACCCAAAGAATTGTCAGACGTCCACGACGTGTTCCACATCTCACAATTTTAGGAAATGTGTAAGCAACCCAGAGAAGCATGTGTCTCATGAGAGCACTGACGTGCAACCAGACCTCACCTACAGGGAACGTCCAATAAAAATATTGGAGGAGTCTGAAAGGAGGACCCGTCAGAAAACAATTAAGTTTTTCAAGGTTTAGTGGAGCAATCACACCGAGGATGAAGCAACATGGGAAAGAGAGGATTTTCTTCGGACAGAGTACCCACACCTATTTGAGGATCAGCTGAAATTTTGGGGACGAGATTTTTCCTAAGGGGGTAGGTGTCGATGTCAAAACCGGTGGATCTCGGGTAGGGGGTCCCGATCTGTGTAACAAGGCTGATGGTAACAGGAAGCAAGGGACGCAGATGTTTACCCATGTTCGGGCCCTCTCGATGGAGGTAAAACCCTACTTCCTGCTTGATTAATATTGATGATATGGGTAGTACAAGAGTAGATATACCACGAGATCGTAGAGGCTAAACCCTAAGAGCTAGCCTATGATGGTATGATTGTAATTGCGATTGGCCTTCTAAGGACCAAACTCTCTGGTTTATATAGACACCGGAGAGGGCTAGGGTTTACATGGAGTCGGTTACAAGGAAGGAAACACAATATCCGGATTGCCAAGCTTGCCTTCCATGCAAAGGAGAGTCCCATCCGGACACGGGCCGAAGTCTTGAGTCTTGTATCTTCACGCTTCAATAGTCCGGACGTTGCACACAGTCCGGCTATCTGGATACCCCCTAATCCAGGACTCCCTCAGTAGCCCCTGATCCAGGCTTCAATGACGATGAGTCCGGCGCGCAGTACTGTCTTCGGCATTGCAAGGCGGATTCCTTCTCCGAATACTCCAAAGTAAATATTGAACACTTGAATCGTGTCCGGATCCACAAAATGACCTTTAAACACCGCGGTAGAGAGAATGATGTGACAACTTTTTCTGATGACGTGACATGTTATTACGGTCGGATCATTATTCGAACCGTATTCCCAAAACCAGCTACAGCGCATATTGCGAGGCAGTTTCTTTGACACGTCTTGTCAAAGCAGAGATCGTGTCCCCTTATCACGGGATTCTCATCAATACGGGTATGGGTAATCCCACCACGCCATCAATCATGGCGCCTGGGAAGCAAGCGATTCCCAACGGGCAAGTGGGGAGGTGCACCGCTTTTGGCGCCTCTATAAAGGGATAAGATTTCCCCATTTTCGCCCACGCCTTCTTCCTCCTTTGCCCACTCTTGCCCCCTCGAGCTCAAGTGCCCAAGCCCAAGTCTTCTCCGCCCAGCAAAACATGTCCAGAGTAGGAGGCAAGTGGGTGGTTTCCACCGTCAAGAAGAAGCACATCGCAAATCTTGAGGCGTGGGATACTTTGCATGACATAAGCGCCTGAGCTCTGGGACGCCGGGCAGGTCATTCCAACCCCAGGACCCCACGAGAGGGTCATATTCGTCGCCCACATCGTCCGTGGACTGGGATTTCACTCCATCCCTTCGTCCGCGGGCTCATGTTCTACTACGGGCTAGATTTCCATGATCTAGCCCCGAACTTCGTCCTCAACAACTCGGCGTTCATCCTCGTATGCCAGGCCTTCCTCCGCATCCGGCCTCATTTCCGCCAATGGCTGCAAACCTTCTGCGTGAAGCCGAAGATTGTAAGCGACCAGCAAGCGGAGTGCGGAGGGGCCATGGTGGGCAAGATGCCTAATGTCACCTGGCTGGATAGTTCCTTCGCGGAGACCGTAAAAGGATGGCAATCAGAGTGGTTCTACATCACCGAGCCACGCGGCGCCAACTGGGCAGCGGCCCCCGAGTTCCGATCCGGAGCCCCCATGCGGCTCACCTCCTGGGAAAAGAAGGGCCTGTCCTGGGGAGATTCTACGGAGCTGACGGGACTCCAGACATGCATCAAAAGCATGAAGGACAAGAACATCAAGCTTGTCAACGTGATCTAGGTCATGCTCGTTCGTCGGATCCTGCCCTGCCAAAGGCGGGAATTCAATCTGTGGGAGTTCGTCCCGGCCGAACACCAAACGCTCCGGAAGCTCTACGACATGACGCACAAAGGCGCATGGAAGGTGTTGTTCAAGGCCTCTGAAGTACCTCCTCCCACATCCGAGGACCGCGGCTTCACGCTGCATGGGCTCCTAGTCAGGTGAGTTCTCGGACTACCACCGGACCTGGTTCTTCCTAATATATTCATGGGAGAGCCTTAAGTAGTTATGCATGTTTGCTTCAGGATTATGTGGAGACTGCGGAGCAGGTTTACTGTCCGGCTCCGCTGCCAGAAGGCCCTGCTAATGCTCTCCCGACGGAGATGCTGGTCCCGGCACCGTACAAGGTGCCGGAGAAGAAGGGTGAAAAGAAGGCCCCAGGGACCCGAAAGGGTCTCCGGCGTAAGGTTACGCCAGAAGCCTCGTCCGAAGATGACGAGTCACACTCCTCCCACGAAGGGGAGGAAGAAGAAGAAGAAGGCGCCCCATCTGGAAAGGATGAGGGGCCCGGGGAGGCGGACCAGGGGGCCGGGAAAGGCCCTCGGCGTAAAGCCATCATACCCCTGTCGTCTGATGACGATGAGACAGATTCCTCCCACGGAGGCGGGGGGAATCAAGAAGAAGTTCTACCTCCCCACACTGGGGGGAGAAGAACAGAAAAGCCACCCCGAAGGGGGAGACTGGGCGTCCAAGAAGGGGAAGGTGTCCCTTCCGGACTACTCCCCCATGGCCGCTCACAGCGAGGAGGGGTGGCTGCCCAGGGGAAGCCCCAAGTGCGATCGTAAGTGTCCGTACTCCACCATAACTTCACTCTATAGCTTTTGTTTAACGTTGACCATATGTGCAGTCCGGCCAGGGCTCACCTCGAGGTATCTTCCTTGGATCCCTGGGCGATTCGGAGATCAATTCGCTTCCGATAGCCACTACTCCTCAGCCCGCGGATGACACGGAGGTGTTGTCCCGAAGGCTCCCAGAGCGGGGGGAGGTGACTTTGGAGGCGCCCCGAGGCGGGGTCCCAGATGTCGGACACGCGAGGTTCAAGATCCCCACGGATCGTGTCGATGAGAGCCACAGTAAGCCGGGCTCTCAGCCGAACACTGTCCCGGAACCTTCAATGGTTCCGAACGCAGGCGGACAGCCCCTTGTTAGGGAGGGCGATCCGTCTGCATCAAGGACTTTTGGTGCGCCTGAGGCACCGGATTGTCTGCTGGAAGCGCTTCGCGGCGCTTCCATAGATGAAGAGCACCGCACTCTTATGAGTGCGGTGATTCGGAAGGTTTCGTCCGCCAAGAGCGGACTAACCGAAGCTTTCACCAGCCTCCTAACAGGGTTTGAGGTAAGTAATAAAAGTCTGAGAAATTACCACCCGATAGGTAGTAGCCCCTGATACTCTATGTGGTGTTTGGAAAGAAAAACCAAACGGAGGGTCAATAATAATCCGCAGGAGTTCAACAATAAATATTCATGTGCATAAGCAGGCTGTGCTGCTTGCTGCTGCTGCCCGTACTACCGAGGTTGCCGAACTGAAGCAGGACTTGGAGCAGGTACAGGGAGAGCTCGGCCTCACAAAGAGGCAGCTCGAGGATAATAAAGGTAAGCGATTCCCCGCTCGCATGTATTTAAAGATAGGCAAAATTGGCTAGTCTAACGCCATATTGCCGTGACTGTGTAACAGGGGCCACCGCCGAAGTGTTGTCCCTAAAGAAAGCGCTGTCCGAGGCCGAAGAAAAAGTGGCCTTGGAATGCAAGGAGCACGAAAGCAAAGTGCTAGAGTGGGCGAGGTACAGCAAGAGCTCCGGGACCTCGGCAAGAAGTCGATTCCGTGGAGCATGATCTGAAGATGAAAGAGGCCGAGCTTGCGAAGGCCCTTGTGAATTTGAAAGACGCCAAGGCCGAAGCTGAGAAAGCACAACAGGAGATCCAGGAGGCCAAAAAGATAGCAGCGGGTAAGAAGTTCTTTATGCAAAGCAAACATGTGGAGGAGGCGGTTCTTTTACTTACTGGAATTCGAAGCTCTCCAGGGGCATTCGCAGATCTGCCACGCAGCTTATCAAACGCTGCAGAGTTCTACCGTGCCCAGGAGGGGAGCTCAACGGAGAAGCTGTTCGGTCCCGATATCTTTGGGGCGAAGATCGATGCCTCTGGTGATCAATCAAGCGGTTGGTCGAACTCCTGAGGCGGCGAACTGGCTATGAAAGGTTTCATAGTCCGGTTGTGGCCTAGTGAGCTCCTGCCCAGTAGCTATTTTGGCCTGATCAAGCGGATGGTGGATGCCTGCCTACGGCTTGAAGTGATCAAGCGGTCCGTTTGCATCGAGGGTGCCCGCCGGGCCTTTGCCCGCGTCAAGGTGCATTGGGGCAAGCTGGATGCGGAGAAGCTGGTCAAGGATGGGCCGCCGAAGGGCAAGGCGCATCGCCATCCCGAGATGTACTATGATGGCGTTATGAAGGGTGCTCGTCTCGTGGCTGATGAGTGTACCAAGGATGCCATTTTTGAATGAATTCACTTCTGTCATGTTTGTAATTTAAAGACAAAGTTACTTGCGCTATGTAGCGCTTTTGTTATTTAAAATATTACCTTCTGTGCGGCTGTTTATAAGATTCTAAAAGTAGGCCAGTCGTCGGCTTCCGCCCCCACGTAACTAGTACTAGGGTGTTCATGGAAAACCCGGACACTCTTTATCCAAATGTTTGGTCCATTAAGGAGGTGTCGTGTAATTAACAAGGCATTAGGACTATGCAGCTTTATAACTTTAAACAGCCATAGAAGTCTACAATTTTAAATTTAGTGAAGCCCTAGAATTGGAAGGCGAGGCGGGCGCTATACTGCGCCTAGATCGGACGAAGCCAATTTATCGCCTAAAGCGGAAAATCTTTAAGGATTTTAGGACCTCTCGAACAGCGACCAGCTCTCGCCACATCATGCCGGTCAGTTTTCGACTTTCTCTACTGAGGTGCTTGTCGGAAGAACAGGGACACAATCGCAGATAGTTCTCCTGCGCTACCTTAGCCAATATAGCGGGCGTAAGGCACCAAAACAAGGGAGCCGGGCTATCCCAACTGTAGACTCAAGACATGATTCGGAGCTGATGCATTTAGTGCTATAATTTCGGGGTGCCGCACTGTTGAAAGTGTTCGGACTTTACTTGCCATATTACGGGGCGCCATGGGAAGCCCCTGGCAAACTGACCGTACCAAGGTGTACGGATGCAATATCAAATAAACATTGATAAGAGAAAAAATGCTCAAATAAGAATAATAAGCTGACGCTATATATGATCTCCCATTGACGAATAATACGTTTAAGCGTATGTTTACAATGGATGCATTAAGCGGAGATAAATAGGACTATTTGACATGTCCTATCCAAGGGCAGGCTGTGTATAGATAGATAAAGCAGGTATAATGATCGTAAATAGATTACACCTGGGTATTTCCTTCTGTGCACAACGTTTGTTGCCTCTTTGGATGTCTCTCCCATGTAAGTCCGGCAATTTGGCCCTTCTAAGGATGTTGCACTAAAGCGATGTCCTGAAAGGTAAGAGGGAAAGATTATAAAGGTATTTGGCGGTTACCCGCACTATTGACTGAGTCGTTGATGCGCCTCCGCCCATGCCCATGGTATCTTGAGTGCATAATTGTGTACGCGTGGCACGAATGCTGCTTTGATGGGGCTTGAGTGGAGGCCAGACTACTAATCACGCTCTTGGCGTTCCTGATGATCCGGTTGAAGGGTGCTCTGGACTCGCTTGACGTTGCTTGAGGTTGTCGTTGCCGGATTGGAGGTTTGCCGGAGGAGGCCGCATTGTACTTCTGCTACGAGGACTGCAGTATGCTCTTCTGTACGGAGAGAGCGATCCATGTTTCCGTTTACTGTTATGACCCCGCGTAGACCTGGCATCTTGAGTTTGAGGTATGCATAATGTGGTACCGCATTGAATCTAGCGAATGCGGTTCGTCCGAGCAGTGCGTGGTAACCACTACGGAAAGGGACGATATCGAAGATTAACTCTTCGCTCCGGAATTTGTTCGGGGATCCGAAGACCACTTCCAATGTTATAGAGCCCGTACAGCGGGCCTCTACTCCAGGAATGACACCTTTAAAGGTGATTTTGGTTGGCTTGATCCTTGAAGGATCAATGCCCATTTAATACTGCTTGTGTCTGATAAAGCGGTTCGAGTTGCTGCCGCCGTCCATAAGGACTCGCGCGAGGTGGAATCCGTCGATGATCGGGTCCAAGACCAATGTGGCTGAGCTGCCGTGACGGATGCTAGTAGGATGATACCTACGATCAAAAGTGATCGGACAAGCTGACCATGGGTTGAATTTGGGGGCGACTAGCTCCATCGCATAGACGTCCCGTAGTGCTCGCTTCCGTTTCCGCTTGGGGATATGAGGGCGTAGATCATATTGACCGTTTTCACCTGGGGAAAATTTCTTTTGACCCCCCGTGTTCAGACACCGGGGTTCTTCGTCATCGTCGCTGTGCAGCCCCTTGTCCTTATTTTCGGCGTTTATTTTGCCGGCCTGTTTGAACACCCAGCAGTCTCTATTGGTGTGGTTGGCTGGCTTGTCCGGGGTGCCATGAGTTTGGCACGAGCGCTCCAGTATGCAGTCCAGACTAGACGGTCCCTGATTATTTCTTTTGAACAGCTTTTTCCGCTGACCGGACTTAGTGTTGGAAATATGCCCTAGAGGCAATAATAAAATGGTTATTATTATATTTCTTTGTTCATGATAATTGTCTGTTGTTCATGCTATAATTGTATTATCCGGAATCATAATACATGTGTGAATACACAGACCACAACAAGTCCCTAGTGAGCCTCCAGTTGACTAGCTCGTTGATTAACAGATAGTCATGGTTTCCTGACTACGGACATTGGATGTCATAGATAACGGGATCACATCATTAGGAGAATGATGTGATGGACAAGACCCAATCCTAAGCATAGCACAAAGATCGTGTAGTTCGTTTCGCTAGAGCTTTTCCAAATGTCAAGTATCATTTCCTTAGACCATGAGATTACGCAACTCCCGAGATACCGTAGGAGTGCTTTGGGTGTATAAGCGTCACAACATAACTCGGTGACTATAAAGGTGCACTACGGGTATCTCGAAAGTGTCATTGGGTTGGCACGAATCAAGGCGGGATTTGTCACTCCGTGTATGGCGAGGTATCTCTGGCCCACTCGGTAATGCATCATCGTAATGAGCTCAATGTGACCAAGTGTGCGGTTATGGGATCATGCATTACAGTGCGAGTAAAGTGACTTGCGATGCGAGATTGAGCGAGGTATTGGGATACCGACGATCGAGTCTCGGGCAAATAACGTCTTGATTGACAAAGGGAATTGTATCACGGGATTGATTGAATCCTCGACATCGTGGTTCATCCGATGAGATCATCGAGGATCATGTAGGAGCCAACATGGGTATCGAGATCCGCTGTTGGTTATTGACGGAGGCGTCTCGGTCATGTTCGCATGTCTCCGAACCCATAGGGTCTACACACTTAAGGTTCGGTGGCGCTAGGGTTGAAGAGATATTAGTATCAGATAACCGAAATTTGTTGAGTCCGGATGAGATCTCGAGCGTCACGAGGAGTTCGAGAATGGTCCGGAGGTAAAGATTCATATATAGGAAGTCAAGTTTCGGCCATCGGGAAAGTTTCGGGGGTCACCGGTATTGTACCGGGACCACTGGAAGGGTCCCGGGGGTCCACTGGGTGGGGCCACCTATCCCGGAGGGCCCCGTGGGCTAAAGTGGGGAGGAGAACCAGCCCTGGTGGGCTGGTGCGCCCCCCTAAGTCATCCCCCTACACCTAGGGCAGGAAACCCTAGGGGTGGGGTGCCCCCCTTGGCTTGGGGGGCAAGCCACCCCCTTGGCCGCCACCCCCCCTTGGAGATCCCATCTCCTAGGGCCGGCGCCCCCCAGGGGCCTATATAAAGAGGGGGGAGGGAGGGCAGCCGCACCCCAAGTCTCTGGCACCTCCGTCTCCCCTGCAACACCTCTCCCTCTCGCAGAAGCTTGGCGAACCCCTACCGTGATCGCTGCTGCATCCACCACCATGCCGTCGTGCTGCTGGATCTTCATCAACCTCTCCTTCCCCCTTGCTGGATCAAGAAGGAGGAGACATCTTCCCAACCGTACGTGTGTTGAACGCGGAGGTGCCGTCCGTTCGGCGCTAGGATCTTCAGTGATTTGGATCACGACGAGTACGACTCCCTCAACCCCGTTCTCTTGAACGCTTCCGCACGCGATCTACAAGGGTATGTAGATGCACTCCTCTCTCTCGTTGCTAGATGACTCCATAGATTGATCTTGTGAAGCGTAGAAAAAATTTATTTTCTGCAACGTTCCCCAACAGTGGCATCATGAGCTAGGTCTATGCGTAGTTACTATGCACGAGTAGAACACAAAGCAGTTGTGGGCATAGATGTTGTCAATTTTCTTGACACTACTAGTCTTATCTTGCTTCGGCGGCATCGTGGGATGAAGCGGCCCGGACCGACCTTAAACGTACGCTTACATGAGACGGGTTCCACCGACTGACATGCATTAGTTCCATAAGGTGGCTAGCGGGTGTCTGTCTCTCCCACTTTAGTTGGAGTGGATTCGATGAAAAGAGTCCTTATGAAGGGTACATAGAAATTGGCATATCACGTTGTGGTTTTACGTAGGTAAGAAACGTTCTTGCTAGAAACCTATAGAAGCCACGTAAAAACTTGCAACAACAATTAGAGGACGTCTAACATGTTTTTGCAGCAAGTGCTTTGTGATGTGATATGGCCAAAGGATGTGATGAATGATATATGTGATGTATGAGATGATCATGTTCTTGTAATAGGAATCACGACTTGCATGTCGATGAGTATGACAACCGGCAGGAGCCATAGGAGTTGTCTTTATTTTTTGTATGACCTACCTGTCATTGAAGAACGCCATGTAAATTAGTTTACTTTAGTGCTAAACGCGTTAGCCATAGAAATAGGAGTAGTCGTTGGCGTGACAACTTCATGAAGACACGATGATGGAGATCATGATGATGGAGATCATGGTGTCATGCCGGTGACGAAGATGATCATGGCGCCCCGAAGATGGAGATCAAAGGAGCAATATGATATTGGCCATATCATGTCACTATTTGATTGCATGTGATGTTTATCATGTTTTTACATCGTATTTGCTTAGATCGACGGTAGCTTAAATAAGATGATCCCTCAAAATAATTTCAAGAAAAGTGTTCCCCCTAACTATGCACCGTTGCGAAGGTTCGTTGTTTCGAAGCACCACGTGATGATCGGGTGTGATAGATCCTAACGTTCGAATACAACGGGTGTAAGCCAGATTTACACACGCAATACACTTAGGTTGACTTGACGAGCCTAGCATTTATAGACATGGCCTCAGAACACAGAAGACCGAAAGGTCGAGCATGAGTCGTATAGAAGATACGATCAACATGAAGATGTTCACCAAATGACTAGTCCATCTCACGTGATGATCGGACACGACCTAGTTGACTCGGATCATGTTTCACTTAGATGACTAGAGGGATGTCTGTCTAAGTGGGAGTTCATTGAATAATTTGATTAGAAGAAATTAATTATCATGAACTTAGTCTAAAAACCTTTGTAAAATGTCTTGTAGATCAAATGGCCAACGCTCATGTACACCTCAACTTCAACGCGTTCCTAGAGAAAACCAAGCTGAAAGACGATGGCAGCAACTATCTGGATTTGGGTCCGAACACGAGGATCATCCTCATAGCTGCAAAGAAAGATATGTCCTAGAAGCACCGCTAGGTGAAGCACCCATCCCAGAGAACCAAGACGTTATGAATGCTTGGCAGTCTCGTGCTGATGATTACTCCCTTGTTTAGTGCGGCATGCTTTACAGCTTAGAACTGGGGCTCCAAAAGCATTTTGAGCAACATGGAGCATATGAGATGTTCGAAGAGCTGAAAATGGTTTTCAAAGCTCATGCCCGGGTCGAGAGATATGAAGTCTTCGACAAGTTCTTCAGCCGTAAGATGGAGGAAAATAGTTCTGTCAGTGAGCACATACTCAAGATGTCTGGGTTGCACAACCGCTTGACTCAGCTGGGAGTTAATCTCCCGGATGACGTGGTTATTGACAGAATCCTTCTGTTGTTCCCACCGAGCTACAAGAGTTTTGTGATGAACTTCAATATGCAGGGGATGGAAAAGACCATTCCTGAGGTATATTCAATGCTGAAATCAACAGAGGAAGAGATCAAAAAGGAACATCAAGTGTTGATGGTGAATAAAACCACTAAGTTCAAGAAAGGCAAGGGTAAGAAGAACTTCAAGAAGGACGGAAAGGGAGTTGCCGCGCCCGGTAAGCCACTTGCCGGAAAGAAGTCAAACAATGGACCCAAGCCTGAGACTGAGTGCTTTTATTGCAAGGGAAGTGGTCACTGGAAGCGGAACTACCCCAAGTACTTAGCGGACAACAAGGCCGGCAAAACCAAAGGAATATATGATATACATGTTATTGATGTGTACCTTACCAGCACTCGTAGTAGCTCCTGGGTATTTGATACCGGTGCGGTTGCTCATATTTGTAACTCAAAGCAGGAGCTGCGGAATAAGCGGAGACTAGCGAAGGACGAGGTGACGATGCGCATCGGGAATGGTTCCAAGGTCGATGTGATCGCCGTCGGCACGCTACCTCTACATTTACCTACGGGATTAGTTTTAAACCTCAATAGTTGTTATTTAGTGCCAGCTTTGAGCATGAACATTGTATCAGGATCTCGTGTAATTTGAGATGGTTACTCATTTAAATCCGAGAATAATGGTTGTTCTATTTATATGAGAGATATGTTTTATGGTCATGCCCCGCTGGTGAATGGTTTATTCTTAATGAATCTCGAACGTGATGTTACACATATTCATAGTGTGAATACCAAAAGATGTAAAGTTGATAATGATAGTCCCACATACTTGTGGCACTGCCGCCTTGGTCACATTGGTGTCAAGCGCATGAAGAAGCTCCATGCTGATGGACACTTAGAGTCTCTAGATTATGAATCATTTGACACATGTGAACCATGCCTCATGGGCAAAATGACCAAGACTCCGTTCTCCGGAACAATGGAGTGAGCAACCAACTTATTGGAAATCATACATACTGATGTGTGCGGTCCAATGAGCGTTGAGGCTCGCGGAGGATATCATTATGTTCTCACTCTCACTGATGACTTGAGTAGATATGGGTATGTCTACTTGATGAAACACAAGTCTGAGACCTTTGAAAAGTTCAAGGAATTTCAGAATGAGGTAGAAAAGCAACGTGACCGAAAGATAAAGTTCTTACGATCAGATCGTGGGGGGAGAATATTTAAGTCACGAATTTGGTACACACTTAAGGAAATCTGGAATCGTTTCACAACTCATGCCGCCTGGAACACCTCGGTAATAACGGTGTGTCGAGCGTCGTGTCGCACTCTATTGGATATGGTGCGATCTATGATGTCACTTACCGATTTACCTTTATCATTTTGGGGATAGGCTCTAGAGACAGCTACATTCACTTTAAATAGGGCACCGTCTAAATCCGTTGAGACGACACCGTATGAATTATGGTTTGGGAAGAACCTAAGCTGTCGTTTCTAAAAGTTTGGGGATGCGATGCTTATGTCAAGAAACTTCAACCTGAAAAGCTCGAACCCAAGTCGGAAAAACGCGTCTTCATAGGATACCCTAAGGAAACCATTGGGTATACCTTCTACTTAAGATCCGAGGGCAAGATCTTTGTTGCCAAGAACGGGTCCTTTCTGGAGAAAGAGTTTCTCTCGAGAGAAGTAAGTGGGAGGAAAGTGGAACTTGATGAAGTACTACCTCTTGAGCAGATAAGTAGCGCAGCTCAAGAAGATGTTCTGTGGTGCTGCACCAACAAGAGAGGAAACTAATGATGATGATCAAGGTACTTGGATCAAGTTACTACTAAACCGTGAGGTCCACGAGGACACGTTCCACACAGTGGTATGGCAACCCTGTCACGGAAATCATGTTGTTGAACAACGGTGAACCTTCAAACTATGAAGAAGCAATGGCGGGCCAGATTCCAACAAATGGCTTGAAGCCATGCAATCCGAGATAGGATCCATGTATGAAAACAAAGTATGGACTTTGACAGACTTTCCGATGATCGTGGCGATAGAAAACAAATGGATCTTTAAGAAGAAGATTTACGCGGATGGTAATGTTACCATCTATAAAGCTCGACTTGTCGCTAAGGGTTATCGACAAGTTCAAGAGATTGACTACGATGAGACATTCTCTCCGTGGCGAAGCTGAAGTCCGTCCGAATCATGTTAGCAATTGCGCATACTATGATTATGAGATATGGCAAATGGACGTCAAAACGGCATTCCTTAACGGTCATCTTAAGGAAGAACTGTATATGATGCAGCGGAAGGTTTTGTCGACCCTAAGAATGCTAACAAGGTATGCAAGCTCAAGCGCTCCATCTATGGGCTGGTGCAAGCATCTCGGAGTTGGAACATTCGCTTTAATGAAATGATCAAAGCGTTTGGGTTTATCTTGAGACTTATGGAGAAGCTGCGTTTACAAGAAAGTGGGTGGGAGCTCTGTAGCATTTCTCATATTATATGTGGATGACATACTTTTGATGGGAAATGATATAGAACTTTTGGACAGCATTAAGTCCTACTTGAATAAGTGTTTTTCAATGAAGGACCTTGGAGAAGCTGCTTACATATTAGGCATCAAGATCTATAGAGATAGATCAAGATGCCTCATAGGTCTTTCACAAAGCACATACCTTGATAAGATATTGAAGAAGTTCAATATGGATCAGTCCAAGAAGGGGTTCTTGCCTATGTTGGAAGGTGTGAAATTGAGCTCGGCTCAATGTCCGACCATGGCAGAAGATAGAGAAAAGATGAGTGTCGTCCCCTATGCCTCAGCCATAGGGTCTATCATGTATGCCATGACCTGTACCAAACTTGATATAAACCTTGCCGTATGTTTGGTAGGAAGGTACCAAAGTAATCCCGGCATGGAACACTGGACAGCGGTCAAGAACATCCTTAAGTACCTGAAAAGGACTAAGGATATGTTTCTCGTATATGGAGGTGACGAAGAGCTCGTCGTAAAGGGTTATGTCGACGCTAGCTTCGACACAGATCTGGATGACTCTAAGTCACAAACCGGATACGTGTATATTTTGAATGGTGGGGCGATGGTAGTGCGATTGCAAGCGAGCGTCGTGGCGGGATCTACATGTGAAGCGGAGTACATGGCAGCCTCGGAGGCAGCACATGAAGCTATCTGGGTGAAGGAGTTCATCACCGACCTAGAGTCATACCCAATTAAATCGGGCCGATCACACTCTTCCGTGGCAACACTGGAGCTATTGCACTTGCCAAGGAGCCGGGTTTCACAAGAAGACCGAGGCACATCAAGCGTCGCTTCAACTCCATTCGTGAAAATGTTCAAGATGGAGACATAGATATTTGTAAAGTACATACGGACCTGAATGTAGCAGATCCGTTGACGAAACCTCTCCCTAGAGCAAAACATGATCAACACCAGAATGCAATGGGTGTTCGATACATCACAATGTAACTAGATTATTGACTCTAGTGCAAGTGGGAGACTGTTGGAAATTAGCCCAAGAGGCAATAATAAAATGGTTATTATTATATTTCTTTGTTCATGATAATTGTCTATTGTTCATGCTATAATTGTATTATCCGGAAATCGTAATACATGTGTGAATACATAGACCACAACAAGTCCCTAGTGAGCCTCTAGTTGACTAGCTCGTTGATCAACAGATAGTCATGGTTTCCTGACTATGGACATTGGATGTCATTGATAACGGGATCACATCATTAGGAGAATGATGTGATGGACAAGACCCAATCCTAAGCATAGCACAAAGATCGTGTAGTTCCTTTCGCTAGAGCTTTTCCAAATGTCAAGTATAATTTCCTTAGACCATGAGGTTGTGCAACTCCCGGATACCGTAGGAGTGCATTGGGTGTGCCAAACATCACAACATAAATGGGTGACTATAAAGGTGCACTACGGGTATCTCCGAAAGTGTCTGTTGGGTTGGCACGAATCGAGACTGGGATTTGTCACTCCGTATGACGGCGAGGTATCCCTGGGCCCACTCGGTAATGCATCATCATAATGAGCTCAATGTGACCAAGTGTATGGTTACGGGATCATGCATTACGGTACGAGTAAAGTGACTTGCCAGTAACGAGATTGAACGAGGTATTGGGATACCGACGATCGAGTCTCGGGCATGTAACATACCGATTGACAAAGGGAATTGTATACGGGATTGATTGAATCCTCGACATCGTGGTTCATTCGATGAGATCATCGAGGAGAATGTGGGAGCCAACATGGGTATCCAGATCCCGCTCTTGGTTATTGACCGGAGAGGCGTCTCGGTCATGTCTGCATGTCTCCCGAACCCGTAGGGTCTACACACTTAAGGTTTCAGTGACGCTAGGGTTGAAGAGATATTAGTATGCAGTAACCCGAAAGTTGTTCGGAGTCCCGGATGTCACGATGAGTTCCAGAATGGTCCGGAGGTAAAGATTCATATATAGCAAGTCAAGTTTCGGCCATCGGGAATGTTTCGGGGGTCACCGGTATTGTACCGGGACCACCAGAAGGGTCCCGGGGGTCCATCGAGTGGGGCCACCTATCCCGGAGGGCCTAGTGGGCTGAAGTGGGGGGGGGGGGGGAAACCAGCCCTGGTGGGCTAGTGCGCCCCCTAGGGCATCCCCCTGCACCTAGGGCAGGAAACCCTAGGGGTGGGGGGTGCCCCCCCTTGGCTTGGGGGGCAAGCCACCCCCTTGGCCGCCGCCCCCCCTTGGAGATCCCATCTCCTAGGGTCGGCGCCCCCCAGGGGCCTATATAAAGAGGGGGGAAGGGAGGGCAGCCGCACCCCAAGTCTCTGGCACCTCCCTCTCCCCTGCAACACCTCTCCCTCTCGCAGAAGCTTGGCGAAGCCCTGCCGTGATCGCCGCTGCATCCACCACCACGCCGTCGTGCTGCTGGATCTTCATCAACCTCTCCTTCCCCCTTGCTGGATCAAGAAGGAGGAGACGTCTTCCCAACCGTACGTGTGTTGAACGCGGAGGTGCCGTCCGTTCGGCGCTAGGATCTCCGGTGATTTCGATCACAACGAGTACGACTCCCTCAACCCCGTTCTCTTGAACGCTTCCGCACGCAATCTACAAGGGTATTTAGATGCACTCCTCTCTCTCCTTGCTAGATGACTCCATAGATTGATCTTGGTGAAGCCTAGAAATTTTTTATTTTCTGCAATGTTCCCCAACACTTAGATCTGCTAAATCCGGCGTTGACTGCCGTGTCTTCAGTGCTGTCACCGTTGTTCCGTCTCTTGTGTCTGTTACGCCGTGGCTTGCCATTAGCATCGCGGCCGTTCGAAGTGCCGGAATGTGGCGTGGTGCCGCTGTGGGCCAACCAGCTGTCCTCACCCGCACAAAAGCGGGTCATTAGTGTTGTGAGAGCTGCCATGGACTTGGGTTTTTCCTGGCTGAGGTGTCGAGCAAGCCACTCGTCACGGATATTATGCTTAAAAGCCGCCAGGGCTTCGGCGTCCGGACAGTCGACTATTTGGTTCTTTTTAGTTAGGAACCGAGTCCAGAATTTCCTAGCTGACTCTTCGGGCTGTTGAGTAATGTGGCTCAGGTCATCAGCGTCCGGTGGTCGCACATATATGCCCTGGAAGTTGTCGAGAATCGTCTTCGAGTTTTCCCAACTGCCAATGGAATTTCTTTGGCAGGTTGTTTAACCAGTGCCGGGCTGGTCCTTTGAGCTTAAGGGGAAGATACTTGATGGCATGTAGATCATCTCCGCGGGCCATGTGAATGTGGAGAAGGAAATCTTTGATCCATACTGTGGGGTGTGTTGTGCCATCGTATGATTCAATGTTTACGGGTTTGAACCCTTCTGGGAATTCATGATGGAATTGGTCTGGGTTGCTATGTTTGGCCCGGCCGGAATTGTTGATGATGTATCCGGCGCGACGATCATTGTCGCGCGCTGGGGCGCGCCCTCGCGAACCGTAGATCGATCTTGGCTGTCCTGCTTTGTTTTCCAGAATATCTTGCAGGTCTTGCCTGTTGCCCTAGGCCGTAGTGTATCGGCGTGGGGGTGCAGGCTGGTATTCGGGCTGATATCCCGTTTTATCGCGCCACGGGGGTGGCGTCGACCGTTGGTGTTCGAGTCCATATTCCTCGGCTGCCAGGACTTCAGCCCATCTATCTGTGAGCAGGTCTTGATCAGCTTGGAGTTGCTGCTGCTTCTTCTTCAGGCTCCTCGCAGTGGCTATAAGCCTACGCTTGAAGCGCTCCTGCTCCATGGGGTCCTCAGGCACACCGAATTTGTCATCGCCGAGGCTAATTTCGTCTTCGGAGGGGGGCATGTAGTTGTCCTCCTCCGGGCATCCGTCCGTCGCCTGTTCTTCTGGGCTGACCTTCTCATCTTCCTGTTCGGCCTGCTCGAAGGCAGGCTGGTCAGGGTCATATTCTTCTTCGGCGCCATCTGGATTACTTTCGTCTCTGGGGCCGGTATTGCTGTGGGGGGGTTGGAGCGGCGCCGACGACGCCCATGCTTTGCTTTTCTTCTCGAGGGGTTATCCTCCGTTGCCTCGTCGCCATTTGTTTCCTTCGGAGTGTCCACCATATATATATCGTATGAAGAGGTGTCCATCCACCTCCCTGTGAGCGGTGGCTCCTGTAATTCTCCTGCATCGTCATCCATACCGTCGATGTCTTCGGAGTCAAAGTCAAGCACGTCCGTTAAATCATCGATCGTGGCAATGAAGTGGGTGGTGGGTGGGCAGCGAATTCCTTCGTTGCCTGCCTCCCACTCGAGCCGGACGTAGTTTGGCCGGGAGCCTCCTGACAGAGAGAGAGAGAGAGAGAGAGAGACTTTAATGAGTTCAGCATGTCGCCAAAGGGCAAGTGTTGAAAGATGTCCGCAGCGGTGAACTCCATTACCGGAGCCCAACCAGGCTCGACGAGCTCGGGAACGCGCGGACTGGATCCTACTACCGGATGAAAATCCGGGGGTTTGGAGTCATGGGCTCCCTCAGGAGCGAGGCCTGTGTTCGGTCCACCACCGATGAGGGTACGGCCTGCGGGGCGGGGTCCACCCTTTCGTCCCTAGGCAACGCAGCCTGCTCCGGATTTGAGTTCGGGGCTACTGCAGGGGTGATATTCCGAGCGTTGTTCGACAGCAGGTCCAGGCCATGCTCGTCGTGACTGTCCGGTGCTTCTGGCGTGTGCCCAAACCCGTCGAAGATCAAGTCTCCGCGGATATCCGCCCTGTAGTTCAGTCTTCCGAACCTGATTTGATGGCCAGGGGCGTAGCTGTCGATCTGCTCCAGATGGCCAAGCGAATGTGCCCGCAGCGCGAAGCCGCCGAACATGAAAATCTGTCCGGGAAGGAAAGTCTCACCCTCGACCGTGTCTTTGACGATGATTGAAGGAGCCATCGAGCCTTGTGGCGACATCACAGAGGAACTCTCAATGAAAGCACCAATGTCGGTGTCAAAACCGGCGGATCTCGGGTAGGGGGTCCCGATCTGTGCGTCAAGGCTGATGGTAACAGGAAGCAAGGGACACAGATGTTTACCCAAGTTCGGACCCTCTCGATGGAGGTAAAACCCTACTTCCTGCTTGATTAATATTGATGATATGGGTAGTACAAGAGTAGATATACCTTGAGATCGTAGAGGCTAAACCCTAAGAGCTAGCCTATGATGGTATGATTGTAACTGTGATTGGCCTTCTAAGGACCAACCTCTCTAGTTTATATAGACATCGGAGAGGGCTAGGGTTTACATGGAGTCGGTTACAAGGAAGGAAACACAATATCCGGCTCGCCAAGCTTGCCTTCCACGCAAAGGAGAGTCCCATCCGGACACGGGCCGAAGTCTTGAGTCTTGTATCTTCACGCTTCAATAGTCCGGACGTTGCACACAGTCCGGCTGTCCGGATACCCCCTAATCCAGGACTGCCTCGGTAGGTGTTGTAACACTCCAAAAAAAATTGATTTCGTTTTTATCAAATTCTTTAATTAATTGGAAGGAGGTTATTTAAATTTTTTTAAGACTCTCCTTCTCAAAAAATTTCTTTTATGACAAATATTTTTTTTATGAGTCCTTCTCAATATTGATTTTGGTCTTGAGGGTTTCTCAACATGTGTTGGTTCAACACAGAGAATCTTGGGTTGTCTTAATATTTCTTTTATTTAAAAAGTATCCCTATGAATTATGGATTGGTTCTTCCCCATTCAACAAAAAAATCTCTCTCTTGCCATGGCCTATGTTGAAATATTTCTCCCAAAACCCACCTCCCCACTTTGGATTAAACCAAGCATCCCATTCCAGCAAGTCTCTACCTCCTTTAATTTTTTTTATTTTTTTGCCCTCAAAAGAATTTTCTGTCATTTATTTGGGCCTTGATGATTTACAAAGGAACGACCAGAATACCTTTGAGTCTTGGTCCCAAATAAACTCCTCCGGCTAGTCCTTAGTACCCTCAACCTAGATCCATCAAGATCTGCTGGTCCACAGTTCAAATTTTTCAAAAAAAAAATTCAAAATATGTTGCTGCAAGTTTGAACCAGATTTGCCATTTTTGGTGAAATTCATTCTTTTTCTTCTCCTAAAAATCTGAGATAAATCAGGCAGCCACTACAAAAAAAAGACACATCTGTGACATTTTGGGCCGAACAAAAAAAAATTCTGTCATACATATGACACTTCTATGACGATAATTGTGACAAAACCCGGTATCATCATAGATGTGGTGGGACCCTACTTCTATGACAAAAAATCATGACAGAAAAGGGGCTTTTCGTCCTGGGCGGGCCGGAGACGCAGCTGCATGACATTCTTTGGGCCATGCAGGACGGAAAAAACCGTGGTAGAAGCGAGGGGGAGGAAAATTTTGGGGAGTTGCCGGTTACGGTGGGAGGTCGGGGGCGGAGCGATGCACGTTTCTCTCATACAGGTACGCGCGTGTGTGCGAGGCTTTGGCTCTAACTGAACCCGAGCGGGGCGTTGGGCTCTAACTGAACCCGAGCGATTGCACTGTAGGCTATGCGTTACTGAACCCAAGAGATCGATCGATGGGTGTTAACTAAACCCGATGAAGCGATTCCTTCGCTACTGATGCTAACTGAAGCCGATCGATTGGATGAACAGTGAGCGTTGCGGGGGGAGGGGGGAGGTTTGGATGAACAATGAGCGGTGGCGTTTCCTCTAGATGAACAGGACCCCGTGGTGTGGAGGGCTGGATGAACAGTAGACGGTGGAGGGGTGGTTGAACAGGACCCGTGGTGTGGGCGGCTGGATGAGCGATGAGCGGTGGAGGGCTAGATGAGCGATGACGGTGGAGGGCTGGATGAGCAGTGACGGTAGAGGGTGGTTGAACAATAGCGGTGGAGTAAGCGCCGGTGGAGGCTGGATGAGCAGAGCCCGTGGAGGTGGAGGAGCTCAGCGGTAGCCGTGTAAGGTGGAGGAGGTCGGCGGTGGAGATGAACAGCATCCCATGGAGTCCCGTTTTGCGATCGCCACACCCCCGTTTCACCATAGCGCTCCAACACAAGTCCATTTCGCCCGTTTTGTGGTACGCCACACCCCTCCCGATGAACAAGACCCCTGTTTCGACCGTAGGAGGTCCGTTTCCTCCGTTTTGCGGTACGCCACACCCTTCCCGATGAACGAGACCCCCGTTACGACCCTAGGAGGTCCGTTTCCTCCGTTTTGCGGTACGCCAGGCCCCTCTCGATCAACAGGACCCTGTTTCGAACCTGGCCGGTCGAACACAAGGCCGTTTCCTCCGTTGTGTGGTACGCCAGGCCTCGTTTCCATCGCCTGTTCTGTCCAATCCCTCCCGATGAACACGACCACACATTCCGTTCCGACCCAGCCGGTTGGCTCCCCATGAACACGACGATGATGATGTTTCTCCGTTCCGACCCAGCCATGTACGTATGCGCGATAGGCGTTAGAGACCCTGCCCGTATGTACGCACGTGGCCGTATTTTCTTTCTTGCACCCTCGCCGTTGTACGTACGTGTACATGCTACGTGCGCGCCTCTACTACGACACGTGCGTGCCTCTACATCCACCAATATATATGTACGTACACGTTCGCGACCAGAATGACAACACTACGTATGCTTCGACCAGGTGGGTCCCGACTATCAGGCACTTCCTTGCGTGCGAAGATGTAGCTGGTGGGTCCCAGCAGTCAGGGGGGCGAATCGTCTTTTTGGACGCACTTCCTTGCACGCGAAGATGTAATTGGTGGGTCCCAGACGAAAGCGTTTTTCGCTAAATCGGTGGCCCGTCCGGTGGGTCCCTATTTGTCGAGTGGAGGAATAATTATTTTGCGGCGTAATAAGGAGGCACTTCCTTGCTGCGGTCGTGGACCCAGCTGTCAGCCTCTCCACATACAGTCCACGTCCGATGGAAGCCATTCCTTGACCATGTTGACCACGCCGCGGCGAGAGCACTAGGGCGGTGGACGACGGCGAGGCCTAGGAAGGGGACGACGCGGAGCCAGGGAAGACGCGGCAGTGGATGCCCACGCGTAGAGGAGTGTGAGGGTTCACTCGGTCGGCTGCGGTGTGAGGCTGCCGTCGCTGCAGAATAACCGGGGGTGTGGGTGCGTAGAGGGATGGCCTGGCCAGCGGTGGGAGTAGTAGGGGGCGGTGAGGCCTCCGCAGCATCAAAGCCGGCCACGGCCGGCAGGAGCAGGCGGCACGACCGGCGCTGCTTTGGGCGGCTGGAGCAAGAAGACCAGAGGTTGAAGAAGCACTATGGCCGTTGGATGGACATCGTACGGTCACTGGAGCTACAATCGTTCATATTGACTAAAGTTGACAAAGGCTTCCGTCCCAGTCAACTTAGTAGGCCCACATGTCAGCCTCCCACCAAGGTTGGTCCCAGCTAGCAGGGGGTATTCATTTTTTTGTGTGTAATAAAGAGGCACTTCCGGTGGGTCCGAGCTGACAGCTGGGGGAACGTTTTTTTCGCGAAATACGGTGGCCCATCCTGTGGGTCCTAGCAGTCAGGGGGAAACGTTTTTTCGCGAAATACTGGTGACCCGTTCGGTGGGTCCCTGCTGTCAGGTGGAGGAATAATTATTTTCCGCGTAATAAGGAGGCACTTCCTTGCGGCTGCTGTGGACCCAGCTGTCTGCCTCTCCACTTACAGTACTCTTCCGATGGAAGTTGGTCATTGACCACATTGACCACGCCGCACCGAGAGCACCACGGCGGTGGACGACGGCGAGGCCTAGGAAGGGGACGACGGGGAGCCGGGGAAGACGCGTCGTGGAAGCCCGCGCGGAGAGGAGTACGAGGGTTCACTGGTTCGGCTGCGGTGTCAGGCTACCGTCGCCACAGGGCCTAGCTAGCGGTGGGAATTGTAGGGGGCGGTGAGGCCTCCGCGACAGCATAGCCAGCCACGAGAGGCAGGAGCATGTGGCACGACCGGCGCTACTTTGGGCGGCTGGAGCAAGAACACCAGAGGTTGAAGAATCACACCGGCCGTTGGATGGCCATCGTACGGTCACTGGATCTAGAATCGTTCATATTGACTAAAGTTGACAAAGGCTCCCATCCCAGTCAACTTAGTAGGCCCAGAAGTCAGCCTCCCACCATGGTGGGTCCCAGCTAGAAGGGGGAGTATTCATTTTTTTGTGCGTAATAAGGAGGCACTTCCGGTGGGTCCAAGCCGACAACATGAGGAGGAGCGTTTTTTTAAATCTGCTGGCCCGTCCGGTGGGTCCCAGCAGTCAGGGGGGAAACATTTTTTCGCGAAATAAGGTGGCCTGTCCGGTGGGTCCCTGCTATCAGGTGGAGGAATAATTATTTTGCGTGTAATAAGGAGGCACTTCCTTGCGGCCGCCTGGACCCAGCTGTCAGCCTTCCCACGTACAGTACTCTTCCGATGGAAGTCGGTCATTGACGACGTTGACCACGCCGCGCCGAGAGCACCAGGGCGGTGGTCTGGACGACGGCGAGGCCTAGGAAGGGGACGACGCGGAGCCGGGGAAGACGCAGCAGTGGTAGCCCGCGCGGAAAGGAGTACGAGGGTTCACTGGTTTGGCTGGGGTGTGAGTCTGCCGTCGCCGCAGAATAACAGGGGGTGTGGGTGAGTAGAGGGATGGCCTGGCCAACGGTGGAAGTAGTACGGGCGATGAGGCCTCCGCGGCATCACAGCCGGCCACGGGAGGCAGGAGCACGCGACACGACCGGCGCTGCTTTGGGCGGCCGGAGCAAGAAGACCAGAGGTTAAAGAAGCACTACGGCCGTTGGATGGACATCGTCGATCAATGCAGCTAGAATCGTTTATATTGACTAAGTTGACAAAGCCCTTGATGCGCGTCAACTTAGTAGGCCCACTTCGGTTTGGCGGAGAACATATAGCCCATTTGCGATTTGTAAGAATGTACAACCCATTTTTCAATTCTAATGGAATTTACTACAGCCCATTTACGGGTTTGTTAAAAGTACAGCCCAACTTCTAGCTAGGACAACAATCAATAATTTCAAACAACCGCTCAAACAGAATTCAAAAAAAATTCCCACATTTTGATGGGATCTGAAATATTTTTATCCGAAATTTCTATTCAGGTTAAATATAATTTCAAAATAAAGTTGTATCACGTTAAAATCCAACGAAATATTGTGCGCGCAACAAGTAATGAAACTAAAATTTTCAAATTCAAAAAATAATATATTTTTCAAACTAATTACGTGTTTGGTGCATAGTAATTGCCTAGTTATTATAATTACATCCCATTTATTATTTCTTAAAGTCCATTTTCTTGTTAAGCCTAATGCATACCTCCTAGGAAACTTTGCAACCCAGCAGGGTTGATAACAAGTTGACCTGGATATTGTGTACAACTGTCGGCCCAGTTGCATTGCTGATGTTGAAAAAAAGGCATGTCTAGTACAGTACAACCTAACATGGTTACTCAGCCCACATTCAGGAACGCCGGAAAGGCCCAAACAAGGCTTCTGTACAACTTTTTGAAGTCACT
The DNA here is from genome assembly GCA_021437245.1 of Aegilops speltoides. NCBI lineage: Eukaryota > Viridiplantae > Streptophyta > Magnoliopsida > Poales > Poaceae > Aegilops > Aegilops speltoides. The sequence goes on along the minus strand of CM038146.1, from coordinate 303,122,425 downwards.
GAGCTCAATTAATAACTTAAGAAAAAAGTTAGATTACAGTGGAACCTAATTAAAAGTTGTCACGAGAAAATAAATAATTCAATGGGTCCCACTTGTGCGTGTGCGCGCGTGTGTGCGTGTGTGTGTGTGTGTGTGTGTGTGAGAGAGAGAGAGAGAGAGAGAGAGAGAGATAGAGAGAGAGACCCATCGGTCGATGCTCGTAAATACATCTTTCAGCCATTTGCATTGCTGATGCTCAGTAAAAACTTATATAGTTGACACAATCATATAGAACATCATAGCACACTGAACTTGCATACAAAAATTTCACGCAGGCGGCACAATCAGGATGGAAGCAGTGGATCGCTACGGGAAGGGCGGGGTTGAAACCAACGAAGTCGTACATAACGGCTCATCGTCTTCATAAATGACGGGGAAATATCTTGAATGTTGTGCAAAGAAAACAAACAGACAACACAATAACTTCTGCTAGCACATTAAGTTGACGTACAACCCTTTCTAAAAAAAGTTCAGGTACAAAATTAGAACAGGTCACAATCAAATGTACTGGCATATCAGTGCTTCAGACCCATAGCTTGGATTTAACTAGTACTATCTGACAAGATTCAGTTGTTACCTCAAATTAGAGCACATCCAGGCAGCCAGCCCTGCTTCTTCTCCCAAAGAAGCAGTGGCCTCCGCCGCGCGATGGAGTAGGCCATGTGCCATCCATCGTTCTGAGCAACACGGGGAAAGTCTGACATTGACTCCTATAATGGACGTCGTCGATGGACCCTGGCACCAGCGGGGGCGGCAGGACTTCGATTGATGGATTGACCACTTCTTCGACATGCACGAACACTTGATACAGGTACATCTCTAACGTGGTCCGCGGCGGCCTTGGTGGCGATTTAATAGTACAACCCGGTTCTGCACGGTATCTCAACACCAATCACCTTCGGTATGGTGGACGACTTCTTCATCCATGCCATAACCGTCAGAGCCCAGCTGTCTGGAGGAACAAACATACTTACGAGCTCACCTCCAAGGTCGTTGATAAGCTCGTTCATGGACTCGCTGTTCCAAGCACGCCGTGGAAGGTAAGCTTTGTTAAAAACTCAAGCTCAGAGGGCACCGAGCCCCATCCTGGGTGCCACCGATCAAAGCTCACCAGCGCTCCATCGCAGAACAAACGCCGGGAAGATTCGAACACACGACTGCAGTCGAAAGATGTTCGGAACCTGGCGAAGAAATCAGCCGGTGGCGGATAGACTTCGACGAGCAAGTCAATTATTTGGATGCCGTGCGCAATGCCAAGAGCTTTGACAAGGTCGTCCGGCAAGACGGGAGGCCAGTCGCTGTTGATGGTTACCATCAGCACTTTGCCGGCAAACTGGTCGTCAAGCGCCGCCATGCCACTGTTGAGCGACAGCACGCAGCGACTGAAGGCAGGACGGACCTCAGGATCATTGGCTCGGAGATCCACGTTGACCACCGACATGATAGTGCGCTTGAGTACAGGGAGTACAGGAGGGGGATTTGGGGGAACTGGAGTAGGAATCGAGATTCCAGAGGTGGGGGAGGGGCGGGAGACTGGGGATGAAAAGGTAGCATGAATTTCGAGCACGCGCCAATATGCTCTCGGCGCGCAAGCGCACGAAAACACCGGTGGCGCCCACATGTTGGCCTAAGAGTCCTTATTCTTTCTTTTTTGGAGAGCCCGACCTTTTTTCAGGATCTTTTGAGAGCCCGGTCCGAGAGTCATAATTGACCTGTTTGGCATTGCGTTACTACTCGGCCCATATTCAATGACACCTCACTCGCCCAAACAAGTGTACATCATCGAAAAGACAGTGAGCTCAAATTATATAACTTGAAAAAAGGAGATATACTCTGAACACTGGAGAATGGTGATGCCCTCATTTAGCCCACCAGTAGTTTGAGACAATAAATAGTTCGAATGAACGATATATACAACATTCAAACACTGACTAGTGACTACTACCGACATAAACAGCAAGACATGATAATTCATAAGAAGTCTTGCTACACCACCAAAATGTACCCATCTGTAGCGCTCAGACTCTCGTGATCCAGATGACAACGACATTCTAAACAGAAGCAACTATTACATAGAGAGAGTGACATAGACGAGGATGACCAAATGACAAGGAATATGCATAACAAAAGAAAGAACTACCCATCCAGAACCAGCAGCAAAGACAACAAAGTCATTCGAAGAGATGATCCAACACCATCATAATTTGCAGCCCGCTTGACGACAAAGATCCGGAGACATGAGTACTCCACCCTTTCGATGCAACAGCCCAATTACCTATCAACCTGAAGGCTTGAACCACATCACTGCCTGTCGTAATTGAGACATCCAAGGATCAAAGTTAATCTGGTTGCCTTTGTCATTCTCACCTTCTTTTGGCTGCAGGCTGTAGTGTTGACAATAAGGGGAGTACGCTCCGGAACTCCTAGGGCTCGCGTGTATACACAGTTTTCCATAGCAAATAGAGCCTCTCTGCCATCAAGGTCCTTGCCAACGGTGATCTCCTGGTTAATCAGATAATTGAGTCCGAGAAACAGAGAGTGTGAACCAAGGCTGTTTACCCGCCTCCAACTAAAATATCCTAAAGGCCCCAACAAGCTGGTATCCTGCTCATAGACATAACAGCCACTGTCCGGATACTCACGTATTACAAGGTGCTTGTATACAGTGGGGTTTTTGCAATATAACTTTTCCAGCTCATGTGTCCGAATGATCATCAGTCTTTTGCCATCGTCTGATCGAGCGAGGAACCAATTGTGCTTCCCTGTTTTTGGCAAAGGTGGTGTAATTACAAAGGGCAGTAACTGTAGGGACACTACATCATATCAAAAAGGACAGGCATTGTTAATGTAAGATGAGCATTGTTCAGAGTATGAGTAGGATAATGCAAGAAACAATATTGATATGTCCCTGTTGGAACTAGGAGGAAAATACAGGGAAATGTATACTGGGTTTGAAAATATAGAAGTGCCATGCATGGTTATACTCATGTTATCTCGCAATCGATTCTTCACAGGAAACTACCATGTCATGCATGTTATGTAATCATTTTCTGTCCTCACAAACAAATTCTTCCAGGTAACTAACAGACCATGCATTGTTATATACTCGTGTTCTGTGGGCAAAAATTTTGTGAGGATATTATTCTAGCCATTGTTTGCTAAAGGGCGAATATAGGTATGTACACATGGTAAGCATTGCAGGATTTCACTACTTCCCTAATGTATGGTTAGATGAAACCAACAGTGTGGTGCATGTTTCTACATCATGAAAATGAGGAAACTGACATGGCCATTGATACACACTCATATTTAGTAGTAGTATATAGATTACTGTAAAATAAGGATAATATCCATATATTCCTAACCGTTTGATTATTCAGGGTACAAATTGGCTGTAATGACATGGTCACAATCGCATGAATTAACTCATTCCAAATATAGCTGATTTACGGTGTCTCTAATATATTGCCATAGTTCTACTCAAATTCTGCTCAAACAGGGATATGCCAATCATCAAAAAAAGTTCAAACAGTGTCATGGCGTCATCATTAACATGAGATGGAAACAACTTACACGCGCCGTCCCAGCAATACGTGGTGCCATCTGCTTTGTCGATCACGTAGATGATGCCATTGTGTTCAATAGCATCATAGAAGTGTGTATCAGCTTTGATGATGATCCACTGCGAGCCGAGTTGTCTCCAGCTAAAAAAGGCACCGGTGTAAAGATAGGCGAGTCCGCGGTCGAACAAGGCAATTAGCTTGAAGTCTATGTAATTCGCATGTCGTGTGGGTACTTGGCAGATTACAATCTTCTACAAAACAAGGTCCGTCCAACTAACGTAGTAATCAAGATGACTTGGACCGCGATGGTAATACTCTATATAATCCAACGGAGGTTGGATAATCTCATGGGAGATCTGGAAGTTCACGAGCACCAACTTTTTTCCGTCTTCTCTGAAGGCAGCCATCCAGTGGGAGTTCATGCCGACCCAGTACATACCTGCCGAGAAGTTTCGGGCGATGGTGATCGGATCGATGTCGAGGGAGATGATGTACGGCAACACACTACATACCTGCAAAGAAGTTTCGGCTAATGGAGATCGGACTGAAGTCGAGGGGCATCATGGATGCCTCTGTATCATGGTGAGCCAATCTCGCAAGACCAAATAGCAGCAAGCAGGGTGTCTTGAAAAGCTTAGGCCTCGCTTCGATGATGGCCGTGTGCATGTCCCTCGAGCATGTAGCCAGCCGCAGGGCGGTCAATATATCCATACACGAACAACAGAGGTTGAGGATGTCACTGGGGAGATTTCTCCAATCGCGGCTCATATGGATGTTGTGCGGTTCGCGATCGGCCATGGTGGAGTTTGGATGGGGGCTTGATTTACGGGGGAGAACTATGTCAGTGCTGGAGCGGCTAGCGAGGGAATAGTGGTACTGGGGGAGGCGAGTGAGGCGACGGTACACGGGGGCAAAGTGAGATGGAGACGGAGACGGAGACGGAGAAGGAGATGGAGATGGAGTGGTGCTATGGTAGCGGAGAGGGAGAAGAGGCGAGGCGCCAATGTGCTGTACAGCGGCAGTGACAGACTGCACAATGCACAGGGTGAGGCTGACTTTGGTAACCCGAACACGCCACCTCGCTTGGACTAGTGTCAGGCGCAGGGTGTTGTCACTTCACTGTGAGGACAGGATGAATAGTATTTTGATCATCAAGTGTACCACAGTTGTATTACTACTACTACTACTACTACTACTACTACTAATACTACTACTACTACTACTACTACTACTACTACTACTACTACTACTACTACTACTACTAGTAGTAGTAGTAGTAGTAGTAGTAGGAACATGAGTACTCGAAGATTGTATAGCGTAAATAGGTCTCCCGTGCTAGCATGCTGTTCACTTCATCGTTCGTATCATCCATATTATGCAGCAGAACCAAATTCTCGTGCATGCCCAATCAACGCCCGCTGCGCGATGCATGCGAAGGTGTCGCTCTGTGCATCAAGGACAGCATGCAGATCGTTGCACACTTGAGAAGAGGAAAAATGGAAAGGTAGAACGCGGCAGCAGAGGAAGAGAATGCTGGCTAACGAGGCTGGGAGGGGATCGAGCAGGAAGTTAATGCTCCACGCCTAAAGGTTTTGGGAAAACCAGATTTTCATAAGGTGACTTATACTCACCTAAACGGAGGGAGTATTCCTTAACCAGAGAACGTTGTGTCTCCCACTCACGGGCTCAAAAAAAAGCTACGACACATTTTATTTATCTGTTTGCATAGGTCCCACCTATCAGGAAGGATGGGCACGTACACGAACAGGTATGACTCCTCAGTCTACCCGCATAGCCTTTTCGTTTAGTCTACCTAGCCGTCTAATCAACTGCCTGCACGCCACTTCTCCCATTTACTTCTCCATCGGGAACCGATTTGCCTCGGCTTCTTCACCTCCCCTTCGTCTTCATTTGCATCCAAACCCCACTGCGTTCACATTGTTTTAATCTCTTTAAATATCATCTACTACTTTAGTTAGATTAGCCATCTAATCCTAATTCTCCAAACCATAGCCCTTCGTTCCAGCGGTTCCAAATGGCGAAAGAGATCGAGATGCAGGTTTTTAGCATCCAACATGTCCTCATCGAAGGCTCGATGTGCATAGTTGCCACCGTCACTATCCACCCAAGGGTTGTTCGGCAGTGGATCAACAATGTATCCAACTCCCTCAAAAAGTTAGAGACGAGGGTCATCGGTCTCGACACAGAGTACACGGAGCGTGCCCCTAGGAAGATCCAGCGCGCCGCCGTCCTTCAACTGTGCCTTGAAGATGATGTTTTGGTGTACCACATCATACACTCGCCCTCCATACCAGGTGAGCTTCATGATTTCTTGTCTCAGGAGGACGTATACTTATGTGGGGCAGCCATCGAAGGGGACAAATAGAAGCTGGAGCCATACAACCTTGATTCGAAAAGCATCGCTAACCTACAGACCAGAATCAAAATTCCTGTAGAAGATTGTGCTAAACAGACACCATCCCTATTCGACATAGCAAATTTTGTGCTCGGTACAAATCTTCAGAAGGGTGACGAGACGGTGGCATTAAGGTCTTCTGGATGGGAGAATTGTCCCTTGACGTACGAGCGGATAAAATATGCTGCCCTCGATGCCCGTGTGAGTTTTGAGATAGCTGCAAGGTCCAAAGAGCTTGTTGCGAAGCCGTCTCCCACAGAGAATGATAACAAGAAGAAGAAGAAGAAGAAGAAGAAGAAGAAGAAGAAAAAGAAAGCGCTGCACCAGCAGGAGGGCATTATGGATGGATGAACTATTTCCTCTCTTGTAAAAAAATTATTCCCTCTCGGTGTATATTGATATAGATGGACTATTTCGATGGTGTGCATGTCTTTGGAACAGATTAGTAGCGTGGGTCCGCTTGACTATAAGGAACTAGTTATCCGCATATATAGCTTTCTCCGCTACTCCTTCTAGTGATCGGTATACAGTGCATGTATCCGTAGACATGACAGCTTGTCCATGGAAGTTTAACTACGGCGACCATCACGTTTCATCCTGCGATTCCCACGACGCCTCTCCAACCCACGGCACCACGCCCCCTGATGTGCGCTTCACCCCTCTCAGCTGCATCTCCCCTCTGCCTTTGTGTGCATCACATGTGGGCCACCTAAAATGCAGCGAGCATCAAGTTTCTACCACAACCACCCGCGATTCCCACGACGCCGCTCGAACCCATGAAACCACACGTCCCCCGGCCTGCGGCTCACCCCTCTTGGCCCCACTGCCCCTCTGCCTTCGGGAGCATTACATGTGGACCAGTCACCTATCGGGTCCACATGTTATTGACTCAAAGGTAGGTGTAGTAAGGCGTTGAAGCTCAGTCCCGACGGCCCTGAGAGGGAAATGTAACTCCTGCGCCAGGGCTTGTGGTGCTCCCGCAGCACGAACTCATGCCAAACTCGATATTTGTTTCTTTACTATCCATGCATGCAACGATTTAATGGACATTGTAATCTCAACATGTGATGGGGAGCTCTAAATTTGAATTTGAAACATATAAAACGAAAAGATTCAAAACAAATAAACTGGGAGAGAGGGAGTATATCGTAGGATGTGTCCCATACAAAATAACTCCCCTGGTTTTTCACCGCAAAGATGCGGTTACAAAGGAGCACAGCTTCTTCCTACTCGTACGGCAACAAATCGGCCGCAGACAGCATGGTCCGCCTTTGACCGCCATGTGCAAGGTTTCAATCTCACCGTGGTTCCGTCGTACCAATTCATGCGGTGGCCCGTTGCATGGCTGATCCAATGTTGGACAAAGGTTCTACGGGAACGGTGTCACCGTTGTAAATATTGTGCAAATTGATGTTTGTACCCTCCCGTACATATGCAAGCCAATATCCACTCGCATCGAGCCTAGCCTGTGAAATAGTGGGCAGGGGGAGAATTAGGAAATGGGCACAGAAGTAGTCTTTAGAATGCATTTACTACGTGATCAAACTCATCTTACCTGCTCGGATAAATTATTCCCTCTCGGTGTATATTGATATAGGTGGACTATTTCGATGGTGTGCATGTCTTTGGAACAGATTAGTAGCGTGGGTCCGCTTGACTGTAAGGAACTATTTATCCGCATATATAGCTTTCTCCGCTACTCCTTCTAGTGATCGGTATACAGTGCATGTGTCCGTAGACATGACAGCTTGTCCATGGAAGTTCAACTACGGCGACCATCACGTTTCATCCTGCGATTCCCACGACGCCTCTCCAACCCACGGCACCACGCCCCCCGATGTGCGCCTCACCCCTCTCAGCTGCATCTCCCCTCTGCCTTTGTGTGCATCACATGTGGGCCACCTAAAATGCAGCGAGCATCAAGTTTCTACCATAACCACCCGCGATTCCCACGATGCCGCTTGAACCCATGAAACCACACGTCCCCCGGCCTGCGGCTCACCCCTCTTGGCCCCACTGCCCCTCTGCCTTCGGGAGCATTACATGTGGACCAGTCACCTATCGGGTCCACATGTTATTGACTCAAAGGTAGGTGTAGTAAGGCGTTGAAGCTCAGTCCCGACGGCCCTGAGAGGGAAATGTAACTCCTGCGCCAGGGCTTGTGGTGCTCCCGCAGCACGAACTCATGCCAAACTCGATATTTGTTTCTTTACTATCCATGCACGCAACGATTTAATGGACATTGTAATCTCAACATGTGATGGGGAGCTCTGAATTTGAATTTGAAACATATAAAACGAAAAGATTCAAAACAAATAAACTGGGAGAGAGGGAGTATATCGTAGGATGTGTCCCATACAAAATAACTCCCCTGGTTTTTCACCGCAAAGATGTGGTTAGAAAGGAGCACAGCTTCTTCCTACTCGTACGGCAACAAATCGGCCGCAGACAGCATGGTCCGCCTTTGACCGCCATGTGCAAGGTTTCAATCTCACCGTGGTTCCGTCGTACCAATTCATGTGGTGGCCCGTTGCATGGCTGATCCCAATGTTGGACAAAGGTTCTACGTGAACGGTGTCACCGTTGTAAATATTGTGCAAATTGATGTTTGTACCCTCCCGTACATATGCAAGCCAATATCCACTCGCATCGAGCCTAGCCTGTGAAATAGTGGGCAGGGGGAGAATTAGGAAATGGGCACAGAAGTAGTCTTTAGAATGCATTTACTACGTGATCAAACTCATCTTACCTGCTCATCGGAGGAAATCCGAGAGCCCCTCAACGTCGGCATCTCAAGGGGTGTCACCTTGCAACTACGGCCATGCCGCGCTGGAGAGACCCCCAAGGAAACATCCTCGTGCGTTCCACGAAACATCAAGATGCATTTGTATGAGTAGTTTATCTTGTGAGAGAAAAGGATGAACGAGGGAAGGCCTCTAGAGATAGAGATGGACACTACTACTACCATTGTGCTGGCCCGTGCGTTGCAATGGATCCAATCTAGTAGAATAATACTTGTTCACGTGCTTGAAATATAAACACTCTAGTTTTGATATACATGTGTCAGCAGACATGACAGCTTATCCATGGAAGTTAAACCACGGCGACCATCATGTTTCTTGTTTCTACCACTGCCACACCCACACGCGATTCCCACGACGCCGCTGCAACCCACGGCACGACGTCCCCCGATGTGGACATGGATCCTCTGACGTGGCTATCACTGCCTTGCCCTGCCTTTCCTTCGCTGACAGGTGGGACCCACGCTTGTGGGTCCCACATGTCAGTGACAGAATGGTAGGATTGTTCGTGCCCCTCATCCCTCTCGGCCCCACCGCTCCTCTGCCTTTATGTGCATGACATGTGGGCGGTGAATCAGGCGACCATCAACTTTCTACCACGACACACCCAGATTGGCGCGGTTTGCTCGCTCATTGTTGTGCTCCGATCCGTACTCCCGCACCATCGAATTTTCATCCAGCGGCTGTGACACATTTCGTCCCGGGCATCAATCCTCAGCTGGAGTACTTATGTACTACAGGTAGTACCCGCCGGTGTGGCCATCTACGCCTCGTAACGCCTCGATGCCCAGCTGTGGTACCCTCGCCACGGCCACGCCACCACCGGTCGGTTCATCTCGAACGAGTGAGTCGCGAACCACGCCATCACCATGAGAATGACATGTGGGACAACCACATTTAAGGCCCACATGTCATTGACTCATAGGCCGGGCACTAAGCCACTAAAGTTCGGTCCCGTGGGCCCCGTGAGGAAAATATAACTCCAGCGGCAGGCCTTGTGGTGCTCTCGTAGTACGAGCTCATGCCAAAACTGGAATTTGTTTCTTACTACTACTAGTACTAGTAGTAAGGTACACGTGCATTGCACGCATGAGATTCTGGTGGTTTGTGCATTATGCTTCTACATGTGGAGTTTTCTCAATTCTAACATGTGGCAAAATTTGGTGGAATGTAAGGTTAGGCAAGTTTGATTAACTTAGGTGAGTGTTTGGTTCAAGCCACACCTTAGGGAAGCCACACTGGTCCCACATGACATACACACAAAAAATGTGGCAAGATTCCCTTAGGCTTGCCAACTTGTGGCAAAATTTGGTGGAATGTAAGGTTAGGAAAGTTTGATTAACTTAGGTGAGTATTTGGTTCAAGCCACACCTTAGGCAAGCCACACTGGCCCCACATGACATACACACAAAAAATGTGGCAAGATTCCCTTAGGCTTGCCAACTTGTGGCTCTCATTTTGAAGAACTTATTAATAACTTTGCCTGAGCTTAGTTGTGGCAAAGTTAGTCATGAATTAAGTTCAACCATGGAGTCTTCTAGATTATACATGTGGCGTAATCGGTGGATAATATCCAATGGCCATGGTGCTCGGATTTGCCATCTTTGTACCGTCGGGTTGGCTTCATCCAACGACCAACTTTCAAAGTTTTTCACACACTATATAGGGGGTATAGATATAGATGTGCCGGTCCGTTGCAATGGATCCAAAGTATATCTATTTAGTGGAGTGCACTCTAAACACATTATCTATTTATTTTTCTCTAACCTTCCGTAGCCATGCAACCAAGCCACATAAGCTTCATGGGTGCCCCCCACATCATATTATTCATACTACGTTGATTGAAAAAACGATAAATCACCCAAAACAAGATCTTCCCGTTTTTTGTTCCTACTATGTTGTGCCATGCACGTATCTACTAGTTGTATAGTGGTAGTACTAGTAATATAATAGTATTAGGAGTACAAACTTGGTAGGAGTAATACTAGTACGGAATGCTCCTACTCTATCAACGAGCCCCGTCTGACACAAAATTTCTTGGCTTCCATGCTACAGCTAGATCTTCCCCTTGTTTCTGTTTTCCAACCCAGCGGTAGGCGGGGTGTCGGTTTGCTCAATGGGCGGTCCCACATGAAAGTGAAAATGGTAGGCACAGGGGCGGAGCTAAGTGAGGGCCAACACGTGCCCTGGCCCGCCCAACCTAGCAGGATTTTCGTAGTTGTACATCCAGTTTTGAGGCATGGAACGTCAACGCAAGGGTAATTTCTATAGCCTGGATAGACTGGCACGCCCAACGTTTTGCTTCAAGCTCCGCCACTGCTAGGCAACACGCCTTCCCTAAGCTATGTGTCGTGCCGGACGGGCCGTGTTGTACTCCCGATTCCCGGGCGTGTGGGGGTGCGACGCGAACGTGGCCTTTTCCTTTTACTAGCAATGTGCCCGTGCGTTGCGACGGATCCAAAGTAGTAGAATAGTAGTATTTTTTCACAAACTTGAAAGAAATCACTATTGTTTTGATATACTCCTAATATATTACTCCCTCCTTACCTAAATATTTGTCTTTTTTGAGATTTCAAATGGACTATCACATACGGATTATATAGACATATTCTAGTGTTTCTAGCAAGATGCCCGCGCGTAGCACGAAGTTGATGGAAAAGGTAAGCACAACTTATAAATTGACGGATGGAGTACTAGTTATAGTGATGCATATAATTAAGCAAAGGGATCGCACATGTCGGTATTGACTGGAACGAGAATGCAATAGCACAATAAGAATTAAGGCCACGATGATGCGATCGCAGTGGTGGTTACAGAAGGCAAGAAGAAAGATGGATCCACGAACGTACGACCTCCTCCTCCTCAACTTAGTGCGCCGGGCCACCGACCGGTGACTAAGGAGCGGCGGCTTTTGTGGCGAGGTCTAGGTGCTTCTCAACAAAGGCATCCAAGGCTTCCAGCTGGTTGAGGAAGGCCAATGTCGTAGCGTCCTCACTGGCCTTGTAGATACCTATGTACACGATTTGCTCGTACGCATGGATGTGTAGGTCAATGAATTCTTGCAGGGCGAGGCGCCTCGCAGCGAGCACGACCTCCAGGTGGACATTCTTCGTGGCGTCGGCGGGCAGTCGCAGGGCCACCAGTGCTTGAAAGAGCTTCCGGCCATGGAGGCCGATTAGGGTGGCAGGCAATGAGGAGGCCGGGCGCGCGGGCTGGATGAGTACGGCGATGTGGTCCGCGAGCTTCTTGAGGACGGTGAACTTGTTGCTGGTGGCAACGATCATCTGATCCCACTAAGAGTCGTAGTTGGCGTCGATGGCGGCCATCCACCAGCCGGTCTCCAACACCGTCTGGAGAAAATCCTCGGTGCCATGCCGCTGGCCGGCGTCATGGACCATCTGGCGCAGTCGCTGGCCGCTCACGCACATCGCCGCCATGGGTCTGGAGCGAGCTGTTTTGCGCTTAGTGTAGGTGCTTAGGCAAGTGCTTAGGTGCGTACGATGTGGTAGATGCATTGGAATGGAGGAGGGGCGCCTTTATATGAGGGCAATGAGGGCAAACTGTGCTGCATTCACATCGTGCAGCCTCTTTTCCCGGACCTCCTCCCATTACTTCCCTCATGCATTAATCGAAGGAGGATGCATTGGCCGTTCAACATATCGGGAACCGCTACTCCCTCCCTCGTCTCCATTAAAGGCGTATCAAAAACTGCGCCTCCCGCTGTCAAATCGAATACTCCCTCCGTCTAGGTGAGTATTATAAGTCATCTTACGAAAACCAAATACTAGTAAGACTAGCCACAGGGGAGTAACTTCAGCGAGAATATCGAGTCCAACTCAACAAATTTGCTTATGTGGCGTTGAGTTAATGAGGAGAGAGGTAGTTATAATAACTTAGCTAGTTATTGTAACATCACATGTCCCAATGCAATATGAGTATAACCTAATAAATGAAGCTTTGCATGTTACCACACTTATGTTACTACTACCTCTCTCGGGTTTATTGGTCCCCATTGTATTTAGGTGCCAAATTTTGACCATAGATTAAACTAAGAAAATATTCACGCATGTCACCAAACATTATATTTTTCAAAACTATGTTCAAATACGAATCCAATGAGATAATTTTTCTTGACATGCATTAACATTTTGTTAGTTAAATCTTTAGTCAAAATTTGGCACAAACTATAAAAGGGACCTATAAACCAGGACGGAGGTAGTACCCACTATGAAGGTAGTAACATAGTCTAGGGATTTGTGTATGTTACTAGTCTATGTTACTCACCATTGTGGCTAGTCTAACAAATAGGCGTGGTGCATTAACTCTCACGTTGTTTCTTATTTTTTCACATAAATAGAGGAATCAACGAAGAAGAGATGTGGGGCTTGTATGCTTTTAATGACTTGAGACTATCAAACATGACATGCAGTGGTTAGTTCGTTGCACAAGAACAAATACAACCCACGTCAGCACACACGCATCTTATAGCATCACATCCAATGGCTATAAAAGATGAATGAGACCAAATTATATCTCATCTAGATGAGTTCTAGCAAAACTGTATTAATAATACTTAGTACTCCTACGCCATGTATCATATAAGTATCATGTAGTACTTTATTTATTGCCATGTATGACACATATTTCATGAGCGCTCTCTATATGTACCAACTTTTTTTAATTTCAAGTTTTGCTCCATGGCACAATCCATTGATACTACTACTGTACAAAAGTGGAGTATATACATTTTTTAAAAGGCTAGAGGGGGGGCAGTCTAGCTCGGTCGGTTTCACGAGAGGCGAGGGCCTTTGTGATTTGACGGCTCATTAATGGTGTCAAATCGAATAGTACTGCGCCGCCCGCTGCACGCCCGATGCCTCCATTAAACCCCTCCGTTAAACCCGCATGCAAACCGAGAATCCTACTCTGGCCACACGTCAGTTCATGAGCGGGCCAGAACTAAATGCAACACCGGCCGAGCTCCTCCCGTCCGCCCTTAGTTTAAACGAGGCCAGACGCCGGCCAAGCTCCTACCGTCCGCCCTCTATTTACACGAGGCCAGACAGACAGCGGGCGAGAATCGCACCCCTCCACCGCTCCCCCATCTCCTCCTTCACCATTTTCTCCACCCTTCCGATGGATTCTGATGAGCCGTTCTTCGGTATATTACCTGGATGGGTGGCCCGTCGAGCCCTCCGGATACGGGCGAGGCCGCTCGGTGCTTCACCAACCTTGCTTGGCCCGACGGAGCCACTTGCCGCCCCAAGCAAGCGCGTGGTTCAGCAACTCGCCGCTCCAGTTCAGCTCGATGAGGAGTGGCGAGTTGCTCCACGCCGGCATGGCGACGAGCATGCCGGTACGGGCGCCGTCGCTGCCGCATCGTACCGCGCCACCAGTGTCTGCGGTGGCCACGCCTCCCGTGTCTGTGGGCGCGCCTCCCGTGCCTACAGCAGCGCCATGCAAGCACAGACAGAAGCCATGTGTGTGGAGAGCGACCAGTCAGTGGCCAGCTTCTCCCTGTCCGCCGCCATCATCGAGGAGAAGTAGAACACGGGAGGCCACCGCCACTTGGGACCCATGAAGGCCACCGCCGTGGCGACGACCGCCGATTCAGGTGGTTTCTTTGCTGCTTCGTCTCTTCCGAGGACCTTCGTCGACCCCGCAAGTGTCTGACGGACATGAGGAAGACAAAGGGATCCGCGGGCGGCCATTTAGAACTAAAATAATTGTAGATATATCCATTTCTAGGAAGTATTTCCGGACGGAGGGAGTATTAATTATACAAGAGAGCCGGATTGGCACCTCTTAGTTCATGTAAATGTAATGAAATCCATCATCTTTATATGAAGATCCGGCTTTTTTATACGAAATCCTTTATGCTTATATGAAATCAGTCCGTGTTTGCACGAATTTCATCTGGTTGGTTAGAGTTGTAAAAATGTATGCCGCTGGCGTTTGATGTCGTCCTCCACGGAAGGAAGCAGGAGGAAATTTGCCGGCTGCTGTTGGAGATGCTCTTTATGCTGGAAATAATAGAGTGACATCCAATCCATTTGAGTTAATTGCATGTATGATTGTCCCTCTATAAAAATTTAATTGCATGTACAGTGTACACGTGACTTGCAGGGTGGCTACAGCTTCATACAGAAAGTTAAAAAGAAACAAGTCCATCCTTAATATTCTAAGTACTCTGTGGGTTCCACTGTCAGTATAGTAGCGAAAGAAGTATATATTAAATAAGTAGAGCAATATATAATATACGAATCTAAAGTTAAAAGACAGAATTCAAACTCATGTCATCGCGTTGTGAGCATCCGGCACTAACCAGCCCAGCACATTTTTGTTGTAGACCATGCTGGAGAAATATCTCCATGTCTACTCTTATATATACTCCATTCATTCCTAAATATTTGTCTTTTTCATATTTCAAATGGACTACCACATACGGATGTGTATGGAGACATATTTTAGAGTGTAGGTTCACTCATTTTGCTACGTATGTCTTTTCAGGAAGGGGTCAGATTTGTCCTTGATTTATTTATGAGGTATCCAGATGGCACTGCACCACCAAGAAAAGAAGGTAACATCAAAATTATGAACTACTTTTTTGAATATGTTGGTAAGGTCCGGTCATAGTCACTTGTTGAAATCTCTAAAAAGACAAATACTCCCTCCGTCCGGAAATACATGTCATCAAAATGGATAAAAGGAAATGTATCTAGATGTATTTTAGTTTTAGATACATCTATGTTTATCCATTTTGATGACAAGTATTTTCGGACAGAGGGAGTAGAAAACAGAGTTGGTGATGATGGTGTTCGTGCCATCCTGCAATATAGGCCATCGGATTTATATCTAACGGAAAGGAAAGAAACTATGGCAATTTTGCAAAAATATACCCACACGTCTCTCCACGTTCGCAAATAAGGCCTTCCCTCGTTTAGCCTTTTCTCTCACAAGATAAACTACTCATACAAATGCATCTTGATGTTCCGTGCAACGCACGGGCAGCTATCTAATTTCTTTTAAAATAGTTGCTGCGATAATTGGGTTGAAGTGATATCTTTTATGTCTGCCCCGAATGATTTCAGATTCACTAGTAGTAACAAAGAAAAGGTTGCCTTGTTAATTAACAGAAAACAGGGTGAAAACTATCACATGAGGCCAGTAAAAACAAGGCACACTGGGTTCAGCGTCATCGTCACTACAGTTGTGCGCGCGCGAGAAGTCTATATATCGAGGGGGCTACCGAGCGAGGCACCGAGACACAATGTTTGAGAGAGAAAACAATTGATAGATTATGATCAGATCGAGTTGTCACCGTTCTGCTGTCATTGTTGGGGGGGAGGGAGAGAAAGACGTATCAAGAGTGTGCGCGGTAGGCACAGAGGCACAACTAGCGAGTGTGTGTGTGTGTGTTTGAAAGAGGAGTCGATAGATTATTATCAAGATCGATGTGCCACCCTACTCCTTTAGTGCCGGGTAGTGTGTGTGTGTGTGTGTGTATGTTTGAGAGAGAATCCAGTCGATAGATTAGTATCAAGATCGAGGTGTCACCCTACTCCTTCGGTGCCAGGTAGTGTGTGTGTGTGTGTGTCTATGTTTGAGTGAGAAGCCAGTCGATAGATTAGTATCAAGATCGAGGTGTCACCCTACTCCTTCGGTGTTGGGACGTGTGGGTGTGTGTTGGGGGGGAGGGGGCAGTGACACTCACATATCTCTACTCTTATAAAAAACAGAGTTGGTGATGATGGTGTTCCTGCCATCCTGCAATATAGGCCATCCGATTTATATCCGACGGACATGAAGGAGAATATGGCACTTTTGCAAAAAGATACCCACACCCCTCTCCGCATTTGCAAATAAGGCATTCCCATCCTTTTCTCCCACTATCGGTGTCAAAACCGGCGGATCTCGGGTAGGGGGGTCCCGAACTGTGCGTCTAGGCGGATGGTAACAGGAGACAAGGGACACGATGTTTTTACCCAGGTTCGGGCCCTCTCGATGGAGGTAAAACCCTACTCCTTCTTGATTGTTATTGATGATATGGGTAGTACAAGAGTGGATCTACCACGAGATCAAGGAGGCTAAACCCTAGAAGCTAGCCTATGGTATGATTGTTGTTGTGTCCTACGGACTAAAACCCTCCGGTTTATATAGACACCGGAGAGGGCTAGGGTTACATAGAGTCGGTTACAATGGTAGGAGATCTACATATCCGTATCGCCAAGCTTGCCTTCCATGCCAAGGAAAGTCCCATCCGGACACGGGATGAAGTCTTCAATCTTGTATCTTCATAGTCTTGGAGTCCGCCCAATAATGATAGTTCGGCTATCCGGACACCCCCTAGTCCAGGACTCCCTCAGTAGCCCCCGAACCAGGCTTCAGTGACGACAAGTTCGGCACGTATATTGTCTTCGGCGTTGCAAGGCGGGTTCTCCTCCAAATTCCATGTGCTTGCCAAATAGTGTCCAGCTTCCTTATAAATGTTGCGCTCCTTGGCTTCTACGCCTAATAATGGCCCTCTTCCACGTGTCGTATGAATGCGAAAAGATAGGGTATTTTTACGTTTTTACCCCCAAGCTGCGCGAATAGGCTGCCTATAAGAGAGGCAAGGATCCAGATCCAAATCACATCATCCTCCTTCCGCGAGTACTCATCGGAGCGCTTCTGACAAAAATCCACTCCATCATGGACAGTCGACGTGGCTCCTCCTCTCGCGCTCCCAGCCCTCAGCCAGGAGATTGGAGGAGATGTTCAGTCCCGCACAGCGAGCTGGTGATGCTCCAAGCGGAGGGATATCTTCCTCCGGCCTTCATGGTCCCGGTTCGAGTCGGACTGGCCACCTACAAAGGCGGAAAGCAGGCGGA
The DNA here is from genome assembly GCA_021437245.1 of Aegilops speltoides. Classification (NCBI taxonomy): domain Eukaryota; kingdom Viridiplantae; phylum Streptophyta; class Magnoliopsida; order Poales; family Poaceae; genus Aegilops; species Aegilops speltoides. The sequence continues at coordinate 303,104,736 of CM038146.1, read as the reverse complement.
GAACACCCCCAATCCCTCCAAAGGAGAGCGGGTGTGCTTCGTCCCCTATCTAATAAGGGGGCTCGGATTTTCCATACATCTGTCTCTCCAGGGGCTCCTGGAGTTCTACGGACTCCAGCTTCATCACCTTACGCCCGCCTCCTTTTTGCATATTGCGGGTTTCGTAGCTCTTTGCAAGCTGTTCTTGGGCATCGAGCCCCATTTTGCGCTGTGGAAGAGATTGTTTCGCCTCGTACCCCGTTCTCAGGAGGGGTCGATATATCAAGTGGGCGGAGCCGAAATATGGCGCATCACCGGAACCGGATACCTATCCGGAACCCCAAAGAAGGCGTCCGAAGACTGGCCTTCGGAATGGTTTTATATGGAAGATGCTCCACTGCCGGACCCAATTCGGATCGGCCTCCCGGAGTTCAACAACGCCCTCAAGAAACGCCGGAGTTGGCGCCCATGAGCCCTCAACAGAAGATGACAGAGCGCCCATTATCCGATGGGCCGGATAAGGTTGCTTGGCTCATTCGATTGACCATGATTGAGTCATGGCCATGTGCATTATGAGAGGGTGCAGCCGCTCCAATATAGGGGCACCCATGTGGGATTTCAATGGGAGAATGACGCCACCCATCATGGCCGCAAGGGGCGGGATCGCCGCCGATCCGTGAAGATCCCGTCCGCTTGTACAAGGGGGAGAAGGAGGACTTCCTTCACACGAGTCCATTGAATGGATTCTCCATGAATAACCCTCGGAGCTGGGTAAGTGGACGTTTATCTATCTGATCCGTGCTTTCAAAGTTAAGTGTCTTACTTTATGATTTTGACGCAGGAACTACGCCGGATGTGGAGGGCATACACAGTCCGACTGCACAACCCGAGGATCCGGGAGGATCCCTTGATCCGGCCTCCGAAGAGGATCCGGACATAAAGGTGGAGCTGATTGACGGGGTGTTCCATCAACTTAGCATGGACAATGCTCTAGTCGCCATTACGGCTGACTACCCCGGTTTATCTCCGGCTTCCCAGGTAACTATGACCGGAGCCTTGACACCATTACTTCGTCCGTGCTTATTTGTGACCACCGTATACCAACGGTGTCTCGCAGGAGGTGCCTTCAAGGCGGGAAGCTGATCCCGCGGCGGCTGGCCAACAAGGGTCGGGCTCGCCCAGAAGCGGAAGAGGGTGCGGTCGAATTGAACGTCGCCAAGAACGGTATGGCACGCCACCGCTTTTAAGGAAAAGACTCTTGTGAAGTATATTAATGCTCATGACTTTTCCAGAGAAAGAGCGCTACCGATCGCGTGCCGGAGAGGTTGCCAACCAAGCCTCCGCCACCAGCCCCAACACCGGTCCGGAGGGGGAGGCGAGCGCAAGGCGTGAGCGGATGCTCCTCCAACGGAGGATGCCGACAGCTGTCCGCCACCAGTGTCTCGAGGTGGAGAGCGCCATGAATCACAAAGCGCCGCGACAGTTCTTCGTGACGCTGTTTTTCTCCCGGGCGCTGAATGCCTTTGATGCGGGAGACGCGCACCTTCGTGCTGCTCAAGATGGTTTAACCAGAGCCACGGAGCAGTATGTGAAACACATACGGCTAAGGAATTTTAATAGTTATATATGCCAGTAGCCCCCGAGACTTAAAGTAGTTAGAATAACTGATTTAAGGATCATATGATATGCAGGATCTTATGGAGAAGAATACCCAACTGTCCCGGGAGCTTCAAGAGTGCAAGGCCCAACTTGAGGCCGCACTAGCCGCAGGACGAGACACAGAGACCACCACTGGTAACAAATGTTTCGAAAAGATGAGCAGTTTATGGCGTGCGGCGTGCGTATAAGTCTGACAATAATATTGCAGATGTTGTCGGACTTAATCCGGACAAGCAACAGCTACTGTGCCAGCTGAAGGCCAACAAGAGGGTGCTTATGAAGGTGCAGTAGGAGAGGAACAAACTCCAAGATGCCCACACCCAGCTGGGAGAAGAGCTAAAAGGTGTTCGGGCCCAGCTATCTGGCTCCGTGAAGGAGAATCAGCAGCTTCATCGCGGCATTTATAGTAAGTGCTTGAGCAAACTCCATTGAAAAGAAGAGTTCGGCGAGGGATTCGATTGACAGAAATATGTCTGCAGGTGTGCTCACAGGTCGTCCTGCGGAGGAAATGCCCGGTTCAACGAGTGATCTGCTTCCCGAGCTGCTGCAGCTGCACGAACGTGTTTGGCAGGCGATGAGCGGCGTCATCCAGGCCTTATGGCCATTCGTCTCCCTGCCCGAGGGTATTGGAGGGCTTGTGGAGAAGCTTCAGGGAGCACGGCAGCGCTTCCGTCTATGGAAGATATCGGCCTGCCGTCAAGGCGCCCGGGAAGCCTGGCCCATGGTGAAGACGCGGTACACGAAGGCTGATCCGAACCACATGGCCGAGGTCGGACCTGTGGGGCCCGATGGGAAGGAGATTCCTGTGAGCTTAATGTACGGCCAAGTAGAGTTAGCCGCTAAGTATTCCCAACGGGACTGTAAGCTAGACAGCATGTTAGATGGGATTGAAGAGGAGTACGATCAGTTAACTTGACGATGTAATCTAAAATGACATGTAAAATGCCTTCTAGCCGGATTGTAGATCGTTTGTCTTTGCGGACCTTTTCGCTTTGACCTAGGGACCCTAGAGTCCGGAGTGTGTCCGAATACCCTCACGGATATGAAAAAACCGGGGCATGCATGGAGACCAGGTGTAGGGGTCATTAGTGCTTTATCAGACAAGTGCCCAACTAGTTATGTTATGTTACATGGTTAGTAAGAAACATCTTCCAGGGAGAATAGTTCCGTTAGGGGTTCCTTTCCCTGGGAGGCATGCCCTAAAGTGCATGTCCGGACTGCGAAAAGAGCAGAAAAGCATCTGGGGACAGATAAATAAATAAATAAATAATCATCTTTCAAGTCACCGACCGAATATTCCCTTAAGAACGCTAGCTTTCGGTTTCACCCAGTCTGAGGTACACATCCAGCTGACCCAGCAGTAATAATCGCAGAGGTGCTCCTTTACCTCCTAGCGAACAATCGGGAACGAGGGTAAGCACAGAGCCGAACAACCCAGCTTGGCCAAAACTTAAGTCATATCGATGCATATAATGGTGAATAAATGGTACATGCGGAAGTTTGACGCATGTGTTGGGCATAAAGCCCGTATAAATAAGCTTCTGTTAAAGAAGCCCCCAGGTATAATGAGTGCGGGTAGCACGTCAAGTGTGTGCGAACAATGCGCAGATCGGCCCTCAAAGGCTCTTATGAAAAAGGGAGGATAAAAGAGATAAACAAAAGACAACTGAAGTATAAAATGTGGACGGAGGAAGGAGACGAACTCGAGTCCGGGCGCTAGGCGAGAATCTTCTGGAGGGGCTCCGTTCCATGGGTTCGCTCGAGTCGGTTGTCCGATCGTTTGCAGACGGTATGCTCCGCCGGTCGGGACTTGGTCGATGATGAAGGACCTTCCCATTTGGGCTTGAGTTTGTCCTTTTCTTGTCCGCAGCGAGAACTAGTTCGCCGACATTGTAAGTTTTGGCCCGTGCTTCTCGCTTTGATATCTTCGAGCTGCTGCCGATAGAATGCGAACGAGCCTTTGCCACGTCACGCTCCTCCTCAATGCGCCCAAACTGTCCCCGCCAATCCAACTCGGCTTCTCTTTCTTCGTACATGCGCACTCGAGGTGAGTCATGAATTATATCGCAGGGCAAAACTGCCTCTGCGCCGTATACCATAAAGAATGGCGTGAATCCGGTAGTACGATTTGGCGTGGTCCGCAGCCCCCAGAGTACGGAGTCGAGCTCCTCTACCCAGTGCGTGTTAGATTCCGTGAGGGACCGCACTAACCTGGGTTTGATGCCGCTCATGATTAGACCATTTGCTCGTTCGACCTGACCGTTAGTTTGAGGGTGATAGACTGAAGCGTAGTCGAGCTTGATGCCCATATTTTTACACCAGAGTTTAACCTCGTCGGTCGTGAAGTTTGTGCCATTATCGGTGATGATGTTGTGGGGGACGCCATAACGGTGTACTACCCCAGATATGAAGTCTATCGCAGGTCCAGATTCGGCCATTTTAACTGGCTTGGCCTCTATCCATTTGGTGAATTTGTCCACCATGACCAATAGGTACTTTTGCTTGTGGGTTCCCCCTTTAAGGGGTCCGACCATGTCAAGCCCCCAGACCGCGAACGGCCAGGTGATGGGTACAGTTTTGAGGGTGGTGGGTGGCATGTGGCTCTGATTAGCAAAGAGCTGGCAACTGACGCATCGTTGGACTAAGTCCTGAGCATCTGCCCGGGCTGTCGGCCAATAAAATCCTATACGGAAGGCCTTGCCTACAAGGGCCCGGGCTGCAGCGTGGTGCCCGCCGAGTCCGTCATGAATTACAGCCAGAAGATTTCGCCCTTCCTCTTCGGAGATGCACCTTTGAAGGACTCCGGTTGTGGTTTTCTTATAAAGCTCTGCCTCGTGGACCTTGTAGGCTTTAGATCACCGGACTATGCAGCGGGCCTCATTTTGGTCTTCGGGAAGTTCCTACCTAATTAAGTAGGCTAGGAATGGTTCTGTCCACGGGGCAATTACTGCCATTATTTCGTGGGCTAAAGGTGTTATTTCATTGGCTGAGCCATCGATTGTGTCAGAATGTTCCGTGTTGGGTGGTGCGGTTGCTTCCGGGTTGTTATTTCTGGATTCCTCTTCCCATAAGACGGATGGCTTAAAAAGCCACTCCAGGAAGACGTTTGGAGGGACGGTGTCGCGTTTTGCGCCGATGCGTGCCAACACGTCGGCCGCCTGGTTGTTATCCCGGGCTACATGGTGGAATTCGAGTCCTTCGAACCAGGCTGACATTTTTAAGACGGCGTTACGATAGGCTGCCATTTTTGGATCCTTGGCGTCAAAGTCTCCATTTACTTGGGATATTGCGAGGTTTCAATCCCCACGCACCTCTAGGCATTGAATACCCATGGAGATTGCCATCCGGAGACCATGTAGAAGGGCCTCATATTCGGCTGCATTGTTGGAGTCCGTGTACATTATCTAAAGTACGTATTGGACTGTGTCTCCGGTTGGGGACGTCAATACGACGCCAGCCCCCAAGCCGGCCAACATTTTGGAGCCGTCGAAATGCATGATCCAATTGGAGTATGCGCCGTACTCTTTAGGGAGTTCGGCTTCGGTCCATTCGGCGATGAAGTCAGCCAAAACTTGCGACTTTATAGCTCGCCGTGGTTTGTAGGTTATGTCGAATGGTAAGAGCTCAATGGCCCATTTTGCAATCCTGCCTGTCGCGTCGCAGTTGTTAATAATGTCGTTGAGAGGTACTTCGGAGGCAACTGTTATCGAACACTCTTGAAAGTAGTGTCGCAGCTTCCGGGATGCCATGAACACCGCGTACGCTATATTTTGTTAATGTGGATACCGGGACTTGCATGGAGTTAAGACAATGGATACGTAGTACACTGGTTTTTGAAGAGGGAATTTGTGTCCTTCTATTTCTCGTTCGACGACGAGTACCGCACTGACAACTTGATGTGTTGCCGCTATGTATAATAACATCGGTTCGCCCAGGTTGGGCGCAGCCAGGAACGGATTTGTTGCCAATATGGCCTTTATTTCTTCGAGTCCGGCCGTGGCAGCATCCGTCCATTCGAAGTGTTTGGTGCGCCGGAGGAGGCGATAGAGGGGCAATGCCTTTTCTCCCAAACGGGAGATGAAGCGGCTTAGAGCCGCCACGCATCCAGTCAGTTTTTGTATTTGTTTGAGGTCTTTTGGGGTATCCAATTGTGACAGAGCTCGGATCTTGGCTAGGTTTGCTTCAATTCCTCTACCGGATACAATGAAGCCCAAGAGATTTCTGGCTGGTACGCCAAAAACGCATTTTCCGGGTTGAGCTTGATGTCATATGCTCGGAGGTTGTCGAATGTGAGCCTCAAATCGTCTACTAGAGTTTCGACATGTTTGGTCTTAACGACCACATCGTCTATGTATGCCTCCACTATTTTGCCGATCTGGGTAGCCAGACATGTCTGAATCATGCGCTGATATGTTGCGCCGGCGTTTTTAAGTCCGAAGGGCATTGTGTTGAAGCAGAATGGCCCGTATGGAGTAATGAATGCCGTTGCGGCCTGGTCTGTTTCTGCCATCTTGATTTGATGGTATCCGGAATATGCGTCGAGGAAGCACAATGAATCGTGCCCAGCGGTAGCATCGATGATTTGGTCGATGCGAGGAAGGGGGAAAGGATCCTTTGGACAGGCCTTGTTAAGGTCTTTAAAATCGACACACAGGCGCCAGAATTTGTCCTTTTTTGGTACCATTACCGTGTTTTCTAGCCATCCGGATGTTTTATATCTCGATGAATCGGCTTCTAATAGTTTGGCTAGCTCCTCTCCCATTGCCTATCTTTTGGGTTCGAAAATCGCCAAGAGCCTGTTTGATCTGGCTTGAATCCTTTTAGGATGTTTAGGCTGTGTTCTGCCAGACTGCGTGGGATTCCCGCATATCTGAAGGGTGCGGGCAAAATGTCCATTTTCGAAGGAATTCTCGTAGTGCGGCGTCTACATCGGGGTTTCATTGTGCCCCAATGGAGGCCGTCTTTGTGGGGTCCGTTGGATGGACCTGGAATTTGACTATTTCGTCTGCTTGTTTAAAAGAGGTGGACATAGATCTCTTATCGAGTATCACATCATCCCTATTCACCGTGGAGCGCAGCGCAGTGAGTTCTTCTGCCGCTAGGGCTTCGGATAGTGCCTTTAGGGCTAGTGCGGCTGTCTTATTTTCAGCGTGGAGTGCTATGTCCGGATCACTAACAAGAGTGATGACTCCATTGGGCCCGGGCATCTTAAGCTTCATGTACCCGTAATGGGGTATAGCTTGGAAAATTATGAATGCCACTCGCCCTAGTAAAGCATGATATCCGCTGCTGAACAGGGCCACCTGGAATGTGACCTCCTCGGACCAGTAATTGACCGGCGAGCCGAACACCACATCTAGTGTAATTTTTCCTGTGCAGCGTACTTCCCGGCTAGGGATTATTCCTCTAAATGTTGTGTTGCTTCGTTTAGTGCGGCTCCAGTCTATTTCCATTTTTTGGAGGGTTTCCTCGTAGATGAGGTTTAATCCGCTGCCGCCATCCATGAGTACCTTGGTAAGACGAAAGCCGTCCAATATTGGACCGAGGACCAATGCGGTGGTGCTCGGGCTGTTCGAATTTAGGTTAAATCATGGCGTTGAAGGTGATGGCCGTGTCGCTCCATGGATTTGTTGTTGCTACTTGGTAGACTTCGGCGAGGCTACGGATTGTTCGTTTCCGCATATTATTTGATGTGAAAGTCTCGAAGACTGTTAATACCGTACTGGTGCTGTTGGGCTGGTTCTTCGGGCCTAGAAGCTCTTCGCCACTTTTGGCCACCAGCCGTAGTATCCAACATGCTCGAAAGCTGTGTGTTGGAGTGCCGCCCTCTATACTATGGATTTTACAGGGTCTGCTGAGCCATCCCTCCAGTATGGTTCCTTGCCCTTTATGGGGTTTTTGCTTTTTGGTTTTTGTCCCGGGTGCCTGAGCATGATGCACCCTTTTGTTTCGGACTAGGGTTGTGTTCGGAGCCGGATTGTCCCAAAACTTAGTTTCGATTTTCCAGGTACTCCCCATCGCACAGTACTTCCGTACTATGGACGCCAGTTCGGCGAAGCGTGTAATTTCGCGGCGACTTATGGCGTTAGTGATTCCCTTGTCCCTGCAATTGTTGCAGAAAATTGAAATTGCGCTTTCCTCACGGCAGTCCTTTATCCTGTCCATAACTAGGAGGAATCTGGCCCAGTAATGATGTACTGTCTCCGTGGGCTCTTGCCGGATTTTAGATAGATCGCTTATGTTTGGGTGGGCGGGTGGAATTAAGTCCGGAACCCTGCCCAACTTGAGGCTCAAGGGCCGAAAAGTTTCTGAATTTGGAAGCTTGGATTGCTGGATGTTGTCCAACGAATCTGGTCCGATGCCTGACTTTAGGTTCAGTACTTGGTTGACGTTCGTCCCTCCGCGGGAATCCGGCATGGAGGGATCGGGAGTCCGGGCATAACTGGTCTTCAATACAGAAGAAGAGTCGCCGCGTTGTTCCTCTACGACCGCAACGTGGTGGGTAACCTGGGGAGAGTTAATCTCTCTCAGATCGGTTTTAAGCCCAATCTGATCGTAGTCTGTAGCGACTCCTAGGGCGGCGATGCGATCCAAGAGCTCGTTTACGGAAGAGAGCTCCATCGGATCCAACTGCTCGGTGAATTCCGAGTTGATGTGAAGATTGCTTTTGATGACCCGAGAGGTCATCGTCGAAGCGGCGGCCGAACAGGCGGTCATAAGAAAACCACCTAGCCGGACAGTTTGGCCGGCGGCCAAAGCTCCTTTGGCAATGGTACCGTCCTTAAAGGCGGGAAGAGGCATCCTTCCTGATCGTGACGGCACAGAGGAACTCTCAATGAAAGCACCAATGTCGGTGTCAAAACTAGCGGATCTCGGGTAGGGGGTCCCGAACTGTGCGTCTAGGCGGATGGTAACAGGAGACAAGGGACACGATGTTTTTACCTGTGTTCGGCCTCTCGATGGAGGTAAAACCCTACTCCTGCTTGATTGATATTGATGATATGGGTAGTACAAGAGTGGATCTACCACGAGATCAAGGAGGCTAAACCCTAGAAGCTAGCCTATGGTATGATTGTTGTTGTGTCCTACAGACTAAAACCCTCTAGTTTATATAGACACCGAATAGGGCTAGGTTTACACAGAGTCGGTTACAATGGTAGGAGGTCTACATATCCGTATCGCCAAGCTTGCCTTCCACGCCAAGGAAAGTCCCATCCGGACACGGGATGAAGTCTTCATTCTTGTATCTTCATAGTCTTGGAGTCCGGCCGATAATGATAGTTCGGCTATCCGGACACCCCGTAGTCCAGGACTCCCTCACCCACAAGATAAACTTCTCATACAAATGCATCTTGATGTTCCGTGCAACGCACATGGGCATCTTGCTAGTAGGGAGAAGGAGTTTGTGTGACACATATCTAGCTATATTAAGGTATAGGTAGATAGCATATGTGTGAAAGACATTATTATACTTTGAGACATTAGTGGCAGTGGGTGGGCAGAATTAAAGGGGTGGGCGTGTTAGACATAGAGAGCGTGTGTGTTTCTGTGTGAGAGACTTGTAGGACGGGGTAGAAAGACGAATTTAACCATGACGGAGGGAGAGAAATACACGAAGTGCGCGTGTGTGATTCCGACGCCCACAGGGAAATGAGATATGTATGCGTGTGAGAGAGATTGCACAATTCATTCACGTATCACTATCTAGCGACCGTGGACGTGCATCGCTTGAACATAAGTCAATATCTACTTCGTATCGTGGCCAAAGGTACAATATCGATTCAACGCTATAAAGATTGGACACTCACATATCACATTATTTTCTATTTAAATAAACCCTTTTCAGTTGTGCATGTCAAAGTTACAGTGATGTTTCTTCAAACAACCAATGTAGCTATCATGCACATGCACCATTGTTACTCTTTCATTCAAATTCATTAGTCTTGGATGATTTAAGTTCTATTTTGAAGTAATATATGTAATATTCATATATGAATTCAATGGGTATGCAATTTATGAAATGGAGGCTATGTAATCATATGAGGAAACACTTTTAAGTAGCTAACTACAATATCCATTTCTTTTTGTGCGCCTCTACACTAACAAGTCAATGCATTATGTTTAAAGTATACCAATGGCACTAAATTATCTATTTACACGAGAAATACATAGGCTGAGCATTTGATCCTTTTTTTGTGAACGCGCCACTACACCCGTACGATTGGACGCGCCCGTGTGAACGTCCAAGTTATCGGCGCATCATCCCGAGTTATTGTCTTTTTTTCTGGGTGGACTTCACACCGCTTATTAATCACGACGCGTGCCCGTGTACACAGCCTAGCATGACCTTCCCGCTAGCATGGTCCAAAATTAGTTGAAACTGGATAAGAACGATCCCGCGGGCGGCAAAATCTCCTGCCTCCTTCTAAAATTTCCGCCACCTTAGTCTTCAGCATGCGAAATCCCCCTTTTGTCCTTGGTGCACGGAGACCAACAGTTACAATACCGCCCTCATCTACATGATAAGTCGGGGCTGCTTTGGTAACTTCCGGCTCCCCCCACTACACCGCATCCCCATTTCCTCCCCCCCCACTCCTGCAAAAACGACTAACTCCACAGCACCAGAGCATCTTACATCACGCCGTCCGTACTTCAGCGCCCTTTCTCCCCTCCCCTCTCAAAACCCTAGACTGCTCATCCACCGGCATACCATAGCCCATTCACTTCCGGCGGCGCCCACCACGCCGGATCTTCTTCTGCGGCCGCATCTACCCCTCCCACCTCCCCTTGAAACAAGTAGACTACTCATCCACCACTCTACCACAGCCCATTCAGTGTCGGCCTTGTCCACGGCGCCGGATCTGCTTCGCCGGTACTCTCGTCTACACCCGCGCATCTGCAGCGGCTCATTCGTACTCCCCACCAGAGACGCTTCGTCCACACCCCCCGGAGCCGCCCCACCGACGCCCCCGTCGACGGCCTCTGATCCTCTTCGCTGACACCTTCCTCAACCCTATCGGAGTCGCTTCGCCGACACCTTCCTCAGCCCTACCGGAGCCGCATCGCTGACACCAGCGTCAACCCTACCGGAGTAGCTTCGGCTATACCATTCTCAACCCTACCGGGGCCGCTTTGCCAACTCACAAGTCTACGGCCTCAGATCCGCTTCCCCGCACCCTCATCCAACCTACCGGAGCAGCTTCTGAGGCCCCGTCCACGGCCGCAGATCCGCATCATCGACACCACCCTTAACCCAACCACCGGAGCAGCTTCTAACGCCCCGTCCAGGCCGCAGATCTGCATCGTCAACAACATCCTTAACCCAACCATCGGAGCAGCTTCTGACGCCCCGTCCACGGCCGTAGATCCACGTCGTCGACACCATCCTTAACCCAACCACCAGAGCAGCTCCACCTACGCCCTCGTCCACGGCCACAGATCCGCTTCGCCACACCGTAGTCCACACTACCGGAGCCGCTCCACAAACACCCTATTCGTCGGTTCTAGGACCCCGACAGCCAGCGCAACATCATCACCATCGACATTTCTAACCTAATTCCCACCGTCTAGAGAGATACCAAGCACCTGCCACGGCCTAGGTACTTGTCACCTTTAACCCCGTCCAGCATCACCTGCCCGATGTACTTCGAATATACTAACGGTCATTGTTACTGTTATGCACCGGCAAAAACTACAAGGACGATGTTTCTTCTGGATCTAAAAGCTTGGCCAACCAAGATCCTGGACTGAGGCATTGCTATGATCTTGTAAGCGCGTCTCTCTCTCTTGTATTGTTCTGTGCCTGCTAGCGTGCTTTGCTAGGATTTTCGACCAGTAATCCCTTTGTGCGCATAATGATTTCTACTCATCGCTGCTAAATTAGATATGTAGATGTCATACATGATACTACCTCGTACCTCCGTTCCTAAATATAAGTCTTTCTAGAGATTCCACTATAGGCTACATACGGAGCAAAATGAGTGAATCTACCCTCGAAAATGCATCTATATACATCTGTATGTGGTCCATACTAGAATCTCTACAAAGACATATATTTAGGAACAGGGGCAGTACATTACACAAAATCGTATGTGGCATGTAGGAATTCTAGTGCACTACATTAGGCTCCCTTAGAGTGCCTGCCAGTCCAGCATATAGAGTCATGGCTAGTTTATGGTACGCACACAATCGTTAATTGGTGGTTTAAATATGTGCAAGGGATATGCAATGTAATATCATGTAGAGATGTCTAAAATTAGCCGTGTCAACTTGCAGATAGGGTTACACAATGAAAAAGTACAAGATGTATGTGGCAATTTCATGGAACATCGCAAAAAAAGGAGAGGCAGCGGTGAGCCTATACAGTGTGCTATGGTACATCACTCCTCCATTGCAATCATCGTGACATGTTATTTGTATGCCAGTTCTATTAGCCAAGTTTCTTAGGGACAATTATTACGAGTTATCCTAAGAATATAAGCACCTGTGAATATAAGCTCCATGTAATACGCCACCTAGTTCTTTTCATTGCGTTTCCAGCTTATCTTTGGCATGACCAGTGGAAAGTCTAGATTGCATTATATATATATTTCATTTTGCTACACATATGGAAAATAATTTGACTTGCAAACATCACAAATTGAACCCAGTGCAGTAATTAATATGACAGGAAAATAGACCATCACTATTTGCTCAAAATGCAAATACAAAGATACCATCTACTTGGCACAATCTACTTTGGTCAATTCTTTCCATAGAGATCCCATTGCCTAATTTAAATGAAGAACGCATGATCCACATTTAAATGAAGAACAATTATTTGTTGAAATTCGATGGTCCAAGTGGCTGGTTATTATCATATAGCAGCACCACCTAAAAGCATCATATAGCAGGAGCAGCAGCTCATAGCAACCCATCATACAGCAGCAACAGTCTGCAATTCATCATATACTAGCAGCAGCTCATAGCAATTCATCATATAGCAGCAGCAGGAGCAGCTCATAGCCATTCATCATATAGCAGCAGCAGGAGCAGCTTGTAGCAAATCATCATATAGCAGCAGTAGTAGCTCATAGCAATTCATCATATAGCAGCAGCAGCAGCTCATAGCAACTCATCATATAGCAGCAGCAGCTCATAGCAATTCATCATAGCAGCAGCAGGAGCAGCTCATAGCAATGCATCATATAGCAGCAGCAGATGCAACTCATAGCAATTCATCATATAGTGGATCAGAATGAAAATTTGGAAAAAAATCAGAGGAGATCCTCACCTTGTTGGATGAGCTCATCCTTCAACAGCACCTCAAGGCCATGGCCTGGGAGGAGGGGAGGGGCAACAAGGTGCCTTCTACCGTAGTGTGGCATCAGCCATAGTTGTGCAGCGCCTGCTGGAGTAGTGCGTTGGACGAACCACAGTGGAGCAGCTGCTGGAGACCATGAGAATGAGGGGCAGCGCCAGAGGGAGGAGCAGCCAGCGAGATTTGCCCCTACCCGCCGGCCATGTAGCCTAGCTGGACATAGCATCGTCGAGGACCAGGCCAGATGGGACCAGTGGCGACGGCTCGCTGGAGGAACCCTAGTGCTGCAGGCAGGGGATCGAGGTAGAGGGAAAGGGGAGAGGAGATTCAAGCAGGCAGGGCAATGAATGCTTGCATGTTTGTTTTTACTTGAGGGTCACGTGTGACACAGGCGTCAGCAGTTGCATTTTGAGTGTAATATGGGCAGACAACAGAGTCATTTCACTATTCCCCTTCCCTTCAATTTTTAGTGAGGTTCTTCCCGAAACACCCCCCTCCAAAGTGAAAATAGTTAAGCCCAAGCCCATAACTCAAAAATGACTTCTTTACATCTTTTATGGCTTATTTTGACAATATACCCTGAAAAGGTGGAATCGAACTAGCCCTTAACCTGCAATTCAATTGTGCGTGCAACGATGAATCACTCCTGCCTGCTATCTGTATATTTAGGCATCATCATACACGGCATAACCTAATACATGTGCATTCCATTGTAGAATCTGGAATATGCAATGTTTATGTTAGTTCATACGTTGCACATGATGTTTAAATGCCCCTTAAATCTGGTCAGTCAAGTGATGGTCTTTAAGCCTCCTTCTTTGCTTCTTTTCTTGATATGTAAGATTTTCTCACACATCTGTTCAATTGCTTGTTTGCATCAGCCAGCCATACTAGGACTGTTTGCTTTGATTACTTGCTGTTCTTGATCTAACAATCTAACAGAGCTTGTCGACGATTTAAACACTAAGGGCTGCTGTAGTGGGGCCTTATCTAACTCATAGGCGAATAAAGGTTTGGTTGTACACTATAGTAGGCTCTCCAAGAGTACCTGGAGATCCAGTTCGAAGGTATGCCTAGTTTTTACATAGTGCAGACATAGTAAATGCTCATTGCATTGTGTGCAAGTGCAAGAGATGTGGCATGTTTCATTATGTGGTGTTGTTTTGTTATAATCTCATCCTTTTGTGTTCACAGACCGGAAAGTATACATATTTATCTTCCAAGGAGACGAGTAACTAGTTTGTGTCACCTTGCAGAGGGGGTGCAATGAAGATAAGATTGAGGATTTCCAAGTACAAGATGTTAGGAAGGAGCCTTGCAAGAGAAGTAGGAGCTGCGCTGAGCCTCTTCAACCTGCTAAGGTAAGTTACTGTATGCAACTCAATAGTTCAATTCCTTGTTTGTTTCAGGCATAGTTAATTTTCTCTTTTCAATTGCTTTATTTGTCCTCACTTAATGAGATGCCCAAATAATTATGCCTGATGTTTGGTACTTGTACCACTATTAGTTGACATAATTAAAGGCCTTACCACTTAATTACTCTGCCGAAGTGTGCCTGAAGCTTTGAAGTCTATTAACCAACTATTATTGCATGAGGCTCACAATCTAGTTTATACTATGCTAATGATTGCATAATTTTGCCTGGTGTAGTATGATTGTATGAAACCCTCTGCTGTTCATTATGCTCCCTAAGACTTTAATTGAGGTACAGAATGGCCAACTGCTTGCTTACTTATATGCAACGTGCTGTCTAAATTTGTAACTTGTCTGTATTTTCGATTGGGCCCCAACATCATGCTCCTCTAGTGAGCTAAGAGGATTTCTGTGTGCAGTCTGCATGACTATCTTTTTATAATTTTAAAATATCACCGCTTATGCTTCATGACGTGTAACATGTTTTTGTGAAAGTGACGTGTAACATTATTTTTAGTCCTGTTTTGCCATGTAGTACAAAATAGTGTCTTGTTCGCTTCGCTGTTGTAACTATATTTTTGCCCTAGTCATGTGTACTTACGTAAACATTTCGTGATGAAGTGACATCAACACAAAAATCATGGCGAAGGCGGCATGGCCGTTACCGAATGATTATGGATTTGAATTGGAATGTCCTGACGTTCTCGAGCATCAATTAGAGGTGGCAAGACAACGTGTACATGATTGTCAACGTATAATCAACAAGTTGAGACTGGACATGCAGGTATTAGATGCAGGAGTCAAAAAAATGAAACAAGACACCGAGGTAACCATGAAGGAATTGGAGATTTTGCAGACTGAAATTTGTGCTATCTGAATCCGGCGAATCCTATTTTTTGAAGAGATTATAGTTCAAATGGAGTTAAGTTGATGCGCGTCCATGATGTATGAGCCGTATTTGCCCAGTGTATGTAATTTTCTGTTTGTGTATGCTTTATTATCACGTGTGCCGTACCATAATGCCCAGTGGGTATAATCGGCTGTAATTTCTTTATTGTATAGTGTAGGATTATTCTACCTTTCTATGCCTTGATCTCTTTGTTGTATAGTGTATGCTTTTTAGAGGTGATAGTATTGAGTAGGATAATTCTTTGAATATGCTATATCGCTCAAACGGGGGCCAACTCGCCCGACCATGGGCCTTCTACGTCTCGCCGGATCCATGGGCCTTTTACGTCTCGTAGGATCCATGGGCCTTCTACATCTCGCAGGATCCATGGGCCTTCTATGTCTCGTAGTGTCCTTGGGCCTTCTACGTCTTGCAGGATCCATGGGCCTTCTATGTCAAGTAGGATCCATGGGCCGCCGACTCATTTATGGGTCTTGTACTGGCCTTTAATGGGTCGTAGACGGGCCTATAATGGAAATCGTACGTTTTATTGGCTGACCATAACGGGCCATTAATAGGCCGTATTTGGTGATGCTATGAAAATGGCCCAACAAACTAACGGACCACAAATGGGCCGACTGTAACGATAGGCTGAATTTGGCCGACAAGCAGAAAATGACAGTAACGGGCTGTAAGTAACCGAATTCTGCAAATGAGCCCAAGAATAAATGGTCTATGAGAAGGCCGAAAGATAACATGGGCTGGAAACGGCCCAACTGAATAACGGGCCCTTAATGGGTATAAATCGATACACTGTTCATTACGGGCCAGTTTCACCACGGGCCGTTAATGGGTCTAAAGTAATACACTGTTCACTGCGGGCTAGTTTCACCACGGGCCGTTAATAGGCCAAGAGTTACATAGGGCCTCATATGGGCCGAAAGACGTCATGGGCCATACATGGGCCGGCGAAAACAGTGGAATCATAGTGGATGGCCCAGATGACGCTACTGGGCCTAATTCGGATAGGGCGTAACGGGCCTTGGGTTAGCGGGCTGTAAATGGGCTATATGCGAACAGACCATTAACAGGCTTTCCATGGGCCGGCCCGTCACCTTTTGACCAAGTCAAACGGGCCGGCCTTTTCACAGGAATGGGCCTCTGTTGGGCCGCGCCACGTGTCGACGTATGATAGGCACCTTCTGTCCAATGAGTGGATGACATCTGTCCCAACAATGAGCCGACACGTGTTTCCTCCAGCCAATGATGATTTTACATGTGGAAAATCCCCATTAGTCAGGGCTGTTAACGGGTTATCGGATCCAAAACCCGACCCGATAGCTTAACGGCGTTCCGTTACGGTGGATGCCACGTGTCGGTCACCCTTGACGAGAGCACTTCTGTGACGCGTGATTTATCGTCATGGAAATGGACACTTCCGTGATGATAATTTTGGTAATGTAATGGAACACTTCTACGATAGCACAGGTATGACTATCTTGATTCTGTCATAAATTTGTCATGGATGTACATGCATGACAAAAAACGCGACCTACTGTGACAAACATGTATCATCACAGAAGTGTATTTTTTTGTAGTGAGCCTCTGGATGCATCAAGAGGTCACCTCACCAAGGATCATCTCAAGAAATTATTTCTGCGTGCCCAAAATATTTCGTCGAACAGCTCGCGTGCACTGTTTCTGTCAAAGTTCAGAAAATTCAGTGTTCCAGTTTGGTCAACAGTGTCGTTTTCTTCAGAACCGCGGCGTCAATCTCGCCAGTGCGCACGTTGGCGCCTTGCTCCCAGCTCCTCCTTCTTATCCAGTGCGCCGCACGGTCGTTTGGACGGACACAAGCGTCGGTGGCGACGTGTCTCGCCAACGCCAGCGTCTTCCACGGTGGCAGAACTGCCAGTGGCGACCAACAGGGGCCAGCCCTGCCATACGGCGCCGTTCAACACCGCCCACACCACCAGGAGCCTCCATGTGGCCATCCTTTCCCCCTGTGCGTGCTGCAGAGCCGTCGCCGTGGCCTAAGAGGCACAGAGCGCGCTCTCTGCCGCCGACGAGCCCGTGAGGCCGTTCCGTCAAAACCACGGGAGCCGAGCAAATCCAACCAAGGTTAGGTGTTGGTTGGAACCAGTGGACCAATCCGCAGCTGCCCAGCCATCTAAACCGCCAGCCCGACCACTGCCTCGCCGTAATCCCTCGCTGGAGATATCACGTTCTCGGCAACCACCTTGGACCGGCTATAAAAGGGGGCCTCGAGCTCGTTCTCGACCCAGCACTACCCCTCCACCTCGCCAGGACTGCGCCCAGCCGCTAGGGCTCTGGCAAGATCCTCTCTGGTGAGAGCAACCCCGCCTCCCCAACCTTGTCAGCAACCTCCTAGTGCACCCACTCTTCTAACCCGAGCCCCAATTTGACGTTTGCAGCCCTCCTCAGCGAGATCCATCACCGCCCGAACCACCGTCCGCCGGAGTGGAGGCTGTCGTCGACGTGGTGCTCGCCGACGACCAACTCCACCACCCACAGACGCGGGAGAGCTCAGTGAGTCCGTAGGTACCCCCCGTTTCCTCTACCTCACCGTGGATCGACGCCGGCGACCACCGCAAGCCTCGGGCGCCGGCGGGACTCTTGTTTGGTTTTTAAACCTGACGGGTGGGACCCCCTCGTCAGCTTTTTCTCTTTTCCGAAATGTTTTCTGAAAGCGCCTTTGGGCAAAATACGTTTTCTAACCGAAACGTTTTCTGTCTTTTTTTAAGCTAGCCCCTGGGAAGTTTCTGTTTCATCACAGATTAGTCCCTGGACTAAAAACCCTTATAACTTTTAAACAAAAGAAGATTTTGAGTTGATTCTTTTTCTGTCGTCTTTATTTTTCTATCTAGTTTTTTATCATATTTATTTGAAAAAAATTTGGAACAACTTTTATGCACGCACGGTATTTACGTTAGTATCCGAATTTGTTTTATAACATAGATACCGAAGGAGGTGACGGAGCCGCAAACTTCACCGAGCTAGACTCCGACTACTCCGAACCAGGCAAGCATGTTTGAACCTTTGATATAATGAGTGTCTTGCATGTTTGCTTGAGTAGTGTTCTCATGGCATGTTTATATAAGCATTAGTGAAGGTTATATTGCATGCAAGGAAAGCTACAAGTGAGCTTCAAAATTTGATGTGTTCATATGATGGTGAGATAACCTGATCATGTGGTGGCATGATAGGTTGCAAGATGTTATTGTTGAAGCATGCCAGTCTTATGTCAACCGTTTAACTCCAGTATTAACGTGGATCAAGTCATGTTCCCGTTCGTCTTTTCTTTTGTGCTGCCACATATCTTTTGCAAAGAATGCGGTCTAGTCAGTTGCAAACCTCTTTCCTTGTACACACCAAATAGAGGGGCCGTGATGAGGGTTCTATGGCCTTGGATTAAAGCCCGTCATCCGTTCAGGGGGCATGGGTGTTTCCGGTTGGGACCGAGAGGGGGGCACCCCTTAGAGCGCGCGATATAAATTTGATCCCATGCTACTCGAGGTTGTGGCCTCCCCGTCTTAAAGTTTTTCTTGAATGTTGCCTAGGGTGATTCCTGGCAGCGGAATGTGGAATGGGTGTGTACAGGTTAGATGTGTTTCTTCTAAAATACCGTAAACGGAACTAGTCCTTTGTGACTACGGAAATCCGTTGGCTGTGGGTAAAGAGTACAAACTCTGCAGAGTCAAAACCATTCGAGTAACCGTATCCATGGTCAAGGACTGTGACCAACATATCCATGTCAGTGTCAGTGTCAGTCTCTACGTGTGTCTCATCGACAGTCCTCGTGTCAGTTTTAGTGACAATCTCTGGTGAATAAACATGAGTGGTAAACCCGGCTGAATGTTATTCCTGTGGATGGACTAACCCGTTTATTATTATGTACTGAGTATTTCCTTTGGATGATTTAAATTCATGAGCTACTTGAATTCGAATGGTGAAATATAAGCCCTTTATGTGATGTCGCTCAGACGTCCGACTATGGCATTCTTGTTATTTACTTTTGATATAAGCCCTTTATGTGATGTCGCTCAGACGTCCGACTGTGGCATTCTTGTTATTTACTTTTGATATAAGCCCTTTATGTGATGTCGCTCAGACGTCCTACTGTGGCATTCTCGTTATTTATTTTTGATATAAGCCCTTTATGTGATGTCGCTCAGACGTTCGACTGTGGCATCCACGTCATTTACTTTCATTATAAGCCCTTTTCGAGATGTCGCTTAGACGTCCGACTAAGGCACGCACTTTCATTTACATTTCAATATAAGCCCTTTACGTGGTGTCACCCTGACGCCCGACTGCGGCATGTTAATTTATTTTACCCTTTCGAGGCGTCTCTTTGGACGCCCGATCGGTCTTCAGTTATTTTTTTTGGGATTTCGGGAGGACCACCGCCTGACTTCCTGTTTATTTAACATGTCGTGCAAAATTTATTATTTGAGTGTGCATTACTAATCTGCTCATGTGCATCATGTTCGCATTTGTTATATCTTATGTCCAAACTGTCTTGCGAGTACATTCAAAGTACCCACCTGGCTTGTTGATTTGGCCAGATGTTGACGAAGGCGATCTTATGGATGAAGAGTACAATAGCGAGTCCGATGCCTAGAGGAGTCCTAGTCAGTCCCGTGTGATCCTGGAATTGGTCACTTGTATCATATACGCTTCCACTACCCGAATAGAATCATCAAGCCTCACTCCGACGCTCGATGAGCTGTAAGATTTAGGAGTCATGTCACCCACTTCATTGTGACATATCCACCACCACTTTTATTACGAGTCAGTAGTTATGCCACCATACCCTTGTGTCATATCCGCCTTTATGTATAATATCGGCGTTCTTGTAATAAACTGTTGAGAAGCCTCAGCTCAACCTTGTATAATATTTAGTACTTCTGGACTTCTGTATCAAGGATTTGTCTACTAGTAAGGAAGATTTTCCTATGCTGGTCTTATATAAAGGACGGTTTTGCAATAAATATTTTATTTGAAAACCGGTCCTGACAGTTGAGACAAGAGAACATAAACGGTTTAATATAACAAGATGTGTTCGATACGCGGCAAACATGTCTATAATCAGAAATGTGTGCGAAGACCGATAATAACACAGACGGTTGCTACTAATAAGACGTGTGTTTTGTATGATGGGATTGCATACAGAAAAACAATATATATAATATACACACACTTATAAGGACATGGTTGCATAACCAAATTAAGCATCCACTTACATAGGTGGCTACTATAACTATGGCATTTGCACACACACCAAAGTAAACTATTACATGCATAATTACATAGGTGGCTACTACACACATGTTGTTTCCACACACCAAAGTAAACTATATATTACATGCATGATTAACTAGCATAAATAATCATCTGATCATCATCTACTGCTTGTGACGCTTGCTCGCTTGTGGCTCGATCCGGGCTCGTCGATTTGGGTAACGAGGCACTTCCTCATGTCAAAGATTCGCCTGTGCATCTTGTAGCATGTGTACAGGCTCTTGGCCGCGAACCTGAGGTGAGTTTCATCCAGTTGCCGCATCCAGGCCCTGTGCCAGGATATGGGACTTGTTCTCTGGGCATCCTGCTTCATCTTTTCATAGTAGGGGTTGATGCTGGCCGAGGCGAGTTCAACCAGGGAGTCCTTCATGCTGCCCCAGACCCTGTAGTGCTCACAGATTTCAACAACGTTCTTGCAGGCCAAGTCCGTAACCCTGAGCGCTTTTACATCATCGGTGGTTTCCACCATAGCGAACTTGTAGTCGGTGCTGTTGACAAACCTGGCAAAACGGACGCAAGGATGTGTGGCCATGCAGTAGTGGTAGATGAGGACATGATGGCGTGCACACAACTAGGCAACGGCAACATTCTGATCTTTGCCGAGAAGACCGGTGGTGTACTAGAGGTTGATGTCGACCACCTTGTACTTGTCTGCAGCAAGAAACTGCTCAACAGTGTTGATGTAGTCGTCCACCACGGCCGGTTCGATGGTGTACACCACCGAGAGATCCATCTCCCTCGTGTGGGTCTCCACTTTATGCTCGCTGAACTCCATTGGAGTGCCGCTAGACATCCCCTCTCTTTGTGCCGTCGTGGGTGTGCTTGTTGTGTTGTTGGGCACGATCGAAAGGCTGAAGAGACTAAGGTTATAATGGTCGCGGGAATTAAAGGGGAAGCCGGACGGCCTGGAATATCAATTGGCATGCCCTAATGGCAGTTCTAATTTGCAGCGCGTAACTCCATCATGCGGCATGTAACTGCATCGCGTGGCAACGCGTGCAGCGCAACCGCATGCATATGGGGCCCCCGACATGATCGTGCACAAGCCCAACTGCTGGCAGAGCGGGACGCGAGCAAAGCGGTCCGTGGTCGCCTCAACGGCAAGCAACCATATATATATGCATATATCAATTGAACATGCAAGGAAAAGCTCTCCACAACCCGAGCGCGCCGACGGACGCGAGCAGAGCACGCCGCGGTGCCTAACGGTGAGCAACCATAGATACGCAATTAACAGTTGAACTATTTGTATACATTAAGCACGACTGCTTAGTCTATGAATGAAATCTATGCTTAATTACTAAATTTTAGTTGCAAAAATTAGATAGTGCTAGTGATTTTTAGCTGCATATTTTGACAAATCGCATTGTTACAAGGATTGACAAATGGCAATGTTACTAGATCAACAAATGTTAATCTTTCTAGTTTGGCAATTGGCAATATACCCAATATGACAGATGCAAATCTTACCAAATTGTCTGTACGTGGTTGCACACGGGTCATCCAAAAAAACCGTTTGCGTTGAAGGGAGGTAGAAATCCTGCTTGCCAAATTTTCTCTTGCCTTAGCGCCGAAGTCTCGTTTTGCATACCTTATTCAATCTGAACCGTTTGCGTTGAAGAGATGCACAAATCCTGCGCACCGAAGTTTCCCTTGGCTTACTGTGGAAGACCATAGTGCTCACTTTGCATACAGGTGTTATATCTAAAACGTTTGTGATGAAGAGCTGCACAAATCCTGCTCGGCAGATTTTCCCATGGCTTACTGGGAAGCTGTCAGTGTACATATGGGTCTTCTATCTAAAACGTTTGTGATGTTAGAGTGGCAGCTAGTTGTTTCAAAATGCCTTTGTTGACTGTTATTCGAGTGCACCTTCTCTCAAAATGGACACGAAAATTACCATAGCATGTCGGGTGCCATTCCATGATAGCATGCAAGTTTCATGAATTTCAGACGAGTTTTAGATTTACTAGAATTTAAAAACAAAGTATCTCAACATTTTGCTGGCAGTCAATAATGCCCTGGTGTTTGAAAATTCATTCCCATTTCTTGCATGGGACCTAAGCATGCACCCAAGGACACAGGTTTGATTTTTCAACCAATTTATATGCACTAGAGCGTGTGCATGTAGTTCAAATTTGATTTGTGCACATAAAATGCCTAGAAAACCAAGTTAATATATAAAAATGTCCAAATGAACCCCGAAAAATTCAAAAAAAAAAACAAAACAATCATTTTGTTCTATGTTGACACTACAAATGTTTTGAAAGCAATAATAGGCAATGGGTATCGTTTCGTCCCCAAAGGGTGGCACGTTCCCTACTGAAACCATCAAGCTTGTTGTGAGAAGCTCTAGTTTGTGAGAAGCTTATACCCAAACCTGCCCCAAATGGGACAAAAAGTTACCACGGCATGTCAAGTGCCATTCCATGATAGCATGCCAGGTTTCATGAATTTCCGACGAGTTTTGGATTTACTAGAATTTAAAAACAGGTATCTCAATGTTTGCGGCTATGTGATGGTGGCAGGGTGTTTGACATTCATTCCCGTTTCTTGCATGGGACCTAATCATGCAACCAAGGACACATATTTTAATTTTCAACCAATTTATATGCATTAGAGCATGTGCAAGTAGTTCAAATTTGAATTATGCACATAAATGCATTGAAAACTCAATTAATGCATAAGAAATGTGCTAACGAACCCCGAAAAATTCCAAAATTTAACAGAACACTCATTTTGTTCTATGTTGACACTAGAGAAACAAATTGAAATCGAGAAGAGGCAACGGCTATTGTTTCGTCCAGAAAGGTGAACGTTCCCTACCGAAACCATCAGGCTTGTTGTGAGAAAGACTAGTTTGTGAGAAGCTTATACCCAAACCTGCCCCAAATGGGACAAAAAATTTAGCACGACATGTCGAGTGCCATTCCATGATAGCATGCCAGGTTTCACGAATTTCAGACGAGTTTTGATTTACTAGAATCTAAAAACTAGGTATCTCAATGTATGCGGCCGAGTGACAATGGCAGGGTGTTTGACATTCATTCCTATTTCTTGCATGGGACGTAAGCATGCAACCAAGGACACAGATTTGCATTTTCAACCAATTTATATTCATTAGAGCATGTGCATGTAGTTTAAATTTGAATTATGCACATAAATGCATTGAAAACTCAATTAAAGTATAAGAGTGTGCTAACGAACCCCGCAAAATTCCAAAATTAAACACAACACGCATATTGTTATATGTTGACAATAGAGAACAAATGGAAATCAAGAAGAGGCAACGGCTATCGTTCGTCCAGAAAGGTAAAACGTTCCCTACCTAAACCATTAGGCTTGTGAGAAGCTCTGGTTTGTGTGAAGCTTATACCCAAACCTGCCCCAAATGGGATAAAAATTTACGATGGCATCTTGATGCCGCTCCATGATAGCATGCCATGTTTCATGAATTACAGACGAGTTTTGGATTTACTAGAATTTAAAAATCGGGTATCTCAATGTTTGTGGCCAAGTGCCGGTGGCAGGGTGTTTGACATTCATTCCCATTTCTTGCATGGGACCTAAGCATGCAACCAAGGAGACAGATTTGAATTTTGAACCAACTTATATGCATTAGAGCATGTGCATGTAGTTCAAATTTGAATTATGCACATAAATGCATTGAATGGTCAATTAATACATAAAAATGTCCAAACGAACCCCGATAAATTCCAAAATTTAACGCAACACTCATGTTGTTCTATGTTGTCACTAGAAAAAGAATTGAAATCAAGAAGAGGCAACAGATATTGTTTCGTCCAGAAAGGTGAAACATTCCCTACCGCAACCATGAGGCTTGTTGTGAGAAGCTCTGGTCTGTGAGAAGCTTATATACCCCAACCTGACCTGAATGGGACAATATTTTTACCACTGCATGTTGATGTCGATCCATGCTAGCGTGTCAAGGTTTGTAAATTTCAAACATATTTTCGATTTACTAGATTTCGAAAACCATGTATCTCAGTGTGATTGGATGAGCGACGGTGTCAAGGTGTTTGACATTCATTCTCATTTCTTGCATGGGACTTAAGCGTGTAACCAAGGACACACATTCCAGTTCTGAACCACTTTATATGCACTGGAGCATGTGCATGTAGTTCAAATTTGAATTATGCACATGAATGCGTAGAAAACTCAGTTATTGTATAAAAATGTCCAAGCGAACCCCAAAAACTCTCAAAAAATGACACAACACTCATGTTGTTCTATGTTGTCATGAGAAAAATTTAGGAAGTAAGAAGAGGCAACATATATTGTTTGTCCCCCAAGGTGGCACGTTCCCTACCGACACCATCTGGCT
Organism: Aegilops speltoides; assembly: GCA_021437245.1. Taxonomy (NCBI): domain Eukaryota; kingdom Viridiplantae; phylum Streptophyta; class Magnoliopsida; order Poales; family Poaceae; genus Aegilops; species Aegilops speltoides. Next base: position 303,079,827 of record CM038146.1, on the reverse strand, counting down.
TGTTGTGAGAGAAGCTCCGGTTTGCGAGAAGATTATGGCCTGGCCAGCGGTGGGAGTAGGAGGAGCGGTGAGGCCTGTGTGGTAGCAGAACCGGCCACGGGAGGCGGTAGCACACGGTCCTGCCGGCGCTAGATTTGGTAGCTGGAGCAAGAAGATCAGAGATTGAAGAAGCACGACGGCCGTTGGATTAACATCCAATAGTCACTTCTGCTAGAATCATTTGTTGACTGATATAAAATAAGTAAAAAAAAATCCTGCATAAGCGTCAACTTAATAGGCCCACAAGTCAGCCCATTTTCTTTTTTAATAATTTACACCTCATTTGAAAATTCTTACGCAATTTATTGCAGTCCATTTTATTTTTGTTGGCTAGGACCAGCGTTAAAAATTTAAATGAAATTTCACATATTGTGATAGGGTCCAAACTATTTTTAATACCAAAATGTCGAGCCATATTTAAAGTAATTTCAAAATATATTTAAATTAGGTTAAAACCAAATGAAATTGGAAATACGAAAATGTGAAAAAAAATCTGAAATTTGAAAGTAGTTTCCAATTTGTCGTGTGTTTTTTTATATTTACTTCCCATTTCATATTACTTTTAACATTTGCAGCCGTCTTGAAAGAGTTGTAACCCAGCAGGGCGGGGAAAAGTAAGTTAGCCTGGGTTGGGTTGGCCTAGATTGGGTATTCTTCAGAAAAAATAAACTAGTAGCCATTTTCATAAAGAAAAAATTAGCTGGGCTGGTCATGTGGTGAACGTAAAATAGAAGCCTGGGCTAGACGGGGCACAGCCCAGTCGAAACCCTGGTCCATCTCAACAATAACAAAAATAAACTTCTCGAGCAGCTACATCCCAGGTGTCAGCCGCTCTTGTGCAGTTGACTATACGCTAACAATTTAGTGGGTCCCAGATGTCAGCAAACCACTAGGAGGAAGCATTTTATTTTTGGCTTGTATATAACAATGAGGAACTTGCTTGCTTATGACCATGGACATAGTAGGTCCCTACTGTCATCCTCTCCACGTACAGTCCTCTCCTGATTCCTCTCGTTGGTTGTTCATGTTGACAAGGCGAGACAGCGACGCCGTGGCGTGTGCACCAAGGCATGTGGGGGATGATGGCGAGGCCTCGAATGGGAACAAACAGGAGCTGGGGAAGATGCGACAATGAAGTCGCAGGCGAAGGGGAGTAGGAGGGTTGACTGGTTCGGGTGTGGGGTGGGGCTGACGTTCGTGTTAAGGATTTAGGAGATGGTGGGGCAGCAATGCATGCGCTGAGACGCATCTAGCCGTGAGAGGCGGGAGCAAGCGGCGCTACGGACCCTGGTTTGGTTTGGCGGCTGGAGGAAGAAGAGACTGAAGAAACACGACAGACTATAAAAGCAGCAGGAGTACTTAACAACCTTAACTAAAAGCTGCATGAGCACTTAACAACCATAGTTGAAATAAGTATGAGTACTTATACAGGTTCAACTGTACCAAACACGCCTCAAATAGTGCTACTTTGCGAATAGTTAACTAAGGGTGAGGCCAGCAGGCCCCAGGACAAGGCCCAGGCACCACCCTGCGCATCCACAACTTTTCTAAAGCGGCTTCATCTCACAATGTGCTCAATAAACATGATATTCACTTCAGATCCATGGAAAAGCAAGAACATAACCTTCTGTCCTATTCTCCAAGATTGCCAGGCCTTCATTATTTGAGACCACCCATGAATAAGTATATTTTCACCTCTAAGGGAAATGCAGTAACTCGACATAAATATCATGTTGTGACCAAGCGAAGTCTGACTTGACCATGATCAGGCATCTGTATAGGAACAATAAAACTGGGTAGTTTCTGTTTCAGGAAGATCACATCTGTAAAACTGTGTATAAGCAAGAGTTTATGAACAACATATATAGTAGAAAATAGCTCATACGACCAATTTCTTGACACAGTTGGACCTGATCAACGTGTGCATGAGTGGCACATATATCCCGCGTGTCTTTCCACCATTGAAATGCCCCACAAGGTCCTCAAGACAGTCAATAAAGTGTAGGATATGGTGGATGTTGTCCCAGTCAACTTCAGTTCCATCAGTAACAGTCGAGTTCTTATCAAATAACAGACGAGCAGTGTCCTGCACTTTGTAATAACATAAGTGTGCCACCAATTATAGGAAATATTAGTTAGAAGTAGCATCTTCATGAGAGAAGGGAATCACAAATTGTTGCTACTTCTAAAGTCAAATTGTGATTATTAGACAGAATAGGTGGACTAAAAAGTAATCGAGGCAACATGCAAGAACCAGATACAAAACTAACATGGATGAGCTACTAGAACGGTATCGGGGTGGAAGGTCATAGGGAAGATGAGACCAGGTTCTACTATTTCCATCAACATTCGTGTGGCAACTTTCAATGCATAACACTTGACAAAGTTTATCAAAGTTCGGCTATAAAAAAGCAGCGACCTTCTTGGTTAATGAACCCAACTGTGAACTTATATCCATGGTGTATCTCCAGTGTGACCATTATACTGGTGTATTCAGTTACGGCAAGCAGACCTTCTTGAGTACATGTGTTGTGGCAGAGCAAGGGATGCACCACATGAAAAATAATATGAGCACACATTTATTTGCTATCCAAATCTAGAAATAGTTTCCTCTTTCACGTAAGTGTTGACCATGGTACTATTACCTTTTATCCAAAAATTTCCAAATTAGTCGACAACATGTTCAAAAACCCCAACCCTCCTGGATAGAAAAGATGAATCTAGGAACATACCTTGTGCTCCCGTGTTAGGATGAGAAGTAACAAATCTCGCGTCTCTCCAAGGGCGCAGAAACCTATAGTGTCCTCGCACTTTGGGCACTGCAAATGAAACACACTAGATTCAGTAGGGAGTAAAATGCATCAACGGCAGTGGTTGCCATCCCAGGATTACCAGCGACCATGGGACTAGGATTTATCACGGATGGATGAAGAATCCGTACCTGGTCCTCCATGAGAAAACCCTAGGCAATCTTCGAGTGGTGGTTTTCTCTGAATAAGCAGATGAAGGAGAAGGGATTCAGATTGAGTGATATATTGCTACTTCGTCTGTCTAGCTTACTGCTACTGCTAGAAAGGTGGGGTTTTGTGATTTGACGGCTCATTGGGCATTACTATGGCACTACAATCGGGTTGAGTCTACCATGCAGTTGTGCACTCTAATTTGGTGCATGGCACTTGGACCTGGTTGTTGGATATCCTACGTATCAGCAAAATGAAGTAGATAGGCAGGATAACTAGTTACACATAAATATATTTTTTATAGAGAGATACTCCCCGATACGTCTCCGATGTATCTATAATTTATGAAGTATTCATGCCATGTTTACAAAAAATTTATATGGTTTTGGTATGATTTAAATGGAACTAACCCAGACTCACACTGTTTTCAACCGAACTACCATGGTGTTGGCTTTTATGCAAAAATAAATGATCTCAGAATGGGCTGAAACTTTTTGAAGTTTTTTGGGATAGAAGAGACCCCCAAAGCTTCGTGGGAGGACCAGAAGAGCAACGAGGTTCTCATGATGCACCAGGGCACACCCAAGGGGGTGATGGTGCCGTGGTGCCTCATGGGTCCATCTTAGCCCATCTTAGGGTGAGACTGACACCAAAAAATCATATAAATAGAGAAACCACCATAAATAACCCTAGAACTTCGAGTACACTGCTGCAAGCTTGTGTATCCAAGAAATAACATCTGGAGCCCTATTTCGGCACCCTGCCGGAGGGGGAAATCATCACCGGAGGCCATTTTCATTATCCTAGCGGTCTCCATGACGAGGAGGGAGTAGTTCACCCTCGAGGCTAGGGGTAAGTACAAGTAGCTACTCCGTCCATCCCAAAATTTAAGAACGTTTTTACACTTGTGTAGTGTCAAAAACGTTCTTATATTTTGGAATGGAGGGAGTATGTGATCTCTCTCTCTCTCTCTCTCTCTCTCTCTCGTGTTCTTGATTTGGCACAATCTTGATGTACCGCGAGCCTTGTTAATACGGTTTTATCATATGGTTTTTTCCCCTCTTTATCTTGTTGTGATGAATGAGTTTTTACCTTTGAGGTTTCCCTATTATTGGATTGAATACTTTTATGGATTTGAGAACACTTGATGTATGTTGTGCATATGAATACTAGTGGTTACAATGGGGTATTATATTTATTCACTTGACGTATGTTTTGGCACTCAACTCGCGGATTCCCGATGTGACATTAGGATAAGCCATGCGTAGGGGTTGATGCACGTCTTCATCCTACTTTCTCTAGTAGAAATCTTGGGGCACTCTTTGAAGTTCTTTGTGTTGGATTGAATATTATGAATCTGAAGTTGCTTGATGCATATCAAATAATCAACTCACAGATACTTGTGGTGACATTGGAGTATCTATGTGACATTAGAGTTGGTTGATTTGTATCATATGGTGTTATTTTCGTACGAACTCTAGGGGGTTTTGTGACACTTACAGGAATAGCTCAATAGATTGATTAGAAAGGATAACTTTGAGGTGGTTTCGTACCGTACAAACAATTTCATCTTATGTTCTCCGCTTGATAAGAACTTTGGAGTGATTCTTTGTCGCACGTTGAGGGATTGTTATATGATTCAATTATGTTAGCACTGTTGAGAGCTTGCAGTAGTGAAAGTATGAACCCTATACCTTGTTTTCAAGCATTGCAATACCATTTATGCTCTGTTTTATCACTTGCCAACTTTCTGTTTTTTTATGTTTAGATTCAGAACCTATATCTACTATCCATACTACACTTGTATCACCATCTCTTCACCGAACTAGTGCACCTATACATTTTTCCATTGTATTGGGTGTGTTGGGGACATAAGAGATTTCTTGTATTTGGTTGTAGGGTTTTCTTTGTGAGAGACCATCTTCATCCTATGCCTCCCACAGATTGATAAACCTTAGGTCATCCACCTGAGGGAAAATTGCTACTGTCCTACAAAACTCTGCGCTTGGAGGCCCAACACGAGTCTACAAGAATAAGTTGTGTTGTAGACATCAAGCTCTTTTCTGGCACCGTTATCGGGGAGGCTAGTTCTTGAAGGTATATCTTTATATCTTGCAATTAAATCATTTAGTTTCTTGTTTATCACTAGTTTGGTTTATAAAAAGAGAAGTACAAAAAAATGGAATTGAGATTGTCTCATATTCTTCGTCTTTATAATGTTTTTCCTAAAAATGATGGATCGGAAAATTGTTCCAAAGTGTTAGAAGAAGAATTTAATAAATGTGGCATTAAATCCTTGAATGATAATCATGGTTACAATGTTGCTATTATGAATTCTATGAATATCCATGATGCTAGTGATATGCAAAGCAATAAGCTTGGGGATGCTATGTTTGATGAAGATGACATTTTTAGTCCCCAAAGATTTGATTTGCAAATTTGTTATAACCATTGCATGCCTCCTATTTATGATGATTATATTGATGAAAGTGGTTTGGAAGAGTGTCAACTCTAGGAAGTAATGAACCCACCATTTTGGAGGGTGTTGAATCTTATTGCAATAATTATGAAAGTAGATTTGGAGAGGTCATGAATTTATTTAATGATGAACCCACTATTTTGGAAGAGGTTTCAATTGATTATGACAACAAAGTTGCTATGTAGGATGATTATTGTGATGACATATATTCTATAACAAATAATGATAACCATGAAATTTGTTATCACGATTTTAGTGCTCCAATTGATTATGTAAATCAAGTATGATGTGATAGTTATTTTGTTGAGTTTACTCCCACTACTATTCATGCGAATAAATTTGCTTATGTGGAGAGTAATAAAATTTCTATGCTTGTGGATCATGAAAATAATGCTTTATGTGATAGATATATTATTGAATACATTCATGATGCTACTGAAAATTATTATGAGATAGGAACATATTATTTCACATATCTCAATAATATCAAGTTTCCTCTCTTTATGTTGAAAGTTTTGAAGTTTTGCTTGCTTAGCCTTCCTATGCTAGTTGATTCTTGCTCCCATAAGTTGTTTGCTCACAAAATCGCTATGCATAGGAAGTGGGTTAGGCTTAAATGTGCTTGTCATGTGATTCAAAATGCTCTCTTTATGTTTCAGTTCTTATCTTTTATGTGAGCACACTACAAACAAAATATACTTCCGTGATGACACGTGTTTGTCACAGTAGGTCGCATTTTCTATCATGCATGTACATCCATGACGATTTTATGACAGAATCAAAATAGTCATACATGTGCTGTCGTAGAAGTGTTCCACGACATTACCAAAATTATCATCACGGAAGTGTCCACTTCCATGACGATAAATCGCGCGTCACAGAAGTTCTTTCGTCAAGGGTGACCGACACATGGCATCCACCGTAACGAAACGATGTTAAGCTATCGGGTCGGGTTTTGGATCCGGTAACCCATTAACAGCCCCGACCAATGGGGATTTTCCTTGTGTAAAATCCTCATTGGATGGAGGAAACACGTGTCAGCTCATCGTTGGGGATGATGTCATCCACTCATTGGACGTATACGCCTATGATACGTCGACAGTGGTACGCCCATCAAGTTTAAATGGGCCAGCCAACTAAAGGCCCACAAGATTTTGCGGACCATAATGGGCCGCCCACTCTGAGCCCATGAGATTTTGCGGACCATAATGGGCGGGCCCAGCTAAAGGCCCACAAGATTTCGCGGGCCATAATGGGCCGGCCCAAGTAAAGGCCCACAAGATATTTGTGTGCCATAATGGGCCGGCCCAGGTAAAGGCCCACAAAATTCTTGCGGATCATAATGGGCCGGCCCAGCTAAAGGCCCACGAGATTTTGCCGACATTAATGGGCCGGCCCAGCTGTAGGCTCACAAGATTTTGTGGACCCTAGTAGGCCGGCCCATTAACTGGCTGCCATGTTTTGGGCCAAATGCCGGCCCATATTTGATCTGGTCCATTAATGGTCTGCCACGTTCCGGGCCGAATAATGGCCCATATGAGATCCGGCCTGTTAAAGGCCTCCCACTTTCTGGGCCAAATCACGGCCCAGATCAGGTTCGGCCCTTTAAGAGGCTTTGGGCTCAATTATGGCCCATATCAGATTCGGTCCGTTAACTAGACGCTATGCTTTTGGGCCCACTTGCTAAAGGCCCATTTAGTAATTCGGCCTGATATTAGTTTCGTCCTGTTAAGGGCCAGTTTAACATTTCTGCCCTATATTAATTTCAGCCTGTTAAAAGCCCGTCATATAGTTGGGCCTAACTACGGCCCGGTTTGCATCCGGCCTACTCGCAGCCAATATCTGATTGGGCCAAACATAGACCAAGACAACTTTGGCCTGTTAAAAGCCCGTGATTTGATTCGCACAATCATGGGCCGGGGTCCATTTCGGGTTGCTGCCGGCCCGTGAGCTATTCGGCACATTTCAGGCCCAACCTACTTCTCAGCCTCCTAAAAGCCCATTGAGTTTTCTTGCGAAAAGGGGGCCGGGGGTAACTCGGCCTATCAAAGGCCCGAATCTACTAGTGGGCCAGTTTGACGGGGCCCATGATGCGGATCATACATCGTGATTGCATGATGGCCCGATTATGTACCGTAATTTTACGGTTTGGCCGGTTTACTGCGAAGATAGGATATATATACAATAAAATAAATGCAGCATCGTGAATAAGAAAAAACCTAGACTATACAATAAAGAAATTACGGCATATTACATCCACTGGGCATAAAAGTTTGCCACTATGATCATAAAGCACAAGCAGACAGCAGATTACATACACTGGGCATCAAAGATCGCCACCAGTGCAAATAAACACGCCGACAAAATAATATACAAAACCGACAAAGAATTCAATTGAGTTCAAGAAAGGTTAGCCTGCTGGGAGCTGCAGACAAGCAAATGAGTAAGATGATGAGATCAGCGCTTGTTCAACACTTATATCTTCCTCACTCAAAGATAAACAAGCGAATGGATGACGTGTTTTGCACATAAAAGTATCAGTGCTGACAATTCATCACATTTCTTACTGACGAATAAAGTGACACAGTTTAAAATGTCATTAAGACAATATGGTATTGTTCAGGTCTAGACATGGCAGGAAATGACATTGTGAAGGAGTTGGCAGCTTCACGACAACACTGGATTACAGATCAAGAACTCACAAGAAGATCACTTGCTCTGTATAGTTTAATTTACGTGGTACGAAGAAGGGACTTGGTTGTACAACTGAAAACTTAAATTGAGAAGTACAAACTTTTGTTTATGAACTACATAACAAACTTTAAACATGCAATTTGATGCAAACACCAAAAATAAATAGCTGTTGCAGTCATGCCTCACCAAATATACTCAACAAAGTTTGAAGGCTTGAGAAGGACAAACTTACATTACTGGTGAAGACAGACTCTATAAGCCCTTGTCCATGCTAATGGGGGGGCAATTCAAGAAGTTTAGCAGAGAATCTTCTTCATAAGCATTGCCTTTATTCTACATTTTGTTAAGAGTAAATATAGATGTGATAATATACGAAAAAATGGAGAATATTTAAGATAAGATGAAGAGTGATGCTACATAACCAAGTAGCTATAAATGTATGTGCAGCGATACAGGCAAAAGGCACAGCCAAGAGCAATGCACAGCTAAACTTCTTCAGTACCAACCTTATGGTAAGAGTAAATATAGATCTGATGTGTACAAAATGGAGGGCAAAGGAAAATAAGCTGTAGAATGATGGTACATGAACAACTACCTGTCAATATAAGTACACTGATAAAGGGCAGCATGTACTTACAAGAACAATGCAGAGCTAAAAAAATTCATTGGCATTGGATACATTCTACACTAATGTAACCACTCATACAGATCAGATAATTTGGAGCGAACAATTGATAAGCAAGCTATCATGCATACTGCTGTCACATAATGAACCAGGTATGTATGCAAGTACAGTGATATAGGACTATAGGTACTAACAAGAGCAAAGTAGCGGGCAGCATATTTGCGATATCCTATCGTTCTTTTCAAACCGGAACTCTTCTTCGAGCTGATTTCCTGCAAAAAAGATCCGTAACTCACATGCGGAAAAGTAGAGGTTCAAATGGTCATGTGATTTCATAGACAGTACCTCATCCCGGGAACGAGACCAATGCATAACAAGGTTTTTCCATTCAATGTCTTCTAAATTTAGCACAGGAGACTTCACCGGAAATTTGTTTATAGACTTGCCATCAAAGTGTGATTTCCTCAGGTAACACCGATACTGCTGCAATGTTTCCTTGAAAAGCACAAGCAAGCCTTGCTCGTCATGACTATCCAAATTGACCCTCGCCTAGTAACAACAATGTAATGTAAATCATTGATGTGTTTGATCAGCAGAAAACAGGAAAATAATAACCATGAATAATAGCACTTACACGTAAGTTGGACAGGAAGATGTGAAAATGGTGTTTCTCTTCACTATAATCTTTCCATGATGAGAATATATGCATGTAGTCCCTAACAACATTGAAAGTATTGTCTTTTAAACTAGGAATAAATGGAATGGGGTTCCAATCTGCAGGAATTGGCCGTCTCTGCAGTTGGGATAGGTCTTCGACCGGTGGACTTGCTTTACTTTTTGCTGGAGTGGGATTTTTCTGTGGTACGGCTGGTGCTATGGAAAATGAAATCGGTATACCTTTTGCTAGAGAGCAGGTCATGTGTGGTGGGGCTAGTGGTGTGGCCAGTGAAGTATGGGTACAGTCTGCTGGATTCGGTCCTACGTTTTGTGTCACTGGTTGTACAGCCAATATAAGTGGGTGTCAGTTCGATTTCTCCAAAGACCACCACGTTTTTCAAGGACTTTGCTGGTGCTCCTTCAGGTTCGGCAATCACCCTCTTCCTTTTTGATGTCTGATGCACAAGAACAGCATTTGAGTGGAAAAACATGGTATGATGACAGATGGAATATGTATTGATAATGGATGGGCATGGCATCTCGAGTTATATGATGAGTAAACTAAGCAGATGGCGGTGCAATAAAGTAGAAGAAATGCAAGACAACATATGCAAGATACGCGCAATCAATAAAACCTTGGCAAATTAGAACAGGCACCTTGATGGGTGAACAGGACAGACCATCTGCCTTTGACTCCTTGAGGTTATAATAGTCATTAGGATGATATTCTGAACAAGAATCAACAGGTGGGAGCATACGAGTTTCATTGCTTCCAGAATGGCACTCAATGCCTTGGTGCCAATTTTGTAACTCATTGTAGTGTTCCACAATATTCTTCTGATGCGCGGATTCTGATATTCACTGTAATTGCATATAATATCTGAGAACCATGAAAACATAAATAGTTGTGAGATTATCTTTGTAATGTAGATGATATTCTAATATAGGGGCGCCCCTGTAAACACTTGAGTGCTATCACTGGATTATGATGAGAGAGCTTATGTGTGTTGTAATATGGTCCGTGCATTTATATAATTTGTCACAAGTACAGAAAAAATAGTCTCCAGAAGTAAGGATAGCTGGCAGATGATAGGTTCATAATGTACTGTATAGAGAGTTTATTGCCAAACCATGATAACAAGAGCATGCAGTAACTAGGCAGATCATAGTGTACATAATAGGAGTACACCATAACCACGATATATAAATCGGGAAAGTGGAACTGGCTTGAAAATACGGTGTTGTATTGCCGCTAGTAATTGAAAGCATATCGATCACGTACAGGCCAGTTCTATCAGCTGTTGACTGCAGATGTCCCTATGCCCCTTCCTGACAAGGAACACACTGTACGTACTAAATATGGAATAAACAAAGAGGAACATGTTAAAGAACAGAAGAGGAAGCATATTTTCTTGAGGTTCCGCTTCATTGCATACAATGTTGGTTGCCCACTCATGATGAATCACAACGCCCAAAGAAATGCAATTCCATGTTGTCTCTCTATATGTGGCAATTTTGAACAAGAGTCATTAGGATTACATTCTAAACAAGAGTCAACAAGTGGGGGGCGTATGAGTTTCATTGCATCTAGAATGGCACTCAATTCCTTGGTGCCAATTTTGTAATTCATTGCAGTGTTTAGCTTCAAGAGTGGACTGTTGCTAGTGCAACACAAAGCAGCTACACAGATCATAGTGTAGATATAACGGGAAAACCTTAAGCATCAGAGTAAAATCAGCAAAGTGGACTTGCTGGAATATATGTGCTAGTATTGCCGGTATGGCTAGAAAGGCTTCGGATACCAGCTCTCTTCAAGTGAAGGTGCGGTCTCATTAATATCGATGTAACACTCAAAGGCGACACAGCTCCGCGCATTTCCTTGCTATTCTTATAGGATTCAAGTGGGCAGGCCACTACAAATCCTATTCCTATGTTTACAAGATCCTACTAATCAAAGAGGCTCAAAGTGTCCATCACAACCGACCGTATAGACCTCTACACTGCAAATGTCCCTGCTCATCTTCAGTACAAGGAACATACTGTACTACTAGCATACTCCATCTGTTCCAAAATATAAGTCTTGGTAGAGATTTCCACTATGGATCACATACAGATGTATCCAGATACATTTTAGAGTGTAGATTCACTCATTTTGCTCCATATGTAGTCCATGGTGGAATCTATACAAAGACTTGTATTTAGGCACGGAGAGAGTACATATTAAAGAAGAACGGAAGAGGAACATGGTAAAGAAGAGCAAGCAGATTTTGGATAATAAAATGTTGGTTGCGCAATGCCCACACATGATGAACCAGAGCGCATTAAGAATGCAACTCCCAGCTGTCTCTCGACCATTTCAGGCGGTTGGATGAAGATCCTACGTCTCCTAACCCTTCTTCTTCCTCGTCTCTGATTCTTCCCATAGAGAACACCGCATGGGCCGCCGGTCGGACCACCGGCCCCACCGCCTATGTTCCTCCGCCACCCCCACACCCCACCTGCACCCCAACCCCCACCCGCGTCGAGGTTTCTTCGTTCGAAGAGGCCCCACAACCACCCGAGCCCCTTCGATCGCACTGGCGAACTCCGGCGAGCTCTGAAAAATCGACTGTCCCAATTTTGAAATTTAGTCTACTGTGATTTAACTAGTGTGGAATATAAAAGGGGAAAACCGTAAGCATTGGGAGTATAGTGTTGAGCGTGCCATGGCGGATCTGAAGGTGCAAACCGGAGAAAGGCAACTTCGCAACCAAGACAAGAAATCAGAGTAAAGCAGTGGCGATCTATTTTCTTCCTTCGATAAATAAGTTGAGCAGATACGAAAGAGTACCACCTCTGGTGCGGCGCCGTGTACGCATCTGCTGAGACTTTGATGGTGCTGCGTTAGCGATGGCTGTCGGCGGCGTGGAAGCAGATCTAGAAGGGTAGATGGTGGCGGCAGGGCGCGGTGGACGAGACGGTCGTAGGAGCGGTGCCGGCAAGGTGGACGACGACGGGGATGAAGCAAGAGGACGGGATGCAAGGATCCCGGTCCGAAGGCGTGGATGAGAGAGGTCGATCTCTCGTAATGGATGGCGGCATCGAGGTATCAGCTCCGGCATGGTGGAGGAGGACGGTGGTGGATGGGGTGGCGGACGGCGGCGGACGGAGGAGGTTGGAGTGGAAAGGGTGTTTTGGCGCCCAAGGAGTACGAATGTGGAAAAGGGAGGTAGAGAGGAAGGGGGGAACCATGTATTCAGGGGGCGCTTGTCTCAAATGCGAGGAAATTTACAAACTTAGCCCTCGTTTCAAATTTCTACTACATCACAACAACATTAGTCGGTTGGGGATAGGACGGTAATCTCGCATACACCAAATATTTGCCGACGAGAGTTTGTTTTTGGCGCCCACCGTGTATGAATATGAATCGGGGAGGGAATCGATTTCGGACGAGGACACACTATGTCTTGGCGCCCACCGTGTATGACTCCGGGTGAGAGGCAGTTACGTCACGTTTGGGTGAAATTACAAACCTACCCCTATCGAAACCTATAGAAATCCAGCAGATAGGCTTTGCATGGCAGGGATGGGCAGTAGTGATTTCCATCTCGCAGAATTTGGTTTCGGGTGGTTACTGCGACTTTCCCCGCTTTGTTCAAATTTTGCAGAGTACACGTTTACCGTGCCAACTCAATTTGAATCCCGTTTGTATTCTATTTTTTTCGGGCCGAATCCATTTTCAATTGGAATTACATTCTATATACATCATTTTTTATATATACTTTCAAAAGCACAACACCATTTATACATAAATATGGTTTACAAATGGCATGATATCAGATTCATAAGGTTGTATCCATCAATTTGGATTTTCAAATATTTGAAACCACTTTATGTTGAAATCCAATGTATGCATTCCTCGCTAACTGTCTCCAATTAATGTGTGTTTCATGCGGGTTTTTTTACTTCTCAAATATGTATAATGTTTTTCACACACGCAACATATAGTGTAATCCCGTGTAGACATCAATTGCATATAAACCATGCATTGTTTGTAATTAAAGAATTATGGATCACCAATATTGATAAACTATATACCATTACACGTGTGCCCAAATTCAAATGAATATGCATGTTTGATACACCAATTTGCGTTATGATATTATCGATGTCCTGATCTCCACTTTAAATATTTGAATCCCCTTTAATCCAGATATTCATCTCATATAGCTATCGCTGATGCATATATAGGACTATATCTCTGGACCTATACGCGTTCATCGTCTCTCAGGTATCTCTCGTGCTACCTGTATGTCGACAATGATCTTTTATCTTCGTTACACGCTGACGGTACTCTCTCCCTTGACCTTCATCACTCTATCTCTCTCTAAGTATATCTCGCTCCCTGCTATGTGTCTCTAACTATGATTCTCCATGTGGAATCTCTTTCTCTCACACAAACACAAACTTTGTCTCCCGGGGTCTCATTTCTCTCTACTATTCCCATGTGTGCCACTCGCCCACCCCTCATACAGAGATGTCTTTCACTCCTTAGATATGAGAACCTACGACTCTTCCTCTTCAATATCTCTTTCTCACACACAAACACAAACTCTGTCTCCCTAGGTCTCATATTTCTCCATTGTTCTCTTGTATGTCGCTCACACACACCCTCTCTCCCTAGAGATATCTTGCGTTCCCTCATATGTCTCTCTAGCTATCACTCTCATTGTGAAATATCTTTCTCTCTCGCAGACACAAAACTCCGTCTCTCTGGATCTCATTTCTCTCTGATATCTGTTTGTATGTGACTCACATGCACCCTCTCTCTATCTCTCTCACACCCACACACATAACTCAGCCTTCTGATCCACTCAACTCCTATCTCTAACGCACACTAGCTAGCATCTTTATCTTTCTATTTATCTGTTTCTCCATCAACCTTCTTTCTCGCCCTCACTCTTAATTCCTATCACACACACTACATATGTTTCTCTCTACATGCAGTCAAGTGCCCTCTCACACACATATATAACTCCACCCTTTGAACCACCCGACGGTCATCTCCAACACCCAAACTAGCGGATGTCCCTCTAGCTAGCATCTCCATCTCTGTATCTATCTGTAGTTTCTCCGAAAACATTTCTTTCTCGCACGGAGTCTTGCTTCCTATCACCCACACTGTATATGTCTCTCCATACATATGCATTTATAGGTTGATCTCTTTTGCACAATCGTTGCGCCTCACTCCCTCTGCTCGCCATATATGCATGCTCCAGCCCATGCCACTATCTCTTAAAGACAAAAACACATGCTCAATTGTCGGGCATTCTTCCCTGCATTCTCACATGCATGCATATTGTCATACCGATCCATCTCTCCCATGTCGTTGATCTTATGACTTATGTCTTCTTTCTTTTATCTCAATCATGCGCGCGCGCACACACACACACATCCCACATATACATGTATACCTCTCACACATGCACGTTCAAGGTCTCTATGTCTCCATACGTAGTTAATTACCCTCAATCCTAATGCCACATCGAATCGTTCTCCTCTTTTGTGCAGATAACTTCCGCCTGGATGGGTAAAACACACACTCACAGTTAACAATCTCCTTCTAGCTACCCCCCGCCTCTCACTCTTCCCCTATATCCTCAAAACCAATAAGACCATCCCTTTGTTTAATTCCCGCCTACATGCACCATCGATATATAGTAGTCTTCCTCGGTGTCTCTCGAACAAACACGTTCTCTCGATGTCGACTCCTCTCACACGCACACACCTTCTCTTCCCTCTCTACGGGCATTTTCTCGCTCGCACCCCATCGTTTGTGGCCTCTGCCATACACATCACCTCTCTATGATGAAGCCATGCACACTTAAATTACATCCGCCACAGAGGACCCCGCGACACACACACACGCGCACGCACACACACCTCCTCCCCACACACTAAGAGTCCATCTCTCTCTCTCTCACACACACACACACGCACACACGCACGCACGCACCCCCCCACACACACACTAAGACTCCATCTCTCTCTCTCTCTCTCTCTCACACACACACACACCACCCCCCCACACACACACTAAGACTCCATCTCACACACACATGCTCTAGGCGGAGCATTTGTTCCTACCACCCTTTATCCAACCTTACACGTATGATAAACAATCACCTTTATTTACTTGCATAACATGGAAAAATTCCACTTTACTTTAGTAGTCAGCAAACTTATCATCTGTACCCTTATAAAAAACGTGTTGGCGATGATGGTGTGCCTGCCATCTTGTAATACAGACCGTATGATCTATATCTGACGAATAGAAAGCAAACTATGATAATTTTACAAAAGATACCCACACCTATCTCCACATCATTATCTCCAGCAACCTCATTGCTCAGCAATTAAAAAAGGAATAAGTCTCTGGAACAAGCTAGCATGCATGGTGGCCGCTGCCGCCTGCCGGCGCCGTCAATCCCCATGCCTCCGCCCATTCCGACCACCAGTCACCACCATGCTCCACTCCTCCTCGCCTTATCTCTCATCTTTCATTTTTTCGATGACATCCTCGAGATACCAGTTTTCCGATAAAATTCTCGAGATATCATTAGTTTTTACACATGGGATTACTCCTGCATGGGCCAATCACAACAGGTGTTTTGTAAAAAAAATGCATATTGATGTTCCGTGCAATGCATGAGAATCTTGCTGGTAATTATATAACGCAAATCACACGCAGGAAGTGACATTTTTTTGACACAACCACGTTAACATGGCCATGTAAATCACTAGCCAAAGTAAATACCATTATACTTATATCCCGATGCAAAAGGTTGAGTACATGTCCGAAGAGTAGAGTCGCACACACGCACTCTGTCTCTCAGAATCTCTCACACACACACTAGTTATGTGACGCCCACTTAAGCAGACACGTATGTTACAATTTGTGCACCCGCAGGTACACGTGATGCCGCGCATTTATTTAAGCCGGAAGGCGAACCCAAACAGTAGCTGCATTCATTCCCCTCCCGCCGCTTCTTCTCTGGTCGTCGTCGCTCGGTAGCCATGGCCCGGCCGAAGGTAACAACATAGGCCATACTCCCACTGGAGCGGTGCTTTAATATGGAAATTTTAGTGGTCATGCATGCATCTTTTTGTGCTAGCACTCCTATATAAGGGTTGAACGGTCGCTTCCTGCGGACGTGCGCGGGCGGTGGAAGAGGAAGGAGAAGGGAAGTGGGCTGTGGAGTAATGTTTTTACCATAATTTCTTAGGAAACTGAGTGCAATAATTGAGTAGTTTTGCAAACTACCAGTACTACACCTGAAACGATTCAAAACCTATACTCCCTTGCCAGCGCGCGCTTCGCACGTGAAATGGTCAGCGTCTCCCAGGAGCGTTAGTGCCGCATTAATGCCCGGCCAGAGCGGAGGCAACCTCTCACTGGCACCGGCTTTGAAGTGGCACGACGGCTGAGAGAGTGTCGCTTCCCGATGCACGTGACTGCTCCGTGTCGAGACTGGCCATAGGCCCTGTTTGGATCCATGGGTTAGAGTTAGTTTGAGCTAGTTGGGGCTCAAATAGCCCTAAAGTATCCAAGCATGAGGGTTTAAATTGGAGCAAGTTGCACCGAGCCCACCAAAAAAAACTATCCCACCCAAGAGGTGCTAATTGGAGATAGTTCTCATTGGGACCACTAAAAAATCACTTTTCTCTCTCCATGAAGTGCATTTATTGTCAATCTAACCCTTTCACCCAAACACCTCTTTGGCTACAGTTAGTTCAAGGTTAGTCATGAGTTAGTCTAACCTCTAGCTAAGTTAGAGTATCAAACAGGAGCAGTATAGGGCATGCAAGTGTCTCAAAGCATACAGTCAAATTCGTACATGAAAGGATTTTTTCTTTTCGAAACGGAACGTGAAAGGAATTTTTTTAGAATGCTCTTGGCATGTTGCTAACATGTGATATTTAACCAACCACAATAGACGGCAGAAACGCCAGCCCGCCGCACTTTGATAGAGACGAGGAGGGAGAAACGATACATGCTGCTGGATTACTAGAGATAGGTGTCACACGGAAGCCAAGAAATATGGTGGTAGCATGGGTTAGCCATGTACGAGTATGATGTAACTACACCGGGCTGCCGTGTTTCGTACTCTTCCAATCCACTATGGAGATGATTGGTTAATTTTGTATCGCTGAATAATATTAAATATTATGAGTGCAGATGCTCCATCAGGAGGTTCCTTGCTCCTTCTCGGTCATCTGGAATCTATGTTCTTCCACTCTATTTTTTTTACGTGAGCTTTGTTCATCCTTTTGCCAACACGCGAGACATCTAGCATCAAGGTGCACGTGTTATGCAAGGATCGTTCCATCTATATGAAGAACACGTGGGACTGGAATTACAAGACGGACATGTACCCAGGAGTGGATGTACGAACCTGAGTAATGTAGCGTAGTAAGTGAAGTAGAACGGCACAAATGGTATGAACATGCGTGGCATATAGGGTGTGTTTGGTTGCGTTCTCGTCTCAACATAGTTGTTCCCTCTTCATGCATGCTCAACTCAACACCCCTCTTCATGCATGCTCTCTTCATGCATGCTTCTAGTGCATTTGTGCTAAACTAGTGTGGACTCATACACCCTCCATACACTCTACCAAACACCCAAAAGTAGGTCGAGAAGGGAACTCTTGGGCGGCTGCTACGTCCAATTTGCATCATGATTTTATATCAATATTTATTGCATTATGGGCTGTTATTACACATTATATCTCAATACTTATGGCTATTCTCTCTTATTTTACAAGGTTTACCATGAAGAGGGGGGATGCCGGTAGCTGGAATTCTGGCTGAAAAAGGAGCAAACGTTGGAAACCTATTCTGCACAGCTCCAAAAGTCCTGAAACTCCACGAAACAACCTTTTGGAATTAATAAGAATTTCTGAGCGAAAGAAATACGCCAGGGGGACCACACCCTGTCCAGGAGACAGCCCCCCCTATAGGGCGCCCCCTATCTCTTGGGCCCCCTGGTGGGCCTCCGGCATCCATCTTCTGCTATATCATCACTTTTACCATGGAAAAAATCATGGGAAAGCTTACGAGACGAAACTCCGCCGCCACGAGGCAGAACCTTGGCGGAATCAATCTAGGGCTCCGACAGAGCTCTCCTGCCGTGGACACTTCCCTCCGGGAGGGGGAAATCATCACCAACGTCATCAACAACGATCCTCTCATCGGGAGAGGGTCAATCTCCATCAACATCTTCACCAGCACCATCTCCTCTCAAAACCCTAGTTCATCTCTTGTATCCAATCTTGTATCAAAACCACAATTTGGTACCTGTGGGTTGCTAGTAGTGTTGATTACTCCTTGTAGTTGATGCTAATTGGTTTACTTGGTGGAAGATCATATGTTCAGATCCTTTATGCATATTATTACCCCTCTGATTATGAACATGAATATGCTTTGTGAGTAGTTACGTTTGTTCCTGAGGACATGGGTAAAGTCTTGCTATTAGTAGTCATGTGAATTTGGTATTCGATCGATATTTTGATGAGATGTATGTTGTCTTTTCCTCTAGTGGTGTTATGTGAACGTCGACTACATGACACTTCACCATTATTTGGGCCTAGAGGAAGGCATGGGGAAGTAATAAGTAGATGATGGGTTGCTAGAGTGACAGAAGCATAAACCCTAGTTTATGCGTTGCTTCGTTAGGGGCTGATATGGATCCATATGTTTAATGTTGTGGTTAGGTTTACCTTAATACTTCTTTTGTAGTTGCGGATGCTTGCAATAGGGGTTATTCATAAGTGGGATGCTTGTCCAAGTTAGGGCAGTACCCAAGTACCGGTCCACCCACAAATCAAATTATCAAAGTACCGAACGCGAATCATATGAAAGTGATGAAAACTAGCTTGACGATAATTCCCAATGTGTCCTCGGGAGCTCCTTTCTCATTATTAGAAATTTTCCAGGCTTATCCTTTTATACATAGAGGATTGGGCCACCTTGCTGCACTTTATTTACTTTATTTACTTGTTACTCGTTACTATTTATCTTATCAAAAAAATTTAGTGCTTGCAGAGAAAACCATACTGAAAACCGCTTATCATTTCCTTCTGCTCCTCATTGGGTTCGACACTCTTACTTATCGAAAGGACTACGATTGATCCCCTACACTTGTGGGTCCTCAATACTCTTTTCTGGCGCCATTACCGGGGAGTGTAGCGCTTTTGGTGAGTGGAACTTGGTAAGGAAACATTTATATAGTGTGCTGAAATTTTCTATTATTTGTCACTATGGAAACTAATCCTTTGAGGGGCTTGTTTGGGGTATCTTCACCCCAACCAGAAGAGCAAAGAGTTGCTCCTCAACCTACTGAACTTTATGAAACTATTCACTTTGAGATTCCTTTGGGTATGATAGAAAAACTGCTAGCTAATCCATTTGCAGGAGACGGAACATTGCATCCCGATTTACACCTTATCTTTGTGGATGAAGTTTGTGGATTATTTAAGCTTGCAGGTATTCCCGATAATGTTGTCAAAAGGAAGGTCTTCCCCTTATCTTTGAAGGGAGAAGCATTGACATGGTATAGGCTATGTGATGATACGGGATCTTGGAATTATAAGCAATTGAAGTTGGAATTTCACCAGAAGTTCTACCCTATGCATCTTGTTCATCGTGATCATAATTACATATATAATTTCTGGCCTAGCGAAGGAGAAAGCATCGCTCAAGCTTGGGGGAGGCTTAAGTCAATGTTATATTCATGCCCCAATCATGAGCACTCTTGGGAAATGATTATTCAGAATTTTTATGCTCGGCTTTCTCTTGATAATCGCAACCTTCTCGATACTTCCTGTGATGGTTCTTATATGCTGAAGACTATTGATTTCAAATGGGACTTATTGGAAAGAATTAAATGCAACTCTGAAGATCGGGGTTCCGACGATGGTAAGGAGTCAGGTATGACACCTAAGTTCGATTGTGTTAAATCTTTTATGGATACCGATGTTTTCCGTGGATTTAGCTCTAAGTATGGGCTTGACTCTGAGATAGTAGCTTCTTTCTGTGAATCTTTTGCTACTCACGTTGATCTCCCTAAGGAGAAGTGGTTTAAATATAATCCTCCTGTTGAAGTGAAAGTAGTTGCACCTATTACAGTCAAAGAAAAAACTATTGCCTATAGTGATCCTATTGTTCCTACTACTTATGTTGAAAAACCTCCTTTTCCTGTTAGGATAAAGGATCATGCTAAAGCTTTGACTGTTGTTCGTAAGAGTAATACTAGGACTTATATACCTCCTGAGCAAATTAATGTTGAACATAGTATTGCTATGGTTAAAGATCTCTTGGATGAGGATTCAGATAGGCATGTTATTTCTTTCTGTGGTGAGACTGCCAATATTGCTAGACCTGATACTAAGACACGTAGACCTGTCATAGTCATGCCTGTTATTTATGTTAAAATAGGAGATCATTGTTATCATGGCTTATGTGATATGGGTGCTAGTGCTAGTGCGATACCTTATGATCTATATAAAGAAAATATGCACGACATTGCACCCGTTGAAGACATTGATGTTACTATTAAGCTTGCTAATAGGGATACCATTAAACTTATTGGCATTGTTAGAGATGTTGAAGTTTTGTGTGGGAAGGTTAAATACCCTGCTAATTTTCTTGTTCTTGGTTCCCCGCAAGATGATTTTTGTCCCATTATTTTTGGTAGACCCTTCTTGAATACAGCTAGTGCTAAGATTAATTTCTGAAAAGAATATTGTCACTGTTGGCATAGATGGTATGTCTCATGAGTTTTATTTTGCTAAGTTTAGTAGACAACCTCGTGATAGGGAACCACATAGCAAGGATGAAATTATTGGTCTTGCTTCCATTGTTGTTCCTCCAACTGATCCGTTAGAACAATATTTGCTAGACCATGAAAATGATTTGTTTATGAAGGAAAGGTAGTAAATAGATAAAGTGTTCCTTAAACAGGAACCTGTGCTGAAATATAACCTTCCCGTTGAAATTCTTGGGGATCCCCCTCCACCCAAGGGTGATCCCGTGTTTGAACTTAAACCATTACCTGATAATCTTAAGTATGCTTATCTTGATGAAAAAGAAATATATCCTGTTATTATTAGTGCTAGCCTTTCAGAGAAAGAAGAACAAAGATTATTGAAAACTCTGAAGAAGCACCGAGCTGCTATTGGATATACTCTATATGATCTTAAGGGCGTTAGTCCCACGTTATGTCAACACAAAATTACATTGGAAGACGATGCCAAACCAGTTAGAGATCCTCAAAGACGATTAAATCCCAAGATGAAGGAAGTGGTAAGAAAGGAGATACTAAAGCTCCGTGAGGCAGGTATTATTTATCCCGTTGCTAATAGTGAATGGGTAAGCCATGTTCATTGTGTTCCTAAAAAGGGAGGTATTACCATTGTTCCTAATTATAAAGATGAATTGATCCCACAAAGAATTATTACAAGTTATAGGATGGTAACTGATTTTCGTAAGTTAAATAAAGCTACTAAGAAAGATCATTACCCCTTACCTTTTATTGATTAAATGCTAGAAAGACTTTCCAAACACACACATTTCTGCTTTCTAGATGCTTATTCTGGTTTCTCTCAGATACCTGTATCAGCGAAGGATCAATCTAAAACTACTTTTACTTGCCCTTTTGGTACTTTTGCTTATAGATGTATGCCTTTTGGTTTATGTAATGCACCGTCTACCTTTCAAAGATGCATGATGGCTATATTCTCTAATTTTTGTGAAAAGATTTGTGAGTTATTCATGGATGATTTCTCCGTTTATGGATCCTCTTTTGATGATTGTTTGAGCAACCTTGATCGAATATTGCAGAGATGCGAAGACACTAGTCTCGTCCTGAATTTGGAAAAGTGTCACTTTATGGTTAATGAACGCATTGTCTTGGGGCACAAGATCTCTGAGAGAGGTATTGAAGTTGATAAAGCCAAAGTTGATGCTATTGAAAAGATGCCATGTCCCAAGGACATAAAAGGTATAAGAAGTTTCCTTGGTCATGCAGGTTTTTATAGGAGGTTCATTAAGGACTTCTCTAAAATCTCTAGGCCTCTGGCTAATTTATTGCAAAAAGATATTCCTTTTGTCTTTGATGATGATTGTGTAGAAGCATTTGAAACACTTAAGAAAGCTTTGATCACTGCACCTATTGTTCAGCCACCTGATTGGAATTTACCTTTTGAAATTATTTGCGATGCAAGTGATTATGATGTAGGTGTTGTTCTAGGGCAAAGAGTCGATAAGAAATTGAATGTTATCCAGTATGCTAGTAAGATTCTTGATACTGCCCAGAGAAATTATGCTACTACTGAAAAAGAGTTCTTAGCAGTTGTGTTTGCATGTGATAAGTTTAGACCTTATATTGTTGATTCCAAAGTTACTATTCACACTGGTCAAGCTACTATTAAATATCTTATGGAAAAGAAAGATGCTAAGCCTAGACTCATTAGATGGGTTCCCTTGCTCCAAGAATTTGGCTTGCATATTATTGATAGAAAGGGAGCTGAGAACCCCATTGCAGATAACTTGTCTAGGTTAGAGAATGTTCTTGATGACCCACTGCCTATTAATGATAGCTTTCCTGATGAACAATTAGCGGTCATCAGTGCTTCTCGTACTGCTCCTTGGTATGCTGATTATGCTAATTACATTGTTGCTAAATTTAAACCGCCTAGTTTCACATACCAGCAAAAGAAAAAGTTCTTTTATGATTTAAGACATTACTTCTGGGATGATCCACACCTTTATAAAGAAGGAGTAGATGGTGTTATTAGACATTGTGTGCCTGAGCATGAACAGGAATAGACTCTACGTAAGTGTCACTCTGAATCTTAAGGAGGACACCACGCTGGAGATAGAACTGCACACAAGGTACTACAATCTGGTTTTTATTGGCCTACTCTCTTCAAAGATGCTCGTAAGTTTGTCTTATCTTGTGATGAATGTCAAAGAATAGGTAACATTAGTAGATGTCAAGAAATGCCTATGAATTATTCTCTTGTTATTGAACCGTTTGATGTTTGGGGCTTTGATTATATGGGACTTTTTCCTGCCTCTAATGGTCATACACATATTTTAGTTGTTGTTGATTACTTTACTAAGTGGGTAGAAGCTATTCCAACTAGTAGTGCTGATCATAACACTTCTATTAAAATGCTTAAAGAAGTTATTTTTCCGAGGTTTGGAGTCCCTAGATATCTTATGACTGATGGTGGTTCATATTTTATTCATGGTGCTTTCTGTAAGATGCTTGCTAAGTATGATGTCAATCATAGAATCGCATCTCCTTATCATCCGCAGTTTAGTGGTCAAGTAGAGTTGAGCAATAGAGAGCTCAAATTAATTTTGCAAAAGACTGTGAATAGATCTAGAAAGAATTGGTCCAATAAACTTGATGATGCATTATGGGCCAATAGAACTGCATACAAAAATCCTCTGGGTATGTCTCCATATAAGATGGTTTATGGAAAAGCGTGTCATTTACCTCTTGAACTTGAACATAAGGCATATTGCGCTATCAAAGAGCTTCATTATGACTTCAAACTTGCCGGTTAGAAGAGGTTGTTTGATATTAGCTCACTTGATGAATGGAGAAGCCAAGCGTATGAGAATGCCAAGCTATTCAAAGAAAAAGTCAAACGCTGGCATGATAAGAGGATACAAAAGTGTGAGTTTAACGTAGGAGATTATGTGTTATTATTCAACTTTCGTTTAAGATTTTTTGCAGGAAAACTTCTCTCAAATTGGGAAGGTCCTTACGTTATCGATGAGGTCTATCATTCTGGTGCTATAAAAATCAACAACTTCGAAGGCACAAGTCCAAGGGTGGTAAACGGTTAAACAATTAAACACTATATTTCAGGTAATCCTATCAATGTTGAAACTGATATTATTGAAACCATAACCCCTGAGGAATACATAAGGGACACTTTCCAGAACGTTCCAGACTCCGAAAGGTATAGGTATGTGGTACGGTAAGTAAACCGACTCCAAAACAACTCCAATTGAAATTTTTATCAGTTTCGGAATATTTAAGAATTTTAGGAAGAAAGAAGTAGTCCGAAAGGGACACGAGGCTCCCACGAAAGAGGAGGGTGTGCCCCACCCCTACTAGGCGCGCCCCCCTGTCTCGTGGGCACCTCGTGTGCCTCCCGGACTCTGTTTTCTTGCACGTTACCTATTTTGGTTGGTAAAAATTCATTATATATACTCCCGAAGGTTTTGACCACCGTATCACGCAATTATCCTCTGTTTTCTTTTCGAGTTGTTTCCGTTGCAGATCTAGAGCACCATGACTTCACCCTCCTCCAACAACGAAGACAAGGATGCTTGGCTATTGAAGATAGAGCTGAAAAGAGAAGAACTAGAAGAGGTCAACAAGGATGAAGGGATCAAGAAGGCCATGGAGGTTCAAGCTCCGATGGTGAAAGAAGAAGACATCCCTCAACCTTTACCTAACCTTTTCACTCCAACAGAGATTGAAGCTTTCAAGATGATTGAGTTAGCTCACATACAGAACAAGAATCATACACAAGAGAATATTCCGTTGAAGGGTCATATCACCGAACTCAAGGGAATTATCCGCAAGTTGGAGGAGCTTTTACGCTCGATGTGCGATTATCCACCGTCATCATCACCACCTCCATCACCTCCAAGGACATAATCACATGGGTATGGGCACTCCCCTTGGCAACTGCCAAGCTTGGGGGGGGGGGTGCCCCGTTATCGTGTCACCATCACACTCCTATCTTTACCGCTTTATTTAGGTCAATCCTTTTAGTAGTATCTTGATCTAGTAGTTTGAAGTTGTCATATCAAGTAGTTTCGAGTTTTGCATTGTGATCTCTTTTTGTAATCGAGTCCTTGAGCTATCTATAATAAAGATTAGTGTTGAGTCAAGGGCTTTCCTATGTTGCTATGATCTTGAGAAAGTAGAAAGAATAAAAGAGTTCATATTGATCTTGTGGATAGTGATGACTTCACACATAGAAAGTATGAGGCATAAAAATTATTGAGAGTTGATAAACTTAGCCTTGGTCATCGTTGCAATTAATAGGAAGTGATAAGGAAAGAGGGGTTCACATATCAATATATTATCTTGGACACCTTTTATAGTTGGGAGCACTCATTAAGTATGACATGCTAAAAGAGTTGACGTTGGACAAGGAAGACAACGTGATGGTTTAGGTTTTCCAACATCTCAGTTAAAGTATATTGTCATTTACCTTCCAAACATGTTGAGCTTGCCTTTCCCCCTCATGCTAGCCAAATTCCTTGCACCAAGTAGAGATACTACTTGTGCTTCCAAATATCCTTAAACCCAGTTTGCCATGAGAGTCCACCATACCTACCTATGGATTGAGTAAGATCCTTCAAGTAAGTTGTCATCGGTGCAAGCAATAAAAATTGCTCTCTAAATATGTATGACTTATTAGTGTAGAGAAAATAAGCTTTGTACGAACTTGTTGTGAAAGTAAAAATGGACTGCATAATAAAGGTCTACATACAAGGCGCAATATAAAGTGACGTTCTTTTGCATTAAGATTTTCTGCATCAACCCTAAATGCACATGACAACCTCTGCTTCCCTCTGTGAAGGGCCTATCTTTTACTTTATGTTTTTACTTTATGCTTGAGTCAAGGTGATCCTCACCTTTCCCTTTTTCATTTTATCCTTTGGCAAGCTCCTCGTGTTTGAAAGATCATGATATATATATATCCAATTGGATGTAAGTTAGCATGGGCTATTATTGTTCACATCACCTAAAGGTGAATATGTTGGGAGGCAACACAATAAGCCCCTATCTTTCTCAGTGTTCGACTGAAACTCCATAACCACAAGTATTGCCTGAGTGTTAGCAATTATAGAAGACTACATGATAGTTGAGTATGTGAACTTGCTGAAAAGCTCCATTGTTGACTTTTTCTGATGTTATGATAAATTGCAATTGCTTCAATGACTGAGATAATAGTTTGTTAGTTCCCAATGAAGTTTTGGAACCATACTTGATATTGTGAATTGATTGTTACTTGAGCATAAGAAATCATATGACAAAATCTATATATGTTGCTGTTATTAGAATGATCATGATGCCCTCATGTCCGTATTTTATTTTTATCGACACCTCTATCTCTAAACATGTGGACATATTTTTCGATTTCGGCTTCCGCTTGAGGACAAGTGAGGTCTAAGCTTGGGGGAGTTGATACATCCATTTTGCATCATGCGGTTATATCAATATTTATTGCATTATGGGCTGTTATTACAAATCATATCTCAATACTTATGGCTATTCTCTCTTATTTTACAAGGTTTACCATGAAGAGGGGGGATGCCGGCAGCTGGAATTCTGGCTGGAAAAGGAGCAAACGTTGGAAACCTATTCTGCACAGCTCCAAAAGTCCTGAAACTCCACGAAACAACCTTTTGGAATTAATAAGAATTTCCGAGCGAAAGAAATACGCCAGGGGGCCCACACCCTATCTAGGAGACAGGGGCGCGCCCCCCTATAAGGCGCGCCCCCTATCTCCTGGGCCCCTTGGTGGGCCTCCGGCGTCCATCTTCTGCTATATCATCACTTTTACCCTGGAAAAAATTGTGGGAAAGCTTATGGGACGAAACTCTGCCGCCACGAGGCAGAACATTGGCGCAATCAATCTAGGGCTCTGGCAGAGCTCTCCTGTCGGGGACACTTCCCTCCAGGAGGGGGAAATCATCACCAACGTCATCACCAATGATCCTCTCATCGGGAGAGGGTCAATCTCCATCAACATCTTCACCAGCCCCATCTCCTCTCAAAACCCCAGTTCACCTCTTGTATCCAATCTTGTATCAAAACCACAAATTGGTACCTGTGGGTTGCTAGTAGTGTTGATTACTCCTTGTAGTTGATGCTAATTGGTTTACTTGGTGGAAGATCATATGTTGAGATCCTTTATGCATATTATTACCCCTCTGATTATGAACATGAATATGCTTTGTGACTAGTTATGTTTGTTCCTGAGGACATGGGTAAAGTCTTGCTATTAGTAGTCATGTGAATTTGGTATTCGTTTGATATTTTGATGAGATGTATGTTGTCTTTTCCTCTAGTGGTGTTATGTGAACGTCGACTACATGACACTTCACCATTATTTGGGCCTAGAGCAAGGCATGGGAAGTATTAAGTAGATGATGGGTTGCTAGAGTGACAGAAGCTTAAACCCTAGTTTATGCGTTGCTTTGTTAGGGGCTGATATGGATCCATATGTTTAATGTTGTGGTTAGGTTTACCTTAATACTTCTTTTGTAGTTACGGATGCTTGCAATAGGGGTTAATCATAAGTGGGATGCTTGTCCAAGTTAGGGCAGTACCCAAGTACCAGTCCACCCACATATCAAATTATCAAAGTACCGAACGCAAATCATATGAACGTGATGAAAACTAGCTTGACAATAATTCCCAATGTGTCCTCGGGAGCTCCTTTCTTATTATTAGAAATTGTCTAGGCTTATCCTTTGCTACATAAAGGATTGGTCCACCTTGCTGTGCTTTATTTACTTTATTTACTTGTTACTCATTACTATTTATCTTATCACAAAACTATCTATCACCTACAATTTTAGTGCTTGCAGAGAAAACCTTACTGAAAACCGCTTATCATTTCCTTCTGCTCCTCGTTGGGTTCGACACTCTTACCTATCGAAAGGACTACGATTGATCCCCTACACTTGTGGGTCATCAGCGGCATTTTCTCTTACTACATACTACCACTAAATGTTGTACGTGCAATGCACGGTGATGTTATGGAGTACGTGCCTAAGTACTCTACTACTACTCCCTCTGTTCCAGAATAGTTGTCGCTGGAGTGAATTTCCGACCAGGTGAAAAGGGGGAAATGTACCAAAGTACCCCTAACTTGAAAACGAAATTGTCCCTAATTGTCGTCTTCCCTCTGCCAGGCTCCTCCCCTTCGTCGTGGCCGCCCAGCCTCTAGGCCCCGTTGTAGCAGCATAGCCGCCGGCGACTCATGCCCGTCGCGCCCGCACCTCCAGCCGCCGCGGCTCCTGCCAATCGCCCCTGCTGTAGCAGCAGCGCCTCCAGCTGCCGGCGACTCATGCCCGTCGCGCCAGCTGTAGCAGCACAGCCTCCAGCGCCTGCAGACACCTGCCCGTCGCGCCTGCTGTGCGACTCCTGCGCCGACGACTCCAGCACCTCAGCCTCCCAACGCCGGAGCTCCGGATCCGGCCAATTGACCTCGTCGGCGAGCAGCCAGGTCGCCTCGTCACGCCTCTCTTCCTCACTGGTTCTCCTGCTCTCGCTTCCTCCAAATTGTGACTGGCGGACAAAGCAAATCGAGCAAGAACAACGACAGGGGTTCTCCTGTTTGGGGGGAGAACATCAACATGGGTTTGTTTGGAGGAAGAACAGCAACAGGTTCCAACCAAATTGTGAATTGCTACCTGTAACAGGGCTCTGTTTGTGAACAACAACAGGGACCAACAGGTGTATGTGTTTGGATTGATCAGAAATGTTGCAGCAACATGGGTCCTCCCATTATGTTACTCCACTTGATCAGAATTGCTTGGATTGACCATTGTCCATCTGTCCACCTGTGAAAACAAAAGCAAGATTGACAAATCAGTAGAAAATTGACAAAGCAAGATCAACAAGGAGTAGTTTTATTTAGTTTTAATTAACTTCAAATTTTCATTTGGTTCATCTCACTCACCTTAATTAACTTAAAAGTTTCAACATACTGCACCTTAATTAACTTAAAAGGTGAGTGGTTTCGAAGGAGTAGAATTTGTGTTTACTGCTACTGGAATTGCTACTGGAAATCCAAGAAAAGGAAGGAGAAGATAAGAGATCCTACACCATACTCCTACTCCAAGAACTAAGTTTTAACTATTGCACTTGTGTTTACCTAAATATGAGGTAGTTGCTGTCAAGCTTATCCTATCCAAAATATTTGTAGTGCTCTTGTTAGTAGAGAAGAGAATGAGAAGAAAAAGAGGAGAAAAAGAAGCTGCACTGTGCTCCTTCAAGCTACTCCTAAGAATAGAAATTTTGTTTACTGAATTTGCAAAATTCTTCAATACTTCATTTGATAAAGTAGGAGTACCATTCTGAACATTCTCCAACTTAACAAAACTAACTGTTTTGATACAATCAAGTTTTTCTATCACACAAAAGTACTCCAACATGTAGCTACTGTATTGAAACATGTACTCCAGCTTGTTCAGAATATCAAGCTTTTTTATATCTAATGTATACCTACTGTCCTCACAAACTCCAGCATTCAAGCAAAATACACATTCAGTAAACACACATTCAATCAAAACAGGTGTTGACTTAACCTACAACATTCTTTGTAAACACACATTCAAGCAAAATACACATTCAGTAAACACACGTCCAAGCAAAATAGGCTGAAGGAGTATGTTGCGCGTACCGGAGATGGCTGGTTGGCGTCAGGACTGTGTGGTGGTTTGGCGCCCGGAGGCCTTCGGACCACCACAATTGGCCGACGTTGCTCTCTTGCAGCTCCTGGGAGTTCTGCTGGAGCACAGGAGGAAACTCAGTTAAGCACATGAACTATTCCTGCAGTTAAACGCATCACCGCCCATGAAATTCAGTTAAACGCACGAAATTCTGTTAAAGGCTGAGCTAATACTAGCAGCTGCTCACCGAGTCACCGAAGCAGAGGTCTGCCACCACCACCAGGGAAGAAGATGCCGTCGTC
This sequence comes from Aegilops speltoides, assembly GCA_021437245.1. Lineage (NCBI taxonomy): Eukaryota > Viridiplantae > Streptophyta > Magnoliopsida > Poales > Poaceae > Aegilops > Aegilops speltoides. The sequence continues at coordinate 303,049,587 of CM038146.1, read as the reverse complement.
CCGCCCGTGCTCGCCGAACCCGCTGTCGTCTGGTCCATGGCCGCGCCTGCCCCGCTGGGCCTCGGCCTCGGCGGCAGTGATGTGCTGCCGAATGAAGGCCTCAAACTCCAGCTCCGACACGCTCTGCTTCGGACCAACACCACCATCTTCCTCCCGCTGCTCCGGTCCAGCACCAGTGTCCTCCTCCCGCTGCTCCAATTCAGCACCGCCGTCCTCCTCCCGTTGCTCCAATCCAGCACTGTCGTCCTCCTTCCGCTGCTCCAACACAGATCGAGCACTACCGCCCATGGATCGAGCACCGTCGCCCATGGATCGAGCAACGCCGCCCACGGACAGAGCACAGCGGCTCTAAAAATGTTACCTTTGACCAAGAGCTAGCAGGCGGGGTAATAGGGTTAGGGCCTTAGGGGTACGAATCGGGGTGGTAGAGGAGCAAGACGACGGTGAGGAAGACACCGACGAGAGGGAGTGGACGGCGACTGGCCGGTGAGCGATCTGGGCTCGGGAGGAGCGACTGGGGAGAGAGCGAGTGGTCGCCTGGTCGGTGCGAGTGGGAGGGCAAAATGGGAAAGGGAAGAAAACTGGTAGCGTGACGAAAATTGTACTAAGATTCTAAAACGACAACTATTTCGGTACAGAGGGAGTACTATATTAGTTGGAGGCACATATTAACTTTTATATTTGTTTATGTGTATGCCCCGTGACCTTCCAACTAGACGTGTCTTTCTCTCCAGGTCGCACTTTGTATTGTTCATTCCACTAAGTACTACTACGTGTAGCCTCCGACCCAGAAGTGGAAGAAGTGGAGACACTCTACCACTCTGTTTTTTTTACGCTAGGCTCTACCACACTGTTCATGTCCCACTACTTTCGCTGACGTGTGGGACATCCAGCACGTGCCGTGTTTGGCACCCTTCGTCATAAGAGTTGAAACACTAGCATTTATCAGAAATAAAAAATAATTATAAATCGGCAGTGATACTATTTTTTTTGCGAACCAATCAGGAGTGATACCATACCACTGCCACATCTTGATTTTCATGCCACAACACTTAAGCTAATAAATTATGATAAATTGTGGTTTGACAAAAACTTTTGAGTGTTTAGGTCTTTGCTTGATTTGATTTTGTGTGTTGGTTGCAAGTCCTCTAAAAATCAAATAAATCCTCCAACTCTTATACTCCTTCTCCTTCATCCAAAACCTTGCCCAATGATCATGCCATGTGTGTTGGACATAAAAATAATTTCTTGCAAAGATATTTTGGCCAAAAAGTATTTATATATTTGTTTAAAGGCTTTTTCTTTAGGCTAGAAACGGACTTTAATAGGTTAAAATTATTTTTAAGCTTAAAAAATATTTGAGAAAAATCTGGGAAACTCAGTGGACATATATTTTCCATATATAAGAGTTTCACCACATGGTCATTTGCAAAATATTGGACAAAACCTCCCAAAACCATTTCTGCCCACTTCAAGGATTTGAAATATTTCTGCAGGAAATATTTTCATGAAAATCCAAGAAAATTCCATCATGTCACAAATGCTCTATTTGGTGATCTTGCCAAGTCTCATGTGATGGAGAACAGTATAAAACCCTCTCAAAACCATTTCTTTCCTTTTTCAAGTTTGAACAACTTTACATTATCAAACTTGTCCAAATGCTCTCAGACTTGGTCCACTTGCTAAACTGGTCTAATTATTAATCCAGACCAAGTGGCACAAGTTGGAGAACAAGTTAACTTGATCAAAGTGCCCCAAAACCCTTCCTGTCCAGAACCAAAATTTGAACAATTCTACATTGGCAACCTTCTCCTTTTGATCCCAACTTTTGTGGACATATTCAGATCCTCAAATGATGACACTACACCGATTGGTGCATCAAGGAGAATAGATTTGCATGTCTAAATCTTGGAAAGTCCATTTCTGTTGATTTCTAGGGTTTACAAAAGTTGCATTGGCAGCTTTGCCCAAATGGACTCAATCATGGTGGAACCACTTGTTTTCTCATGCCATTTGGCCCTGTCAAGCCTTATGACAAGAGGAGTTCATATTCTTGCCCAAATCAACAACAAACACCTTCTGCCATTTTTCTGAAAACGCCAATTTGACCACTTCCACTAATCTCCATGAGTTCTCTTTACCAAAACCCTTCCTAGTCCCCCTCTACCTCTGGTGTGCTTCCCTGCCCGAAAGGCAATGATGAACAGGGGTAGGGATCCACTTTTCTTCTCTAGACAGCACCATTTCCACTCTCTCTCAACTCCCTCTCCCCTCAAGTGGATCCCAGGGCATCCAATGCCATTGCCACATTGTTTACTCCCCACTGCCGTTGCCAGACGCAAGTGGACACGGCAGAGCATGCAAAACACGCTCATGCCAGCCAAAAGCCTGCTCTAGGGCGCGCTACAGTGGCGTCCGAGCCTTGCCACCACGCTCCCGTCCACCTCGGGCCGCCGAAGCGCGCCAGTCGACGCGCCTCAGCGTCCGCATCACGCCAGCGGGCCTCCAACTTACCCCCGCGCCCTCCTCTCGCCCTTGCGACGCGTGCCCGAGCGCCGCCCGCGTCCGCTAGTGGCTGCCCGCATCCCTAGCCCGCCTCGCGCTCGCTCCTCTCTCCCTCTCTCCTTCCCTCGACCCGGACCACGCCCACGAGCACCTCACACACACCCCAAAGCGCTCGTTCGGCCCCTAGCAACGCCCTCGGCCGTGGCCGTGCACCCCGCCTACGGCACCTCCCGGCCGCGCCCGTATAGGGCTACCCCCGAGCCTCCTCTTACCAACCCACTGCTCTTCCCGTGCTCTCCTTGCACCTCCATGGCCGGAGCAGTGCCGCCGGCCGCCGCTTAAATTCTTGGGCCTCGACCCCTCTCTCTTCCCCATGAACACTCCCACACCCTCTCATCACAACCGCGAACTCACCCCGTGCTCCATCTCCTCCTCCTCGTGCCTTCCTTGCCGTGCCGAACCCCGCCATCGCATGTTCCTGCCGCGCACGAGAACTCGCTCGCTTTGGCGCTCCCCGGTGGAAACTGAGTCCCCAGGTGGACGCGGCCCATCCTCCCGAGCTCGCCAGAGTCCGGGCGGTCGCCGGAGGTGGCCGGAGCCACCGGAACGGGCGCTGGCAAGCGCTCGGCCCCACCTCCTCTGCCTCCTCCGTCGCGCGCGAGAGGAGGGAGACGACCTTGCGGATGGACCCCGCAGGTCAGTGACCCCGTCAGCGGGCCCCTCCGTTTAAGTGGAGACACACTGGGAAAATACGCTTCCAGCGTGGACTCTACGCGCGTGCGGCTGAACCGATGGGCCGGCCCAGTTGTGCCTCGGTGCTAAACCCCACCCAGTGCACGCTGCCGCCGCTGGATTGGGCCCATTTCGGTAAATCCCTTTTCTTTTTCTTTTTTTGTGGACTGGTAAAATCCATAGAATATTCGAATTAACTCCAAATTTGATGATTCAAATTTCTAGAGACTATAAATCATGATCTACCTGTTGGTGCAATATGCACATTTTTCCAGAGACTTTTTCTTCACAAACATTTATCAAATCTCGTTTTCCATTTCTGTAATGAACTTTAGAAAATCATAGAGAGCCCATTTTTTATCCAAATTCCATGATTCAAAATCCTAGATGTCTATAAGTTCAAAACTTAGTTTTTCAACATTTTTACTAATACCTTCTGTATCACCTCAAATAATTGTCTATTTGTTCATGTATAGCTAGCTTTGCAAATTCATAGAGAAATCATTTGAACTCCAAATCTAGTGAAACCAACTCCTAGGTGCCTCAAAAATCATTCTCTGTTAGATGGGTGCCTTTTCTCATTTTTCAAAAATATATTTCTGTGCACTTCCTGCAAATCCATAAACCCCTTGATTCCATCATATCAAAATGTTTAGGAATATCCACTGACCCAATTCCAATGAAACCACTCTGGTTAATTTTCATATAACCAGAGATGTCCTAGAAAAGTCAAATTAATATTTTTAGAGCACTTTTATTTTCTACCTTGTTGTGTTGCTTATTGTGATTGTTTCTGACGTTAGTTGACGAAGTAGACGGAGTACTTGGAGAAGGACCAGCACATTTCAAGACTCTGATGAACCAGGCAAGCAGCCCTTTGACCATGATGAACCATTTTACATCATAATAGCATTTTCGTTGCTTCACTGAGTGCATGATATACTTTGAATGGCAACCTTGCTAGGCTTGCCTCCGTTGCATACTCCATTGATACTTGCATTGATCATGACACTACCCTTGCTTAAAGTTGTGTTGGTGGGTTGTAGAAATATGCTATAGTAGATGGCTATGCAATGTGGGTCGGGGTTATGCATGGAAATAAACAAGTGTGGTTTGACATACTTGCAAACAGCCCTAGTGGGTGCCACTGATGCCCCTGGGAGATATTGATGAACTAGGTCACTACTTGGTGGAGAAGTAGTGTACCGAGGTTTGATAGAAGTGTTGTTTACTGAGACGGATTAGATTTAAGATTTTTTCGATTGTCCCAACCTTACATGCACAACCACTCTACCCTTATATGGGAAAGGGCATTATTGATTACCTAGGCCGAAACTACCTTGGAGCCCGCATTACTAGTAACGAGAGAGTCGTTGTTGCGCTCTCTCAGGACAGGGTCGTTCCAGGTAGGGCGGCCATGAATGTTTTCACATGGCACCGGATACACCGTTGGTACCCCGTGCTTGTGGTATGTGATGAATATAGGAGCGAGGCTCCACAATTTTAAGATGTGAAATGTTGGGCACTGGGGTTACTACCAATTGAGTGGACTCTATGTTAGTGCCGTCTAGGGAAAGATACTGATCGGGTGCTTACCCCGGCTACTTGAGGTATCGCGGGTCGTGGATGACACGAAAGTTCCCCGGATCTTGTGGGTAAAGTGTGCAACCTCTACAGAGTGTAAAACTATTCGAATAGCCGTGTCCACGGTCAAGGACACTTGGGTGGTGCTGCTTAGACTATGTCCATATGTTTCTGGAAAACAACACGGTTTGGTAATCTATTGACATGATTCATGAGGACGTCACGTTGAGCTTGAGCATGAGTTGTTCATAGCTCCTTCTCTATGTTGATGTATGTAACCTCCTGATACTTGTTGCAGACACATTCATGTCCTTGACAAATGATGATCATACTTGCATGAGAAAAACTAGCTTTCCGCAAAAATGCCAAATTAGCAGTAGAGCCTTGCATAATTACTCTGTTATCACTCTTGCGTTGCTTGTGAGTACATTCAAAGTACTAATTGGCTTGCCACTGGTTATTTTATTGGCCAGGCATGAAAGACAAGACATATTGAATAGTTCTTTGGTGACGATCGTGCGAGCTAGGAAGCTTTCCTAGTCAGAATGCCTGTAGGGTTAAGGTAGATGGCATGGGTCCAAGTTATTGACGAAGATTTCCGCTACAATGTTATGCTCAAGACTTGACCATAATGGTTGTAATTCATGTAACATGGTATGTGTGGATGTAAGACTCTTGTTATTCAGCTTCTCTGTGTTCAGTGAGCATTGATCTCTAGGATCACTGTACACGTGCATTCGGTGATCACGACTTATTTGTCGGGGTCCCCACAGAGCTGGTATCAGAGCCATCCTGACTGTAGGAAGCCTTAGTTAGCATGGTCGATAGTTGGGGTAAAACTATTTCCAAAAGCTATCACTAATTTTCAAAAACTATCTATACTTCTCTTCCCATGCTCAGTTTATCGAGAGCTAAGAAATACCTTCCTTATTAATCTCTTCCCTTTCAAATTTTTAAATTGTCGCTAGAGTCCTTATGCCCCTGACCACGGATTCCTTGTAATCCTCGTGGATAGCCTAGAAGGAATACACCTTGCCCGACGATCGCCCACCTCTTCAGAACACAAATTTGGTGACACGACGACAAGACAATACCAATAATAGAGATCGTCTCGAGGAATGAGGACATGAAGACCCAGAGGATGGTGACAACTTTGAAATTGCCCCAGAAATATGAGACCTTGGCCTATGACGACCAGGGCATAGTATATGCAAGATCATGATATACATCGCTAGTAGAGCAACTCTGTCCTTATCATTGTTGCATCGGCAACCACTGGTGGATGAGAACCTAGCCATTTGGTCCGCCTCACTATAGTGAGCAGGAAAAACGGTTCTCGGCATCCCCCGCTCTCGGTGACGACACTGGCAACAGTGTGTCCAGCAGATTGGACCTCTACTATGCCTTGTTAGTGTCATTACATAAAGGATTGCCTACCGGGTACACTCGACGCCTTAGTAGGCAAAAGGGATCATCATGATTCAGAAGACAAGAGAAGGCCAAGTCAATACCAGCTACAAGGAGCCACATTCGCCCCATCACTTCAATAGGCGAAAAGTTGTTGAAGAATCTTCAGGCTCAACCTGGATCGTTTCATCGAACAACTACAAGAGACGTAGCGACACCCGAGGAAAACCCAGAAGACTGCATGAGGCACGGAGCAAGGCACAGCTACTAAATTCGAGACCCCTAGGGTAGGATGAGTCGTGTACCCCCTATGCGCAGTCGAGTCCGTATGATGGTTCGAATAGAACCATGATTGTGTGTTGCTTGTTTGTATTTTTTGTGTTTTGATATCAGTCACCCTTTCTGCCCTAGGTAACAAGTACGTGACTATATCACCTTCCTTATATTAATGCTTTTTTTGCCCTTTCGGCACTTGTTGTTTGCACTTGCACTATAGAACCCCCTTTAGGCATCCCCCTCCTCTATTTTACTTTTCCCTCTCATCTCTCTCATCAACTGAAGGCTAGCAAGACAAGATGCACCAAGAATTTCACCTCGGCAGCCAACTAGCAATGAAGACTTTTGCTACAACCTCCACGACCGAGTGCTACCCCATAGAGTTATGGTTGCCCCTCAAGATTTGAAACCCATTCCTAGACCCTTCGAGACTTCACAAGATACCCCAGCTCGAATCCTTAACCATGTGCTTAACCCACATAATTGCAAGAGAACCAACTAAGCATCAGTAACCTTGCTCATCACTGGGTTCCTTATGGAACTAGTGGACATAGTGAATTAGCACATTATCATCCTAAGATAGCACCAAACTAACGATGCCATAGGGAAGACCAATTGAGGATATATCAACAGAGGACAATTGACTTGATGAGTTGATACCAATAACCTTGAGGGATTATCCGAGACACTTCGGTGGATTATAAGGCTTTCATGTTGGTAGATGAACTTGGTGGGATCAGTTTATAGAGTGGCATGACTCTCATTGCCCCTGGGTAAATTGGATTTAGTGGGACAATTATGGTCGCAAGCTAAAAATTCTTGGAAGTATAAGGATTTTACTTAGCCAGGGGATATTGAAAGGAGATAGATGATATTATGATAATGACTTGGGGAAAAGTGAAGAAATTCTCGTTGGACATGAGATTTGGATTTAAGTAGGTGATTCTAGTTGAATATAGATGTTGAGTATGTCTACATGGTTCGGAGTAAATTGGATTTCGACTGATGATCTCGATCATGATACCATGTTTCTCGGTGGACGATAAACTAGGAGATTGGATTAATTGTCGGAGTTGATTTAGGGATCTATATACACCTGACTTTGGAGTTTACTCGACCATGGTAATTTAAATTGGTGGACTGACTATAGCAAGGTAGCCCTTTCAAGTATTTGGGGATTATAAGACATTAGAAGATCATGTGGAACACCATAGACATTGGATTTGTAGAATTAATGAATTATGTAGCTAATGGGCTTTTGGAGTTGATTCATAGGAAAGGAAACTAGATCTTGGAGTGGCATACGACGTGTTTCCTTAGGATAGAGATGCACTAACATGGACCTTGGATCAATAGGATGAGCACTTGGTCCTGTTTTATTCCATCTTGGAAGCTTGTATTCTCTACCCATGGATTTTTAGGGGTAGTCATACATATGAGTTTGGGGATGGTTGACATATATGGTTCTATTAGACCTCCTCGCGGAAGCCATGAGGATATAGAACAATTGGAATCTCAGAAAATGTGCTTAAGGATAAGATGATAAACGTTCACTCGCACACTAGAATCCTTGAAACTCTTAAGCCCCACCACACCACAACATGGTCGGATCATGACCACAGGCTTTGGCTCTAGGATGAGAAGACCTTGACAAATACTCAACCGTGACCACCACCGATACCCCAACCTATACCCTATGTACCACGTGGGCAACTATTCACGGAGTACTCAAACAAGCTGGTTGTCATCGTTATTTGATGGCATACTTGTCCACCCGAAGACGGAAGAAGAACCGTTCAGCTGGTTAGGGGATTTCTGAAGACCGCCATGTCAAGGAGGAACAACCATACCAACCACCATCGTCAAGGAGTGAACTTTCTCGTCGAAGACCAGATTTATCTGCAAGCCACTTCTCTCAAGAGGACCAACCATTTTCATGTCAAGAGAAACTCACACCAAGATTTGTCGGCCTTCTCCACGATCACTGCAAGACGAAGAATAGACGGCTACCAGCTAGAGTTACCACCTGAGTCACCCACTGTGCACAACATTTTTACACACAACACCACTTCAAAAATGTTTCCGACTTTCTAACTAGTCCGGTCTCTACTAGGACATCGATCACCAAGACACCGACCTCCAGCCCGAACTAACCTACTGCAAGAAAGCCATTAGTAACCTGGATCAAGCAGAACATCATACAAAAGCCACACCATCATGTACTTCAAGATCAATGGAGAACCACACGGAAGCAGAAGCAACATGAGGACATGAAGACTACCCCAGATCCAAAATTTCATATTCCTTTCCGCGCCTAGTCTAGGAATCTCGGGGACGAGATTCCTGTAAGGGGGGTAGGTCTGTCACATCCTGATTTTCATGGCACAACACTTAAGCTAATAAATCATGATAAATTGTGGTTTGACAAAAACTTTTGAGTGTTTAGGTCTTTGCTTGATTTCATTTTGTGTGTTGGTTGCAAGTGCTCTAAAAATCAAATAAATCCTCCAACTCTTATACTCCTTCTCCTTCATCCAAAACCTTGCCCAATGATCATGCCATGTGTGTTGGACATAAAAACAATTTCTTGCAAAGATATTTGGCCAAAAAGTATTTTCTAAATTAGGTTTTCCAAAACCCCCTGAATTGAGACTTGAACTACAAGTACTTAATTAAGGGTGTGAAAAATCTTTCAAAAATTATATTTGACTCCTATTAGATATAGGACACCCAGAAACCACAAAAATATAATTTTAAAAGTTATTTTCCTATTTTGTTTAAAGGCTTTTCTTTAGGCAAGAAATGGTCTTTAATAGGTTAAAATTATTTTTAAGCTTCAAAAATATTTGAGAAAAATCTGGGAAACTCAGTGGACATATATTTTCCATATATAAGAGTTTCAGCACATGGTCATGTGCAAAATATTGGACAAAACCTCCCAAAACCATTTCTGCCCATTTCAAGGATTTGAAATATTTCTACAGGAAATATTTTCATAAAAATCCAAGAAAATTGCATCATGTCACAAATGGTCTATTTGGTGATCTTGCCAAGTCTCATGTCATGCAGAAAAGTATAACCCCATGAAACCCTCTCAAAACCATTTCTGTCCTTTTTCAAGTTTGAACAACTTTACATTGTCAAACTTGTCCAAATGCTCTCATACTTGGTCCACATGCTAAAATGGTCTAATTATTAATCTAGACCAAGTGGCACAAGTTGGAGAACAAGTTAACTTGATCAAAGTGCCCCAAAACCCTTCCTGTCCAGAACCAAATTTGAACAACTCTACATCGGCAACCTTCTCCTTTTGATATCAACTTTTGTGGACATATTCAGATCCTAAAATGATAACACTACACCAAGTGGTGCATCAAGGAGAATAGATTTGCATGTCTAAATCTTGGAAAGTCCATTTCTGTTGATTTCTAGGGTTTACAAAAGTTGCATTGGCAGCTCTACCCAGATGGACTCAATCTTGGTGGAACCACTTGTTTTATCATGCCATTTGGCCCTGTCAAGCCTTATGACAAGAGGAGTACATATTCTTGCCCAAATCAACAACAAACACCTTCTGCCATTTTTCTAAAAACGCCAATTTGACCACTTCCACTAATCTCCATGAGTTCTCTTTACTACAACCCCTCCTAGTCCCCCTCTACCTCTGGTGTGCTTCCCTGCCCGAGAGGCAATGATGAAGGGGGGCAGGGATCCACTTTTCTTCTCTGGACAGCACCATTTCCACTCTCTCTCAACTCCCTCTCCCCTCCAGTGCATCCCCAAGGCATCCAATGCCATTGCCACATTGTTTACTCCCCATTGCCGCTGCCAGACGCAAGTGGACACGGCAGAGCGCGTAAAACACGCTCATGCTGGCAAAAGCCTGCTCTGGAGAGCGCTATAGTGGCGTCCGAGCCTTGCCACCATGCTCCCGCCCACCTCGGGCCGCCCAAGTGCGCCAGTCGATGTGCCTCGGCGTCTACATCACGCCAGTGGGCCTCCAACTTGCCCCCGCACCCTCCTCTCGCCCCTGCGACGCGTGCCCGAGCGCCGCCCGCGTCCGCCAGTGGCTGCCCGCGTCCCTGGCCCGCCTCGCGCTCGCTCCTCTCTCCCTCTCTTCTTCCATTGACCTGGACCACGCCCACGAGCACCTCACACATGCCCCAATGCGCCCGTTTGGCCCCTAGCAACGCCTCGGGCCGTGGCCGTGCGCCCCACCTACGGCACCTCCCGGCCGCGCCCATATAGGGCCACCCCGACCCTTCTCTTGTCTCCAACTGCTCTCTCTCCCTCTCGCGCATCCTCTTACCGACTCGCTGCTCTTCCCGTGCTCTCCTTGCACCTCCATGGCACGAGCAGTGCCGCCGGCCGCCGCTTAAATTGTTGGGCCTCAACCCCTCTCTCTTCCAGATGAACACTCCCGCACCCTCTCATCACCACCACCAACTCACCCCGTGCTCCATCTCCTCCTCCTTGTGCCTTCCTCGCCGTGCCGAACCCCGCCATCGCCTGTTCCTGTCGCGCCCGAGAACTTGCTCGCTATGGCGCTCCCCGGCGGAAACTGGGTCCCAGGTGGACGCGGCCCATCCCTCCCGAGCTCGCCGGAGTCCGGGCGGTCGCTGGAGGTGGCCGGAGCCACCGGAGTGGGCGCCGGCAAGCGCTCGGCCCCGCCTCCTCTGCCTCCTCCGTCGCGCGTGGGAGGAGGGAGACGACCCTGCGGGTAGACCCCGCAGGTCAGTGACCCTGTCAGCGGGCCCCTCCGTTTAAGTGGAGACGCACTAGCAAAATAGGCCTCCGGCGTGGACCCTCGGTGCTAAACCCCGCCCGGTGCGCGCTGCTGCCGCTGGATTGGGCCCATTTAGGTAAATCCCTTTTCTTTTTATTTTTCTGTGGACTGGTAAAATCCATAGAATATTCGAATTAACTCCAAATTTGATGATTCAAATTTCTAGTGACTCTATAAATCATCATCTACCTGTTGGTGCAACATGCACATTATTCCAAAGACTGTTTCTTCACAAACATTTATAAAATCTTGTTTTTCCATTTCTGTAATGAACTTTAGAAAATCATAGAGAGCCCATTTTTGATCCAAATTCCATGATTCAAAATCCAAGATATCTGTAAGTTCAAAACTTAGTTTTTCAACATTTTTACTAATACTTTCTGTATCACCTCATATAATGGTCTATTTCTTCATGTATAGCCAACTTTGCAAATTCATAGAGAAATCATTTGAACTCCAAATCTAGTGAAACCAACTCCTAGGTGCCTCAAAAATCATTCTTTGTTAAATGGGTGCATTTTCTCATTTTTCAAAAATATATTTCTGTGCACTTCCTGCAAATCCATAAACCCCTTGATTCCATCATATCAAAATGTTTAGGAATATCCACTGACCCAATTCCAATGAAACCACTCTGGTTAATTTTCATATAACCAGAGATGTCCTAGAAAAGTCAAATTAATATTTTTAGAGCACATTTATTTTCTGCCTTGTTGTGTTGCTTATTGTGATTGTTTCCGACGTTACTTGACGAAGTAGACAGAGTACTTGGAGAAGGACCAAAAGATTTCAAGACTCTGATGAACCAGGCAAGCATCCCTTTGACCATGATGAACCATTTTAGATCATAATAGCATTTTCGTTGCTTCACTGAGTGCATGATATACTTTGAATGGCAACTTTGCTAGGCTTGCCTCCGTTGCATACCCCATTGATACTTGCATTGATCATGACTCTACCCTTGCTTAGAGTTGTGTTGGTGGGTTGTAGAAATATGCTATAGTAGATGCCTACGCAATGTGGGTCCGGGTAATGCATGGAAAAAACAAGTGTGGTTTGACATACTTGCAAACAACCGCAGTGGGTGCCACTGATGCCCCTGGGAGATGATGATGTACTAGGTCACTACTTGGTGGAGAAGTAGTGTACCGAGGTTTGACAAAAGTGTTGTTTATAGAGACGAAATAGATTTAAGATTTGTCGACTGTCCCAACCTTACATGCGCAACCACTCTACCCTTATATGGGAAAGGGCAATATTGATTACCTAGGACGATACTAGCTGGGAGACCGCATTACTAGTAACGGGAGAGTCGTTGTTGCACTCTCTCGGGATGGGGTCGTGCCAGGTAGGGCGGCCATGACTGTTTTCACAGGGCACCGGATACACCGTTGGTACCCCGTGCTTGTGGTATGTGATGAATATGGGAGCGAGGCTCCACAATTTTAAGATTTGAAATGTTGGGCACTGGGGTTGCTACCAATTGAGTGGATGCTATGTTAGTGTCGTCTAGGGAAAGATAGTGATCGGGTGCTTACCCCCGGTACTTGAGGTATAGCGGGTCGTGGATGACACGAAAGTTCCGTGGATCTTGTGGGTAAAGTGTGCAACCTCTGCAGAATGTAAAACTATTCGAATAGCCGAGTCCACAGTCAAGGACAGTTGGGTGGTGCTGCTTAGACTATGTCCATATGTTTCTGGAAAACAACACGGTTTGGTAAATCTGTTGACGTGATTCATGAGGAAGTCACGTTGAGCTTGAGCATGAGTTGTTCATAACTCCTTCTCTATGTTGATGTTTGTAACCTCCTGATACTTGTTGCTGACACATTCATGTCCTTGACAAATGATGATCATACTTTCATGAGAAAAACTAGCTTTCTTCAAAAATGCCAAATTAGCAGTAGAGCCTTGCATAATTACTCTGTTATCACTCTTAGGTTGCTTGTGAGTACATTCAAAGTACTCATTGGCTTGCCACTGGTTATTTTATTGGCCAGGCATGAAAGACAAGACAATTGAAGATTCTTTGGTGACGATCATGCGAGCTAGGACGCTTTCCCAGTCATAATGCCTGTAGGGTTAAGGAAGATGGCATGGGTCCAAGTTATTGACGAAGATTTCCGCTACAATGTTATGCTCAAGACTTGACCATAATGGTTGTAATTCATGTCAGATGGTATGTATGGATGTAAGACTCTTGTTATTCAGCTTCTGTGTGTTCAGTGAGCATTGATATCTGTGATCACTGTACACGTGCATTCGGTGATCACGACTTATGTGTCGGCGTCCCCACAACCACGTGGTTTCCTTGCTCCTCGATATCGGAAAGAATACTTCCGTTCGCCAACATGTGGGACGTCGACCATCCTGGTCCACTTGCCATTCACGCAGAACTCCAAGGGAGAGTCACCCAGGTCATCGCGCCGCAGTAACAATGACTAATGAGCCGTCAAATCACGGGCCCACTTCCCACTTTGAAGTTGCTCGGACGAAGTAACCATCATGACTTCGTTGAATTCCACTTCTTGAAGAAAACTACTGTACCAGCAGTACTGCTAGCTATAGTAGTTACTCCAACAGAGGCCTCCTTTCGTTCATAGGATAGGAATATGAAAATAATAGGAAGTGAGATGACATGCATCTCAATTCCTATAGAGAAAGAGATGGCATTTGATGCTTAGGATAGGAAATTTTCCATTTAGTCTAGGCTAATGTACTGGTAATTTGCTCCAAAAACTACAGTAGTAACTAGTAGTACTGGTACATGCTCGTACTCAGACACAGACACACACACTAACTACTAGTACTACTACTTCTCACATGCTGCCAGACGCCGTCGTTCTCCTTCCCGGCTTTGTCGGTGACACCCCACCGTGCTTGGATCTCCGCCGACCTCTCCGCAGCAGCGCGTGCATCCTTTTCTTTCTTGCGGTGGTGGGCCTCTCTTTTCTTTAGTGCTTTCTAACTTTCCCACCCCCTCTGTGCGGCTTTGGCCGCCTCTTACTCTACTGCCCATTCGGCCTTGGCATCTTCAAATTCCTCCCACATAGTTGTGAGGTCGCGAGCAGCGATGAACTCGGCACGGCGGGATGCCATCGCTTCCCTACCATTTTGTGCGGTCGTGGGCGGCGAGGAACTCGGCGCGACGGGATGCCATCGCCGCCTTACCAGTTAGTGTGCGGCGCTGTGGCATGAACGACGCTTGGTGAGAGCTCTGGGGTGGAGTGGCCGGACAACCGTATAGTGTATTGGTTTGTCTAGAGCTCAAGGACAAAAGATGAAGCAAATTTGGATTCCCCTTCAATCCTGGTCATTTATTACCGAGAAAAATGCATTGGCGGTCATCGAACTTGTCTTGATAGCTCACTTTGATCATTGTATACGAGATATGGTGATTATACGGTCACTGGCTCAGCGTATAGCTCCGTATTTGTCTGGTTGACCAGTCAAACAGTCCGCATGCTCCTCATCAGCTTGTGTTCTTTATCTATCTACGCGGGCCTACCTGTCAATGGAGAAAGAAATACTATAAAAACCAAAATTATGCGTATGTGGGGAATCACATGTCAGTAACCCAAACGCATCTGCAGTTAAGTCACTAAAGCAGCGTCCGCATTCACGCCCGACTAACCTACTCCGGCGCTAGTTGTCCACCTATCTTCTGCGGCTCATTGCCATTCGCCTGCTATATTAACTTGAGCCCCGGCTCCCAGCCATAGCCAAAGACCCACACTTATTCTCCTCCGGTCCCTTCCTTCTGTCCGCACCACTTCAACCATGGCCTCCTGGCGCTCCGAAGCTCTCTGGGACGTACTGTCGCATGAGAAGACGAGGGACATCGGCGGCTCTGCTCCGGGCGCGCTACAAAGCTCTCTTCGACATACTGTCGCAGGAGCAAACGAAGGAGATCGCCGGCACTCCCTCGGCCGCCCTCCGCCGCCACGACCACGAAGCTGGCGCGCGTGTGCGGGGGCAGCCGGCAGCAAGGAAGAGTAGTACACGGTAGGTCGCCGCCACTCTGGTCCCGGGAAGGCCAGCGCTACTCCACTCAGTCGACGCCAAGCTTGGGGGGTAAACATCGGCGGCCGATTAGCCGCTTGACGGCGACGTGGAGGCGAAAATCTTCAGAACCTTGTGCTCCGGAGGAGGAGGTTATCAAGGCGGATGAGGAGGAGGCAAAGGCAATGGCCGGCTTTCTCGGGTTCATGGCCGAACATGGTGGTCGGACGCCGGCGATCGTTTAGATTAGGTTTACAGCAGGTTTTAGTACGGTTTGTGCGAAATATGTAATGAACTTCGTCCAGTTTGTAGGAAAAGATTTCGAAATGTAATGAATTTCATCCGGTTAATCTAAAATTTGCTTTGTTTGCACGAATTTCGTCCGGTTAGTTCATATAGTTGTCGAAAGGTATGCGGGCAGCATCGGATGGCATCCATTAGTGTCCTCGGACAGATGCCGGTGTAAATTTGTGGGCCAGCGCTGGAGATGCCCTAACTATCATGCTATAATTGCTAACAATCCTCCATTATTTGGCAGGGAACAGTTATCCCTCGATCAAAATCAGATCCGCGGTATTTCGCACTCCTCCCGCGTAAGAGTGTAAACTCTTGCTTACATAAAAATGGAGCAAGTGGACGGCATTGTAGCACGTCATATCACTTGAACTAGCCCGCCTAACGAGCGGGAAAGCACCGCCCTCGTCATTTTGTTCTGGATTTCTATTGATCGATCGCGCGAAAATGTTACGCTTTGCAAGTTCTAAAGGAAAAGGCGGCACACTTACGACTCGTACGCGTCACAACCCCGACAGTCCGGCTCGCACGTCGCTCACCAGAGGGGACACGCGTTGTCTTGCAATTTCACTGACATGTGGGACCATAATTGAATAAACCATCGATAGCCGAAACCTAATCGCTCGGCGCGCGTCGGCTGAGAAGAGAGAAACGGGGGAGGGAGAAGAGATCGCGTGCCCGCCGTGCACGGACTCCAAGAAATATATGGTGATAGTGTGAGGTGGGCCATGCTGGAGTCCGGACCGCTTCCGGAGCCCGCTCTCACTGCCCTGGCCCCTCAAGACGCCAGCTGCCCGCCGCATGCATGCATAGCAAGTACTCCTTATGTGGAGGAGAGAGAGGCATTGACAAAGTCAAGGAGTGGGCTCTGCAAGAGCCCGTCTCTACACGTGCTCCTAGGTATAAAAAAATATTTCTAAAAAAGGCATAAAAAACAATTGTGTCTTAAAAAAGAAAGGTAAAAAACATTTGAGAGGAAATAGATAGAGAGAAAGTGAGAAAAAGCTGTAACCTGGGCATTACATGAGGAAGGAGGGAGTGGTGCACATGCCAAGTTCACTGGTCTGCCATGTTTCACACTCCTCCGTCGTAACAGTGGAGATAATAGCTTTCATCAAAAATAAACAATGAATACTCGTTGCTCATCCTTTATATCGGAAAGAATACTATCATTCGCCGACATGTGGGATGTCGACTATCCTGGTCCACCTGCCATGCACAAAATTATATTGGTCTACCCCGATCGTATCGCAGGCCCAACCTTTCCCACTATAAGTTGTTCGAACGAAGAAACCATCATGACTTGAATTCCGCTTCTTCAGGAAAACTTACTGTACGCGCAATACTGCTACCACACACGAAGACTGGACGGCACTGTACCACGTCATATCACTGAAACCCACTAGGCCAAACTAGCCCGCCTAGGTCATTTATTTTGGAACGGAGGGAGTACGTCTCTGCACTGCTATGATTTTGTGTTGCACGTTCTCTGTACTTTCGCTATGATTTTCCTACCCTATGAACCAAATGACGCCTGAATGTATGTCGACTATTGTCTGATTGATCGCTAAGCCTACAATTTTAGGAGCTAGGGCTATTGGTCGATCGACGAGGGATAAGTATAAGCGTACCATGAGCTCATCAGCCCCAACCTTTCTCTTCGGTGAGTGTTTTGCAAGTACTATAGCTCGCACAGTAGCTAGCCTACTAACACCAAGAATCATCAAACAAGCCTTGCTGATATGATAAACAGTTCAAACTTACATCTAAGCATGCCATATATTACATCAAAAGCTGGTGAGGATACATCTGTTTCCATAACTCGGAGAGCGTTCACATGATTCATCGCATGATTCACTATCAAACAAAAGTAGCAAGTTCTACCCACACGGGACAGTGCACTAGCCCTAAGATGATTTGATAACACGCATCGTTCTGCTAATTAAACACAGGGCAATGCAAACTACCCTGAAGGATTAGTGTGACCAACTATTTCCTGTCATCGATCTCTCGGGCAATGACCACAGCACGGACAGCAGCATGGGAATCGATTTCTGGGGCGATGTCCACAGGACTGACCGCGACATCGGAATCCTCTGGGGCGATGTCCACAGGATTGATAGCGGCATCGAAATCGATCTCCGGGGGATGCCAACAGGACGGGCCACGACAACGGAATCATCAAGGACAACCACCGGCACCTGCACAACCCTAACATATTAACAAGCACATTGCAAATAATCAAAAATCACAACTATGGTAATAAGCCATTATTTTTTACCTTGTGCTGCTCACCGGGGGATCTCATCCCTCCGGGGGCCATCTCCTCGTCCCCGATGGGGGCCGTCACCTTGCCAGGGGAATACTGCTTCTCAACGGCGACTATCTCCTCAAACTCGGTCTTGAGCCTCACATAGGTGGCAATCAGAGTTCCTGGGGTAGGCACGGTGGGTCCCTTGCTGTTCTTCCAACTTTCTTTGAGGAGTTCGTCCGCCAACGTCCTCAACTCTTTTGGCCAGTGCTTGTTTCTTGGAGTTCTTCGTCTCCATGGGTTGGCCCGCCAACATGGTCAACTCGCTGGTCGGTGCTCGCTTCCTGGAGATCGCTGTCTCCAGTGGGTGAGTTGTCCGCCGGCAACTCTTTGCCTAGTGCTCCAGGATCCATCAATGAACTGAAAAACAAAAAGCAATCAAAAGGAAACCACAATCGTAATGAAAACAGGAAAATAATAGGATGTGAGAATCGGTCGGTGCTTTGCAAAAAAAAGATTATTGGAATGAAGATATAGCAGCATCACTGATTCGCCCACCTTTCCTTCATCGGTACAGAAGAAAAATGGCAGAAGTGAGTAGCCTGGAGTGAGGTTTTATTCAAGAAAGGGAAGAAAGGGCTTGAACGAGCGTTCCAGTGAAATGATGGTTGCTTCGTCCAGTCCAACTTGGAGGCCACCTTACCACTTCTGGTAAAGGTGTGGGTTTTGTGATATGATGGGTCATGACGGCCACACCGGGGTGATAGGTGAGTCTCGACTGTAGCACCTCGCTGTGATTTGGTGGATGGCACGCGGGCCCGGATGCTTTGAAATGTCCCGCATGTAGATAGAGCGGCTAGTCATATAGGAGTGCTCAATATTGTGCACCGCGACCAAGGCGGAGAGGAAAACGAGAGAACTACGTAATTAATGCATTAGTTTAATTAGGGTAGTTTCGTAAAGTACGAGATACATTCCTCCAATCGCAAAATGCCTTGGTTCATGAGATTTGAGATTTGAGCCCTATAAACCGGAAGAGAGGGAGTACTGCACACGGTGTAGTCTAGTCACTTGTTGAAATCTCTAGAAAGGCAAATACTCCTTTCCGGTTTACAGGTCTATACTACTCCCTTTGTCTAGGTGTGTAAGTCATCTTACGAAAACCAAATAGTCCCAAAACACTTAGGCGCCGTGCATTAACTTTGGCCTTGTTTCTTGTTTGTTGACATGTCAACCAATAAGAGATGAGAGGTGTGCATGCTTTTAATGACTTGCAATGGCTAGTTCATTGCATGCAATGCTATTAATCAGCAAATAAACATTGGTGACCCCAGGAGGAAATGGTGCTAAGCGCGTGAACCTATGCAGAATGAGTATCAACCAATGGATAATGGAGTTTAATTGTTAAACAATAGCAATTTTGTCTCATGCAAGAGCCTGGCTAGTATATGCGTGCTCAAGGAACCGCACCACGCGAGCGTTCGCAACTGCCACGTTCGGGTTGTGCTTGGCTCTTCGCCTCTTCGAGAAGACGAACAATGATGTTACTCCTACTTCTACAGTATCGAATCCACTGCTGCATGTCCGTCCACCTCGTGCGGGAGGGATAGCGTGTAGCGAAAGCTTCTACTTACTGCTCCTGCCTTTGCGACTATGACAGGTGGGCCCAATAGGTGGTTGGCCCTCCTATCATGCAGCCAAAGGCAGGTGCAGTTAAGGCACCGGACCTCAGTCCGCGAGGGAGAGGGCGTTGTAGTAATCAAATTTCTCGGTCTTGTACGAGTTGACGCGACACATCAAAGCATCAGACTCGATATAAGTCTTTTACACATTTCAAATGGGCTACTTCATGTACGACATATTCTGCTTCGTATGTAGTCACTTGTTGCAATCTCTAAAAAGACTTATATTTGGAAACGGAGGGAGTACAACGCATGCATGCATGCATGCCATGACTTTCCTTTTGATACTTGCATGTGTTGATTTGATGCACCTTGCCAAATTTTGACTATAAATTTAACTAACGAATTTTCATGCATGTCACAAAAAATTACGGGGCTATTTGGATCGTGACTATGTTTGTCTTATGTTGCCACATTATTTTTCCCACACTTGCCACACTTGCCTAACCTGAGTTGCTCAAATTGTTAGACACACTTTGGCTTGCCTAAGGGAATCTTGCCACAGTTTTTGTGTCTATGACATGTGGGGTTCATTGCTAATAAAAAAATTCTTGTCTTAGGTGTGGCTAATATAAAAGACTTATATTTAGGAACGTAGGGAGTAGAAAATATAAATAATAATGCATGTTGGGGCAACCCATGTTTCCGCTAATTTTAGCCGTGGGCTTGTTCACAATTTTTACGATGGGGTGGTTGTTCATTTAATGGTGGGACTTGTAGTACCAGACTTGAACAATACAAAGTGCGACCTGGCACACCGAACACCACTTGGAACAAGCGGGTAGCTATCTCAAAAAACAATCAACAACTAAAAAAACCGCGACCTGGCATGTAGTAGTACACAATTTTAAACGGTTGTTTTTATGGAGTGAAAAAGGAAAACTACCCCACTACGTATATATAGGCCGGAGCCTCTGCACTTGCTTGCTAGGGTTGCTCTATTCACACACTCTCATCCTCTCCAGATCTAAACAAGATAGGGGTAGTAACACTGTCTTTCTCCCTTCAAAAAACACTGGCTTTCTATCCTCACCGCTGGTTACAGATCCGGACGTATCCCCCTCCACCGGTGAAGGGGAGGAGGGGCAGCTTTTAGGCCATCGTCGACAGCGAGGGAGGAGACCCACTGCCGGCCACACCTTTATCTCTGGTCGAGCGCCGGCGCGGGAGGTCCTCCTATCCCTTCGTCATTGCCTGTGGGCAGATCCGGCCTCCCGCCGCACACCTATCCACATCCCGACGACCTTCAGGTATATCTTTGTTCGAAACCGCCTTAGCTCTACTTCCCCAGCTCGCTACATCGCTGCATGTGCATCATTTTCTACCTCTCAGCCCCTCTCGATCGGATGGTCCAACGTCACCTATTTTTTTTCTTCTATTGTTAGAGGTAAAGCTACTTCATGGAGTCGAATCTTGTACTCCCTCCGTCCGAAAATACTTGTCATTGAAATGGATGTATCTAGATGTATTTTAATTCTAGACACATCCATTTTGATGACAAGTAATTCCGGACGGAGGGAGTACTTGGTTCAAACAAGAAATAAAGTGGGGGTGGGGGAATTTAGTATGTACATCGGACTTGGTACAAACGGGAAGGAAAGGGGGTGAAAGTAGTACAGACTGGTCATCCAACTGGTCTCTTGGTCGAAAAGGGAAATATAGGTGTAACACTGTACACGGTGGTATGACCAGGACTAGATTTGCTATCCACACATAGGAGTAGGTGGCTAGAGTGAACAAAAATGGGACCAACCCAGATATGTTTCTTGGATGTTTGTTTCTCGAGGCAACAAACTATGAATCACCACTTTATGCCCCTTTTTACGTACATGGTGCTGGACTGCTGGTGCACCCACTATCCCATACCCTTATACCAAGTATTTAGGCTCCGTTCGGAATAAAGGGGCAGAAAACATAGGTCTTGATGAAAATAGAGGAATAGAAAAGGAATGTAGGTATAAAACTATGGAATAGCGAACCGGAGGAAACTCTCAAGAGAATGTGTTCGGATGGACAACGAAATGTACAAATTTGTTTTTTTAGAGTAGCATGCTTGGCAGTATGAGATGCTATTTGTTTATTCAGCTGCACAGTGACTACTCTTGTCCTCACCTCACGTACCACACATAGGTTGATATTTTTATTCCGGCAAACACAGCACAGCAACCTGTCTAACGCATGGCAGCGAGCACCTGCCTCGGGCTTCCGTCCAAAAAATGAGCAGCGCATGGATGTTTCTAATCCTATGGAATCAGTACTACCAGACCAGCTTTCCTATGAAACATTATTCACCTTTTCCGTGTTCCAAACGGTTGGAAGGGAAAGAATGCCGTAGGAATTGTGTTCCTACGAAAATCCTGCACCAAACCTGTGAACCGAATGCAGCCTTAGCTGTTCTTAATCTAATGTCCCCGGTAAAAATCAAGCCATGCCACTGTTATAAGCCATGAAAAGTTTAGCCAAATGTTTTTGCCTGTAATTGTTTGAGACTCTGACTGTTTCCTCTGTGCCTTTTTGTGCAAACAGGGATATCCAATTCACCTGGTTGCTATTGTGACCTTTTGGTGCACTGCACAAAACTCTTCTTAAAAGAAGTGACTTTTGTGCTGTTTAACTGGAATGTTGGAATGGAACAGTTGGTTCATTTTGGTGGAACTGCACAAAGGGAGATCTGTGCTCCAATCCTCATCATCCATATTGGCGCCATAACCCATAACCTTCCTTTAGGTAAGAATGATATTCAATGCATGTGTTCATCTCTATTTTCCGACTGCCATGAGAAAATAATGTTGTTTTTTACTAGTACACTTGTACTCCCTCACTAACAAAACAATTCTGAATTAGAAGGCCAATCATGTACATGGTTTCACCAACTGGTGAGGAGAAAGAGAAACAGAGCATGAAGAGGAAGAAGAAGAAGAATAAACAGTGCCAAGGCGATCTTACTGAAGCCAGAGGCCTCAGTCGAGGCCATTCAAGGGCTCCGGGAATGACTACCTTACATGTGAGATGATCCTCCAGGGAGCCCTTCCACTTCTGTTGTCTCACTTAATTAATTAGGAGTACTTAAGTACCACTAATTTATTACTGCCTAATTTTCCTGTTGGAGTTAAACAAATCTATAGTAGGACCCTATGCTGAATCATGTATGTGTGTTTGTTTGTCTATGGAGGTGAATCATGTGGTGGAGCGGGGAGGGAATATTATTAGTGTCATGACATAATAGTGCTATTGTTTTGCATGTCAATTTATTGCCATTGGTTCAATGAGTCAATGTTTTGCGTATTGTCCATCATGAATTTGATGCTACTGTTTGAGTAATATGCTAATGTCTTCCTATCCTTTCTCACTAAGCTAATGAAGGTTTCACCTTGTTCCTACTTGTGCAAACAGGGATCATGTTGTGCCAATCATACATTTTAGTGGAACTACTCAAGACAATACAATGAACTGTATCATAGCCAGTGCTTTAACTCTGCTGGAAGTTCTTGATAATCTTTCGATATAATCTCATCACTGGTAAACAAGAGTGATTTCAACCATACATTTGAAGTGCACAAAAATATATACTATTGTGTGATTCCAGTGAGTGCTTTATCATCTCTTATGGGACTACATGAATAAGCTTTTTTTCTCAGGTTGGTACGGGCCTAAGGCCTTCATCCATATTAGTTTGCTATCATCTCTATTTGTATCGTGCTACTGTCATGAGAAACTCCTTTATCTTTGCACGTTAAAGTTTTGCAACCTATGATAAATGGCAATGTGAGTGTTGAGTTGAGCTAATTGGCACTGATTAAATAAACCAATACCTCTCTTTAAGCAAGACTACTATGTTGCTAACTTTACCCATTAAGATAATGAGGGTGCTTCTATTTGTTAGTGTATGTTTCATCAACTAGTCCCACTATTACAAAGAATCTCACTCTCTCAATATATGTGCCAACAGGATGCTCGATTTTGGTGGAACTGCACAAAACTTTGGGTGCTTCATTGCCTCGACAGCTTCCGTCCTTTCTGTCACCACTAATCTCCGCTTGCTTTCTTCCTTTCTTCGTCGATCGCTATTTATCTCGCTTCCAAATAAAGGAAATAGTAATTGATATGCTACCTCACACAGGTTGGTACTGGTCTTTATCCTGATTATTGTGCCTTTCATATGTATTGGTAATTTGGTATTGTGCTACTGTTTGCCAATTTCATAAAGGAGTAATTTGGAGCCTGAACTCGCAGGCAAATCATTACATCGGGTGATTTTAGTAGAACTGCACAAAATGATCAGATGGACATGTACTTATGCCGCTGCTAAGTACTCCAAAGTTCACTCAGACAAGCATCGATGTTGACAAGAAGTGCCTATATTCATTCGAGTATCAACCGGCGTCAACCAATTGTTAACCAACCGGCGTTATCGGCACATATGGCAGCGAACTATATGGCATGGAGTCTAAAGATTCCAGACAAGTTGGTTGATGCGGATATTCATCTGGCACTTAATCAGTCTGCACGTCAAGGATGCTCCATTTCAGTTGAACTACACAAAAAATTTGGGTGGTTCATTTTCTCAACCGCCTCCTTTCTCGTCTTCAATGTAGAATTTTGGCGAGATACAGGACCAAGATGAGCCAGTAAACTAGTTGGATGAAAGTAGTGGCCAAGTTGCTCAAACCTCCCTCGGCACGAGGCCACTGTTTGAGGATAAACCTACAAGCAAAGTTCAGATTGTCTGTGCTGCCTCTTATGTACTCGAAAGTTTACTCATACAAGAACTAATTTTAGCAAGAAGTACCTCCGATTGAACACCATTTACGTCTGTACCCTAGGTAATTAAAGTTTGTCCATGGATCATATTGGCTGTGATCTCAATCATTTGTATGCATAAACATACCGAACATGTGTATATCTGAATCTTTTTGTGAATTTGTATGAATATTGTCGTGTGATCTATCAATCATTTGGATGCACAGATATGCTGAGCTTGTGTATATATGAATCTTTTGAGTTGTTGATAGTGAATGTTGGCTATGAATATGAACGTGTCCTGTGAACTTGAGTTTGATATGAATGTTTACCTTTTCTGTTGTATTTGTGTGTGAACTTGTTAGTATGCCAACTGTGGGGTATAAAACGCAGGTCACTTATAGAACTAATGTTGTGTCCAATTTATGTTTTCCCTTCTAACCACATTATATATATTTATATTATTACTATTATCGTATATTTTATAGAGACTTATATATACACTATAAAAACATCCCGCGTGTTATTAACTTATAAAAGTAAATGTTTAAAGAAAGTTGGCAAGGAAAATCCTGGTTGTTTTTGACTCACAGGCAAGGAAAATCCTGGTGATTGCGTACAAAAGCTTGTGAAGATTTTCAGGACCAATTTAATAATAACGCGCTCATTTTTATTTTGAGCAATAACTCGCTAATTTGTTAATTATATATATATATAATGTGCCTCTCCGGTTTATTCTTTGATATTAATTGCTCCTTCTAACATAACAGTATATATATATAGCGAGCCCACCTAATACGTGTATTTCAAGGAAGTGCAAATGGGCTTGGATTTCTTAGAAAATATAAATGGGCCTGATTGACGCAAAATTATTTGTTCACCCAGCCCAGTAATAGGACTGTACATTCTAGAAAACATGGGTTAAATATATGCCACATTTTTGGAGGCTGACATGTGGGCCAATAGGTCGAAGCCTAAGCAGGGCGTTCTCAACTTGGTCAACAAATGATTGTGTCATCCACAGCCATTGGATTTACATCCAACGGCCGGCATGCACCTTCAATCTCTCGTCTTTTCCTCCAGCGTTGGCGGGACCGCCTGGTCCGGCCTCCGGTGTCAGGACCCCGACTCAATGCCACATCGATCTAGCATGTAACACCTCATATCACTTTGCGGCCTCACGCACGGTATTCCCACAGGTGTCGCCTTACCTTTGCGGGACCGCTTAGCCTTTTGGCACACGATATGATAGTTTCGCTAGCATCCATATGATAAGGAGCCCGGCTGACATGGCTAGTCGTAAACCCAAAGTGGCACAAACTTACGAGGACAGGCATCCATGACCCAAAGATCGAACGTGTCGATCATCGGTAGTGAATCCAGTCTGTAGCACTGGGCTAGCAGACTCCGATGAACCGGCTGTAGGCGGGCTAACAGACTCGGTATTCATCGCGTGACATTTCCCGAAGGGACAGATACGAGAACGAAGAAGGACACATACCGGCCAGCCTAAGTGTTCCGGAGCAGTAGCAAGCTACCGGCTCGGTGGTAACACTAGGAGACATTTCCTGGTAAGAGGGGCTACTAAGGATAAACAACTAGATAGTCAGATCCCACACATACCAAGCATTTCAATAACATACACACAATATGCTCGATATGTGCAAATACAACATGGCATCACAACATGACTCTATGACTCAAGTATTTATTCATTAGGCTCCGAGGAGCGAGATATTACAAACATGGGTCTCACGACCCAACATTCAGAGCATACAAGTCAAAGCACAAGCAAGCTAACATGTCCGAGTACGTACATCTACAAATGAAAAAATTTGAGAAGCGACTATCTACTAGATCCTGCCGAGGGCACAAGATCGTAGCTGAGGTAACAAGCTAAACGTCAAAGTCCACGCGAAACTACTAGCGAGACTGAACTCTCTCTGCAAAAACATAAAATAGGCAAACGTGAGTACAAATGTACCCAGCAAGACTTACATCAGAACTAACTACATATGCATCATTATCAACAAAGGGATGGTGGGGTTTAACTGCAGCAAGCCAGCTTTGACTCGGTGGCTATCCTGAACTACTACTGCAAGTAACTCTTTTGAGGTGGCGCACACAAGTCCACATATTCACCATATCAATACACCACTATGGACCCGCTCCCGTCTCCCTACGAGAACGCCATCCATAGCACTCACGCTTATCTTGCGCATTTTAAAGTATCCACTTTCACTTGTCTATGAACTGTACAGGCAACCCAAAAGTCCTTTTCCGCGGACACGGCTATTCGAATAGATGATGAACCCTGCAGGGGTGTACTTCTTCACACACGCTCTCACCACTTACCGCCGTTTACACGACATGTACTCGACAACCTTCAAGCGGAAGCCCAATGAGGGTGTCGGCCACGACCTACCTAAACACTCAAGTCTCTAGTCCAGGTTTATCGCCTATTCGGGTTCCATCCATGAGGAGATCCGGCCGGAGTTTCGCTCACAGCCCCAAACGATGTGTACAGGGTTCCATGACACCAAACGGGCGCCCGGTATACCCGGCCACGTGCCTACCACATCACAGCCCACCCCTCCGGTCAGTGCTGCCCACGGCCTCCAGCATACTACAAACACCAGAAACTACTTGCAACTCCTGGACAGAGGACAAGGGTGATTAAGAAGCCGAGAGGGTCCATTGGTTTCGGGCCCAATGCGTGGTAGTAACTGTATCATGGATCACAAACACACAACTCAGTTCCTGAGGGCGGCTGCAATGAGACAACCCACCATGTACTCCTACATGGCCTCTCACCGCTACCTTTACCAAATCGTGTTCACACACTTTGCTCACACACACAGTAGGGCATGTTCACACACCTCTGATTCACCCCTGATGAATCAGACCTGACTCAACTCTAAGCAATAGCAGGCATGACAAACAAGCATGAATGAGTAGGCACATCAGGGCTCAAACAACTCCTACTCATGCTAGTGGGTTTCATCTATTTACTGTGGCAATGACAGGTCATGCAGAGAATAAAGGGGTTCAGCTACCGCAACAAGTAACAGATGAATCGTTGTTGTCCTAATGCAGTAAAAGAGAGCAGGGGCGAGAGAGTAGGATTGTATCAGAATGAACAAGGGGCTTTTGCTTGCCTGGCACTTCTGAAGATAATATAGTTCTTCACCGGTGTCATCGAACTCGTCGTCGGAACCACGTCTATCGATAGGGGACAAACACCGACAAACAAAGAAGAAGCACAATCAATGCAATGCACAATATGATGCATGATCATGACATGGCAATATGATGTGGTTTGAGCTAATGCAACTAGCAGCAAGTTAAATGAAGTTGGTTTGAACCCTAGGTTCAAATTCAAACTCCACATGAGGCATTTCAAATGCCATTTATTCAAATGGCATTTGTATACAGCAGATTTAAGTTGTTCAAACATGCATGAAAATGGTACAGATGGATAGATTGGAATTTTCTGATCATTTTTCATATATAAATTATTTAATTTGGAGTTACGGTTGAATTTCTATGAATTTTAGAAGTTTTGGCTATTTTCTGGAATTTCCTGTAAAGAATAAATCCAGAAAATGAGTTATTGCGTCAGCATGACGTACTAGTGACGTCAGCAGGTCAACACGCCAGGTCCAGGTCAAACCTGACCAGTGGGACCCATTCGTCAGTGTCTCAGGCTGGTTTAGGTGGATGACAAGTGGGACCGGTCAACGGCCACGTCAGCAAAGTCAATACTGGCGTGTGGGGTCGGTCAACGTGTGACGTGTCCAGGTCAAACTGACCTGTGGGGCCCGTCGGGGTTAGTTTAATCTAAATGCAAACAAAACCCGGTTAGTTAGGGCGTGGGGCCCAGCTGTCATTGTCATAGGGTTAGACTAATAACGTAGTTAGTACTAATCTAATCCGCCATGTCAGCGTCACCGGAACCTCGCCGGCGGCGACCAGAACGACGGCGGCTCGGCTCAGAAACATGCTACAGGCGGCGGTTGGACACGCGGAGACCACCGGGACGTAGCCCGTGCTGTCCCGCATCAAGAGGAGGCGGAGTTGGGCGCGGGGGACGCCGGAATCATGCCGACGACGAGCTTTGGCGGTGGCCGGAGTTCGGGTGGGTGTGGGGCTGGCACTAGGGGCACGTGGGGAGAATCTGGTGCTGGCTGCGGGCTCCTGGAGACGTGTTGAGCGCGGTGGTGTGCTCGGCTTCGAGCTACAACGGCTCCAGCCACGACGGTGACATGGCCGGCGGCGAAGAGCTCTCGGGCTCATTGCGGACGGCAGTTAGAGAGGGAGGTAGAGCACGGAGAGAGGGGGAAACGATGGCGGAGCTCACAGCGGTTGCGGAGGTTGCCTCGGCGTGCTCGGGGAAGCTTGGGAGGCGGTGAATAGTCAGTGACGATCTTCGGTGGCCGACGAGGGAAACGGCGGCGGTGGTGGCGTTGCAGCGCGTCCGGGGCCTCGTGGATCGTCGAGGAGGTCGGGGACGTCGAGACGGAGCTCGCAGGCACGGTGAGGGGTCGGGGGGGAGGCGTTGGACGCGGTGGTGCTCGTCGGCGGCTGCGGGCGTTTTCGGTGGTGCCGCGCGGAGAGAGCAGAGGAAGGGGGAAGGGGTCCAGAGAAAGAGGGGAGAGGTGCAGAAGGGTCGAGGCGGTCCAGGGCGGGGGAGCGGGTCAAGAGGAGCAGCTGCGTGGCTAGCAGGAGGTGGCGCGGCTTGGCTGTGCGCGCGCCACGCGCAACGCCAGTAGGCGCGGGGAAGACGACGCGCGAGGAGATGGGCTGGGCCGGATGGCTGGGCCGGCCAGCTGGGCTACACGGGTGAGGCTAGGTAAGTCTCTCTCTTTCTCTTTTAATTCCTGTTTTCTATTTTCTGCAATTGTTTTGGCTTTATTAAAAATGCTAAAAGCATTATCAAATATCCTGAAAATATTTGTGGGCACTGTTTGGATTATTCCCAACAGCGCTCACTTAAGTTCAGAATTATTTGGACATATAAAATATTTTATAGCATTTATATGACCAAATGCAAATAGTAATGATTTAATCCAATGACCTTATGTGTCCTAGAAAAATGTGAACCCATTTTGTCAGAGGTTTTAACCCAAAACAAAAAGGGTAGACTTTTTAGAAGGGCATTTCAGGTTCATTGAAAATAATTTTAGAAAACCCTAGTTGCTTTCAGGGGGAGTGCTGGGGGTTCTGTCATCCCCATTTCAAGTTCATTTGAAAAATAAACATGATGACATGGATGCAGATGCAACTAATTACAAACAATGATCTAGGGGTGACAACTCACCCCCACTAAACAAGAATCTCGTCCCAAGATTCAAGACGTGAGGTAAGAAGACAAAGGGGACACTAAGTATCACAACTTCATGATCCAACTGTCTTCTCGAGGGTGTTGATCTGTTGACTCAATCGATCTTGACGTCTTTGCTTGCGAGGTCTTCATCCAACATGACGACGACAGAAGGAGACTCTCCAGAAAACGATCTCCTTGAAGATCGAGTATTCAAGATCAACTCATGGCGTGAGAGGTAAGAACATCTCTCGAGCTGAGATACGAAGCATTCATCCAAAAGGATGGAGTGGAACAGATGTTGAAGGTTCACTAGGTAGACAACAATTTCACACTTAAGAAGGTGGTAATCGGTTGTCAACGCAGCGAGGAGTTGAGTTGCCATGATACCTCAACAAGACACCTTAGGGATGGTGACTCGTAGATATATCCCCTTAAGTGGCAAAAAAGAATTACCTTTGATTCAGAGATCATTGAAACTCTTTATACCACCCTAAGGCAAATCACAATCGATCATTTGAAAGAGTCCGAAAGAATGACATTCTCGGGTCAGAATGGATGATGTGGACTACCTTGTTGAAGACAACACAGAGAATGATTTGCTTATCATCGAAAATGTATGGGATCCAAGGTAGGATGCACAATGACGGTGCAAGCTGGGAACAAAAACACAAATGCTGGGAAAGATTCTAGTAACTCGGAAGAAACTCAACAGCAGAGAGTGATTCCACTATTGGAATGGTTATAGTATAACCGAGAAAACTGGGAGCAATCCCAGTTAGTGCCGATGATACCACCTAGAGCTGGCGTGTGCTCTCAAGAACTCAAACATCTCCATATTCATCAAGTTTTACCAATATCTGTGTCAAGGATCCTGGCAACACAACATACTACCATGATGAATACCGGTGGAAGATGCAGATGCAAAGGAAGATAACACCTTCTCAGATTTCACCTTGGCGGGGCCAAAGGAACAAAATTTGGATGATTGACCGATAGACATTTAGCACTCCGCTACTAATGTTCTCCTTGATGTGCTAGCATAATCCATTCATAGATATGGTTTGATATCTAGAACATCAAGTAAAAGGTCGGACTTCGGGAACACAAAAATCCATAAAGGACAACTAGGGAGTAAATCCTACGAAATCCTTATGGGGAGGTGGCCAACTTCCTCCATCAAGATACTACAATAATAGGTCTTTCGGCAGGGTGTGTTGGCCACGACATCCACTTTACCGGTTATCGAGAGACCAATATTATAGTTCTTGGGAAATGTCCCAACCATCATATCTGCCTGAGATTCAGATCTGGTTGGTGTCAGAATATTCCAGACTCATCAAGTCTAGAAAGAAGAATGAAAGTTTGCAACACAAATCGACGAGACGACGTTGCAAGATTCTCGGGAAATGGACTACGGTAGTAAACTCCAAAACATGAGCTGGTTCTTCTACACACATGTGAACACGCTGTCTCAGACAAGCATGACCACGTGGTAGTCTTATAATAAAACACTACTGAGTTCAGGTGGGGAACCATCAACAAGGATATCGAAGTCTTTACGTGCGCTAGACTTATTTTCCTTGAACAAGTCGATCAGTGGCTTGGGGTGCTAGGAACACATATAGAATGGAGGAGGCCAACCTATCAAACCATAGAGTACTTCGCACATATGCGTGACCAACTTGGGATGATTCCAGAGGAAGCAAAAACAAGCTTTCTCGAATTCACATCGGCAACTTACATCAAATGCACGTGAATTAGAGGAAGTCACTCCTTTCATCCGAACATATGCTTCACGAGCTAGCATGAAGTGATGCTTTCAAAAGTTTCCAACACTAGCTTAATACTCAACAAAATTATGAAGAAGACAAGGATGTTGTCGATGGGCTCAACAACAATTCATCCAGGTTTCCATGAGGACGGAGTTCCATAATTATGTGAAGAAGTGATAGCATTGATCAGACCCATAAGATATAATGGTGTATGCTCGAGGATCAACCATGGGTAAGACAATATTAAGAATATCGTTGGTTCTAACTTGATTTGACGATAGCCCACACTCAAATCAAGGTTTGGACGAGACAATAGATTCAACAACCGATCACGAGGAACAATCAATGAAGATATCATCTTTCTTCAACACACCCTCAAAAGGATATCCCTAAAAATGAACTAAGTCAGACAAGCTTTTATGTTCCAACTCTCCAAGTTGTTGTTTAGCTTGACTAACTAGCTCAGGGGTATCCAACACAGATTCTTGGAGAAGGGGTGGTTTACAAGGAAACCAACTTGATCATGAACTCAACATATCGGTCAGGTGACGACCTGGTGATACTTCCGAGAAGATATTCGGAAAATCACGAACCATCGATATATTACTAAGCTCGAGTACAATCTTGCTTTCCAGGGCAAGACGATATAATCAAAAGAGCGAGGGATTGACACAATCCTAACTCATTGATTGAAGAGCGCACCGGGGGATAAGGACTATGTAGCCCAATCAATCTTAGAATGATGATTCAATACTCAACACGCTAAGAATGAGGTTGTTGTCCATTTACTACCAAGCAACGAGTTGCTCGAAGTGTTGATTTCACACATCACAGTACACTTGTCGGCATTCCGGTTACAATAACACGGGAACCGAGGAATGAACAATGATGGCAAGAAGTATTACTGCGTCAAGAATTCATAAAAGGTAGTGCAATTCTCATGACACTCTTGACATAGAGATGGTAACACTCCAAGGTAGAACAGAACAAAAGTTGGATTGGCATTTTGATCTGTGGAATACAACTGCTTTGACCCAATTCTAGAAATGGATATGGTACTGGAGTTTGTTTCTCCTAGTCATTCTGAAATAGAATGGCTTGACGGACCACAAGAGTAATAGGCATCGATAAACGAATGCATGCATACTCTTGACTATCAATTGATAAACAAGGGTTAGAATGCAACTAAAGAGAACAACTCAAAGGAACATATGATTTTCTGAGTTGTGGATGCATAGATTAGTATGTCGAGCGAAGCTCAACATTTCTTCCGGATAACCCATGCAGAAAAGTAGAACTGGCAGAAATGGAGAACTCCTCAAGAGTACTCAGATTGCGATCCTTCGGTTCAGGGAGGAACTTCTGCCATAAGCGGTTCATAGTATTTGGAAGAAGGAAATACCACGGACCTCGAGGACTATCGCAAAGTTACTAATATCCTAAAGGAACGAGCAAAGACTATCAACATGAGGTAAGTAGGGTGAGTCTCGGGTTCAAAAACCCAGAAGTAGAATACCTACTACTAAGTGGCATCACGGGATGCTTTCGAGAATAAAGGCCAGACTCATCACACTGGGAACACATAACATGGCTAAATTACTAGGTGACTCCCTAAAACACCTAGGTTCATAATAATAGCTCCAACATATATGTCAAGGCAATAAATTACCTCAACGCACCGGTTAGTGTGCTAATTCTGCCATAAAGGACATCAGGAACGGAAAGAAAGGATTTGCAAATGCATCAGACTATTTAGAGACCTGGGATGACTCGGACAGCATAACGGCTGTAAATGCTCAAAATGATTTGAGACATCCTGAAAATATGGTGGCATAACCACTTAGTATCACAATATCAAGGTTCTGAGACCAGCTATGAACATACGGAAGTAGTAAAAGCTGAACTGAGATTTGAAACAATCAATTCTATAAGTCTATGGTTTAGTAACACGTCATCCTGATAGATAGATGAGAAGGCCTAGTTCTTAATCCCCGTAGAAGAGAAGAGGATGACTCAGATCAAATGGCCATGAGGTATAAGGAGTAAAAAGAGCCTTACGTTCCATCCCACAATCAATTCCCTTACATAACTAAAGCATTTCTAGACACAACTTCGACCAGTTTGGCTTGGTAATCCTATAGGCGACGAGCTCGATACCAAAGCTGTCGGGACCCGACTCAATGCCACATCGATCTAGCATGTAACACCTCATATCACTTTGCGCCACACGCACGGTATTCCCACCGGTGTCGCCTTACCTTTGCTCGGGACCGTTTGTGCCTTTTGGCACACGATATGATAGTGTCGCTAGCATCCATATGATAAGGAGCCCGGCTGACATGGCTAGTCGTAAACCCAAAGTGGTACAAACTTACACGGACAGCATCCATGACCCGAAGATCGAACGTGTCGGGCCATCATGACGAGTGAATCCACGCTGTAGCACTGGCTAGCAGACTCGTGAACCGGCTGTAGCGGGCTAACAGACTCCGGTATTCATCGCGTGACATTTCCCGAAGAACGGATACACGAGACGAAGAAGGACACATGCCGCCAGCCTAAGTGTTCCGAGCAAGTAGCAAGCTACCGGCTCGGTGGTAACACTAGGAGACATTTCCGTAAGAGGGGCTACTAAGGATAAACAACTAGATAGTCGATCCCACACATACCAAGCATTTCAATAACATACACACAATATGCTCGATATGTGCAAATACAACATGGCATCACAACATGACTCTACGACTCAAGTATTTATTCATTAGGCCCGAGGAGCGAGATATTATAAACATGGGTCTCACGACCCAACATTGAGAGCATACAAGTCAAAGCACAAGCGAAACTAACATGTCCGAGTACGTACATCTACAAATGAAAAAGGCTGAGAAGCGACTATCTACTAGATCTGCGCCGAGGGCACAAGATCATAGCTGAGGTAACAAGCTAAACGTCAAAGTCCACGAAACTACTAGCGAGACCAAGTCTCTCTGCAAAAACATAAAATAGGCAAACGTGAGTACAAATGTACCCAAAGAAGACTTACATCGTAACTAACTACATATGCATCATTATCAACAAAGGGATGGTGGGGTTTAACTGCAGCAAGCCAGCTTTGACTCGGTGGCTATCCTGAACTACTACTGCAAGTAACTCTTTTGAGGTGGCGCACACGAGTCCACATATTCACCATATCAATACACCACTATGGATCCGCTCCCGTCTCCCTACGAGAACGCCATCCATAGCACTCACGCTTATCTTGCGCATTTTAAAGTATCCACTTTCACTTGTCTATGAACTGTACAGGCAACCCAGAAGTCCTTTTCCGCGGACACGACTATTCGAATAGATGATGTTAACCCTGCAGGGGTGTACTTCTTCACACACGCTCTCACCACTTACCGCCGTTTACATGACATGTACTCGGCAACCTTCAAGCGGAAGCCCAACGAGGGTGTCGGCCATGACCTACCTAAACACTCAAGTCTCTAGTCCAGGTTTATCGCCTATTCGGGTTCCATCCATGAGGAGATCTGGCCGGAGTTTCGCTCACAGCCCCAAACGATGTGTACAGGGTTCCGTGACACCAAACGGGTGCCCGGTATACCCGGCCACGTGCCTACCGCATCACAGCCCACCCCTCCGGTCAGCGCTACCCACAGCCTCCAGCATACTACAAACACCAGAAACTACTTGCAACTCTTGGACAGAGGACAAGGGTGATTAAGAAGCCGAGAGGGTCCATTGGTTTCGGGCCCAATGCGTGGTAGTAACTGTATCATGGATCACAAACACAGCACTCAGTTCCTGAGGACGGCTGCAATGAGACAACCCACCATGTACTCCTACATGGCCTCTCACCGTTACCTTTACCAAATCGTGTTCACACACTTTGCTCACACACACAGTAGGACATGTTGACACACCTCTGATTCACCCCCGATGAATCAGGCCTGACTCAAATCTAGGCAATAGCAGGCATGACAAACAAGCATGAATGAGTAGGCACATCAGGGCTCAAACAACTCCTACTCATGCTAGTGGGTTTCATCTATTTATTGTGGCAATGACAGGTCATGCAGAGGATAAAGGGGTTCAGCTACCGCAACAAGTAACAGATGAATCGTTGTTGTCCTAATGCAGTAAAAGAGAGCAGGGGCGAGAGAGTAGGATTGTATCATAATGAACAAGAGGGTTTTGCTTGCCTGGCACATCTGAAGATAATATAGTTCTTCATCGGTGTCATTGAACTCGTCGTCGGAACCACGTCTATCGAGAGGGGACAAATACCGACAAACAAAGAAGAAGCACAATCAATGCAACGCACAATATGATGCATGATCATGACATGGCAATATGATGTGGTTTGAGGTAGCAACTAGCAGCAAGTTAAATGAAGTTGGTTTGAACCCTAGGTTCAAATTCAAACTCCACATGAGGCATTTCAAATGCCATTTATTCAAATTGTTGTATATAGAAGATTTAAGTTGTTCAAACATGCATGAAAATGGTACAGATGGATAGATTGGAATTTTCTGATCATTTTTCATATATAAATTATTTAATTTGGAGTTACGGTTGAATTTCTATGCATTTTAGAAGTTTTGGCTATTTTCTGGAATTTCCTGTAAAGAATAAATCCAGAAAATGAGTTATTGCGTCAGCATGACGTACTAGTGACGTCAGCACATCAACATGCCAGGTCCAGGTCAAACCTGACCAGTGGGACCCATACGTCAGTGTCTCAGGCTGGTTTAGGCGGATGACAAGTGGGACCGGTCAACGGCCACGTCAGCAAAGTCAATACTGGTGTGTGGGGTCGGTCAACGTGTGACGTGTCCAGGTCAAACTGACCTGTGGGGCCCGTCGGGGTTAGTTTAATCTAAACGCAAACAAAACCCGATTAGTTAGGGCGTGGGGCCCAGCTGTCATTGTCATAGGGTTAGACTAATAACGTAGTTAGTACTAATCTAATCCGCCACATCAGCATCACCGGAACCTCGCCGGCGGCGACCAGAACAACGGCGGCTCAGCTCAGAAACGTGCTACAGGCGGCGGTTGGACACGTGGAGACCACTGGGACATAGCCCGTGCTCTCCCGCATCAAGAGGAGGCGGAGTTGGGCGCGGGGGTCGCCGGAATCATGTTGGCGACGAGCTTTGGCGGTGGCCGGAGTTCGGGTGGGTGTGGGGTTGGCACTAGGGGGCACGTGGGGAGAATCTGGTGCTGGCTGCGGGCTCCTGGAGACGTGTTGAGCGCGGTGGTGTGCTCGGCTTCGAGCTACAACGGCTCCAGCCACGACGGTGACATGGCCGGCGGCGAAGAGCTCTCGGGCTCGTTGCGGACGGCAGTTAGAGAGGGAGGTAGAGCACGGAGAGAGGGGGAAACGACAGCAGAGCTCACAGCGGTTGCGGAGGTGGCCTCGGCGTGCTCGGGGAAGCTCAGGAGGCGGTGAATAGTCGGCAACAATCTTGGGTGGCCGACGAGGGAAACGGCGGCGGTGGTGGCGTTGCAGCGCGTCCGGGGCCTCGTGGATCATCGAGGAGGTCGGGGACGTCGAGACGGAGCTCGCAGGCACGGCGAGGGGTCGGTGGGGGGGAGGCGCTGGACGCGGTGGTGCTCGTCGGCGGCTGCGGCCGTTTTCGGCGGTGCCGCGCGGAGAAAGCAGAGGAAGGGGGAAGGGGTCCAGAGAAAGAGGGGAGAGGTGCAGAAGGGTCGAGGCGGTCCAGGGCGGCGTAGCGGGTCGAGAGGAGCAGCTGCGTGGCTAGCAGGAGGTGGCGCTTGGCTGGCTGTCGGTGCAAGGCCACGCCAAGAACGCCAAGAGGCGCGGGAAGACGACGCGCGAGGAGATGGGCTGGGCCAGATGGCTGGGCCGCCAGCTGGGCCGGCCAGCTGGGCTACACGGGTGAGGCCAGGTAAGTCTCTCTCTTTCTCTTTTAATTCCTGTTTTCTATTTTCTGCAATTGTTTTGGCTTTATTAAAAATGCCAAAAGCATTATCAAAAATCCTGAAAATATTTGTGGGCACTGTTTGGATTATTCCCAACAACCCTCACTTAAGTTCAGAATTATTTGGACATATAAAATATTTTATAGCATTTATATGACCGAATGCAAATAGTAATGATTTAATCCAATGACCTTATGTGTCCTAGAAAAATGTGAACCCATTTTGTCAGAGGTTTTAACCCAAAACAAAAAGGGTAGACTTTTTAGAAGGGCATTTCAGGTTCATTGAAAATAATTTTAGAAAACCCTAGTTGTTTTCAGGGGATGTGCTGGGGGATCTGTCATCCCCATTTCAAGTTCATTTGAAAAATAAACATGATGACATGGATGCAGATGCAACTAATTACAAACAATGATCTAGGGATGTGACATCCGGCGGCTAGCGGCTCTGCTTAGCACGCATCACCGCAAAGCGCTACCCCACCGCCAACCAGGCTATCCCTCCACCCCTTGACAACTCATGTTATTCTCCACAGACTACAGCCCCACGCCGCAACAGAACCAGTTATAACCCTTCTCCTCATTTCAATCTGCGACTCCACTGCCGCGTTTTCCCATCTCCGAGTCGTTCCCGTCCGGGGCCTCGCTGTCGTCCACCGCCTCATTGCGCTCGGTGCGGCATGGTCAACAAACGAGAGTCATCAGAAGAGGAATGTACGTGGAGAGCGTGACGGCTAGGACCCACGAGGTCCATGGTCGCACGCAAGGAAAGTTCCTCCTTATTAAGCTGAAAAATGTTTCCTCCACCTGACAGCTGGGACCCACCGGTTGTATCTTTGCATGGAAGGATGTGCCTCCTTGTTTTGTGAAAAAAAATTATTCATCCCGTTGACAACTGGGACCCGTTAGATTTGGTGACTGACTTGTGGGCCTACTAAGCAGACGTGTACGCACGGCTTTGTCAACTTAATCAACAAATGATTCTAGCAGCTGGACCGTTGGATGTCAATCCAACAGCCGTGTTCTTCTTCAACCTCTGTTTTGCTCCTGCCTCCGTGTATGGCACCGCTGCTGTGCTACCACGCACCCGAACCAATGAAGTTTCACACTCCTCTCCATCTGCGACTCCACTGCCCCGTCTTCCCCATCTCCGGGTCGTTCCAGTCTGGGTGTGCTCGGCACGGCGTGGTCAACATGGTCAATAACCAAGAGTCTTCGGAAGATGACTATACGTGAGCGGCTGACAATGGGGACGCACCACGCCCATGGATGCATGCATGCAACAGAACGCGGAGAGGTCAACATGGTCAAGGAACGACTTCCATCGGAAGTATACTGTACGTGGAGAGTCTCAGCTGGGTCCACGGCCGCAGCAAGTAAGTGCCTCCTTATTACACGGAAAATAATGTTTCTCCAATCGACAAATAGGGACCCACCGACGGGCCAGCGATTTTGTGAAAAAATGTTGCCTCGATCGCTGGGACCCACCGACGGGCCATCGATTTCGCTAAAAACATTCTCCCATTGTCACCGGACCCACCGGAAGTGCCTCCTTATTACACAAAAAATGAATACTCCCCGCTAGTCTGCGACCCACCTTGGTGGGAGGCTGACTTAGGGCCTACTAAGTTAGCGGGACGAAGGGCTTTGTCAACTTAGTCAATATGAACGATTCTAGCTCCAAAGGACCGTCGACGCCCATCCAACGGCCAGAGTGCTTCTTCAACCTCTGGTCTTCTTGCTCCACCGCCCAAAGTAGCGCCGGTCGTGCAAGATGCTCCTCGCCTCCCGGGCGGGTTGTGTTGCCATGGAGGCCTCACCGCCTCTACTATTCCCACCGCTGGCCAGGCTCTGCGGCGATGGCAGCCTCACACCGCAGCCGAACCAGCAAACCCTCTTACTCCTCTCCGCGCGGGCTTCCACTGTCGCGTCTTCCCCGGCTCCGCGTCGTCCCCTTCCTAGGCCTTGCCGGTTTCCACCGCCGTGGTGCTCTCCACGCGGTGTGGTCAATGTGGTCAAGGGACGACTTCCATCGGAAGAGTACTCTACGTGGAGAGGCTGAGAGCTGGGTCCATGGCCACAACCCAGTTTTTCTGTCATTTGCCAAGTAAGTCACTTAGTCAGGACTGTTGGGCTGCAAATCTTTCAAGACGGGGAGAGCTTTCATTCGGCTGGTCGAGAAAATGGCCCATCAGTAATGAGAAATGGGTTGTACATTTTTAAAACACATCAAACCGGCAATTAGTTTCAAATATCATTTTTTTTCATTTTGAGATTTTAAATTACATTAATTTTTATGCGTGGAGAATTTGTTGGATTTTATATTGATATACATTTATTTTTAAAATCAGTTTGAATGTGAGTCGAAATTTCGGGATTAAAAACAGTTCGGATCGCACCGAAACATGCAAAATTTCATATAATTTTTTAACCGTGGCCACAATATGGGCTGTAATGCTAACAAAAAGAATATGGGCTAAAAAACCTTAAGAATTAGCAAATGGGCTGTAAATTATTAGAAATAATGGTAGATGGGTTGCATGCTGTTTTCCACAGATTTGAGGCTTTCGTAAAAAAAGGCTGATGCACAAGCAGTGACTGTTCGATGTCCATCCAACGGCCGTCATGCTTCTTCAATCGCTGCTCTTCCTGCTCCAGCCGCTCAAACAAGCGCCAGCGGGACTGCCTGCTCCCTCCTTCCCACGGCCGGCTATACTGCCGCGCAGGCCTCACCGCCCCACCGTACTCCCATCACTGGCCTAGCCATCCCTCTACTCACCCACACCAGCTGTTATCCTCAGGCGACGGCAGACGAACCAGTAAACCCTCATACAGTTGTACTCCCCTCCGCGTGGGAAACAACTGCTGAGTCTTCCCTACCTCCATGTCGTTCCCTTCCTAGGCCTCGCCGTCATCCACCGCCCTGGTGCTCTCGGTGCAGCCTAGTCAATGTGGTCAACGACCGACATGCATCTGAAGTGGACTATACGTGGAGAGGCTGACAGCTGGGTCCACGGCCGCACGCAAGGAAATGCCTCCTTATTACACAAAAAATAATGATTCCTCCACCTGACATCTGGGACCCACCGAAAGGGCCTCTGTATTTGGTGAAAAGAACGTTATCGTCGCTGATAGCTTGGACCCACTGATACGTCATTTTGCATCATGCTTTTATATCAATATTTATTGCATTATGGGCTGTTATTACACATTATATCTCAACACTTATGGCTATTCTCTCTTATTTTACAAGGTTTACCATGAAGAGGGGAATGCCGCAGCTTGGAATTCGGCCGAAAAGGAGCAAACATTGGAAACCTATTATGCACAACTCCAAAAGTCCTGAGACTCCACGAAACAACTTTTTGGAATTAATAATAATCTATGGGCGAAAGAAATAGGCCAGGGGGCCACACCCTGTCTAGGAGACAGGGGCACCCCCCTAGGGCGCGGCCCCCTATCTCCGGGCCCCCTGGTGGGCCTTCGGCGTCCATCTTCTACTATATCATCACTTTTCCCGGAAAAAAATCATGGGTAAGCTTACGGATTTAAACTCCGCCACCACGAGGCGGAACCTTGGCGGAATCAATCTAGGGCTCATGCGGAGCTGTTCGCCAGTGACATTTCCTCCGTGAGAGGGAAATCATCACCAACATCATCACCAACGATCCTCTCATCGGAGGGGTCAATCTCCATCAACATCTTCACCAAAGACCATCTCCTCTCAAAACCCTAGTTCATCTCTTGTATCAAAACCACAAATTGGTACGTGTGGGTTGCTAGAAGTGTTGATTACTCCTTGTAGTTGATGCTATTTGGTTTACTTGGTGGAAGATCATATGTTCAGATCCTTTATGCATATTATTACTCCTCTGATTATGAACATCAATATGCTTTGTGAGTAGTTACGTTTGTCCCTGAGGACATGGGTGAAGTCTTGCTATTAGTAGTCATGTGAATTTGGTATTCGTTCGATATTTTGATGAGATGTATGTTGTCTTTCCTCTAGTGGTGTTATGTGAACGTCGACTACATGACACTTCACCATTATTTGGGCCTAGAGGAAGGCATAGGGAAGTAATAAGTAGATGATGGATCGCTAGAGTGAGAGAAGCTTAAATCCTAGTTTATGCGTTGCTTCGTTAGGGGTTGATATGGACCCATATGTTTAATGTTGTGGTTAGGTTTACCTTAATACTCCTTTTTGTAGTTGCGGATGCTTGCAATAGGGTTAATCAAAAGTGGGATGCTTGTCCATGTTAGGGCAGTACCCAAGTACCGGTCCATCCACATATCAAATTATCAAAGTACCGAACGCGAATCTTATGAACGTGATGAAAACTAGCTTGATGATAATTCCCAATGTGTCCTTAGGAGCTCCTTCTTCATTATTAGAATTTGTCCAGGCTTACCCTTTGCTACATAAAGAATTGGGCCACCTTGCTGCACTTTATTTACTCTATTTACTTTTTGCTCCTTACTATTTATCTTATCACGAAACTATCTATCACCTACTATTTCAGTGCTTGCAGAGAAAACCTTACTGGAAACTGCTTATCATTTCCTTCTGCTCTTCATTGGGTTCGACACTCTTACTTATCGAAAGGACTACGATAGATCCCCTATACTTGTGGGTCATCACCCACCAGCTATATCTTCGCACGCAAGGAAGTGCCTCCTTATTACACAAAAAAATTAATACTCCCCCTACTAGCTGGGACCCAGTATATTGGCAGGCTGACTTGTGGGTCTACTAAGTTGACGGGGACGGAGGGCTTTGTCAACTTAGTCAATACTCCAAAGGACTGCAGACGATGTCCATCAAACGGCCGTAGTGCTTCTTCAACCTCGGTTCGCTTCTCCAGCCGCCCAAAGCAGCCGGTCGTGTCAAGATGCTCGTGCATCCCGTGGTCGGCCAGTGATACCACGGAGGCCTCACCGCCTCTACTACTCCCATCGCTAGCCGTGCCATCCTCTACTCACCCACACCCCCGTTATTCTCAAGGTGATGGCAGCCTCACACCGCAGCCAAACCAGTGAACCTCGACTCTCTTCGCGGGCATCGACCATCGCGTTTTTCCCGCTCCGCCGCCCCTTCCTAGGCCTCGCCGCCGCCCACCGCCGCGGTGCTCTTGGCGCGGCGTGGTCAATGTGGTCAACGAATCGACTTCCATCGGAAGAGTATCAGTGCGTGGAGAGGTCGACACTGGGTCCACGGCGCCGCAAGGAAGTGCCTCCTTATTACGCGCAAAATAATTATTCCTCCACCTGACAGCTGGGACCCACCGGAGGGGCCACCGTATTTCGTGAAAAAACATTTCCCCCTGACTGCTGGGACCCACCAGCTACAACTTCGCATGCAAGGAAGTGCGTCCGGGCAAAAAAACAAAAGATTAGCCCCCCTGACTGCTGGGACCCACCAGCTACACCTTCGCACGCAAGGAAGTGTGTCCGGGCAAAAAAAATATTCGCCCCCCTGACTGCTGGGACCCACTAGCTACATCTTCGCACGCAAGAAAGTGCGTCCGAGCAAAAAAACGATTCGCCCCCCTCACTGCTGGGACCCACCAGCTACATCTTGGCACGCAAGGAAGTGTCGGACAGTCGGGACCCACCTGGTCGAAGCGTACGTAGCGTTGTCATTCTGGTCGCGAACGTGTACGTACATATATACTGGTCGATGTAGAGGCGCGCACATGTCGTAGTAGAGGCGCGCACGTATCATGTACACGTACGTACAGTGGCTAGGGTGCAAGAAAGAAAGTACGGCCACGTATGTGTACATACGGGCAGGGTCTCGAACGCCTACTTGCTCATACATACGGCCAGGGCTCGTGTACATGGCTGGGTCGGAACGGAGAAACAACATCGTCGTCGTGTTCATGGGGAGGCAACAAAATGCGTCGTGTTCATGGGGAGGCAACAGAAGTGTCGTGTTCACCGGGAGGCAACGGAACGCGTGGGAGCCAACCGGCTGGGGCAGAACGGAATGCATGGTCGTGTTCGTCGGGAGGGCTTGAATGGAACAGGCGACGAAAACGAGGCCTAGCATACCGCACAATGGAGGAAACAGACCTCCTACGTCTGGAACGGTGTCCTGTTGATCGGGAGGGGTGCGGCGTACCGCAAAACGGAGGACACGGACCTCCTACGGTTGAAATGGGGGTCGTGTTGATCGGGAGGGGTGTGGCGTACCGCAAAACGGATGAAACAGACCTCTGACGGTCGAAACGGGGGTCCTATTGAACGGGAGGGCTATGGCGTACCGCAAAACAGACGAAACGGACTTGTGTTGGAACGCTATGGTCGAAATAGGGGTCCTGTTCATCAGGAGGGGTGTGGCGTACCGCAAAAACGGGGCTACATGGGATACTGTTCATCTCCACCATCGACCCCCTCCAGCCTCCACGGGCTGCCGTCGACCTCCTCCAGCCTCCATGGGCTCCTGTTCATCCAGCCTCCACCATGCGCTACTCCACCGCCATCGCTCAACCACCCTCCACGGGCACCCTCCACCGCTTCATCGCTCATCCAGCCTCCACACCACGGGTCCTGCTCAACCACCCTCCACGGCCACCCTCCACCTTCTACTGCTCATCCAGCCCTCCACACCACGGGTCCTGTTCATCTAGAGACAACACCACCGCCACCGCTCATCCAACCCCCCGCAACGCCACCGCTCATCCCAGAGGCCGGAAATACTAAGCCTACTAAAGGCACGAAAATAGAGCATCGATCGGCTTCAGTTAGCAGCAGTAGCGAAGGAATCGCTCGATCGGGTTTAGTTAATAGCCGTCGATCGATTGCTCGGTTCAAGAACGCGATCCGCAAAGGCAATCACTGGTTCGGGCGAGCCCAACACCTTGCTCGGGTTCAAGAAGAGCCAACGCCGCACACACACACGCACGTATGAGAGAAAGCGCATCGCCGCCCCGACCTCCCACCGTAATCGAACTCCCAAATTTTCCTCCCCTCGCTTCTACAATGGTTTTATCCGACATGGACGGCCCAAAGAATGTCATGCAAGCTGCGCCTCCGCCCGCCCAGACGAAAAAGCCCATTTTCTCATCATGATTTTTGTCATAGAAGTAGGAGCTCACCACATCTATGATGATACCGGTTTTGTCACAATTATCATCATAGAAGTGTCATATGTATGACAGGAAAAAAATTCGTTCGTCCCAAAATGTCACGGATGTGTCTTTTTTTTGTAGTGGCATCATTAAAATCATCATGCCTAGCTGAAAGGCATTAAAGAAAAACGCTCTTTGGGAGACAATACAATATCTCTACCTACTTTTTTTGTGTGTTCACATGATTAATATACTATGGTATTCATTGTTTATAGCTTTCGTTTCAATAAAGTACCAAGTAAAGCCTTTGTAATATTATGGATGATAGTTGACT
This sequence comes from Aegilops speltoides, assembly GCA_021437245.1. Classification (NCBI taxonomy): domain Eukaryota; kingdom Viridiplantae; phylum Streptophyta; class Magnoliopsida; order Poales; family Poaceae; genus Aegilops; species Aegilops speltoides. The sequence goes on along the minus strand of CM038146.1, from coordinate 303,004,875 downwards.
TGATTCTGTACAAAAACAGAAACTTTTGCGCCCTGTAGTAGAATTGTTCAGACTCACTGGAGCATCAAAAAATTCTGAGTTTTTGCACATCATTGATATACAAATTCACTATGTTGTCCTAATTTTCACAATTTTGGGAGTTACAGAAGTATGGTCATTGTTCATATCATTACAGGTTATTCTGTTTCTCACAGATTCTGTTCTCAGTGCATAGTTTCTCGTTTTCTAGTTTCTGTGGCTTATATTGGTCAATATATATTGTAGAAATTGTAGGGTATAGTAGGCATTGTGTGCAAACAATTATCAATCTTGTCTTTGATGGTACAAAAGTGAATGCTTTTCTCTTTATCATACTAAACTATCTCACGAAGTTCCGTTAAGTTTTGTGTGATTGAAGTTTTCAAGTTTTGGGTGAGTATCGATATGAGGAGAATAGGGAGTTGCAAGATCCTAAGCTTGGGGATGCCCAAGGCACCCCAAGGTAATATTCAAGGAACACCCAAGCAACTAAACTATGATATGTGTTTTGCTTGGAGTGTCATTTTATTTTGTTGAGATTTGCTTGATGTTATTTATAATAATGTTTTGTATCTTTTATTTCAATAAAAATGTCAATTACAACCTTTACCATGCTTATTTTGCAAGCCTATATGTTGATGTTTGAAAACAGAAAGTTTTCTATCATTGTCTGAATTCTTCAGAAAAGTCAGAACATGATAAAATCTTGAAATTTTTACACAATGGCTTCTGAAGCGGTACTTCGCATGGACGATGACAGAGATCGCGATGTCACCAGACTCCTAACGATGCCGGTAGTAGTGGTGTCATGTACTCGTCGTCGTGTGCTTGTCGCTAGTCAACCTGGCAGTCGGGTCGGGTAAGGCCGGGTCAAGCTTTCTCAGACCCATGCCCGAATATTATATGGGTGCACTGGCTGCCAACGACCCTACCCATGGGCAGAGAACAAGACCCATGCCCGGACCCGACAGGAGACCCGACCCAATAGGGCACCCATCGGGTCTAGTAATAGTTTAATTTATTTTTTAAATTAACGAACTACCTGCACGTCTTGTGCTTGGCTGACCGTTGCTTTTTCCCTCTGCCAAGGCCTTTCCTAGCCCTCTTTATAGAGAAGCTCATCCAACCCTGCGCTCCAGCAAGCGAGGTGGTACTAAACTAGCTCCTTCCATGCTCATTTCGCTGCCATGCACGCACAGCACATTACACATGCATGACTTGCAACCATTGGAGGCCCAATAGGCCGAAATACCCTACCATTTCTTAGTTGACTCAGCAATGGGCCTTATCATTCTGGATTGATCAACAACAAAAAAATGGTAGAGCAAACATACGTGTGCATGCTCCCATCGGTACTGGTAGCATTCACTAGAAAAATGCTACTACCAGCGTTAATTAGTGTATCTCCAGAAAAACTTCTGCACTTCATATAAAATAAAAAATATATTTTAATCACTAGTATTAATCGGGTGACCCATCTGGCTATCCATGGGTAGAACCTTGTGCCCATACCCTACCCATGACTAATCGGGTTACCCATCGGGCTCACCCATGGGTTAACATGATGACCCATACCCTACCCATTAGGGTCGGGTGCCCATGGGCGCGGCCGCCCATGGGTCAGATTGCCGGGTTGAGTCGCTAGGGTGGCGTGGCGACGAGGTGGATGCGCTTGGGGATTGACAACCCCATTTGCTGCACCGTCTTGGATAACTTGCCCTAGGGATGGAGCGGGCCCTATAGCCACACCCGCAGCAGGGGCAGCTAGAAGGTCGTGATTCGCTGTTGTTGTGCCCTTTGGTGAGGTGGAGAGGCGGAGATGGAACATTCTCCACATCTGCACCTTGTGGAGAAAGGCTGCTAGGGTGTTGTTGATGTTGCCCTCCTCTGGTGCCTCCTGCTTCCCCTTCGGCCGCAGGGGGGACGGTCATGGCGCCGTATGAGCATGTCATGTTACCCGTGGCGTCCACGTCCCCATGTGCCCCCGTAGCCCCCATGCCACCAGCGGCTACATGCGAGGGGGTCTTCGAGGTGGACGGGTGAGCTGAAGCGCCGAACCTTTTTTTGGGCGCCATGGATGATGAAGCCGTCGATGAAGAGGACGATGCTAAAGATTGACGCGCTGCTCACAACCTCGGGGTTCGCCCAAGCACCTCCCCCAACCTAGCGCGCGAAAGATGTTTTGGAAAAACACGAACACCTATGGGGCCATCGGCCCCTTTGTGATTCGGCAAGGCCGTAGAACAACACGATAGCAACAACTCAGGCAGTTTTTACCTAGGTTTGGGCGGCCACTAGGCATAAAACCCTACTCCTGCTTTGGTGGATTGATGAGGGGACCATAGTGGAGATGCAGCGCTCAAGCCCGGCAAGATCGCCGAGGGCAGCTACATGCGTATGAGTGTAGAATGGTCCGAATCCTTTCTAAGGTTGCCTCGGTCCTCATTTTATAGGTCAAGTGGTCACCACAATGGCATACTGGTCATTACGCACTGATAAGATAGCAAACAGTGCTATCATACCTAACTCTGCAAACCGGATAGGGTGCATTAAATGCATTGCTTAGTTTCACGTCATGGGAGCAGCCCCGCAACCCTTGTCGCGCTACTTTAGCTGTCCCTCGCCCTGTCTACCTGACACGCCTCAGGACGGGTGTCATGCAGGGTGAATCTTCTCCTCAAATGGGTGCCACGTGCCAAAGGACAGCCACTTAATCACTTGGAGGATTGACACCTCACTAATAAGTGTATTGAGTCGCTGTGTGGTGGAGCGGTGGTACCTTGGCGGGGTTGGCGTCCCCGGAAAGCCTGCTTGGGGAGTCTTGGGACTTGTCTTTGGTGTGGCCTAGACATGATCGGTCTCGCCTGCCTGGCAAGGGAGGTTTTTCCTTAGTGATATCTTGCTCCTTTGGCTTGTCTTGGTCTTCTTGATCCGCCCTTTGATTCCTCAAAGAGCTATCTCTTCTCCTTTGCCTTGACTTGGATGCTATAAACTTCCCCTCGAGCCTGTGCACAGTCTGCGGGCAACATACACTAGGGTTTGTTGCACTGACATAGAGGGAAGCAGGGATTTGCAGAGGTGCCAGAGCTTAAAGCTTAAAATAGAGATGAATAAAATTTTCGGACGTATGCCTTTCCTGTCAATTGCACGACCGAGAGTTTTCAATATCTTCCTAGCTAAACACATTAGTGGTGGTTCCCAAGAGGAACAAAACAGTTTACTACCCCTCAGCCAACAAACACAAGCCATGGCTAGCCGAATCCTCGGGTTCATTATTTTGTGATTTGATCATAGGACTGTGCATCCTAAATACATGCCCCTCTCGTGTAAGGACAAGTGAATAAACACTTATCAAGGAAATAACCCACTTAGCATGGAATATACTGAAAACGCCTCCTGTCGCTCCATGAGCGGTATGAGAACACAAAATAAATGTTTATTTGAATATTTAGAGGTGGCACATGCAAATTTACTTGGAACGACAAAGTTATACCGTATATAGGTAGATATAGTTGACTCATCTGGAACAACTTTGGGTTTAAGGATTTGGATGCACAAGCAATATTCCCACTTAGTACAGGCGAAGGCTAGCAAATAGATTGAGAAGCAACGCCTAGAGAGCAAAAACGGTCATAAACATGGATTGAGAACAATTAACATCGAATACGAGCATGAGTAGGATATCAAACACCATGAACATAAATACCGTGGATGCTAGGATGGTTTTGAATCAATTACATGTGTGAACATGTGCCAAGTTAAGCCACTTGAATCATTCAGAGTGAGATACCATACTATCATACTACATCATAACCATTTTAATGAATGTCGACACATAAGATAAATCATTATCCACTCTTAGATATTTAAGCATGGCATGAACAACTATAATCTCTAATTGTCCTCCTAAACATGTTTACTCATAAAAAGGTGAATCACGAATGATGAGCTAAACATATTTACAAAAACAAAACAAGAGGAGCTCATACCAGCTTTCCATCACCTCAATCACTTCATCGAATCATCATCATTATGGCCTTTCACTTGCACGACCAAATGATATGAAAATAATAGTAGTGCAAGTGGGCCGTGGACTAAGCTGTAATTTGTGAACATTTTATTCAAAGGAGAAGACAAAGTAATATGGGCAGTTTGTTAGATCATCAATAATGCATATGAGAGCCACTGGACAATTTCATCATGGTCTTCTTCTTATGACAACTCAAAGAAAAGAAAACAATTTCAGAGAAACACACTGAAATATTTGGAGTTTTTGTTTTTTTCTTGAAGAAATCAAAGGAAGAATGAAAAATGAGAAAAACTATTTGCATGGGAAAGCTCTCAACAAACAACAGAAGAATGAGAAATCTTTTTGGATTTTACTTTACTACTTCGAATTAACTAAACAAGAAAGAAAAACCAAAAAGAAACAAGATTTCTTTTTGGATTTTCAAAGTTTCTCAAACACACAAGAAGTAAGTAGAAATTAAACTAACATGCATATACAATGAAAAAGGATGAACACCAACAACTGGAATGCATGTAATGTCAGTGATAAATACGAACTCCCCCAAGCTTAGGCTTTTGGCCTAAGTTGGTCTACAGCCATGGGTCGAAGTATCCTTCTCCGGGATAGTGTTGAGGCTCTTAGGGGTCCCACTGATGAACGGGATCCTAAGGATCCCATTGGGAAACATGCTCTTCGGCCACCTCAGACATAGGTGCCGGCTCAGGTGTTGGCGGTTGTTGCAGGCCCCAATAGGCATAAATATCATCCGACATAATAGTGTACCTGCCTGAAAAGAGATCGAACAAGGAAGGTCGAGGCAGGGTGATAGTATCACGGGTGTTCTGACTGAACACCAGGTTCTACCGAAATCATGGCGTGCCACCGCCAATAAAGTCATGCCCAACCATGCTAGTGTAATCAAGGTGCCTAATAGGTAAAAGTTTCTCCTCAACCTAATCGTGCCTAATAGGAATCCCAAAATGTTTAGTGAGGCGAGAAGCAGAAATCACCCTAAGTAACTCCCTTTGAGCGGTTAGTGTGTAACCATCGAGCAATCATAGCACCCAAACTAAAAGTTATATAGCTGTAAAGAGCATGGCGCAAAATAGCAAGGTCAGGCCAGCTAAGTGATCCACTCTCCCACCGTCCAATCAAACACCTCCCTGTAAATAATGAGTAGTAACACAAAACATGAAAATGTAAGCTCGCGAACCTAGCCTCTGAAACTATTCTACAATCCCACACAGTAAGTTTGGATATGAAATCCGCAATGTCATGAGGATGTGGCTCTATAGGGCTGCCCTCAGATGGTATCACAAAACTCATCAACTATCATATCCCATGGAATATCACATAAGTTGAATGTAACAGCGGGTGGCTCTATCCTAGAGTGGAAATGAAAACTTTGTACGAAAGTATTTGTGAGGAGAAGGTACTGATCACACCTATCTTCAAGAAAGGGGAGGATGTTGGCATTGTTCACCAAGTGATAAAAGTCGTCAAAAACTTCCGCATCCCTAAAAATGTGTTGCACGACCATTCACACAGCCGCACCTCAGCTGCAAGAGGAAGGTGGTATTTGGGCTTCAGAGCCTCCTTAGGACTCCGACTAAAAGATCCTCTCAACCTTCACTTGAGCATTTTCTTTTTCTGAAAATTTCTGAAATTTTTAGTGACTCAAAATAAAAGTGAACAAAATTCAAACAAATTGATAGCAACTACTCCCTCAGGTGTCTAGAGGCTATATCATGCATCAAAACTACTTTGGATGATATAAATTTAACATGCAAGCTCAAGAACATGGTCACCATGGCATCAAAAGTTTGCAATATATAAAGCACTAGAACAAAAACTAATTGGACCATTGGACGAACCACATACTGAAGAATAATCTCCCAAAACAGTTTCGGAAATGGAGTCCCGAGCAAAGAGATCAAAATTTGCAGGCAAAGGAGCAAGAACACGGGCTTGAACAAGCTAGTGATTTTTTCTGGAGGAAGAAGGGAGTGGGCGGCTGGGATAAGTGAGTGGCTCCGTGTGGGACCCACAAGCCCACTAGGCGAGCCCTGTGAGCTTGTGGCTCACAGGTCCACCCCCGCCTAGGGGTGTGTTCAGTGCCCAAAATTCTTAAATATTCTACAAAAAATCTTACTAAATTTTCAGGGCATTTTGAGAACTTTTATATTCGTGTCATTTTTATTGCATGGGAAATTCAGGAAATAGGATAATTATGGCATTTCCACTTTCTTAACTTTAAATAACAGGAAGTAATTATGGGTACAGTAGGTTGTGCTTACTAAACTAATCGACCACATGCCCCTCATAAAGAATCCATTAATAAGGTTGATGAAGACTTATTAACAAACCATTTTCGAATGACATGAAACCGAATAATCATTGTATAACACTAGGTTACTGATACATCTCCAACGTATCTATAATTTTTTTATTGTTCCATGCTGTTATATTATGAATCTTGGATGTTTTATATACATTTACTAGCAACTTTATATCATTTTTTGGGACCAATTTATTAACTTAGTGCCTACTGCCAGTTGCTGTTTTTTGCTTGTTTTTTTAATTTAAAGAATATCAATACCAAACTAAGTCCAAATTCCATGGAACATGTTGGAGATTTTTTTTTCTGGCAGTATGAGACCCTGGAAGCTTCTGGAGTACACGAGAAGAGGCCTATGGGGCCCACTAGGCACTAGGGCACGCCAGGGGCCTCCGGCGTGCCCTGGTGGGTAGTGGGGCCCACGGGCACCATCTTGACCTATCTCCGCGTTTATAAATACTCTAAAATCCCGAAAACCCTAGTTGAGTCGACAAAAGTTCCTGAACCACGAGATCCAATCTAGAGGCCTTTTTTGCCGCCGCAATTTCCATAACCACGAGATCCAATCTAGAGTCCTTTTTTGGCACTCTGCTAGAGGGGGCAACGATCACGAAGAGGTTCTTCATCATCCTTGTTGCCCATCCGATGATGTGTGAGTAGTTCACCATAGACCTACGGGTCCATAGTTAGTATCTATATGGCTTCTTCTCTCTTTTTGATCTTCAATACAATGTTCTCCTCAATGTTCTTGGAGAAATATTTGATGTAACTCTTTTTTGCAGTGTGTTTGTTGGGATCTAATGAATTGTGAGATTATGATCAGATCTATCCATGAGTATTATTTGAGTCTTCTCTGAACTCTTTTATGCATGATTGTTATAGCCTCATAGTTCTTCTCTGATTTATTTGTTTGGTTCGGCCGACAAGAGTGATTTATCTTGCCATGGGAAGAGGTGCTTTGTGATGGGTTTGATCTTGCGCGCTCAATCTTTGTCGTGGGAACGAACACCTATGGGACCGGAGCCCCTTTCGGTCCGGCGGGGGGCGGAGATCGCACGAAGAGCAGATCGAGGCGAAGCACACGAGCGATTTACCCAGCTTCGGAGCTCTCCGGAGAGATAATACTCCTACTGCTGCTTGTCTGATTGTATTGAGTTCTTGCTCGAGAGCGTGAGTGTTTTTTGGTTTCGAATCCTTCGAACCCCCCCCTCTACGTTGCGCATGGGCCTCCTTTTATATTCTCAAGGGGTCACCGACAGGTGGCAACGTAGACAAGGGCAAAAATGGAAAAAGAGTTGTGGTTGGTACAACTACCTGAACAGTGTATCCTACCTAACTCTGACGGCAGGGAACAAGGGCATTAAATGCCCGTCTATGTCGCCCAAACAGTGCAAAAAGAGACCGTCAGGCGCCACCGCCACCACGATGGCAATCTTGTCGGCCGCCACACACCTCGCACCGGCGGCTGCACAGCCTCTCGCCACGCTACCGGAGAGGTCCCAGCACGACACGCTGGTGGATGTGCCGAGCGCCGCACAGAGTGGTAGCTTGCGCGCAAGCGCCTTTCCACGGTCGTTGTCTTGCCGCCCCGAAGCTTGTCGTCATTGGCCTTGCCGGACGCTGTGGTGCGCCGCAGAAGTTCCTTGAGATGCCTCGGTTGGCCTTCCCGCAAGCTCCTCTTGTCGGGTCTTGTCTCCTTGGCTTAAACACTTTGTTCTTGAATGGCTCCAAAGGAACCACGGAGGACCTTGGCGGTCACCCGGCAAGCCTTGCCGCTGGCGCCGCGATCGCCTCGCACAAGTTCGGGATACTAGGGTACCCCTATTCTAGTACACCGGCAGAGCCCTCGGCTCGGGCCACACGGTGCCGAAGCGCTATTGGGCCAGCCCAAAACAGGCACGGCACGCGCGCCTGGTTTACGCCAGATCTCACCAGATCCACCGCCTCCCTTAACGGCACGCGTCGAATGCGGCGTCGTGGGAGAGATAGTGGGTGCTTCTTTATTCGGAAGAGCGGAACGTCCGCCCCCTCCCTCTTTATAAGCAGAGGAAATAGGGGCAGTTCCCCCATCTCGCCAGTTGCTGTCCCAATCTCAGAAATCTCCGCCGCTCCCCCCTTCTTTCAAAGCCGAGAGAGAGCAGCACTCCCCCCCCATCGCCGCCGGCACCACCAACGCCTTCGATCTCCCCCACTACCTCCGCCATGGCTCCGAAAGCCGGGAAGGCTGTGAAGTCGGCCGAGGCGCTGCGGCTCGAGGCGCTGCAAAAGGAGCGGGCAACTTTCCCCCCCGAGCTTGCCGCGAAGGAGCTGAGGGAGTGGTACTACCTCTTCTGGTCGACGGAGATGCGAGCGCATCCGCGCACGAAGGTACTCTCCGCCGCTGCTTCCGAACGGGCTCCGAACGGATATCCTTTCTTCACATTGTTTATCGCGGGCTCGCCTTTCTCTCGAAGTTCTTCTATGATATCATGAACACCTACGGTTCCACCTCCTTGATTTCACCCCCAATGCTGTTATGACCATGGCAGTTTTCGCGCATCTCTGCGAAAACTTTGTCGGAGTCCACCCAAACGTAGCTCTTTTCCGCCACTTCTTTATGCCCCGGGTCGAGAGGGGAGAGCCTTTATCCGGCGGAATCGCCTGGATCTCGAGAGCCGGCAAGAAGGAAGCCTATCTGGAGGGAGAGCTCCGCAGCAAATGGGAAGAATGGAGAGCGGAATGGTGCTGGATTGTCAAGGAGAATCCGCAGCCGTTTACTGCCCAGCGCCAAGCCCCAGCAGTGCGCGGCAATGATTGGAGCAACCTAGCCCCAGAAGATGATACGTTGAAGATTGCTGTCACCCGGATCTTGCGCCTCAGGCTTGCCGGGCTCACTGTAGGTGCCATTGGCGCAGATTTTCTTCGCCGACGCATCGCCCCCCCCCCCCCACGGGAGAGGAGGAGACCCACCTGGGAGTTCGGGGGCCTGGCGGACATCATGAGGCTGCGCCCGGGACTCAACTTCAACTTCACTGTCCTGGAACTGGACGCGATGCTCAAGGAGCTGTTTAAGCATGACCCTCAACATCCCGAATGGTTCAGCCGCCGACGGTGTTGTCTCATTGCAACAATTCCTCGCTCGATCGCATCCGTGCAATGATGCCTTTGTGCGATTCGCATGGAATTGTTCCAACTTGGCAAGAGCCCGCAGACGACGTCGTGCAGCAGTTCTTCGACGGCTTGGTGGAGGTGGTGGTCCGCACCGATAAACAGAAGAGCCTCACTCGCGACACCACCGATGCGGAGATGCGGCGCATCGCCACTAGGGCGGAAGAGGCGGTGGCAGCCGCTGCCGCGGGCGGGTTTGGATTCACCATGGAGGAGGCAGAGGCAGCAGAGGCGGCAAGCCTTGCCGATCGAGATGAGCTTGCCGGAGAGCTTGCCGGCGAGGGAGAGCTTGCCGAGCCTGAAGCCGAGTCGAGCGAGCCCGTAGAGGGTGCGAGCGGCCTGCCATCTTCAAGCAGCTTGCCGCAAGCAGAGCCCCCAGCTCCACCAAGAAGGCGTCTCCGCAAGGCTGGGGACGTAGCAGGGTAGCAGACGGGTCAACAGCCGCCGCGCCGTGCGACACGCTCCACCGCGACAAGCACTGCTGCTGCGGAGCTGCCTCACACCGCTGTGGCAACCGGAGCGGGTCTTCCCGACCGCCGCTCGATCCCGCTGCTGCCCCACCAAGCGGTCAAGGAGCCTACCTCCGCCTGTCAAGGCCGAAGAGGGCTGGACTTCACCTCTCCGCGCCTAGCTCGGACGAGGAAGAAGAAGAGTAAGATTCTTTGTTGTACTTGTAGTTCTTCAATTTTTGCTGTTTTGTCTTGTGTCCGATTTGCTTTATCTCAACTCATTCCTTTTCAGACCTCGCTCAGAGCGGCGAAGAGAGCCAAGGCCCGTGATTGTCATCGAGGACGAGCCCACCCCGACAGCAGGGGCGCGCCTGAGACCACCTTGCCGGACCCGCAATCATTCCCTAGCAGCCCCCTCAAGCAGCCCCCAGCAAAGAAGTAGATGGTTTACTTTTTGCTGTTAGGGCGCATGGGTGCTCTTTTATTTGCCGACATCTGTCTATTGGTTTGTGTAGGAGCGAGTAACAGCCTCACCAGAGCAACCGAAGCCGCCTCGAGATGCTATCTGCTTCACTACACCGCCAAGGGAGGATTCCCTGTAAGGAGCTGCTTCCGCAAGGAGAAGTCTCGCAAGGGACAGTTCTCCGCAAGGACGGTTCTCCGGCAAGGGACAACACCAGCGACCCCCCGGTGGTGGAGCCCATGACTGCAGATCCCAGTACAGGTAACCCTTCTTGCTTGAAAACTTCCCTTGTGTTCTTCTTCTTCTGATCTTCTTTTTGGATATTTGCTTGACTTTTTCTCTCTTTTCCCGGCCTTCAGATCCATCTTCCACGGAGCTGATGGAGACCGAGGCTACCGGCGAGGAGAACATGCGCGGCAACACCGACGACGCCGCCGCCATCGAGGAAGGAGCCGACGCTGATGAGCCCGTCGGCGAAGAGGCCGCCAAAGCTGCCGCCGCAGGAGCTGGCGAGGGATCTGGCGATCACACTGACGACCCCGAGGCCGCAGGAGCGCAAGGCGCTACGCTGATCACCGATCCCTCCACCGCTACCGCAGCGTCAGGCTCCGAAGAGCCCCAGCCCGGCGCCTACTTGAAGGTCGGCGACGACGTCTTCATCAAGCTCCCCTGGGCGTCAAGCTCCAGGGCGCCGGTCGAAGGAGAAGTCTTTGACGGAGAGGTGCTTGCTTCCGCCGGGTTGACACTGGTTGATGCGCCAAGCAGTAGCAGCGGCGAGTCTGAGGAAGAGCAACTGCTGCGAAAGCTGGTGTCACTCTACCGCGCCCGACAAGCCAAGGTGGAATCCCGGGAAGCGCTTGTCGCGCAGGAGGGAGTGGATATTGAGAAGCATGCAGAGGAGCTCCGAAGTCGCAACCAGGAAGCCCTCCGGTCCATTGCAGAGGAGCGGGCGCAACTCGCCGAGGCGCGGAAAGCCTTCCTCCTCGAGAAGGCCAAAGTCAAGAGCAACAAATGCTTGTCGCCGAGGAGCTGTTTTGCGCTGAAGGCGAAGTTACGCAGCGGAAGGTCAATCTTGACAGCCATGAGGAGGAACTTGCAGCGCGAGAGCACACATTTGGTGGGGCCCTCAAGGAAGCAAAAGATGCTGCCGCAGCTGCCGAGGCCGCCAAGAAGGAGCTGGAGATGAAGGTGGCGCAGCTAGAGGCCGATCTCAAGGCGAGGAGCGAAGAGCTTGCCGCGCTCCAGCGTGAGCGCGAGAAGGACGCCTACGCCCATGGCGAGCTGCAGGGTCGTCTCGTCGAGAAGGGCAAGGAGCTTAGCGCCGCAACTCCAACGCCGATCTTGAGTTGAAGCTGGCTACTTTGACCAAGACGCTGGACGACGCCAAGGAGCAGGAGGTGGCCTTGAAGGAGGAGATCAAGGCCAACGAAGCGCTGCTAACGAGGGCCGCCGAAACCCAGAACACTTTTAGGGAGACTGTGGAGCTCGATGAGGGTCTCGTAAACATCGCCATGTCATCGACGGGAGTCTGGCGCAATGGGATGGAGGATCTCGGTTACTCCTCCGACGAGAACCTCCAACCCAGTGCCAAGCTCACCTTGTTGTTCAAAGGCATGGCGACGGTGCTCCAGCGACTCCGGGAAAGGATCCCAAAGCAGCTGGCCGACGAGTCGCGCACGATCTGCGCGAGAGTTCTGCAAAAGGTGTTGGTGAAGGTGGCCTTCCGCAACCCAGGCCTCAACCTCACCAACATCCTCAAAAGCTGCCGGCGGATGCTGATTAGAAGTGCTCAAGGCCCTTGTCGCACCCATTGTGGACAAGGTGAACGAGGTCAAGAGGGTTGATGGCGATCGCGTAGATTAGGCCGCCCGTTTTCTCCTTTTCTTGTCGTTGCTGGTCATGTTGCGAGAACAATCTATTAGAGCTGCGACAAGTTATCTTGTAATATAACTTTATTTTGGGTATCGATTGCTATGTTATTTCCTTTACTTGATTCCTTCCTTTGTATGTTTTTGCCCTACGCTTTTAGGGAACTTGCCGGCGCAGGCACCTTAGCCGCGAGCGCTGAGTGCGGGACGTCAGCAGCCTGCTGGCGGTGCCGCCACCGGCAAGAAACCTTGTCGTAGCTAGTCGCAGCTCTCTTAAGTTGTTGAGCAGACTCGAAACAAAGTAAGGGCGCAACCAGCTATGAGTTCGTTCCTCTGCGCACAGGTTTTCCATACAAAGCATGGTCGTTCGAGGAAGATAACTTAAAAATTTTAAAATCGATTGCTCAAACTTTGGCAACTTAGCTTTTCGTCGCTTATGCCCCAAGAAGGCGAAACTTTCTTGAACGACGCCTGGTCCACATCATCATCTTCTCCTTCCCCCCGGCAAACTTGTGGGCGAGGGAACCTTTCCTTTCTTTGAGAAAAGAAAGAAGAGAAAATAAAGATATGGAGCCTTACAGCTCGTTATTGCTTACCGGGGGCTGGTGCTGCACAAAGTGTCAGATAAAACATGCAAAAAATAGAAAGCATGAAATTGACAAGATGTGCGGAGCACATGAGCTTTATTTATGCACGGGGTCTGCGCCCGGCTTTGTACAAAGGATTACATGCAACAGCGGCAAGACTTGTATAAAAGGTGGTTGCTGTAACAGGTTCCGCAACCGCGCTTTATGGGTAAAACTTACGAAGATGCTCAATGTTCCGTGAGTTGCTCACCGGAAAGCCATCTTCGTCTCAAGGTGGACAGCGCCAGCCTAGTGACTCGCTTTCACCCGGTAAGGGCCTTCCCACTTTGGCGCCAACTTGTTGGAATTCTTGGCGGACTGAACACGCCAAGAACAAGGTCGCCTTCCTCGAGACTTCGCATTAACTTTGCGGCTATGGTAGCGGCGCAAAAGCTTGCTGGGTATCGAGCAGCTCGTGACAGCAAATCAAGACGGTCCTCCTCAAGGAGCAGCGCGTCATCTTGTCGCAGCTGCTCTTGCTCAAGCTCATCATAAGCGAGCACTCGAGGCGACCCGTGATACGAAGTTCCGTGGGGAGAACCGCCTCGCCCATATACTAGTGTGAAAGGTGTCCGCCAAGGGCTCGATTTGGCATCGCCCCGATCGACCAAAGAACCACCGGCAGCTCCTCAATCCAGCTTCTTTCCGCGACTTGCGCAGCCTGCCGAAAGTCCTGGTCTTGAGCCCACGCAGCACTTCAAAGATTTGCCTCTCGCTGACCGCTGCTTCTCGGATGAGCAATGTAAGCGGCGCACCTTGGCGCCAAGATCTTGGATGTACTGCATGAAGGTGTGGCTCAGGAACTGCGTGCGTTGTCGGTGATGATCCTGTTAGGGATTCCAAACGCAAACAATTGACTCAAGAACTTGATCGCTGATTGTGTTGTCACCTTCCTCATCGCTTCCACTTCCGCCACTTTGTGAGCTTGTCGATTGCAACGCATAAGTACTCAAAGCCCCGACAGCTTCGGGAAAGGGGCCGAGGATGTCGAGCCCCTGCATCAAAATGGCCAGATAAAGGGATCATCCGAGAGCTTGAGCTGGCCGGTGTATTCGCTGAATGGAACCGCACGCTTCACACTTGGTTACTTGTGCAGTTGCATCCGGAGGGCTGTCGGCCAAAAGAAACCTTGCCGAATGCTTTGCTCAAGCGCTCTTACGCCAATGTGGTGACCACATATGCCTCCATGTATCTCTGCCAACAGCTTTTGTCCATCTTCCTGGTGAATACACTTCAATTTCACACCATTGAGCCTTCTTCTGTACAGTGTGTTGTCGACAAACTGGTACATACTTGACTGCCGGGCTATTCTTTCCGCTTCTTCTTGCTCCTCGATAAGTTCTCCTGTCTGAAGGAAACGGACAATCTGCTGTGCCCATGCTGGAGCTCGCAGCTCGACAACAAGGACTAAAGGCACATATGCTGCTGCGGGAACATCTGCTTCTACGGCGAGAACCTGCAGCTCAGCCGGAGCTTGATGTTCCCCAGCAAGCTTGCCGGGGCAAAACTTGTCGGGAGCGTCTGCTTCAACAGTACAAACCCTAGGGCTTGCCGAGCAGATCGCCTCAAAGACTTTTGGTGTTGATCTTGGGGACCTTCTTGGCGGCGGCGTGGAGCTCACCGGAAAATAGTCACCGTAAATCAACTTCCTCTTCTTGCTCTGTCCAGCTTGATGGCGCTACGGATGGTTGAGTAAGTTTGAGCACAAAGATCCCTGGTTCCATGTGTAACTTAAGTGTGGCGACTTTGACAGCCATCAACAATGTCGCTCGAGCTCTCGAGCAAGTTCCATCTCAGAGGCCGCCAAAGTGCTCTTCTAACTTTCTCACTTCATCCACGTAAGCTTCCATCAACGGACTCGATAATTTTGTTTACTTGGCGGACGACAAGTCTGCGAGTCACCCCGACAATGAGCTTCTTGATCCCAAGGTTTGCCGCGATCTCGAGACCGCAAGCAAACCTTCATACTCATGCGGTATTGTTTGTTGCTTGCTCCTTGGGAAAGTGCATCCGACTACGATTTGAGGTGCTCTCCTGGGGCGCGACAAGTAGCATGCCCGATCGGCGCCTTTGCAGCGAGAAGGCACCATCAAAGTACAACAGCCACTTTTGCTTGTCTCCTTGACGGGATGCTCGCTTTAGAGTTTCTTCATCCGTGTTGGCGCCCACTCGCTATGAATTCTGCCAGTTGCTCGCCTCGATAGTTGAAGTGCTCTCAAACTTGAGGCCAAAGATTGACAGCCCAAAGCCCACTGACAATCCCGCCTATTGCTTCTGGATTCTACAGTATCCTCTTCAGCGGAAAACGAGTGACAACTGTGATTTCATGTGCTTGGAAGTAATGACACAGCTTTCTTGAGGCCATGAGAAGGCCGAAAAGCAGTTTCTGCACACCATAGTACCTTGACCTAGCCCCCTGTAGAAGGGAACTGACAAAGTAAACTGGGCGCTGCACCATTTTCTTCTGCACCTCCTCATGTGCCTGTGCAGATCCATCCTTGTCGGGACCAGAGCTTGCCGGTGAAGCCCCCTGCTTGTCACTGGATGCACCTGCCGTGGTCGCTGGCTCATCATCCGCCTCCCTCTCCGCTACTAATGCAGCACTAACCACTTGATTGGTTGCCGCTAGATACAGCAGCAACTTCTCTTGTGGCTTAGGTGCGACAAGTATTGGTGGAGGACAGGTATCTCTTTAAGTCTGCAGCGCAGCCTCCGCTCGAGTCCATTTCATTGACCTGCTTTTCAATATTTTGAAAATGGCGTATGCCGCCAGCAGACTTAGAGATAAACCCACCGAGAGCAGCCACGCAGCCGCAAGCCTTCAGACATCCTTGACGCGCTTTCATGCTTCAATCTGCTCGATGGCCTTGATCTTGTCGGGATTGGCTTCAATTCCCCGCTGAGATACGAAGAACCCGAGAAGCTTGCCGGAGGGGACTCCAAACACACACTTCTCGGGTTGCTTGAGGTTGATCTTGCGCAGATTTGCAAAGGTCTCGCCCAAACTGAATCGAGTTGCTCGCCTTTGCTCTCGACCACTATGTCATCCATGTAGGCTTCCACATTCTCGCATTTGAGGCTCAAAAGCATGATGGACCACCCTCGCAAATGTTGAACCAACATTCTTTAAACCGAAAGGCATTCGTACGAAACAGTATGTGCCACATGGAGTGATGAATGCGGTCTTCTCCTCATCCTCTTCGCCATGAAGATCTGATGGTATCCTCGAGTATGCGCCAAGAAATGAAAGCAAGTCACATCCGCCGTGGAGTCAACAATCTGGTCAATGCGCCGCAAGGAAATGGGTCTTGGGACAAGCTTTATTAACATCGGTAAAGTCGATACAAAGCCTCCATTTCCCATTTGCCTTGGCGCAGACTACGGATTGGCCAACCACGAGGATGGAGCACCTCCGACAAGGGCTGCCGCTTCCAACTTCTTGATTTCTTCGCGATGAATTCTTTGCGCCCATTGCTTGTTTCTCGACTTTCGCTTGACGGCCGCGATGAGGACAGATGGCAAGGTGGTGCTCGACATTTCCGAACACCGGGATGTCGACGGTTGCCACGCAAACACGCCGACGTTCGCCCGCAGGAAAGCAACGAGCGCGCTTTCCTATTTAGGGTCGAGAGTGGCACTGATGGTGAAGGTACCACTAGTGTCGTCCTCCTTGGCAGACACCTTCTTGGTCTCTGGCGGAGCTGCCTTTGCCTTCTTACACTTGCCGGTGGAGGTCGATGGTGCGTCCTCAACGGTAGCGCAGCACTCCGAAGAGGTGCGCTTGCCGGAGTGGGCATCAGAACTCTTGCCGGACTTGGTCTTCTTCTTCCCCCCGGGAGCTTCAGCGGCAAGTGACTTGCGATCTGCTGCGGCTGCTGCTTCCCGGTAGATCTTGTCGGCGCAGATAAGAGCATCCTTCTTGTCGCCAGGGACAGAGATGATGCTTATCGGGCCTAGCATCTTCAGTACGTTGTATGCATAATGAGAGGCTGCCATGAATTTGGCGAGCGCTGGACGACCGAGTATCCCATTGTATGGCAATGGAAAATCAGCAACGTCAAAAGTGACCTCTCGGCCCTGAAGTTCAACTCGCGCCAAATGTTACCGCAACGTGAACTTTCCTTCGCTTGCTCCTTCCCGCATTGATTCCTTGAATGTGCCGGTCTCTTCGAGCTCATTGTCGTGGATCCGAGTTTCGAGTACCGCGAAGGAGATCAGTTCAAGCCGCCCCGCCATCAACTAGCATCTTAGTGACCTTGAGGTTGCGGATAGTTGGTGAAACCAACATCGGCAAGCACCCGACCGCAGCTTATGCAATCGTGGTGGTCCTCAATATCAAAGATGATAGGCATGTCGACCATTTCAGAGGCTTGCGGACCCGACGGGTGGTTCTCGCGCATTGACTTCCTCGCACCCATCGCTTGAGCCGGCGGTGTGAAGTATGCGAGAAGCACCACCGCCAACGCACAGACCTCTGTGGCTTTCTCGAACTCCCGCCATTGGCCTCGCCATCATCCATATCTTCATCTTCGCTGCCATCTTCATCCTTGTCGCGCCGTGGGAGGTCTGTCTCTTGCCGCCGCTTGGCCTTGCCGCGCGCCCTCCCCGCCGGACGCTTTTTGCCGGATCCTCCAAGACTTCTTGGGCCTTCCTTGTCGCGTCGTCAGATTCAGCCTTCGCCGCCGACAAGCTGTTCGACCTTCTTGCAGCTCGAGATCATGACCCTTGGTGCGGTGGATCTTGCAAGATCGCTGCGGGTTGCCCCGCTTGTCGGCGTCGCCACAACTTCGCTTCCTTGGCGCCACCTCCATTGCCGGACTGCTCAACAACTAGCACGCCTTTGCCTTTCCTCTTCCATTGTTCCGCCGCCGTTTTTTCTTGCCGGGCAGCATCCTCGCCATCGATCCTCCTCGCTTCTATATTCTCTCCGTGGAGTCTCTCCTTCTCAAAGACGCGCACACTTGTCGGTCGTGGCATATAGCTCATCGACGCCCTCGATCTTGCACATCGCCATCTCTTCCCGCATCCTGCGGTTACGCACGTTCTAATGGAACGCGCTGATGACCGCAGCAGGGTGGACATCTGGGATTGTGTGCTATACACGGCTGAATCTCTGAGTGTGCTCCTTCCTTCTGGACGAGTATGTGAATGTCGCTTTCTTGGCCATGAGGTTTGTGGCCGCCTGTAAAGGCGCCGAGAAACTGATGGCATAGATCTGCCCATGAGGATATGGAGTTGTCCGCAAGTGCATGAGCCAGATCTCGACATTGGGCTTGAGCACCGTGGGGAAGTAGTTGGCAGGATCTTGTCGCCCCGCCCCCGCAGCTTGCACCGCAATGGTGTAGATGCCGAGGAACTCCGACGGATGCGCCTTGCCGCCGTGATTTCTCTCGCACGCTCGCTTGAATTTTCGTCGGGCCACTAGACTTGCCGCAGCTCACGAGTGAACGCAGGCAACCTACCGCGACGGCAAGTCACCCGTTCTTCGGCGCAGTATGTCGACAAGGGCCCAGCCGCTGGTCCGATTGACGCCGCTTTCTTCGGTGCTCGGCGCGCAGTACGAGCGCCTTCTTGTTGTCGTCGTGAAGAACTTGGCGCCGATCGCGACGAGCTCGAGGATCGATGATGCGTGGATTCATTGCCGAGGTTGATCCGCGAGTCGGCGATCTTGGCCTTCGGGGAGAGTGCACGGTGGTTGCACCCCACCAGCCTTGTCGCCATCGCTCGTGCTTGGCAGTCTTGCCGCGCTTCGGCGTACTCGTTGTCGTGGGAGTACGCCGCTGGCGGCCGATGAGACTCGAATGGTGGCCTCCAATCGCCGATCTTGTCCGCTTTTGAGGGTAATCCAGAGTAGTTGAGCTCGCTAACGCTTCGCTGGTGTCTTCGGTGGCGGCGGCGAACGGTGCGAGGAGCGGATATGCTCGACTCCCAACTGGGTTGGAAGGAGCAGATCCCGCCCAGCGACCGTGTCTTGCTCGTGCAAGATGTTGGCGCATGCCGGTCTTGAGCACCCTGAGATACACCAGCTCGATCTTGGTTCAACGAGCATATGGTACCGCGAGTACCATGACGCTGTCGGTCCCGCGCCTCCTGGGATGGGCGTGGTGCATGTACGGAAGCCGAGGTCTCGCAGCCTTGTCCTTGACCCGCGGCACCGTGAGCTCCTCGCCGACGCCTCGCTTTTTCCGCCGGCGTTTACCCCACCACCCGCTTGCTCCGGTGGCGGGATCGACGTGGACGGAGCAGCCACCTCAAGCCTTCTTCTTCGTGGCATTTCGATGAAGATGATGAAGATATAGCTTGCGAACGCCGGATCAGTTCACACAACCTCAACGCCTCTACCGGGCGCGCCAAAGATGTCGTGGAACGAACACCTATGGGACCGGAGCCCTTTCGTCCGGTGGGCGGAGATCGCACGAAGAGCGACGAGGCGGCACACGAAGCGATTTACCCAGCTTCGAGCTCTCCGAGAGATAATACTCCTACCGCTGCTTGTCCGATTGTATTGAGTTCTTGCTCGAGAGCGTGAGTGTTTTCTCGTTTCAATCTTCAACCCCCCACGCTACGCTATGCATGGGCCTCCTTTTATATGCTCAAGGGGTCACCGATAGGTGGCAACGAGACAAGGGCAAAATGGAAAAAGAGTTGTGGTTGGTACAACTACCGAATAAAGGTATCCTACCTAACTCGACGGCAGGGACAAGGGCATTAAATGCCCGTCTGGTCGCCCAAACAAAGGCAAAAAGAGACCGTCAGGCGCCACCGCCGCCACGATGGCAATCTTGTCGCCGCCGCTGCACCAAGATCACCGGGTCGCACAGCCTCTCGCCACGCTACCGGAGAGGTCCTGTGGCGACATGTTGGTGGATGTGCCGAGCGCCGATAGAGTGGTAGCTTGTCGCTGCAAGCGCCTTGTCGCGGTCGTTGTCTTGCCGCTACCGAAGCTTGTCGCTGCCGCCTTGCCGGACGCTGCGCGTCGCGGCAAGTACCTTGAGATGCCTCGATTGGCCTTCCCGGCAAGCTCCTCTTGCCGGGGTCTTTTCTCCTTGGCTTAAACACTTTGTTCTTGAATGGCTCCAAAGGAACCACGGAGGACCTTGGCGGTCACCCGACAAGCCTTGCCGCGGGGCGCTGCGACTGCCCGTGCACAAGTTCGGGATACTAGGGTACCCCTATTCTAGTACACCGACAATCTTAGTGATAGAAAGAGACATGACACACAAATCATTGCTATTAAGGGTAACAAGATGGGGTTTATTCATACGTAAGTTTATCTTGTCTGCATCATGTCATCGTTGTTAATGCATTACTCCATTTTTCCATGAACTTAATACACTAGATGCATGCTGGATAGTGGTCGATGTGTGGAGTAATAGTAGTAGATGCAGGGAGGGGTCAGTCTACTAATCTTGGACGTGATGCCTATATACATGATCATTGCCTTGGATATCGTCATAACTATTTGATTTTCTATCAATTGCCCAACAGTAATTTCTTTACCCACTCTATTCTATTTTCTCATGAGGAGCCTCTAATGACAACTATTGCACCCTGGTACATTTCCAATCATATATTGAAACCAAAAATACATTGTTGCAATTTTCTTTTATTTATTTTTGTTAGATCTATTTATCAAAACCTATACAATTTAATCTATCTCAATACCATTGAGGGAATGACAACCACTTTACGCGTTGGGTTGCAAGTATTTGTTGTTTGTGTGTAGGTGATGTTTACATAGCTTGGTTCTCCTACTGGATTGATAACCTTGGTTTCGTAACTAAGGGACATACTGACCTCTGTAGTGCTGCATCATCTTGTCCTCTTCGGAGAAATACCAACATGGATCACAAGTAGCAGTTACCTCAGCGGGAATATGCATCTCCCCAATAATAAGAGTTTCGTATTTCTTTTTGACTAAAGGAAGAGGGAATTGAAAACCTCCAATAATAATTGTCGAAAGCTTTTCAATACAGTTGATACCATTCACTTGGAATTGCTCAAAAAGTGTACAGTATGCTCATTACCATTGATATGAAAAGTGACCTTGCTTTTGTTGCAATCAATAACAGCACATGCAGTATTCAAAAAGGGTATACCAAGGATAATCAACATGTTGGCATCCTCGAGCATATCAAGTATAACAAAATCTGTCAGGATAGTAAGATTTGCAACTACAACGGGCACATACTCACAAATTCTAATAGGTACAAAAATAGATTTATTAGCCATTTGCAAAGATGTTTCAGTAGGTGTGAGCTTATTCAAATCAGCTCTTCTATATAAAAAGAAAGGCATAACACTAACACCGGATCCAAAATCACACAGAGCAGTTTTAACATAACTTCTTTTAATGGAGCATGGTATAATGGGTATTCCCAGATCTCCTAGTTTCTTAGGTACTCCACCCTTAAAAGAATAATTTGCAAGCATGGTGGAAATTTAAGCTTCAGGTGTCTTTCTTTTATTAGTGACAATATCTTTCATATACTTGGCGTATGAGACCATCTTCAAAATATCAAACAAACGAGTACGCAAAAAGACTGGCCTAAGCAACAAAGTGTTCAAATTCTTCCTCATCTTTATTTCTAGGTGATTTAGTTGGAAATGGAAAAGATTTTTGAACCCATGGCTCTCTTTACTTACCATGTCTCCTAGTAATGAAATCATTTTTATCATATGTTTTATTTTTAGGAGGTGGGTTATCAAGATCAACAACAGTTCTATTTCTACAACATTATCTGGTTGAGCATCAACATGAACATCATTATCATTATCACTAGATGTATGTTCATTACTAGATTGTGTCTCATCATCAGAAATAGAAACATCATTACTATTCTCAAAAGGTTTTTCTACCCCATTTTCACTAAAAGCATGCAAAGTGGTATCATTTTCCTATTTATTTTTCCTCTTAGATGAACTTGTAACATCCCAATTTTAAATTTGGATGTTATATATAGATCATCATATGCATATCATATTTTATTTGCATTTGGTTGTGATCCTAGACATCTTAAGCAACTCAAGGACCCAAGGAGAGAGTTGGAGGTTTCACAAAAATTTCATATTTGAATTTATTTCAAATTTGGAAAGCGGGTCAATTTGATTTTCAAAAATATCTCTGCAATTATTTCCAACAATAATTAAATGAGAGAAGATAAAATGACTTCTTCAAAACCTAGGAGAAATATTGGAGAAGAAATTTTCAAATCAAATTATTATTTTCATTTGTATTTTATTTGTACTTTTATTTGAATTAGAGAAAAACATGCATTTTTAAAAATTGCATTTAGTCTAGAAAAATGTTCATACTGTCCCAAACATTAGGTAGGGACAGTGAAAATTGTTTCTGGAATTTTTAGATTTTTATTTTTATTTATTTGGATTTTCTTCACAAAAATCGTTTAAAAAAATCTCTTCCTAGGCCGACCCAGCCAAGCCGGGCCACGGCCCGGTCGCCGCCGCCGCCTTCCTCCGCTCGGGGAGTCCCGACCGCCGCCGCCAGGAGGAGTCCGGCTCGAACTCCTCAGGGCCACCGCCCGCGTCGCCCCCTCCCCAAGAAGCTCTGACCCCTTTATAAGTAGCCGAAGCCCCCCCTCCCACCTCGTCCGCCACCGCCTCCACCCCGCCACCCACCACCGCCTCGCGCCGGATTACGCCGCCGCCTCGTGCCGGATTTCGCCGCCGCCTTGCCGAACCTCGACGTTGACCTCGCCGCCGTCGGACCGGTATAACCTTTCAGTTTTTCTCCGGTTCTTTCGGTTTTTTTCGTTTAGTTAGTTTAGATCAGTTTTTCGTTTTTATTTTATTTAGTTAGTGAACGTTCACCCGTTAGATTGTTTTAACGAATGTATTCATTCGTTTAATTCTGTTAGGGAACGTTCGTTCTGTACATTTTTCTTTTTAGTTTTATTTTCGGCCAGGGACCTGTCCGCGAATAGTTTTCTCATGATTTAGCCCCAGATCTTAAAACTAGCGTAACTTTTAGCTCGTTTATCCAAATTAGATGAAACCAATGCCTAAATCTTCGTAACAATCTCTTCTTTCCATTAAACCAACTTCAACATGATTTTGACAATTTAAAATTTGAGTTTAGTTCAGATTAGTAATCAATCTTGTTTCGTTTGTATCTTGAGTTTCATAACTCCGTTGAGTTCATTCTTTTTGTAAAGCGTAGCTAAAAACATGTACCTAGTGCTAAGATCTAATTCACGTAAAAATAAAGCTGTTTGGTTTTGTTTTCTGTTTAGTTTAGCCATTTGATTGTTTTGAGTTTTATTTGGATCTTTTCTCGATTTCTCTTGGTTTCGTTTGAGCGATTGCTTATGGATGCTACTGTTTGTCTATGCTATATTACCCAGAGTGCGAAGCTTGTTACTACGAATCCCTAGAGTTTGCAGATCGTCAGCAAGGCAAGTTACACTTTGATCATACTCTTCTATACCCAGTTTTTACTATGCATTAGTTTTGCCTTCAAATAATTTGCATGAGTAGGATTGGGAATTGTGGTTTGGTTGTAGTACTTGAGGTAGGAACCTAATACCTTTCGATCACCCCAGTAATATATGCTATGCTCAATTATTGCTTAACCATGCTCATAGATGGGGATTGGATCGTGACACACATGGAAGTTGCGAGTGCTATTAATCTTGGATAACGTTAATGTGGCAACTTTAATACACATCTAGGTGGATCGGTTGGGCCACCTGGAGAATCCAGTGTTGGCACATTTGGGAAATCCCGGAGTACCCATGTGATTTTTCATCAGCTCGCCACCCAGGCTCAAAGGGATCGTATGATATTTCATACCTAGAAACTTCCGTGTGCAGCCACAAGCCATTATGGGCTCTGGCTTAGTTGAGTAAGTTGCGTGAGCTCTGGAAGAGGTGGACTAGCAGATGTAGGGGAAAGTAGGTGTACCGGTCTGCCCGGAGTAGAGAGTTAATGCTTCAGAAAGACTATGTCTCAATCTTCTGATCATGGATGTGGTTGAGTCTTGTGGGAAAAAGTGCGCAACCTCTGCAGAGTGTATAAACTAATCATGGTTAGCCGTGTCCCCGGATATGGACATCTTGAGTATCTACAATTGGATATTATTGTTGATCTCATCACTCTTTAATTAGTTTGACTTGGGTTTAATGATTATATTTGTTTAATTGGGATTTGAGTTGGAGGAACCTTCTCAAATATTGGTACAACTTGGGAGTAGTAAATAAATTTATTCATTTTTTGTAGGGAAAAACTAGCTTTATGCAAAAGCGTAAACTTAGAGCCTCCACCAGCAAAATATTGCATGTAGATATAGTTCTTACATTCATTGCTTTACAGTGTAACTCTGCCAGCATATTCAATATGCTAACCTACATGGTTGTAACGTCTCATGTTGCAGACTACTTAGATGAAGAATAAGGTGTGATAGGTCATTGTCGTGCACTCAGCTATGCCGTTGGAGTTGATGGACTCATTTACCTTCGAAGCTTCCGCAGTTATTTAGTTTAGATGGCCTTCAACCATATTATTTTTGTGTAATCATTTAGATACATTACAACCACGCACTATTCCAGCCCCCTCATGCATTTGAAGATTTTGGCCGTTAGATTAAGAATCTAGGTCATCTTGGCCGTCCGATGCTCAGTTTCACGCTAACTGGGTCGCTGTCCTAAGGGACTCCTACTCCGATAGAAAAAACGGTGGCCTCTAGTTAATCGGGCCTGTTTACACTCGAGCCCATTCAATCCCACGAAGCCCGCAAACATGTCCCCTCTCCTTTTGTCTAACTCTTTCCCCGAACTTCCCTAGCTGCCGCCGCCACCGCTGCCACTGTCGACGCCAACCTCAAGCCATGGCGTTCCTCTCTCACCCGAGCGACGAAGGCACCCTCGACCTCGCCCCGATCAGATTTAGTGTGTCGCCGCCGCCGCCATCGCCGACGCCAACATCGAGCCACGACATCCTCTCTCGATCGAAGCGACAAAGGCACCCCGATGGTGGGTACACGCCGACATGCACGAGGATCCGAAGACCGCAAGCACAAGAAGGAGATGGTGGGCGAAGTTGTCGCCGCAGCCTCGGTCCAGCTTCTTTCACGCTTAGGTTTGAACTTCTCGGTTGCCCCGTTGCTGGATCCTACCTCGGTCGAGCACCCGGCGAGCAAGGTACGATCGTACGTCATATGATCTTTGGGCGCGGTCGAAATAACATCGATCACTTGCTGATGGAGGCACAGCCGGTCAGGGTGTCTACAATGGCAGCATGTGTATGTGTATGCCCATTGCCCCGACCCCTCCTATACGTGCACCTCTGCAACGATCTAAAGGTATGGACCATGCTAACCTGTCGTGGCACTCTACAACTACCATATATCCAATTTCTTTCTATTGAGATGGCGCTTAGCCTTTGCACTTGAACTGCTTGATGAATTGCCGATATGATGTCGTTGTTCACCGATATGATGTGAAAATATGATATCTTCGGCATTTATCCTCCTAAATATTCAGATATTCTAAGTCAGATTCCTCATCGCCACAACTAGATGTAGCTTCGATGTATCTTTTGATTTGGTCGATATCAATCGATATCAAGACGCTTAGAGGACATATATTTTCGATAGTCAGATTCAGAGCAAAAGTCCGATGTTTCGCTCTCCAAATAATTGATTACCAACTCACTATATAGTTGCGATTGGTCAATAACATCTTTTTATGTAAGAGCCGGGTTTTGACCGAAAGTATACCGGGATGTATTGAAGTATTTTTTTCTTTCCTCTCCCAAAGATTTTGATCTTCGATATATGCTATATCTCGCATTCTCATTGCATTTCTTTCATGCATTATAAGAAACATGTGGCAAGGGACATGTTTAAGATAAAAAAGAATACGGCAAAGGAGATCAAGAGATCTAATTTTCTTTGTTGTGCAAAATGTGTCTATTCTCTAATGTAAGGCCAACTTTCGCTATTAGGATGTTTTTCCTTGGCTGTCAGATTCTATTTCTAATTTGTTGCAAATTCAATATCTTCATGCTAATTCACCGGTTTCATGATTGGCTCCTCACTAAGTTATCACCGGTTCTATATTTGTTCTCATGCATGTACATTGTGTTCATAACTGAAATCCCCTTTCCATGACATAAGCTGATTCCAGATTTTTGACTTCTCTTCAAATTAAATAAATATATTTTCTGTCAAACTCTATCATTTTTTTGTGAGCTATTTAGGCCATCCTTATTCTGATTAAGCCAGATATTTTGTGAGTTATTTCTGTGTAATGGTACATGAGCTTTTCTCTGAGCTGGATGAACTGAAGCGATTCTTGATTCGGTATAGTTGAAGTGGCATGTTTACAAGACATATGCTGTTTTTTTCACTTTACATATGTTAAATCATATTTGCATGGTGTGGTGTTGTTGCAGAGTTGAGGAAAAATAACAGGTTGTAACATCTGAAAATAACCAACACTCCTAGAATTCCAGCTTATAGAGGCTATGCTAGGAACGTTGAGAGGTATATCTGCTAGTTGCATTAGTTATTTTACAAATTGAGGGCGAAATTTGACATTTCTGTTTTTCTTGTGGGCCATCCTTCATTGGTCCGGCTTTATTTTCATGTGTTGTACTACATCGATCGAGAACAAGATCATTATTAGATCAAGTTAAGAGTATTTAGACAACAACAACAACAACAACAACAACAACAACAACAACAACAACAACAACAACAACAACAAGAACAACAACAACAACAACAACAACAACAACAACAACAAAGAACAACAAAGAATAACAACAACAACAACAAAGAATAACAAAGAATAACAAGAATAACAACAAAGAAGAATAACAAAGAAGAATAACAACAAAGAATAACAAAGAAGAATAACAACAAGAAGACTAAAGAAGAAGAATACCAAAGAAGAAGAATACCAAAGAAGAAGACCAAAGAAGAATACTAACAAAGAATACTCAAAGAAGAATACTCAAGAAGAATAATCAAGAAGAAGAATAAAGAAGAATAAAGAAGAATACCAAGAAGAACACTAAAGAAGAACACCAAAGAAGAATACTCAAAGAATAACAAGAAGAATAACAAAGAAGAATAACAAAGAAAGAATAACACCAAAGAACAACAACAACAACAACAACAACAACAACAACAACAACAACAACAACAACAACAACAACAACAACAACAACAACAACAACAACAACAAGAACAACAACAACAACAACAACAACAACAACAACAACAACAACAACAACAACAACAACAACAACAACAACAACAACAAAGAAGAATAACAATAAAGAAGAATAACAAAGAAGAATAACAAAGAAGAATAACAAAGAAGAATAATAACACCAAAGAAGAAGAAGAATACCAAAGAAGAATACCAAAGAAGAATATTCAAGAAGAATAAAGAAGAAGAAGAATAAAGAAGAATAAAGAATAACACTAATTAAAGAAGAATACCAAAGAAGAACACCAAAGAAGAACACCAAGAAGAAGAACACCAAAGAAGAACACCAAAGAATAACACCAAAGAATAACAACAAAGAATAACAACAAGAAGAATAACAAAGAAGAATAACAAGAAGAATAACAAAGAAGAATAACAAAGAAAGAACAACAACAACAACAACAACAACAACAACAACAACAACAACAACAACAACAACAACAACAACAACAACAACAACAACAACAACAATAATAATAAAGAAGAAGAAGAAGAAGAAGAAGAATAAAGAAGAAGAATAAAGAAGAAGAAGAAGAAGAAGAAGAAGAAGAAGAACACCAAAGAAGAACACCAAAGAACAACACCACCAAGAACAACACCAACAACAACAACAACAACAACAACAACAACAACAACAACAACAACAACAACAACAACAACAACAACAACAACAACAACAACAACAACAACAACAACAACAACAACAACAACAACAACAACAACAACAACAACAACAACAACAACAACAACAACAAAGAATAATAAAGAATAACAAAGAATAAAGAATAAAGAAGAATAACAAAGAAGAATAACAAAGAAGAATAACAACAAGAATAATAATAGCAAGAATACCAAAGAAGAAGAATACCAAGAAGAAGAATACCAAAGAAGACCAAAGAAGAACACCAAAGAAGAATACTCAAGAAGAATAATTCAAAGAAGAATACCAAAGAAGAAGAATAAAGAAGAATAAAGAATAACACCAATAAAGAAGAATACTCAAAGAAGAATACCAAAGAAGAATACTAAAGAAGAATAAAGAAGAATAACAAAGAAGAATAACACCAAAGAATAACACCAAAGAATAACAACAACAAAGAATAACAAAGAACAACAACAACAACAACAACAACAACAACAACAACAACAACAACAACAACAACAACAACAACAACAACAACAACAACAACAACAACAACAACAACAACAACAACAACAACAACAACAACAACAACAACAACAACAACAACAACAACAACAACAACAACAACAACAACAACAACAACAAAGAATAACAAAGAAGAATACCAAAGAAGAATACCAAAGAAGAAGACCAAAGAAGAAGAATACCAAAGAAGAAGAACACCAAAGAAGAATACCAAAGAAGAATACTCAAAGAAGAATAAAGAAGAAGAATAAAGAAGAAGAAAGAATAAAGAAGACTAAAGAAGAACACCAAAGAAGAATACCAAGAAGAACACCAAAGAAGAACACCAAGAAGAATAACAACAACAAAGAAGAATAATAAAGAAGAATAACAAAGAAGAATAACAAAGAAGAATAACACCAAAGAATAACACCAAAGAAGAACAACAACAACAACAACAACAACAACAACAACAACAACAACAACAACAACAACAACAACAACAACAACAATAATAACACTAATAATAAAGAAGAATAAAGAAGAAGAATAAAGAAGAAGAAGAAGAAGAAGAATACCAAAGAAGAACACCAAAGAATAACAACAACAACACCAACAACACCAAAGAATAACACCAAAGAATAACAACAACAACAACAACAACAACAACAACAACAACAACAATAACAAAGAATAATAAAGAAGAATAACAAAGAAGAATAATAAGAAGAATAACAAAGAAGAATAACAAAAAGAATAACACCAAAGAATAACACCAAAGAATAACACCAACAACAATAAAGAATAACAATAAAGAAGAATAATAAAGAAGAATAACAAGAAGAATAACAAAGAAGAATAACAACAAAGAATAACAAGAAGAATAACACCAAAGAATAACACCAAAGAATAACACCAAAGAATAAAGAATAACAACAAAGAACAAACAACAACAACAACAACAACAACAACAACAACAACAACAACAACAACAACAATAATAATAAAGAAGAAGAAGAAGAAGAAGAAGACTAAAGAAGAAGAATAAAGAAGAAGAATAAAGAAGAGAGAGCAAAAGAAAGAAACAACAACAACAACAACAACAACAACAACAACAACAACAACAACAACAACAACAACAACAACAACAACAACAACAACAACAACAACAACAACAACAACAACAACAACAACAACAACAACAACAACAACAACAACAATAACAATAAAGAATAACAAGAAAGAATAACAACAACAACAATAACAAAGAAGAATAATAAAGAAGAATAACAAGAAGAAGAAGAACAAGAAGAATAAATAATAAAGAAGAATAATAAAGAAGAATAATAAGAAGAATAATAAAGAAGAAGAACAATAAAGAATAACAAGAAAGAATAACAAAGAAGAATAACAACAAAGAATAACAACAACAACAATAACAACAAAGAACAACAAAGAAACAATAAAGATAACAACAACAACAACAACAACAATAAATAAAACAACAACAACAACAACAACAATAACAACAATAACAAAACAACAACAATAAAATAATAAAGAATAAAGAATAACATGAAGAATAATAAAGAATAACAAAGAAGAAAGAATAAAGAATAAATAAAAAAATAACAACAATAATAACAACAAATAAATAACAACAAATAAATAACAGAACAACAATAAAGAACAATAACAAGAATAACAACAAGAATAACAACAAAGAATCAACAACAACAACAACAACAACAACAACAACAACAACAACAATAAAACAAAGAATAATAACAAGAATAATAAGAAGAATAATAAAGAAGAATAATAAAGAAGAATAATAAAGAAGAAGAAGAAGAAGAATAAAGAAGAATAATAAAGAATAACAAAGAAGAATAATAAAGAAGAATAACAAAGAAGAATAACAAGAAGAATAATAAAGAAGAATAAAGAAGAATAACAACAAAGAATAACAACAAAGAATAACAACACCAACAACAACAAAGAATAAATAACAAAGAATAACAACAAAGAATAAATAACAAAGAATAACAACAACAACAACAACAACAACAACAACAACAACAACAACAACAATAAAGAATAAAGAATAAAGAATAAAGAATAAAGAATCAAGAATCAAGAATAAAGAATAACAATAAAGAATCAAGAATTAAGAATCAAGAATCAAGAATCAAGAATCAAGAATAAAGAATAAAGAAGAAGAATAAAGAAGAAGAATAAAGAATAAAGAACGGTAACGGTAAATCAGAATCAAGAATAAAGAATAAAGAATAAAGAATAAAGAATAAGAATAAAGAAGAAAGAATAAAGAAGAATAATAACACTAACAAAGAATCAAGAATCAAGAATCAAGAATAAAGAATAACAAAGAAGAAGAATAAAGAAGAAGAAGAATAACAATAAAGAATAATAATAAAGAAGAAGAAGAAGACTAAAGAAGAGAATAAAGAAGAATAACAGAGCAACAACAAAGAAGAATAACAAAGAAGAATAAATGTATAAACAACAACAACAACAACACCAACAAAAACACCAACAACAACAAAGAATAACAACAAAGAATAAATAACAAAGAATAAATAACAAAGAATAACAACAAAGAACAACAACAACAACAACAACAACAACAACAACAACAACAACAATAATAAAGAATAAAGAATAAAGAATAAAGAATAAAGAATAAAGAATCAAGAATCAGAATAAAGAATAACAACAAGAATCAAGAACGAATCAAGAATCAAGAATCAAGAATCAAGAATAAAGAATAGCAAAGAAGAATAAAGAAGAAGAATAAAGAATAAAGAACGGCAACGAACTCAAGAATCAAGAATAAAGAATAAAGAATAAGAATAAAGAATAAGAATAAAGAAGAAGAATAAAGAAGAAGAATACCAACAAAGAATCAAGAATCAAGAATCACATTAAAGAATAACAAGAAGAAAGAATAAAGAAGAAAGAAGAATAACAACAACAACAACAACAACAACAACAACAACAACAACAACAACAACAACAACAACAACAACAACAACAACAACAACAACAACAACAACAACAACAACAACAACAACAACAACAACAACAACAACAACAACAACAACAAAGAATAAAGACCAAAGAATAACAATAACACTAATAATAAGAAGAAGAAGAAGAGAGAAAGAAGAATAAAGAATAAAGAATAAAGAATCAAGAATCAAGAATAACAACAAGAATAAAGAATCAAGAAGAAGAAGAGAGAAAGAAGAATAAAGAATAAAGAATAAAGAATAACAACAACAACAACAACAACAACAACAACAACAACAACAACAACAACAACAACAACAACAACAACAACAACAACAACAACAACAACAACAACAACAACAACAACAACAACAACAACAACAACAACAACAAGAAGAAAAAGAACAACAACAACAACAACAACAACAACAACAACAACAACAACAACAACAACAACAACAACAACAACAACAAGAACAACAGCAACAAAGAACAACAACAACAACAACAACAACAACAACAACAACAAAGAATAACAAAGAATAACAACAAAGAATAGCAACAAAGAACAACAAAGAATAACATGTAACGCCTCGATAATTAGGCTACAAGAAACTCTTCTAATGATGCCATGTCATCCGAAAGCATCGCTATAATCAAGTGGTAGTCAAAATCATTGCAAATTCAAATTCAAAATTTGGCAAACAACAAAAGTTTTCAAAATATTAAACAAAAATGTTCTGTGTGACCAATATTGCTAAAGTAATTATATTAAAGAAAGCATAATTTTACAAAGTGCCTAAGTGCTTTAAACTAAATAAAACAGAAAAGAAAAGCAAGAAAAGAAAACAGAACAAAAGGAAAAAAGGAAAAGAACTCCCTGCCACCGACCTAACCGGCCGCCCATTCGCCACCGCCCAATCGGGCAAAGGCCCAACGCCACTCCCTCCTTATCCCTCACCCCGCAAACCCTAACCACCCCCGCACTCCACGCCCCACTCTCCCCACGACGCCTCCTCTCTCCCGATCCGATCGGATCCAGAGGAGGCCGACGCCGCCGACGCCGCCTGCCCACCCTCCTCCCCGCCGCCTCGCCTGGCTCGGCGCTTCTTCCCCACCGGCTCAGCACCGCCTGCCGACGCTGCCTCACACCCTCGACCACCGCCGCTTAGACCCTACGCCTCGATGTGAGTATGCGCGCCTCCTTTCTTCTCACATCACGCATACCGACCGCCCGACGAAGCCTCGACGCGCTTCGTGCTCTGCCGCCGCCGGTTGTGTATACCTGCGCTTTCCACGCCTCTGTTGCCGCCACAAGAGCCCCATGGTCACGCGGGCGCTGCACCATGAGCCCCTGTGGCTTCGCCCCATCCCCGCGACACCACGCCAAGACACGCCAAGACGCTGCTGCCGCTTCGCAAGACGGCGTTCGCCAAGACGCGCCACCGTGCCCTCAAGGCACCTCGCGCCGAGCCCTCAAGGCCGAAGTCATCTCGCTGCGCGCCTCTCGCTGCAGCCTCGCCACAAGGCCATGCGCACGCCCACACGGGCCGCGCCACCGCCACTCGCCACCGGCCGCCGGCTGCCTCGCCACGCCGCCTCGGCGACCGCCAGTTCGCCGCCACGCCTGCTGTTCTCGGCGTGGCGCCTCAACGGGCGCGCCTATAACTGCCGCCATCGCACCAATGGCCTCGTGTACATCAACAGTAAAGCCCACGCCTTAACGCTTAAAAAATGAAAAAGAAAAAAAATTAATTAAAAAAAATATATATATATATATATATAGTTAATTAATTAATTAACTAAATTAATTATGTTAATTAATCCTGCTTAATTAATCTAATTAACCTGTTAGACTAACTAAATAGTAATTAGATTAACCTAAACCCTAATCAACCTAATGTAGTATGACAGTGGGTCCCATCGACCCACACGCCAGTCGACCAGGTCAATGGTCAACGCCGATCACGACATCACTGATGTCATGCCGACGCCATCATTTACTATTCGATAATGTTGATTTAAATAATTAATTAAATCCCGTAAATTAATAAAATCTTTAGAAAATCATATCTTTTAATCCGTAACTCGATTAAAATATTTTCAACATGAAAGTTGCTCGTAACGACGAGACGAACCCGGATACGCAGCCTGCTCATCCACCACACACCCCTAACATATTGAACACGCATCTTCCCTCCGGTTCACTCAAATCCGAACGCGAACACCGGAATACTTTCCTGATGTTTCCTTCGTTGCAGATCACCGCTACCGCGATTACAACAATTTAGCATTGTTACTTGTCTTGTCATGCATCGATATGCATCCGCTTGCATTGTATTCATTGTTTCTTCCCCTCTTCTCTCGGTAGACTACGAGACCGACGCCGCCCGCCTACCGACTACGGTGTCGACGACTCTCTCTCTGCCAGAGCAACCAGCAAGCCCCCTTGATCACCAGATATCGCCTATTCTCTCTATATCGCTTGCATTAGAGTAGTGTAGCATGTTACCGCTGATAATCCTATTCTCGATGCATAGCCCGACATTGTTGCTACATCTGCTGATACCTTACCGCAATCCTAAATACTTAGTATAGGATGCTAGTTTATCATCATTGGCTCTACATTCTTGTCACCGCTTTGCTATATTATCGGGCCGTGATCACTTGGGAGGTGATCACGGTATATACTATACATACATACATACTACGATGGTGACTAAAGTCGGGTCTCGCTCAAGAGTACCCACGAGTGATTCACTTGATTAAATGAAAGGGCCTTTGTCCCGACGGCCTTCTCACAGTGGATCTTTGTGGCGGAGCGACAGGCAGGTTGAGACCACCTAGGAGAGAGGTGGGCCTCGCCTCGATCGGCGCCCGCGTTGCTTCATAATAACACGCTTAACGAGATCTTGGTATTTGATCCGAGTCCGCCATTTGGTCTATACGCACTAACCATCTACGGGAGAAGTTATGGGTATCCCGACGCCGTGGTATCACCAAGCCTTCTTGACGCCAAGAATCGAAGCGGCGCTGCCGGATTGGAACGTAAGCTCCGCGCTTGTATTAGGGGGCTAGTTCGCTTCCGGCCACAGACGCGAACGCAAGTGTGTGCTGTGGCGATGGGCCTGCACTTCGCTTTAGGTTTAGACCGGCTCATGGTCACCTCTCTCACAGCCTAGGTGGGCTGCGACGTGTTGATCTTCCGAGGCCGGGCATGACCCAGAAAGTGTGTCCTACCAATGGGATCGAGCGTGTTGGTTATGTGTTGCACCCCGCAGGAAGTTTAATCTATTCAATAGCCGTGTCCCCGGTAAAAGGACGACCCGAGTTGTACCTTGACCTTATGACAACTAGAACTGGATACTTAATAAAACACACCTTCCAAGTGCCGATACAACCCGTGATCGCTTCTTAACAGGCGACGAGGAGAGGATCGCCGGTAGGATTATGCTATGCGATGCTACCGAGATGCTACTTGAGATACTACTTGAGGACTTCAACCTACTCTCTTCCACATGTCGCAAGACGGAGGCTCGCCGTGTTTAGTCTTCACAGTGATTAGCTATCCCCTCTTATTCTCGCATTCTCGCAGCTCACCACCGATATGGCCTTTACACATATACACATGCATATGTAGTGTAGCTCCTTGCTTGCGTAGTACTTTGATGAGTACTCACGGTTGCTTTCTCCCCTTTTTCCCCTTTCCTTTCTTTTTGGTTGTCGCAACCAGATGTTGGAGCCCAGAGCCGACGCCACCGCCGATTTATTTAACTACTACATCGGAGGTGCCTACTACTACGCAAGTGTGCCGCCGATTTACCACCAAGAGTAGTTTAGAGGATCCTAGGCGTGAGGCCCGCGCTTCTTCGATCTCAGATCCCAGCTTTGTGCTAGCCTTCTTAAGGCAAACTTGTTTAACTTATGTCTCAGATTGATATTGTTGCTCACGACTCGCCTATGATCGAGCACTTGTATTCGAGCCCTCGAGGCCCCCGGCTTGTATTATGATGCTTGTATGACTTATTTTACTTTTAGAGTTGTGTTGTGATATCTTCCGTGAGTCCTCGATCTTGATCGTATACGCTTATGCATGATTAGTGTACGATTAAATCGGGGCGCCCAAGTTGGTATCGAGCCGATCGCTCAGTAGGAATCCCCTTCCACACCCTTGGTCAAGTCGAGTCTAGTCACTACAAAACTTTTACTAACTTGGCTGTGAGCCTTACGGGCCCACGCCGCCATTGGGTGGTACTAGGATCTTTTACTTTCGACCTTTACTCGGGACTCAACTCTCTTCTACTCGGGTTAAAACGAATTTACTAACTCTAACATTAGGATCCCGCTACTCGCTCACCCCAAAGTTGGATAAGCCATAGTTATTCAAGAGGATAGTATTTTGATTAGTACCCACATTGTCATTTGACTCTTTGAAACATCTTTGTTTTCGATGGAACCCACGAGG